>CM056053.1:67296539-68496539 GCA_029574335.1 Rana kukunoris | reverse complement strand
TGGGTATCCATTGTGCTTGTTTCTTCCATAGTAATGAAGCTAATAGATGGTAAAAATCCCCAAATCAACAATTTTTAGCTCTGAATTGACCCTTTGTGGCTGAACACTGGATCCTCTATGAAGCTTTACCAGGAGGATTCACAATAACCCATCTTTCTATAAACAGAGTCACGTGAAGGCAAGGACCCCAATCCAGTAAGATAAGCTATTTGTCTACCTTTAATTAATCTCGCATTTGTAGGCTGCGACTCTGAAATGTACGCATGACTCATTACGACCGGGATGATTTACCATGTCTAATTCTAATAGCTCTTGTTATATCAAGAGATAAAACACAGCGCAGCAACTAATTATAGCTTATTGCTCCGAGGTATTGTTTCTTATGCTAATATTTTGTTACATGTAATATATGGTGGAGATTAGTTACCATCCACTTTGCTTTCTTTTTGATTCAGCTACCATTAATTCTGTATCAGAAGTGGCAGAGAGTGATTTATGTAATCTTGTATCATGCTATTGGTTTCAGTAAAGCCCATATGTCAAAACGAGTGCAGAAATGTAGCCTCTAGTACGGCCTTGCTCTTTTTATTTCTGCTACTAAAAATAATTACACATGTTGAAAAAGAGATATATAGGCCAATGCATGATGGCATGGATATCATACATCAATGTTGGTTGCTTTCCCCAAGCACTATACACTACTTAAAATACAACCAATCTTTGGGCAAAAATATTAACTATTTGGGGTCAAAAACACATACTATCTTAATCAGTGGAATGTGGTGGCAACTGGAAGCTATAGGGCAAAATAAATCTTTGTTTATTTTTTGTTTACAATTTCCTATATAATGTATTAAATCTACTTTGTAAAGTAAGGTACTCTACCAACACCATAAAAAAAACGTTTTGTAGAGCTTCTAGATCCATGATCAAGTTCCTTATACCACACCACCTCATTTGACAGGCCAAATAGCATTTCCATTCCTAACTGGCAACACAACAACATTTTTACATTAGATACATTTTGTAAAAGTTGAAGACTCTGACCATAGTGGTCGGGTCAATAAACAAGTTCCCATAATAAAAATCAACAAAAGGCACCCTGGATTACCAAAGGTAGTTACATCATTAAGTTATGTGCCATTCAGGAGAAACAAAACATGCCATTGGCTCTCTTGAATTTCTTAGTAAAGTTTCTAAATGATAAACACATTCCACTTATCCAAAATGGTTTGCTAAATGCAAGCTGTACCTGGATAATACATATGGACAGTACTGAGTCACATTACAGTCATACAGTCTGTCATGGCTAGATAGATATTAAAGTGGTTCTAAAGGCTCAAGTTTTTTTTACTTTCATGCATTCTAAGCATGAAGGTAAAAAACCTTCTCTGTACAGCAGCCACCTCAGCCCCCCCCAAATACTTATCCCATCTCGATCCAGTGATGTGCACAAGAGCCTCAGCTCTCCAGAGGCACCAGCTGCTATCAATCACTGCCAGTGAGCCAATAAGGATAGGGGGGGGGACACACGCAGAACAGCGGCTTGGGAGTGAGCCTGCTTGGGTGCCCCCACAGCAAGCTGCTTACTGTAGGGACACTCAGCATTGGTGGGGGACCTGAGAAGAAGAGGATCTGGGTTGCTCAGTGCAAAACCACTGCACAGAGCAGGTACGTTAAGTATTACATGTTTTTTAGGTTTTTTTTTAAACCAAGCCTTTAATATCACTGTATTATAGAACTGTTCAAAGAGGTATGGTTATCTTTCATATCATTCATAGAATTGCCATGAAACATAAAGGGAAACTCATATAGGCAAAGAGAAGATACCGTATTTATCGGCGTATAACGTGCACTTTTTCCCCCTTAAAATCAGGGGGAAATCGTGGGTGTGTGTTATACGCCAATATCATTTTTGGCGTGTAATGGAATATAAAAGGGGCTGTTGAAAGTTTTTTTCCTGAAACTTCCCTCTTAAAATTAGGGTGCGCGTTATACGCTGGTGTGCGTTATACGCTGGTGTGTGTTATACGCCGATAAATACGGTACATACTCCTTAGTTTGAATTAAGCACTAAATTTAACTTTGTTTACTGTACCCTGGAAAATGATCCTCTAGAACAGGGTTCTCCAAACTTTCTAAACAAAGGGCCAGTTTATTGTTCTTCAGACTTTAGGGGGGCTGAACTGTGGCCAGCGGGTGTGTAAATTTTCCTAGCATCGGTGGGAGTATACATTGTCACATTTGGTATAAGGTGGAAGAATACTGCCCCATCATTGGTATCACTGGGAGGAATAGTACCCCATGTTTGGTGTCAATGGGAGAAATGGTGCCCCATTGTTGATGTCAGATGGGAAAATTATGTCTTGTATCAGTGGGAGAATAGTGCCCCAAGGGCCAGATAAAGGCAAGCAAGGGGCCGTATCCGGCCCTCGCGCCACAGTTTGGAGACCACTGCTCTAGAAAATAACTAATTGTAGACCTGCAGGGATGAATTTTCTTCACTGGGACCTTCTACAGTTGTAGTCTAGCACAGATGACAATGCAAAGTTACATCGACAAAGTCATTATTTCTAAAATAAACAGAAAGTAAAATGCATTACAGAATTACAAAAAACATGCTTACTAGATATCAATAATAAAAAATAAAGCTAATGCAGGCATCACATCTACTGTAAGAATTGGTAAGCTGCAATTTAATAAATGCTTTTGGGTTTAAAGGGGTTGTAAAGCTTCCCGTATTTTTCACCTTAATGCATCCTATGTATTAAGGTGAAAAAACATCCGATGCTTACAGGCCCCCCCGGCCCCCTGTTCACTTACCTGAGCCCTCGAAAGTCCTGCATTGAGAAAGCGGCTTTTTGGCTCTTTTCGGCTCTTCATTGGATAGATTGATAGCAGCGCAGCCATTGGCTCGCGCTGCTGTCAATCAACTCCAATGATGAAAGGGCCGGGGGCGGAGACAAACCCTGTAGTTGGCGGTTATGGACGCCGAATACAGGACTCGGGAGCGAGCCCACAAGGTAATCCCCTTGGGAAAGCGCTTCCCAAGGCTGTTAGCTGCAGCGGGGAGGAGCCGAGACAGCCGCCGAGGGACCCCAGAAGACGAGGTTCGGGGCCACTCTGTGCAAAACGAGCTGCACAGTGGAAGTAAGTATGACATGCTTGTTATTATTTTTTTTTTAATATTACTTTTAAAAAAAAAATATTCATCATTATTAAATACTAGATCCTTAGAAGTCAAGTTAATATTTGTATTACTTTAGGGAGGGTTTTATATTTCAACTCAGGTTTTGCAGAAAGCAATCTATAGCTTCAGCTGCTTTGATTTCATCACACCATTTTCCCCGAACATCGCTTCAGCGTAAAAGTCAAAATATGTCTTATCTCTGTTTTACACCAGCCAGAGCAGCGAATTGTTTTTAGCTAAGCATTAGTAACTAATAGAATCACTGATTGAGAAGATGGAAATGTCATAAGCTGAAAATGATTATGACACTTGCAGGATTTAAACTGTCTACACAGCACATTTGTTTGAGAATCTGCAAAATTACATTTTTCTTTTTTTAATTATATTAACAAAAACACACTGAGCAGAACTGATATAAAACTTGTGTGTCATTGTTTAGAACAACTGTTATTAACTGGGAATTTAACAGACTGTCCTCATGTTTAAATAAAAAATAGCAATGCAAAAGTTTTTTTTTTCGGCATTGTTTAGCTTACTGATTAAAGCATTAGTCTACCGCACAGTCTGGTGGCCTAAATCATTCCCTGGCTTCTTGTACAACACCGGGGCTGTAGTCGTGACATTTCCTGCCCACCTTGGAGTTTTTTCATGTCTCTAGCCCACTTGTTTCTCCATAGTATAATATACATTTAAATCCAGCAGGGAGAGTGGGGACCCCTCCTGATGGCCGTGGCTGCCGTGCAGACATGGGAACTCAAGCAAAGAGATCTCATCAGCAAAGTTCCTAAGAGATATAAGAAACCTTTAGGCTGTTTAACTCTTCAGCATCTTCTGAAAAAATGAAATACCAGCATACACATGTTTTTTCAACTGCAAAGCTGCATGCAATTATATCCAAAGAGTAAAACTTTATTCCACAAAAGATATAGCTAACATGTAGGCTTAAAAACAGACATTCCAAAAGGGTATATTCATAAAAAGAAAAAAAAAATGCATAGCAATTCATCCTGTAAAGTGCAGGTATGTTTATTCTGTGTTTTTCTTGATTTAAAATGAAAAATACCACATGTGACCACTAGATGGTGATACGTTCTGAGGATACTTACCACCTACTAGTGGCCAAACATGGTGTTTTCAACTTTAAATCAACGAAAAGCAATCCCCCAGCACAGGAAATAGTCTAATATTTTTTTTTTTTTATCCATTCACACAGAATGGATGTAATGCCCTTCCACTGGTAAAATTGCTATGCAATTTTTTTGTTTTGTTATTATACCCCCACGTGTCTCCAACTAGTCTCATCTACATTCCTTTCTGCACACTACAGGAGGAAGGCACATGTAGATCATATTTGTAATCATATTTGTTTATGCCTAAACTGCTGTGTTCAAAACTCCAATAACCGACACTACTGGATGTGTCAGATGCCTGTACTCCTCCAAGTGCTGTGGTTCTATCTGCTGAGCTATCCATCACTATGTGAGAAACAGTAGTTATGTACATTGTGGTGAAAGGAATAACAGAGTGGGTGATCACACAAAAAAAAACTCCTGCGCTCTGGTGTTTCGCCAAAACCGGGTACAGCAGTATAGTCTCACGGCAAAGTCTAGAGTCTTGCAGCCCTCCACAGAACAAAAGGGTGTTCTTAAAGCTAAAATAAAAATTAAAAGAAAGGAGGGTGCACCGACCTAGTGTATTACCACTTACATTTTTTATTAAAAACAGAATAAAAAGCAATAGTCCTACTCACAAGGAAAATTGAGTAAGCGCTTTTCAGACAGCTGGACTGGACCTTGCGGCACCTGCCAGTGGAACTTCAGACATCAGGACGGCCGATGCGTTTCTGGGGCGTACCCCCTTTTTCAAAGCCTAAATGGTCCGTGGTAACGCTCTCCCGTATGTCCTCCTTAAAGTGGATGTTACCCCAAAAAAATGTTGATGTCATAATGTAGAGTATAAGATTTCCTATCATCTGTGCCCAGTCTTGCCACACAGAGTTAATCCAGCGATGAGTAATCCTCTTTTAATATTCAGTGCAAATTAACACAATTCCAGATAAAAACCTGCCAGATTATAAAGTCCGTTTCTCTGTTTGCTTTCAGTGACAGGTTATTTACAAATCTAGCTTGGACATGTTTATCATGACATGAGGTGATCCAAAGTTCATTGTATATTACCAGGATGTGTTATGTGGGGGAGGGGTGGATTTCTTACTTGTTATACCTCATGGTATGATAAACATAACATAACATATGATAAACATGTCCAAGCTAGATATGTAAATAACCTGTCACTCAAAGCAAGAAGAGAGAAAACGTTTTATTTAGGCAAGTTTTTATCTGGAAGGCTGTTCATTTTCACTGAACATTAAAAGAGGATTTCTCAGATCTGGATTAACTCTGTGTGGCAAGACTGGGCACAGATAATAGGAAATCTTATACTCTACATTGTGGGTTTACATCCACTTTAATATAGGTATGTGTGTGTGTGCACGTGTGCAAAGACGGCCCCCAACGCCGGTGACCACTGATTGGCAGGCCCCAACCCTCTTGCAGAGCCCCACTCATTCCTAGTGCCACCCCAGGAGGGCAGGCACAGATGTGTTACACAAAGGCAAGCACTCTATCAGGGGGGGCCCTTGACTATTAATAAACAGCTGCATGGTGGATAGCCTTCTTAATTTGATAAATAGTGAAAGTTTGTATACCACATCTGTGCCTTAAGTGGTAATGCACTAGGTCGGTGCGCCCTCCTTTCTTTTCTTTTTTGTTTTGGAGTGGGTGATCAGACATCTGACACACCCAAAATTGTGTTGATGCTTCAGCTGGCAAAGCTCTTGAAGAAAGTAAAATCTAGACTTGCTCGCCTTTACAGAGGCTAGTATTAAAGTGTATGTAAACCCCAACAATTATCTTATTTTATTTTCTCCCTTTTAGTTTATGAAATATACCATTGAAAGCATTTTGTTAAGTTCAAAAAAATACCTGTTGATCCTACAGAAATCCAGTGAGCTCATACGACTGTAACAGTGTTATCTTAAGCTGTTTTATTACTACTCAATTCAGCAGTAGGGATGAGCTTCGAGTTCGAGTCCAACTCATGTTCGACTCGACCATTGCCGAACAGCGAACAATTTGGGGTATTCGTGGCAAATTCGAAAAGCCGCAGAACACCCTGGAAAAGTCTATAGAAGAAATCTAAAGTGCTAATTTTAAAGGCTTATATGCAAGTTATTGTCATAAAAAGTGTTTGGGGACCTGGGTCCTGCCCCAGGGGACATGTATCAATGCAAAAAAAAAGCTTAAAGTGAAACAATAAATGTGAAATATTCCTTTAAATTTTGTACCAAGGGGGGGGTGTATAGTATTCCTGTAAAGCAGCACTTGTTTCCCGTGCTTAGAACTGGCCCTGCACAAAGCGTCATTTATTTTTATTTTTTTTATTCTTTATTTTATTTTCCGTTCTTAATCATTTCATTTACCGATCTATATAGCTTACATAAACGTTTACACGGTTTTAACACTTTCTTAGGTTTATCTTTTCAAACATTGTTCCTCTTAGCAAGCTCTCCAAACTCCTTTCTACCATCTATAGATATATCATGTATTCTCCAAATTTCCCCCACAACCTCCCTTACCCTACCCACCCCCACCTCCCTCCGTGGACCCCCCCCAAAACATAAAAATAAAGAAACCCCCCTCCCTTCTCCCTGCGACTTTCCTCCCTCTCTCCCCTCCTCCCACCTCAAAGGTCTCGCTCTCTATATCTTATATATGGGGTCCAAATCTGTCTATACTTCTCCTCTTGCTCTCTTATTCCCATCGTCAGGTTCTCCATCAGCTGGATTTCAGTTACTCTTTCTAACCATTGTTGTCTAGTTGGTGTAGATGTACTTTTGTACAAAGTAAAAATTATATAGCGCTCGTTATAAGAATAATAATCAGAAAAATAGAAGCTGCAATAATAAAAAGGTTATACAACCTCAAACATGATATACAAAAAAACAAAATTGCGCTAAAAACTGCAAATATAACTGAGCAGTATAATATTAAACAATAAGTTTAGTCCATATACATAAAAAGAATGAATGCACAGGATCAGATGTGTCCTTAAAGTTCAATTGTGAAATAAATGTTCATAGTAAGGATCTCCCAGGTGTAAACACTGATGACAGACTTTGGGAAAAAGTGTTAGAAAGTAGACACCTCCACCATAGGTATGAATGGCCTCTTACCAGATACAAAATGAAAATGAGCCTTATGCCAAAACCCAGGAGTCACCGTAAACACCTCCAACGTCCGGATCACCTATATGGGGACCGTCCTCGGTATCGTCGGTATGCGTCAGGATGTATGGAAGGACAAGAAGGCTCGCATAGTGTAAAATCGTCAAGTTTTAATAAAATAAGAAAATGGTATGCACTTACAAGAAATCGTTCAAAAGCAGGCATCCAATATAAAATAAGCCGGCCGGCTAGCACATTCCGCCCGTGTCTTCCGGGTAGAGAGAAATTTGCGCGGTGACGTCAGCACGTCGCCTCCCTACGTTTCGTCACTAGAGGGACCCGTGAACACGGGCGGAATGTGCTAGCCGGCCGGCTTATTTTATATTGGATGCCTGCTTTTGAACGATTTCTTGTAAGTGCATACCATTTTCTTATTTTATTAAAACTTGACGATTTTACACTATGCGAGCCTTCTTGTCCTTCCATACATCCTGACGCATACCGACGATACCGAGGACGGTCCCCATATAGGTGATCCGGACGTTGGAGGTGTTTACGGTGACTCCTGGGTTTTGGCATAAGGCTCATTTTCATTTTGTATCTGGTAAGAGGCCATTCATACCTATGGTGGAGGTGTCTACTTTCTAACACTTTTTCCCAAAGTCTGTCATCAGTGTTTACACCTGGGAGATCCTTACTATGAACATTTATTTCACAATTGAACTTTAAGGACACATCTGATCCTGTGCATTCATTCTTTTTATGTATATGGACTAAACTTATTGTTTAATATTATACTGCTCAGTTATATTTGCAGTTTTTAGCGCAATTTTGTTTTTTTGTATATAGATGTACTTTTCCACAAGAATGGAATACAAGCTCTTGCTGCCGTCAGCCAGTGTCTAAGCAGAGAATTTTTAAACTTTGCCGTGGATATCGGGAAATCATATAATAAATAGGTGGCTGGATTATCTCCAAGCTCCACATCTGTGATTTCTTTTATCGTGCACTCAATCATTTTCCAAAATTCTTTCACTTTGACACATTCCCAGAAAATATGCAAGATTGTGCCCTCCTCATCTCCACACCGCCAACACCGATCTGAGATTTCCGGGAGAAAACGTTTTAATACGGCGGGGGTTTTGTACCATCTAGTTAAGATCTTGTAGCCTCCTTCCTGGTATCTGGTGGCTAGAGAGGCCTTTTGTGTAAAAGCGAAGATTTTTGTTTTCTGGGTCTCTGAGAATTTTATCCCCAGGTCTCTTTCCCATGCTTGTATAAATGGTAAATTTTTAGGGGCTTCTGAATCTACTAACAGGCTATACATTAACGACAGGCCATGTCTCCGCGGTTCTCCCTTCAAGCATATTTCCTCAAATCCTGAGAGCTCTCTAGCCGGGGTGCCTTGTGGGTTCATTGCTCTAATTGCTGCTCTCAGCTGGATTTCTCTCAGTGGGTCCAGTTCACTTCTAGGGGCCTCCTCCGTCACTCCTCCAGTTGCCCTTTGCTTATCTATGTCAAAATGTATTAGCCTGCTCATTCCTGAACGTCTTAAATTGTTGAAATATAGGTCTGTAAGACCTAGTTGAAACCTGGGGTTTGCCAGGACCGGCACGAGTGGACTTGTATATTCTGAGATATTAGTTTTGCTAAATTTCCTTTTTGGAACTCGTAGTGTGGCGCCTAATGTGGGGTGTTTTTTAACTTCTTGTGGAATGTCTACCTCTTGAATCCACGCCAATCCCTCCAACGGGATCTTCGTGATTTTTTGTTCCATGCAAATCCAAGGTTTGGTCTTCTGATATGCGCACCACTCTACTACTCTTGCTAAGTGGGCTGCCTCATAGTATCCCAATGGGTCTGGTAGGCCCACCCCTCCCCTTTCCTTTGGTAGCATCAGGATCTCGCGTCGTAATCTCACCGATTTTCCTGCCCAAATGAACCTAGTGAATCTGGCTCTCAGATCCCTCAGGAACCCTAAGGGAATCTTTACCGGTAAGGTCTGGAGTAAATAAAGCGTCATTTCTGAAGGATAAAAAGTCATTTAAAATCACTGCTCCCAAAAAAACTGCAGTTTTTAAAACTTTTTTTGCATTGATACCCTGGGGCAGGACCCGGGTCCCAAAACACTTTTTAGCACAATAACTTGCATATTAGCCTTTAAAATTATCACTTTAGATTTCAAACTTTCGAGTCCCATAGACTTCAATGGGGTTCTAAAGTTCACACAAACTTTTGGTCTGTTTGCAGGTTCTGGTGCGAACCTGAAACGGGGGGGGGGGATAATGTGTTCAGCTCATCCCTATTCAGCAGTACATTTACTGTTCTAGGGTGGCAACATTGCTCCTACACAGACACAGTACTGTATATAGAGTAAGCATTGTCACCCTGGGATAGGAAAAAAAAAAATATTTTTAACTTGTAAACAACAAATCTCAGAAAGAGAGATTCTTAAGTGGTAAAAAAAAAAAAAAACTGCATTTTAGCATCAGTCTAATAAATTGTTCAGCGTCATTGTGATCCAGCTCTTGAAATGCCCATGCAATCCTTTCTTCTACTTCAGACATGTGTAATAGGGAAGAAGGTTTGCCGCGTACACACGACCGTTTTTCGGGTTGTAAAAAATTAAAAAAAATTTACGGAAAAAATGGGCATTAAAAATTTCGAACATGCTCCAATTTTTCACGTCGTTTTTAACTGTCGTTTTTTACGTCGTAAAAAATAGTCGTATGTGGGCTTTAACGACGTGAAAAAAACAGGCATGCTCAGAAGCAAGTTATGAGACGAGAGCGCTCGTTCTGGTAAAACTAGCGTTCGTAATGGAGTAAGCACATTCATCATGATGTAACAGACTGAAAAGAGCGAATCGTCTTTTACTAACACAATATCAGCAAATCAACTTCCCCTTTATAGTGCCGTCTTACGTGTTGTACGCCACCACGCTTTGCTAGAGCACTTTTTTTCCATGATCATGTGTAGGCAAGGTCGTTTTAATGATCGGGTTCAAAAAAAAATACATTTCTAGACCCTTAAAAACGTCATTTTTTTAGAACCCGAAAAACGGTCGTGTGTACGCGGCATTAGTTATTTTACAAACCTGAGAGCAATCCTATTCTTTTTACTACTACAAAACTTGAACAGTGATCGCTGAGTGTTCTTGACAGCCTAGCGCTTCCCGCTAATAAAAAACTAGCACTGGAAAGGTCCTTGTAGGGACAAGCTATAATTTTTCTTGTCATTTTAACTTTGGCAAAGGTTTTTTAGTGATAAATGATGATTCTGTAAGAGCGATTCCAACACCATTTTAGTCAAGTCACTGTATTAAACACATTTTAAGAACTGCCATTCTGCAAGAACTTGGAGGGTTTTTAAAATGAGGAACGGTACAATTTGCTGAATTTCGAAGCATTACATAGAATAACAGCTTCACAGTGAGGGTTGTTCTAGTCAAACTTCAAAATGACGATTTCAGCCGTAATCAAGCAATCTAAATTATGATCATTATAGTATTTGTCTATGTGGATTTTATGCTCAGTCCAGGCAATGCTTTAATCAGGCAACTCAAATAAAACAGTTGGCAAAACTGAATGGAATGCATCTTCAAAAGGCCACATTTTTGTCTACTGAGGGCAACACATACTTCATTCCAATATAAGATAATAACACTGGTAATTAACATGATTGTAATAATTACAACTTACATTTTATCCTTGAGTAGGGGGCATAAAAACATTTTCATTTGGTTTTGGATAGCGTGGGTAAAATAAATCGGTATTAAAAAATGTAATATATTGCCGCTTACCAACCATTAGATGTGGTGGCTGCACTTGTTTTCTTTTTTTTTTAAAGCTTTATTTACCCCTGTTTATACCTGGTGATATGGCCAGTAACACACCTTCTCTATTAGAGTGCCCCCACTCCAGATGAAGGAACACAGGGGGCACAGAAGACAGCTGCATTGTCGGTCTAAATGTTAGATGGACAAGCAGATTTAAATACACAAACACACTGAAGACAAACTCCAGCTAACACTTTATAAGCGGTTACAGCTTTTTTTTTTTCTTTTGGGATGACGTTTTTTATAAACAAATAAAATCTGATCATTGTAATCAGCTCTGCTAGTGTTAAGTGGTTTGTCTCATCTCTGTATCTGAAACATTTTGCTGGAGAGCTTGTTCTTTTGAAAAAGAACAGACTTATTGGCTGCATCACCAGATGAAAACAACCGTTCAGTTTCTGCCTCTCCTCTCTGCCAATCCCTCCACTGGCCACCCATTGCCCAATGAATACAATTCAAAACACTAACAATTACATACAAAGCCATTCACAATTCTGCTCTGAGCTACATCACCAATATTATCTCCAAATATCACCCAAACCGTCCTCTCCATTCCTCCCAAGACCTTCTTCTCTCTAGCTCCCTTGTATCCTTCTCTCATGCTAGTCTCCAGGACTTTTCCAGAGCCTCTCCCATCCTCTGAAAATCACTACCCCAATATTTTTGGTTATCTCCTACTCTGTCCACTTTTAGGCGTTCCCTGAAAATGCATCTCATCTCTTCAGGGAGGCCTATCCTGCTCCCAGCTCACAACCAAATCTTCCACTCCCCTCATCAGTTTTTCCCTCACAGTCCCTAAGTTTTGTATCACTAGCCCCTCTCTCTTAGATTGTAAGCTCACAGGAGCAGGGCTCCTCAAACCTTCTTGTCTTGAATTGTACTGTTGGTATATTGTCCCTCTTTACATTGTAAAACGCTGTGCAAAATTGTTGATGTTATATAAATCCTGTATAATAATAATAATAAAAAGGAAAGAAAGCCTAAAAAATAAAAAAAATGCAGCCATTACATATAGGAATTGGTAAGCTGCAATATATTAAGGCCCCTTTCACATTGGGCAGATACTGGCAGCGGATCTGCCCACTCAGCAGGGGATCTCTCCACTGATCCCCACTAAGCAGCCAAATGACAGGTCCGTGTCCATTCTGCTGATGCAAAGTGGACACTGACACAGCCTAATCCCTGAGGAAGTCACTTGACCAGTGACGCAATGCGACAGGTGGAGCCTGTGACATCACATCTGGTGTCTACAGTGTATGGAAGTGCGGTGAGGAGGCGATTTTTTTATTCTTCCTACTTGTTTACGGTTCTTATTAAATTTTAATACACGCAGCTATTGAATAAATGTTCTGCATTCAACTGGCAATATTGCTCTATGCTTATTTTGTGCTCTCTCTGAGTGTTTGTCGATCGATTGACGAGGAACCAGAGTGTTTAAGCAAGCGTTTTGGAAATGTGCAGCGTGGATCCTAGCAGCCACTTCTTTGGGAGCTAAAGCTTTGTTTGACCTCACGGTCATTCCCTATGGTGAGCAGTCATTTCATCTATAGGTGGCAGTGGTTGGTGTTTTTTCACCTTTTATTTTATTGGATGTCTTTAACCTTTAATCAAGATAGGGTTTGAGTAGTTGTTAATACATCATCGTTTGCACTTGGACTTTACATATTATTATTTTTTTATCCCTTTCTGGACTCGTTTTACAGTTTTGTAATTTATTTATTTTTATTCATGATCTTATTTATTTTGTTAATTGAGCAAGCGCACAATTTTCTCATATATCACTGACTCAGCCCGCTGTTCTCTATGGGGCGGTCGGATGGAAACAGCCCACCTGTCCATTTCCATCTGATTGTCATCCAATCCGATATGCCAGACGAATGGGGAATGGATACCCATCTGTCTGTTTTTAGCGGACTGGATCGGATCAGATGCATGTCCGCTGACATCCCATAGAGAAGAATGAAGGTTTCAATCGAGCTCGCCTGAAAAATTTACAGGAACATCCGTTTGAAAGGGACCCAAAGGTTTGATTTTGAGTTTAATACCACTTTAATGCCACATTAATGCCACTTTACAATTTATTTCAGGTTTTTTATTCCTGTCTGTGCATTCTCATTGGTTGTAACATGCTGCTGTTCCTGTTCCTGTATCTGATTCTGCTGACTTCTGTGTTTGACCTGGCTTGCTTCTGACTTTTGAACACTACCTGCCCTGACCTTGGCCTTTCTCTGGACTTTGCTCTGCCTTCTTTTCCCAGTGGTCCAGGGCTCCAAGCTATCCATTGAGCTTAGTGCCTCTGACAAGATGTGAGAGGTTCTGTGAGCTCATCCTCACAGTCTGCTGCAAACAGAGTGTGCCAGCTTGTATTTAAACTGTCCGGATTGTATGTAGCTTCTGACAGACTGCACAAGGAGGCAAGTATCTCCAGAACTATAGGGGGCAGGAGCCCCAAATTTTGACCAGTGGTGGAGTGGTTAAGTAGGAACAAAGTCTCTGTGACGCCAGATCATCAAAATATGACTATCGTTTTTTTTATTCACCTGCCTCGCCTGACTGCATGACTCTGTTGTGTAAGTATAGTGTTAATGGTCAGATATACACAATCACACATGTTGTAGATTATGACCACTTCTTTAGTTACAGGATTTTTTATTTTATTTTAAAGGTAACCTGTCATGAGAGAAAGATGGTGAATGCTGACCTGACTTTTGAAATCACTAGCTGCCTGGCTGTCATACTGCACCTTCTTGTTTCAGTATTGTGAATTACTGACCTAGAACAAGCTTGCAGAAAAGGACTTCTGACTTTTCTCTGACTTTCCTAAACTGTATACTTTTTCCCGAGACCCAGAAAATTTCAAAGCCAATCACCATAACAACTGAGCAAGAAGTATCTTCAGAAGGAAGTCACCCTACATATCTCTATCTCAACATGTTTACACTAGTAGCAGAATAAGATGAAATAAAATTAAGTATAATATGGACAAAGATGAAATCTAATTATCTTAATTTTTACCAACTAATTTATAAAGGTTCACAATGTAACTATTCTTTTTCTTTCTTTTTTTTGCAATTTCTTTAATATTTAATTTTAAAAGATGTAATTGCCATTTAACTATGCTTTTTTAAATATAATTTTTAAAGTTTTTTAATAAATTACAAAATAATATAATCAAACAGATTTTTTTTTTTTTAAATGATAATAAAATGTCAAAGTAGAAGCTATGTTAATAAGCAATCTAATGGTACAAGTATCAATATAATTTATTTATAATGTTTCAAAATATTCAGGTAGTGAAATATTATCTAATTTTAAAGAAATTTCTATGTTTAGTCTTGAAGCATGGGTAAATAGTATAATAAGGTAATACACCGTAGTAATTAGATTGCTTTAGTAGGGCATATATAGCATGATAAGATAAGAGCTACATGAGAAATAAGATCAAATAAATAAAAAGAAACAATCAAAATAAATCAAGATCAAATAAATAAAAGTAGGTAAATATATACTTTTAACTCGACTCATCTTGTGGAATACAAACTGTAACAGGATTTGACACACTACAGGATACTTACAAAAGGTTAACAATAAAATAGGAATACAATATGATATTTTTTTTAGGAATTACTATACACCTGACAATGCACCCATTCCTAAAATTACTCATGATCAGACACACATTTGTTATCTATTTTAAGGGGAACTTAAGAACTAGACATTAGATGGAATTTCCTTTATGAAAGCAAACCCATGTGCAGCCACCTTTTATAATGGTTTGAACAACGCCACTAACAATATGGTCAGAACTCGTATGTCATTCAGCTTTAATAGTATCTATTTCACCACTTGATAGTGTCTGAGGTCCAACCTATTGTCCGGTAACTGCAGGACGGAATCACAGGGCAGCCTCATCAAATATATGACAGCTAATCCAAGAGAACAGAGTTCAGGGGAGTGCTGGTCCTCCACTTTATCTCTAGGAGCTTTGTTACACATCAGCATAGTGAAACTGATCATTGAAGGTGTTTCTCAGTATTGAAAAGGAGAAAGAAAAGCTTGGGTAGCCTGCCTTAAAGTGTTACTAAACCCACAACAGTAAAATCAATCTGTAAATGCAGTAAAGTATGCTTGCTATGGAACCTAAGGGGTTTCTGAAAAAGGCTGTTTGATCCTGTCTTCTCTGATCCTCCCCTTCTTCCACAGTCCCCAAACTATCTCCCAATAGAACAGAACCTTGGGGACAACCTGCACATGCTGTGTTTGGTGTGTATTGCTAGACAGTTTTTTTTATTTGTTTTTGCTTGAGTGCATGTGATCAGCACAGAGCCAATCAGCACTGTCCAGACAGAGGGTCAGGGGTCCTGCAGCCTCATAGGACAATCATGGGAGAATGAAAACTCCTCCTACATACATTAAACAGACACAAATATAAGTCACAAGACTGCTATATACTGCTGATGAGAAAAGGTATTTAGCAGTTTATATTTACTAAAATAATTTCCATGTTCTGTGTACCGTGTGAGACAAGATATAGTGAATGCAGGGTACTGGGTTTAGTAACACTTTAAAGCTTTATATTTGTATTGTATAGTTACATTGGTCTAGCTTTTGCAGGGGAAATATTTAATTTGGAAAAGGAGATTTTTGCACACTTTTGGGAGACCTCCTCTTGTGTCTCCAAGGCTAGGTTCACCTCTGTGCAGGCCGTTCCTGCTGCGGCTTCACACCTGTTCCATCTGCCATCTGCAGAAGCAGGAACCTAATGGTGCATTGCACACACTAGCTCCTGCACTAGAAACTACGCTTAACTTGCAGTTCCTGTGCGGGCTGCCATACCAAAAATGTAGCAGGGACATTATTCCTGTCTTTCAGGAGGCAAGGCAGCCCATTCAAATGAATGGACAGTGCAAAATGGAGCTTGCAGAGCCACAATAGTGTGAACCTGGCCTGAGTCTCTAAGAAAGAAAGTGAACCTGGCCTGAGTCTCTAAGAAAGAAAGTGAAGAAAAATCTCTTTGATGGGGCACAAAAACCTGACCAGGATCTCTTCACTTCTCTATTAACCACTTAAGGACTGCCTCCTGCAGATATACGTCGGCAGAATGGCACGTCCTCTTTACGTGCCCAGCCGTGGGTCGTTTGCGCGCGTCCGCGGCGCACACCCGTGACCCGGTCCGAAGCCCCGTGACCGCGGCCTGGACTCACAGACCTGAATCGGTCCCCATAGCTGAAGAACGGGGAGAGCTGTGTGTAAACACAGCTTCCCCGTTCCTCACTGTGGCGCTGTCAATGATCGTGTGTTCCCCATTATAGGGAAAAACGATCAATGACGTCACACGTCCAGCCCCACCCCCCTACAGTTTTAAACACAGATGAGGTCACACTTAACCCCTTCAGTGCCCCCTAGTGGTTAACTCCCAAACTGCAATTGTAATTTTCACAGTAAACAAAGCATTTTTAATGCATTTTTTGCTGTGAAAATGACAATGGTCCCAAAAAAGTGTCAAAATTGTCCGATGTGTCCGCCATAATGTCGCAGTCACGAAAAAAATCGCTGATCGCCGCCATTAGTAGTAAAAAAAATAATAATAATAAAAATGCAATAAAACTATCCCCTATTTTGTAAACGCTATAAATTTTGCGCAAACCAATCGATAAACGCTTATTGCATTTTTTTTTACCAACAATAGGTAGAAGAATACGTATCAGCCTAAACTGAGGGAAAAAAAATATATATATTTTTGGGGAATATTTATTATAGCAAAAAGTAAAAAATATTGGCCCAGATTCACAGAGCGATTACGCCTGTCTAACTGGTGTTAGACAGGAGTAATTTCATATTCCCCCCCCCCCGTATTAATAGTTTGAATCCTCAAACCATGATACGGCGGCTTCAGGCTTCGATCCGAGAGGCTTATGTCTTCGTACGCCTTCGGGTCTACGCTGCGATCTTTTTGCAGCCGCTGGTTGGAGTTCGCATAGTTTTCAGCGTCGGGGTATGCAAATTAGCTTTTTACGGAGATCCACG
Source organism: Rana kukunoris (assembly GCA_029574335.1). Lineage (NCBI taxonomy): Eukaryota > Metazoa > Chordata > Amphibia > Anura > Ranidae > Rana > Rana kukunoris. Next base: position 68,479,259 of record CM056053.1, on the reverse strand, counting down.
AAGTTACGAGCGTCGTTCGCAATCGCGTACGTCATTTTTTCGCCACGTAAAGTTAAACCAGCTTTTAGCTGGTCTAACGTTACACGGTCCATGTTAAGTATGGGCGTCGTTCCCGCGTCGACTTTCAATTTATTTATTTTTTTGCTTAAGTCGTCCTGGAATAGGAATGTCCGTAAACGACGCTACTCAAAAAAAAAAATGACGTAACGACGTGATTTCGCGCAATGCACGGCGGGAAATTTCTGAACGGAGCATGCGCAGTTCGATCGCGTATTTTGATTCCGCCGGGAGAAATACACTACGCCGCCGTACCTTACGGGCCAAAATCTCTCTGAATTCCTCCTAGAGCCAGGTAAAGTACGGCGGCGTAGAGTATCTCTGATACTCTGCGGGAATCTAATTCTTGCTGAATCTGGCCCATTGTTTTTTATTCAAAAGGTGATCAAATACCACCAAAAGAAAGCTCTATTTGTGGGAAAAAAAAGAAGGCCAATTGTGTTTGGGAGCTACGTCGCACAACCGCGCAATTGTCAGTTAAAGCGACGCAGTGCCGAATCGCAAAAACTTGCCAGGTCCTTTACCTGCCTAAAGGTCCGGGTCTTAAGTGGTTAAAAAAAAAAAAGATAAAAAAGACATGTACTTGAACAACATGCCTTTCAAATAAGCAAAAATAAATAAATAATTATGCTCCACACGTTACTGGAAGATGTATGACATTATCTGAAGAAATATATGATATGTTACCATGGTATATAGTCTGTAAATCTGACTTCACTCACTTATTCACTGTTATTGCTTTCAGGTTGGAAAGGATTACAGAGTGAATCCAAATTTTATTAAGTAGCACCCTGGCTCAGTGATAGATAAACAAATCATTTTCTTTAATTTAAACTACTTCTTCTAGAATCCTTTAAGCACAGTCCAAGCATTGGATAGATAGTATGTATCAACAGAGATTTGTTCTTCTTTACTAAAAGTTATGAAAATCAATAAATATATTTTAGCGTTTCTAGATGGATGCTAGGCAAAAGAGAACAAATGTAAAACAAAGTCGCTTTCTTTTTCACTGTAATTGTAAAAATGTTATTATCTTTGCTGTATAACTTAATGAAATTGATGTTTTCACATAAAGTACCTATAGATGGTATTTTCATAAAGAGGCAAATAGACAGCAAGTTGGCATGTCCATCAGCTTCTTCTATAATTCACAGACAATGGTTGCTCAAACTATAACCAAAATATCAGCTTTAGGTGGACTTGATTTTTATTCTGCATGAAAAAAAGCATACATCAGCAAATAAATGATTGATATCTGTGAAAGGTTTTCTTATTCTCCAAAAATATCCCACTAACATCCACTAATCAATGGCTCTGTAATCTATTTTTATTAAAGCAAAACTATTTTACTATTACTATTTTTATTAAAGGGGTTGTAAAAGTAAAAGTTTTTTCACCTTAATGCATCCTATGCATTAAGGTGAAAAAATTCAGACAATAGCACCCCCACCCCCCCGGCCCCCCGTTATACTTACCTGGCCCCTCAAAAGGCCCCAACATCCTCTTCGCCGCTCAGCCTGGCCGTTGATTGGCTAGAGCGGATGGTTTGAAAGCAGTGCAGCCATTGGCTGGCGCTGCTGTCAATTACATCCAATGACGCGACCTGCCGGGGGTCGGGGCCGAGTGATACAGTATGAATGTGTGGAGTTCTTGCGGGGAGGACCAGAGACAGCCGCCGAGAGACCCCAGAAGACGTGGATCGGGGCCACTCTGTGCAAAACGAGCTGCACAGTGGGGGTAAGTATAACATGTTTGTTATTTAAAACATTTTTTTTTCTTTACTACCTTTTTAAAGCTCCAGTGATGCGGCGCCCCTGAGCTCTCCGCCTGGCAACTGATATCTTTGGGTAGCCAGGCTCCTTGTCTCGATTGCCGACTGCTTTAATTGACTGGATGGGCATGAAGTCCCTGCGAGGGAGTTCAGTCAGATTTGGCAAAGCATGTTTCTTCTATATTAAAATTCCTGTACGTCCACCAATTTTAAATTTTGGCCCAAATTTTCACTTTAAAGTGATTCTAAAGTCTTAAAGTGATTTTTTATTTTTACCTTGGTGAATTCTGTGCATTAGGGGGGACAAAACGCTATTTGTTCTCGCTCCAGTCTCTAAGTACGTACCTGTCTCTTGTCATTGCTCTAGGGCTGTCTCCAGCACCGTTCCATTCACTTCCTGCTGTCACAGAAGACAATGAGGGCAGAAGAGCCATTGGGTTCCTGCCTCTGTCAATCCAATTCCCAGATAGCAAGGATAACTTGCCACACATTTGTGGCAGTGTTGAATTGTAGTTCTTGTTAACTTGCTGCACATTTTCACTGGCACGTTGTACACTTAGGTCTCTTTCACACTGGGGCGTTTTTCAGGCGCCTGAAAAAATCGTGCCCTGTAGTCTTCAATCTGAAAGCCCGAAGGCTTTCACACTGAAGCGGTGCGCTAGCAGGACCGCTCCAAAAGTCCTGCTAGCCGCATTTTCGGAGCGGTATAGGAGCAGGGTGTTTATAAAATGGAAACCGTGGTAATACCGCCCGCAATGCGCCTCTGCAGGTATTAACCCCTTTTACGGCCGCTACGGCCTCTAGCGGGGGTTAATACCGCACCACTAGCGGCCAAATACCGCAGTAAATAGGATGGTATAGCGGTGCTAAAAATCGTGCTGCTATACCGTCACAGCGCCTCCCGCTGCAATGTGAAAGCAGCCTTACAGAGCACTTGAAGCACAAGTTCTAGTTGCCACTTTTCCAATTTGTAGCAAATTTGCATGGCAAGTCTCTAGCAAGAGCAAAGTTTCAGTGGTGAGTCTACATCAAGAGCTCTGCAAGTCTACAGCATGACAATTCAGCCACAGTGACCCCTGTGGTGGGATGACTATTGGACAACATAACTGAACCAGAACTTGCAGCAGACTTGCAGAATGTTTGCAAAGGAAGTTGATCTGGAATCATGCAATTGTGCAACAAACTTGTGAACCCTGGCAATTCTAGCATTAGCTTAGCAAGTCAATTTCAAACTTGCAGCTCAATTGCTTGCAGCTCAATTGCTTGCTATCTTACTAGCCCTGTGTGTGTCTTGCGATCTGCATCAGTGCTGACCTTACAAATTTGTTTTTGGAAAAATGGTCGACTATTACCATAGACACACTCCTAAATCTTGTAGACAGCATTCCCAGAAGAGTTAAAGATGTTATAGCTGCAAAGGGTGGACCAACTCAATATTGAACCCTATGGACTAGGATGCCATTAAAATTCATGTACGTTTAAAGGCAGGTGTCCCAATACTTTTGGTAATATAGTGATATGCCACGTACACATGATAATTTTTCGGCATTAAAAAAAATGTTGTTTTAAAAAAAATGTAATTTAAAATGATCGTGTGTGGGCTTCACATAATTTTTCTGGTTCTGAAAAACGCCAAAAAAAAATAAAATTCGAACATGCTGCATTTTTTAACGTCGTTTTAAACAATGTTGTTTTTCGGGTTGTAAAAAAATGATCGTGTGTGGGCTAAAACAACGTTAAAAACCTGCGCATGCTCAGAAGCAAGTTATGAGATGTGAGCACTCGTTCTGGTAAAACTACTGTTCATAATGGAGTAAGCACATTCATCACGCTGTAACAGACAGACAAACGGTTGGCCCGACCATCCCAGCAGACAGATTCAATCGTGTGTACGGGCGAGCCGACGGATTTGGCCAGCCGACAGATTTGAAAGCATGCTTTCAAATCTGTCGGCTGGGAACCCGTCCGCCCGACATGTCTGCTGGTTAGTACGCTAACCAGCAGACATGTCTTCTCGCACACGCGTCGAATGGTTTCGATGCATGCGCGGAAGTGTTTTACTTCCTGGTGCGGTGACGTGGCGGTGTCAACGTCACCGCCACGTCAGCGCGCCGCGCCGTCTGGGGCCTAAGGCCGCGTACACACGAGCAGACAGATTTGTTCAAATCGGTCGGGCCGACCGATTTGAACAAATCTGTCTGCTGGGGACATATTGGTTTGATCGTGTACACACGATCAAACCAAAATCCCCGCCGCCAGACGGCGCGGTGACGTGGCGGTGACGTTGACGCCGCCACGTCACCGCACCAGGAAGTAAAACACTTCCGCACATGCGTCGAAACCATTCGGCGCATGTGCGAGAATACATGTCTGCTGGTTAGCGTACTAACCAGCAGACATGTCAGGCAGACGGGTTCCCAGCCGACAGATTTCAAAGCATGCTTTGAAATCTGTCGGGTGGCCAAATCCGTCGGCTCGCCCGTACACATGGTCAAATCTGTCTGCTGGGACGGTCGGGCCGACCGTTTCCAGCAGATGGATTTGATCGTGTGTACGCGGCCTTAGAGGTGCACTCATTTAAAATGAATCGACATATGTTACATCATGTGGATCTTTTACATTTTAATCATCAAAGGGGTTGGAAAAATGTAAAGGTACATTACAAAACTCCTGACATTATGTACTTTATAAAATATTAAAGCTCAAACATACTTGAACAGGTTTTTCTATTCCATGACTCTTGTCTTTGGTCTCTTGTATTTATAGGACTTTCTGACCACAAAATCTTACAGTTACGTCTGTCTTTGTGTTATGTGCTTTTCATTTTTTTTTTACACTGCCCGGCGGATCAATGTTGCTGGGAATATTCCCAAGTGGGGTGACTCGCTCTAGTAAGGAAACTCCATCAAAAATCAGTAATAGTTCTGTTCATTTAATTCCAAGAGGAAACACAACATTAAAAGCTTGGCTGGCAGATTTATTGATTACACCTCAGCAATGACCAACAAGCGCTCAGAAAATCCCCAAAGGGGGTCATTATTAGTATAGTGTAACTGTGTCACTAAACAAGCCAGCAAAGGTAAAGACTATATCCTGCCTTAAGTGATCGGAGTAAGAATTGTGTGATCTATTACTATATCGTTCTTTAGGTGACCATGACAATCTGCAGCCAGGCTAGAAGCTTTATGCATTGTAAAACATTGGGAATGTGTATAAAGATAATTAATGGGAAATCATAATATATTTTCAATAAAAACATATTCAGCAGATAGATTTTAAAGCCTAAAGCCCTGTTTGCACTGGCATTAGAAACATGAGTTTGAGGCGTGTTATTCCTGGTCCTCGAACACCTAGTAAAACAGCATTCATATGGATAATATAGACAGCAGACATAGATATTCAGATTTGAAAAACATGTGGAATTTGCTTAGCTGTGCAGCAAAATTGAAGCCAATGAAGCCATTCTATGCAAGTCTGTAGTAACATGTAACATTTATGGTGCATTTGCAGCACATTTGGCAAGCGATTGACAAGCATTAATCAAATATCAGTGAGGTGGAAAGTGGAATATCAGTGAGGTGGAAGATTGGCCCTGCTGCCCAATCTCCCCTCATTGACTCACTTGTGATTGACAGCAGCAGGAGCCAATGGCTCCTACTGATGTGTGAGCCAGTGAGAAGAGAGAGACCTGGGAGAGCTGCTGAGACCTGGGAGAGCTGCTGATTTCATGCACATTGCTGGATCTCGAGTTGGGGATCAGTATAAGTGTGTGTGGGGGTTGGGCAGCAAGGTTTTTTGCCTAAATGCATAGAATGCATAGAAAAAGCAAGATGGACTGAAGAGTAGGGGGCTGTGGCTTAAATGCAACCTGTACCTCCCCCATAGAAATGCCCATAATTTGGGCTACTGCCTGGGGTAGAAAAAATACAGCCAGCACTGAGAGAAATAAAAATGACAAAGGGATGTAACAAGACTTTTTAAAAGAGAAGTGTCAACGCAGATTCTCAGCTACTGTATATGGCTGCAGCATTGATCCGATGCTGCAGCTGCCCTCACCTGTTCTGCTCACATGACTGTTGATCGCTCAGTTCTCAGTCTTCACTAAACAGAGAGTGGTGACTGTCAGTCACTGCTCTCTGCACTGCCCCTCCAGCATTCTCTGGAGCACTGGGCTGTAGAGAGTTGTACTACTAATAAACTGTTAGCCCCCATAGAGGGAGCTCTTCAAAGCCCCAAATATCAGCTGTTCATTATGTGTACAGAAAAACATTTGTACTCAAAAAAGTAATGTAATTTGTTTAATTCTGGCATGTGCCTGATGTGTACTGATTCAAATGTGTGAACTATAATGATTGTTTAAAAAATAAAGCTTTAATCAAAAACATCTGTATTAATCTGAATGTCTTTTTTTGCATTGTAACAATAGCGCACCTGTACCTTTCAGAGATAGTTTTTTGTATTATACACTTGTATTCTCTCCCTGTAACGTCAGACGTGCCAGAAGTGTGTCAGTCTGTAGCAGCATCTCATCTCCAATACATCCTTCACCTTCTGGACTAAAGTCGACCTCGGCAACCTAGAGGCACTCTATACAGATTCTGTTCTCAGATTGTTTCAACAATTATGTTGGACATACCCACTCAACCTCAAACACTTCTACATGTCTACAACTTCAGTCTGCCTTAAACCATTTGCATTTCTCGCATTATACTGTCACCCTGAACTTAATCCATTTCTACACCACTGCGAAACCACTCTCCAAAGGAATATTAAATATCTACAAACAGATGATAACAAGTGCTGTTAGGACTACACTGCTAACTGGTTCTCTTTAAATTGAATTTCTGGCGTAAAAAATAAATCTGGTGGCATACAGGGTTTTCATGTTAGCTACGCATTAACTGATCATCTGAAAGATTGCTGGTCCAACATAAGGTGCTTTGACGCCAGATTTAATTATTTTTTCTGATGCATCAGATAATTGCACAGATTATAGGATGATGCATTGAACTGTCAATATTTGTGCTGTGCTGGAAGACATTTACAGAGAAAGCATCTCTTTTGCCTTCAAATGAATGGTGCTAATCATGTTTAATTGCTGGCTGAAGCCATTGATTGGTGTCAAAAACCGTTACAACATTCCATTACATTATTGACCCACATAACTTTAATAACAACTCATAATAACATTTAATCATTTAATTATTAATTAATCATTAAATAACAACTCACTAAGTCAAAAATTATCAGAAATTGACAAAACTAAGCAAAAAAAACCCCAAAAATTGATTACTTGAGTGAAGGATGTGGTTGATGATGTTATGTTGTTATAATGTATCCCATTACGATATTCACTCACTCACTCAACTTTGATAATCATTCATGTATTCATGTAACACTAAAATAATTAACAATGGTCAAAACTTAGCTAAAAGTAAAAACACTAAATCACTAAATGAATCCAAAAATCAAAGTTCATTGGACTTCTGGTATATGATGTTTTATATCTATTCTGTAGCATGATATTTTCTTCCTGATGGTCAAAAAAAATAAGAGAGGATGGGTTTAAGGCTCTGTCGGGTTTTTATTGTTGTCTTTGCCTCTGTTAGGGAGATTTTCAGTCAGGAAATCTCTCCAACAAGGGCAAAGATAAAAAAAAAAAGGAAATCATTTTTAAGTAAAGTAGAGGTCAGACCTTCAGATAATAATTTTATTGCATGCATTCTAATGATCAGAGAGGACAAAATAGTGAAAATGGAGTACATACTGTAAACAAGTCAGTTTGACTTTAAAGTGAATGATTTAACTACTGGAACCCAGTACAAAAAATAGTTTTCTTCACTGCATTTAATAAGCATCTAGTGTGTAGGTGGGGTGCGGCATGGTGCAGCGGCAATAACACGCACAGTCCCAGGTAGATGAAAGAACTTGTACTGAAAAAATGCAAAGACAGTTCACAAATAGGGATGAGCCGAACACCCCCGTGTTCGGTTCGCACCAGAACCTTCGAACAGACCTCAAGTTCGCGCGAACGTATCGAACCACATTGATGTCTATGGGACTCGAACGTTCGAATTCAAAAGTCATCATTTTAAAGCCCAATATACAAGTTATTGTCAGAAAATGTGTTTGGGGTCTTGGGTCTTGCCCCAGGGAACATGTATCAATGGAAAAAAAAGTTTTAAAAATGGTGCAAGTGAAAAAAAAAAAATAAACATTCATTAAAATATCGTACCTGCTGGGTGTCTATAGTAGTGGCACATGTTTAGTACGGTCCCTGCACAAAATGAGATTACTATAAGAAAAAAGTAATTTAAGACTGGTTGCGGCTTTAATGTAATGTTTGGTCCCTGCAATATGGATGAAGAACACTGAAAAAAATAGCATGGGTTTCCCCACCACCACTCCCCCCAGGTCATTAGAAGCCCCTTTGGCCCTATATACTTTGCACAGCAGTATACAGGCGGTGCAAACAAGACAGGGACTGTAGGTTTGTTGTTAACTGTTAAGTAGAATCTGTTTGTAATTTTCAACTGGTACTTCTTTAAAGTGTAGCTTCAGCCATAAAATCTTTTTTTAAGCTATTCTGAAAACATAGAGAAGGGTTATTATCACCCCTGTAACATTTGTTTTTCTGTCTGTGTGCATCTGTTCAGAAGATTGCACCTCACTTTCTGTCCCAATGAAAAAAAAAAAATTGAAACTTTTTTTTTTGGTGAAACAAGGATTGATGATAAGCATCAGTGGACAGGAGACATCTTTTACAGAAGAGAATTTAGCTTCCTAGGGGTAGATTTCCTCTCACTTCCTGTTGTCTCCTTCCGTTTGCAAGTAGGAGTCGTTTGTAAGTTGGATATTTGATGTAGGGGCCTGATGTATATACTCTGCAGAAATTTGGGTCCTAGGTGTTGATGTTGCCACAACACTGTAAGCCCTCACAATTAGTCTTGGTGGGCGCTAGAAAGCCCTGCTGTGAAATATTAGATCAAGAATTGTAATTACATGCACCTGTTGAACAGGGGCAGAAAATTGGGCCTAGGCACTAGTGCTGGAGCCACAACACTGCAACCCCTCACAGATACTGTAATTGGAGCGCAGCAAAGAGCCATATGCAAAGTATTGCATCAAATACTGTTATTACACGCCCCTGTTAAACAGGGACAGAAAAATTGGGCCTTTGGCACTGGTGGTGATGCCCAGAACCAACAATGTTCATACTAGCTATCAGCAATGTCATCGAGGAGGAAAAAGATATTCAGTCAGCATAACAGGATAGTCACTCGGCATTAGCATAAGCAGTCTCCAAGGGATCTGACACAAACAATGATTCAGTTACAACAGCATCAGGTGCTTGGTAGCTGGTGTTGATCCAAGCCTGATTCATTTTTATGAAGGTCAGTTGATCAACAAAGTCGGTGGAGAGGCGCACCCTGTGATCGGTCACAAAGCCTCCAGCAGCACTGAATGTGCATTCTGAAAGAACGCTGGATGCAGGACAAGCCAGTAGCTCAATTGCATTCTGTGCAAGCTTTGGCCAGTGATCCATCCTCAAGACCCAGTAAGCCAGAGGATTTTCAGTGGGGAAGGTGTCCAAGTCTGATCTTGCCCCTAGGTATTCCCGCACCATGTAAACCAGACGCTGGCAAAGTTTGCTGGAACCTTGGGGCTGCGGACTAAAAAATTGTCTGAACGCATCGGTCAGACAGCCACCTTCACCACCGCTCCTTATGTGACTCACTAAAGCCTCAGCAACACGTTGTCCAGGACCAGGATTTGGTATTCCCCTAGGTTCTGGGAATGCATTGCACAGACCTTTCTGCAAGGCCGCTCGAAGATTTTTCATCTTTTGCTCCCTCTGCGACGGCAAGATAAGGTCCGCAACCTTACCTTGTAACGTGGATCAAGAATCCTCCTCTTCCTGTGTGCTAGGCGGGAAAGCAGGACCACTGTCTGCATAAAGGGGGCCTTGAGAGGTAAGGAAGTCCTCCTCTTCTTTCCTCTGTTCTGCCTCAAGGGCCCTGTCCATTATTCCACGCAGCGTGTGCTCCAACAAGTGAATAAGAGGGACAGTCTCACTGATGCATGAACTGTCACTGCTCACTATCCTCGTGGCCCCCTCAAATGGTGACAGGACAGTGCATGCATCCCTGATCAAGGCCCACTGGCGTGGTGAAAAAAAACCAAGCTCCCGTGACCCAGTTCTGCTGCCATATTGGCACAGGTACTCATTGATGGCCCCCTGCTGCGTGTGCAGCCGCTGCAGCATGGCCAATGTAGAGTTCCATCTGGTGGACATGTCACAGGTTAGGTGGTTCTTGGGCAGGTTGTATTCCCTTTGGAGGTCTGTCAGCCGAGCACTGGCATTATATGACCTTCGGAAATGCACACAGACTTTCCTGCTTCAGGACATCCTGTAAGCCCGGGTACCTGCCCAAGAACCGCTGCACCACCAAATTCAGGACATGAGCAACGCAGGGCACATGGGTCAGTTTTCCCTGTCGCAGGGCAGAGGGGAAGTTGGTGCCATTGTCGCTAACCACCATTCCAGGCTTAAGCTGGCGTGGCGTCAACCACCTCTGAGCCTTCCACCTGCAGCGAAGACAGAACCTCGGCCCCAGTGTGGCTCCTGTCTCCCAAGCACACCAGCTCTAGCACCACATGGCATCACTTTGCCTGCATTCCTGCGTAGCCCCTCGTACGCCTATGAAGCACGGCTGGTTCTGAGAACACATCAGCACAGGCAGAGGCCACAGAGGAAAAAGAGGAGGGGGTGGAGGAGAGAGGTGTGTCACAACCAGTAGTGGTGTTTTGGAGGCGTAGTGGTGGAACAACCTCCAACACTTCTGTACCTTGCCCTGCGTCCTTCCCAGCTGCCAGCAGAGTCACCCAATGCGTCGTTAAAGAGAGGCAATGTCCCTGTCCATGCCTGCTGGACCATGAGTCATCAGTAATATGCACCTTACCACTGACCGCCCTGTCCAGCAAGGCATGGACATTGCCTTCCACATGGCGGTAGAGAGCCGGAATCACCTTCCGTGAGAAAAAGTGGCGTTTGGGAACTTGCCACTGAGGTATCGCACATTCCACAAACTCACGGAAGGGGGCAGAATCTACCAACTGAAAAGGCAGCAGTTGAAGTGCTAGCAATTTCGCTAAGCTAGCATTCAACCGTTGTGCATGTGGATGGCTGGGAGAGTACTTCTTTCGGCGCTGCAGTAGCTGGGGCAGGAAAATTTGGCTGGTACAATCTGACATCAGTGTACCGATAGTAGATTGCCCGCATGTACTACTAGGTTGTGACACACCTAATTCTACACCTTCAGTCCTATCCGTGCAGGCTTCAGAGAGGACTGAGGGTATAGTGTTGGAGATCCCAGCTGATGAGGGGCAAGGGGAGGTCCGCTTTGTTCTTTGGTGTGGGTCTTTCAGGTATGCTTGCCAACGAACTCCATGGCAGGTCGACATATGTCTGGTCAAGCATGTGGTGCCTAAGTGGGTGATGTTTTGGCCACGCGAGATATGCTTAAGACATATATTGCAAATAGCAATGGTGCGATCTCATGCACATGTCTCAAAAAAGGCCCACACCAAAAAACTTTTCCAGTAACGCTGAGACACAGCAGTGCCCTGCAAAGGCGTAGCTCTGTGATGTAATGCAGTTGGTGTGCTGCCCTTAAGCTGTGCCCTGTAGGGCATCCTGCCTCTTTGGAGATATGCCTCCTCCTCCTCCTCTCTCCTATCAGGCACCCACGTAGAGTCAGTGACCTCATCATCCCCTCCCTCCTCATCACTGTCGAAAACCTGGCAGTATGCTGCAGCTGAGGGAACATGACTGCCAGATTGCTGTCCTTCTCGGACACTCCCTCTCCCTGGGCTCACATTACTGCCTTTCTCTATCTGTGTTCCATCATCGGAGCCTTCAAAATGCTGTGCATCTTCAGGCAGGATGTACCCAACGCTGTGTTGAAACAGTTCGGGGGACTCCTCAGGAGGACATGGTGGGACTATGGAAGGAGTAAGTGATGCCATTGAGCAGAGGGAAGAGGATGCCTTGGCAGCTAATTTGCCAGACAAAGTACCCTGAGCCTGGGTGAGAGAGGATGAGGAGGATGAGGATGGCTTGGTCATCCACTCTACCAATTTGTCTACATGTTGAGGCTCAACAAAGCCAGCTCCCGAAAAGAAGCACTGTTGCCTCTAGATGCAGAGCCTGCTTGCCCTTGTGACTCTCTGCCTCTTTTTTGTTGTCCTTCCAGACATTATAATGGACTGCAGAGGACAAAATTAGTATACACACCTCGTAGCTTTAGGTTCAAACTGCAGAGGACACGTGGAGTACACACCAAGTAGCTTTATGTGCAAACTAATGAGCACAAGTGCAGTAACCTCCAAGTACATTTAGGTGCAAACTATACAGCACAAGTGCAGTAAACACATGGTACGTTTAAGTGCAAACTATACAGCACAAGTGCAGTAAACACCTGGTATGTTTAAGTGAAAACTATACAGCACAAGTGCAGTCAACACCTGGTACGTTTAAGTGCAAACTATACAGCACAAGTGCAGTCAACACCTGGTACGTTTAAGTGCAAACTATACAGCACAAGTGCAGTCAACACCTGGTACATTTAAGTGCAAACTATACAGCACAAGTGCAGTAAACACCTGGTACGTTTAAGTGCAAACTATACAGCACGAGTACAGTCAACACCTGGTACGTTTAAGTGCAAACTATACAGCACAAGTGCAGTCAACACCTGGTACGTTTAAGTGCAAACTATACAGCACAAGTGCAGTCAACTACAAGTAGGTTTAAGTGCAAACTATACAGCACACGGGAAATACAACACGTTAGAAGACTGCAGTTAGCACAATCAACTGCCTGACAAATAGGAATAGCTGATCTAGCTAAACTATACAGTGTATAAATATATGTACAACTCCTGGGATGTATATATATGCTCTACACACTGTAAATATAACTAAACTGACTAGTCTGCCTGCTCGATCTATCTATCTATCTATCTATTAAAAAAGAAACTGTGTCTCTCTCTCTCTAGAACTGATCTTTTCGTTAACACCGCCGCAACACACTACACAAGGCCGCCCAGCAGGCAGCCTTTTATAGTGTGGGGCGTGTGCTAAAGCCCTGAGCCCTGAGCCATAATTGGCCAAAGCCACCCTGGCTTTGGCCAATTATTGGTCTCCGTTTGATTGGCCAAGCATGCAGGTCATAGTGCATGCTTGGCCAATCATCAGCGCGCAATGCCGCAGTGAATTATGGGCCGTGACGCGTCACTCGAATTTGGCGCGAACAACCCGTTTTGTTTAAATTTCGACGAACAATCGAACAGCCAATGTTCGATTCGAACATGGGTTTGAGTCGAACGCGAAGCTCATCCCTATTCACAAATAGGAACCAGACAGAAACACTCACAGGTCCATAAGCATGTATAGAGCCAAACTGACAGCGCCTGTTGAGAGGGGCAGAATGTGACCTGGCAATCTTGTGCCCAAGCAGGTCGAAATTCAGAAAAGTTGTGAGCCCTACACTTTACCTCCTTCTCAGAAACCTTTCCCTGCCACTAGTTCTGTCTCTACCAGGGCTCCGCCTGACCCAATATAGCTACCAAGGTCACATGGATTGACTTCCTCTGTGACTCAGGAAACCATAGAGAAACCATTTCTTCTTGATTTCTTCTCCAACTACAGTGCTGTTATGGGAGAGTGGCACTGTAACATCCCTGCTACGCAACTACAGTAAACAGTTGGTTTTAAACTATAGAGGTCTCTCAGGTACAACCACCACTTCTCACTCAGAGTAATCAGAGAGATTGGGGTTAATTCATCACAACCTCTAGTGAATAACCAACTGAGAGACTGCAGAAGCTTATTCCCTTATAAGCAACTACCTCAGGGGAAAACAGGGTTGTATCTCAGATACACACAAGGTAGTACTGCAAATCTACAAGCACAGACTATAGATAGCTGATAGTATGTGGTACTTGCGGTTAGGAGAGTAAAGCCTGGTATGCTGGTGGTCCCGGAGGGAGTGTAGAGCGAACTGTGGGGTCCACTGAGGTTCAGAGCGGGTACAACAAGGTGGCGTGCCAGGGATTCCCAGATGACAGCAGGCGTCCTTGCGCAATAGGGGAAGCAAGAGATAAGTCCGGGTCACAAGCCGTGGTCAGGTGTTGGAGAAGTCACAGGTATCCGAAGTCCAAGCCGGGTCAAGGGTTCAGGCAAGCAGCAGTCCAGAAAACAAAGCCAAGGGTCAAAAGCCGGGGTCAGTCAAGGAGCTTAATATATAAGCAGTTTGCTTTAGCACAGACAGGGAGATCAAACCAAAATGAACTGACACTGCTCTCAAAGTGAGGTAGGGCTTTATAGGCTGGCTAACTGGTTAAGCTGTGTCAGCTGGAGCAAGAATATCAGGTGTGGAAAGTAATGAAATCCAGCTAATGGTGAACAGCCCATTCAGCACCACCATAGCTGGAAAGCAACAAGAATTTCTAATTGAACAGTGGCTGAGAGGTAAGGTTTTGGGCTGGTAACAGAGAGGTCCCGGGTTCAATTCCACCCTAAGCCACCTGGAGCACGGCCACGCCTCGCCGTCTGCCTGTCACGACAGGGATCGTGACAGGCACCTGCCATGGAGAATGTAGACTGCACCTGCCTACAAGTGAATATATACTGTACATATACTAGAAGAGTGATGGCAGAAGAAGAGCAAGTGGTTCATCGAGTCTGCGCCATTTATTATTACATATAAACTTTTTGTTTGAGTATAGATCTATGTTTGTCCCAAGCATATTTGAATCCTTTTACTGTTGACTGTTGACTAACACAGTACCTACTACTGTTTGCAAGAGCTATGAGACAATTTAACTGTAGGTAAAAAATGCATGTAAGATTTTTATATTACTTTTTTTTAACAACAATTAAAATGATGTTAGACTCTTTTATCTGGTTTTGGCCTGTTGCTCCACTTTATATTTTTATGGTCTAAGCTACTGAGGGAAGCATTTCTGCATGGGAGCCAATTCGCCAGAGCTAAGTTTTCGTTTATCTGACTACACTTGCAAGTCTAGAAGTTACCAAGACCTTATTGAGAAAGTCGATTTGGACCAGCCACTCTCAACCATGGTTCCTTCCAAGGTTGCTAGTGTTTCCTTGAGCTGTATCCAATTGGCCTCCCATTTAATGGTGCCTGCATTGTTCTGGGTCCAACACCACTTGAAAAAGCCAGGCTATTATGCCAATGTTCTTTCTTTTAGCTGTCTGTAATTGTGGCAATATTCCTACTGACCACCAATGCAAAGGGCATTTTCCTAATGACCCCTAAGGATTAAGCTTGGCAGGGGTTCCCAGAGATCTTACAAGTATTTCAAGGGTTCTTAAGAATTTAAAAAGTTAAGAAAGGCCGTTCTGGACCCTATAGGAAGTCACTGAACAAGCGACTTAATGCTGTTCACCACTAGGGTTACCAGTTATTATATTAATGAAAGCTGCACATTTTTAAAAACATTGAAAATACAGTACATGATGAACATGTTATTGTTTATATGAAATTTTCATGATTGGATTTATCTACTTGTTTAGATCTACTTTAAATGAGCACATACTGTATGTATATACCGGTAATGGTACAACTAGAATTCTTCCAGTTATGAAGGACAAAAAGACCTCTAAACATGAAATAGTTAAGTAAAACTTAACTAAATACAAGCAGCTTTTCCCCATCGCCATCAGTATTAGCAGGAACCTATGGACCTATATTGGTATTTTGTTGCACAATTTCGCCCACCTGACTGAACAGCTCAGATGGGCATATGACACTCATATAACACATGTTTCAGAACTCAATCTAGAGTCCGGTGTGCCTCTGATACAATTACATTGCTGCATTCCCCAAGGACTGCCATCATTCACACATTCTATTATTTATAAGAGAAGCAGAATATAACTCTATAAAGTTTGCTATATGATCACAGGTCGTCCTATTTATGCTTCCCCAAGGCATATACACAGTGACACCATGGCTTCTGGGCAAGTTAGTGTTCCAATAAACAGAGCCTGTCCCATGTGCTTTTAAAATGAAAGTCCCCCTTTCTCTATGTTACCTACCTGTGATATACAGTATATATATATATATATATATATATATACACATATATATATATATATATATATATATATATATATATATATATATATATATATATATATATATATAAATACACACACACTACATTTTTCCATTTATTCAATTTTATTACCATTATTTTACCCCTTTGATGAGTCCTCTTGCCCCCACACACATCTTTACTTTCTACTACTTGCCATGTCTGAACAGCAAATACAAAGAACCCATGTAATATTTGTAAAATTGTGTCTGCAGGAATTACCTTAACCTTATTATAACTGTTGGTTGTTGACAGTTCAGATCACATAAAGTTTAACTTTTTGTGAAAAAAATATAGCAAATAAAAAAAAGAATATGGTATATTCAATTACTACACAAGCCATGTTGCAATTATAAATAAGTTTCAACCTGCAGTCATTGCTATTGTTTTTGTAAAATTCAGTGCAATGTAGCAGCCTGGAGGTGTTCTGTACGCAGCTGGTGTAGGAAACACCCCAAGCAATGTAATTTTCTGCTGGTGTGATTGGCTCACTGATTTTCCCAAAAGTCTGCTCTAAGATACAAGTCAAATTTTAGGCATCCCCTGCAATAGAAAGTGTCATTTTGTTGAGATACAATATAAGGGTTTAATATTTCTAAAGGGATGCAGACAGTGCAGACGTTGACATCAGAACAGTAATGCCCTGTACACACGATCGGTCCATCCAATGAAAATGGTCTGATGGATTTTTTCATCAGTTATCCGATAAGCTGACTGATGATCAGTCGTAGTTACACACCATCGGTTAAAAAAACGATTGTGTCAGAACGCGGTGATATAAAACACGACAACGTGCTGAGAAAAATGAAGTTCAATGCTTTCGAGCATGCGTCGACTTGATTCTGAGCATGCGTGGATTTTTAACCGATGGACGTGCCTACAGACAATCGTTTTTTTCTATCGGTTAGTTAACCATCAGATAATTTTAAAACAAGTTCCTATTTTTTTAACCAATGGATAAAAAACGAATGGGGCCCACACGCGATCGGTTAGTCTGATGAAAACGGTCCACCAGACCGGTTTCATCAGACAAACCGATCGTGTGTATACGGCATAAGAGTGGACATGGTGATTACAATAAACCTTAACAGTCGGTATCAGTATCCAAATACACAGTGAAACTAAGGCCTCATGCACAATAAGCGCTAAAAAGATCAGTTTTTAGGGGCATTTGACTTTCTTTCTGCCTCTAAGCGCCCCTCAATGTTAGCCTATGTGTCCATTCAGAACTAATATTTAATGGAAAACTCAGTCTTTGGAAGGTTTCTAACAAGCTGCCAGGACTAGGACTTATACCAAATCCAAATACCAAATCACAAAAGGTTAAGTATCCAACCACAAGGTGAAATGGCAACCCATCTGACCTCTGGGTCCCTAATGGCATCTAAGGCAGCTTTCCTCAACCTTTTTAATACTGAGGAACCCTTGAAATAACTATCATATATTAGGGAACCCTACCTAGTTATTTCTATATCTACATATAGCACATTAGCGTGAATAGTAAGCTGAGATATAAGAATAGTTGACACCCAGGGAAACTCAGGGTAGCAGACAGTAAAATGTCGGGTCAGTAGTAACTTAGCTGAGAGGCAGGAACTTCTCAGTGTTCAAGGAACCCCCCAGAAACCTCAGAAGGAACCAAAAGGGTTTCATGGAAGCCTGGTTGAGAAAGGCTGCTCTAGAGTGCTACAGAAATAAAATAAAAAAATAGAGAATGATAAAGTGTCCATCTAAATAAAATGCAAAGGCAGATAAAAAAGAATATATAGATATAAAATGAACTCTGATATTAAAGTAATGGCAAAATCCACAGACAAGCCGCAGCCTGATACAGAAGTCACACAAGCGATTAGCACCTAGTTAATGCTGCGGTAGAGAGATGGTTTAATTATGATAAGCCGCTGACACTGGGAACAGTGAGAACTGGTAAATTGTTTATATATATAAAGATTATGAGTTGCTAGGGGCAACGGGCAGTTCAAGGTCATTAGTATCTGTTGCTATGGCAACAATTCTCAGGTTTTGCCTGGAAAAAAAACATGAAATCCTATTTCAAGCACACACAAGCACACATTGAGAACATAATATACAGCAATTTGATCTACAGCAAATCAGGTACAATAAAACTGCATTTAACTGCCCTTTTCCTTTTTTTCCTATTGTATTAATACAAATGAGGCAATTTTTTTTGTTATAGGTTTCTTTGTTCGGATTTGTTCTTCGTGATGCTCAATGCTGATGAAAGGTAGTCCAGTTAAAAAGGACACTTGTATATGGTATGAATTTTAGGCAAGAAGAAGAAAGGGGCCATTTGTATGAGCCATTTCTAACACATATTAATCTGGACATAATAATAATAATAATAATAATAATAATAATAATAATAATAATAATAATAATGAAAATATAATGTTGGAAGATGTGGTGTGCCATGATCTAGAACAGGGGGGTCCAACCTGTGGCCCACGAGAGCTATGAATGCGGCCCCACAAAATATTAAACACTTACTTAAAAAAGTTGATTTGCTTTGTAAAACCGTCTTTACACTTATGCCCTGTACACACGATCGGTTCGTCTGATGAACCGATCATGTGTGGGCCCCATCGGTCTTTTGCCATCTGTGAAAAAACGTAGAACCTGTTTTAAAATTATCTGATGGTTAAAAAAACGATAGAAAAAAATGATCGTCTGTGTGGAAGTCCATCGGGTAAAAATCCACACATGCTCAGAATCAAGTCGACACATGCTCGGAAGCATTGAACCTCATTTTTCTCAGCACGTCGTAGTGTTTTACGTCACTGCGTTCTGGCACAAACGGATTTTTAACTGATGGTGTGTAGGCAAGACTGATGAAAGTCAGCTTCATCGGATATCTGATGAAAAAATCCATCGGTCATTTTTAATCGGATGAACCGATCGTGTGTACGTGGCATTAGCGTACACATGCGGCAAAGGAAAAATTTGAGAGTGTCTCTTTACTGGACAAGTTTTATCGTCCCCTAAATAAATCTCCCACTCTTTACAATAACGCCTTATTCATGTCATCAGTTTTCAGCAGTACCTATATTTGGGAGCAAATATTTTCAAGGATGAAGAACACGAAGGGCAAAACAGAACCAAAATATCTGAAGCACCTTGAAAATTAGTTGGGAATTGCTTCTGTATCCATTGAACCAGATATCGATGCGTTCGTTTATCAAAAACAGTGTCAAATATCGCACTAGTTTTACGTTGCACTCTTTTACTTTTATAATAAACAAATAAATATTTTTTTTTTATATAAAAAACTTTTTTTTATTACTAAGGTATGTACATTGTCTATATCAGTGACCGTTATTTGTGATCTGCCTGATTTTTTCTGCTCATCAGATATCCTTATTGGTAGTGTATCTTATGTGTGATCCAAGACAATTCATCTTCTTCCAATGTGGTCCAGGAAGGACAAAAGGTTGGACACCCCTTCTCTAGAACATCCAATCACAACAAATTTTACTGTAAATATAACTGATTGCTAAAAGTTACTGTAGATAATTTTTTATTACTAATGGCTTTGCCCTCTTAAAATGCATGTTCTAGTTTTGATTGGATGCCATTGTACTAATTTTCCCATCATATTGCTATAGGCAATAAGGTTGCTATACCCCAAATATCAACACTACCCACTGTTTGGTGGTATTTAGGCCTGAGAGTGCAGGCAGAAGAGAAAGACTCTTTGGTAAAGTTGGGTACTCCTGTGGTAATTCCTATTCGCATTTTCAAGATATATAAAAATCCAGTGCCCATCAATAGTAGAAGTACTAGGTTTAAATGAATGGGTCCCTTTTAATAAGTCCAGTGTGGCTAAAAACAACTGCTTTCTTAAAGCAATACAAATATGAATTTCCTCTATGTTCTTAAAAATGTTTTCTCACTCCAAAAATATGATAGTAGGTAAATTTGCTCTTGTCTAGACTTGCCCCAGTATGGGCTTGCAAGTGTAAAAAGCCTTGTATGTCACACCCTGGTAACACTCTGTTAAATAGAACTTTAGTCCTAAAATTAAGTCCTGCTACTGTGTTTTTCCGAAAATAGGACCTATCGTTATTTTCCAGGAGAGCTGCAATATAAGCCATACCCCAAAAATAAGCCCAAGTTTAAATTGCTTGTAAAATCCTATAATCCACTCTATTACAGTATTATATAATGTACAATGTTTGTGTTTCAGTAATATTATTGCATAGCTAGTAAAACATTTAAAATATGTGATCTATACTGTTTAAGATCCAGTAATACACTGTTTGACTCTGCTCTGCACCTGCTCAATTTCTCTCTATTTTTAGGCCTTTTTAGGCACTTCAGAGTTTGTAATGGCCGATTTGCTTTCAGCCTTAACGTGGAATTAGGCCCTCCTATCTTTTACAGCCAAGAAAGCTACTTCTGTTTGATCTGAAACCACCACAGAGATGCACATGCACATGTGATTAGTTATGACACCAGCTATTTGATAGTTTCACAGTTTGGTTAATGACACATGCATATCTCCCAACATTTTGGGATGGGAATGAGAGACACCTACTAACAAACGTATGTTGGCATAGGATATGCCCTATTCCACATCCCCTTAAGGAGAATTAACAAAAAAAGGTTAATTAAATCCACAAGGACTTTTTTTTTTACCACTACTATTCCTCTATATTGGCTTTAAAAATGTACAAATGCAGCAATTTAGAAATTAAATTAAAGGCTTAGCACTGGAAAACACTTTTTGAAAGATAAAAAGTGCATTTTATATGCTATATGGATCAGATCAAAATGAGGGACACATGAGGAACTATGAGGGACAGAGGGACATTTCCTTTAAAATAAGGGACAGTTGGGAGCTATGCACAAGCAAATGTGACAGTTAGAAATCCTAGCATTCCAGTTTTTTTTTTTTATCGTTAAATCAAAGGGTTTAGATCTTCTTTGGGACACATAATAAATGGTCTCTTTGTGGGATTGAATGGATATTCATCTGCAAAGAAATACCCGACGTCCGCAACAGCAGATGACTGCAAAACGCAGTAAAACGCTCAGAGGAGCAAGGGCAGGTAAGTGTACACTTTGGAGGGGAGAAGAGGGAGAGTACTAAAAGCTCAATTATCTTTGAAATCACTGGCGACTTCTGGTTGTTTCCAAAAGATGTGCATTGAGGAGAGCAGTGAGTGGAAAAATAAATAAATAAATAAACTTTTTTGAGATTATTAAAAAATGCATTGGGGTATCAGTTAAAATATACCTAAAGCCAAAACATTATTGTTATTTATTTATTTATTTTCAAAATGTTATTTATGTATTTATGATGATGACAATCATTATTAGTATTTGATTTATTTTTCATGCTTATTTATGTATTTATTAAAATTTATAGTTACTATTATTTATTTATTTTTAAACTTAATAGCCGTCTTCATCCCACTGGGAAGTGTTAACCTTTCTGTTTATCGTGGTGACCTCTGTCTACAGCACAAAAGATAATGATAAATCCAAAATGTTATAGTTGTAACCAGAACAAGACTAGATGGGAAATCTTCACGTGGGGACACCTGTACCAGTGACAGGCATCTACCTCTACTTTCCTTTTTTATTTCTTGTTTTGTCTTTATGACAATAGGAAAAGCAACAAAAAACCCTGACCAGATTCAAACCATGTCCTTGCCCATTCAAAACCAAAAAAATATATCCTATACAGCCCTCAAAATTTCCACTCGCCTACTAGCATTTGGCGAGTGGATTTAAGCTGGGGCGAGTGATGACAGGGCTGCATGACCAATCTCCCTCCAATCTGTGCCTACACTTAGGCCGCGTACACACGACCAACTACATCTGTTCAAATCGGTCTGACAGACCGATTTGAACAGATTTGTCTGCTGGGATGTATTGGTTTGATCGTGTACACACGATCAAACCAAAATCCCCGCCGGCAGACAGCGCGGTGACGTGGCGATGACGTTGACGACACCACGTCACCGCACCAGGAAGTAAAACACTTCTGCGCATGCGTCGAATCCATTCGACGCATGTGCGAGCAGATATGTCTGCTGGTTAGCAAACTAACCAGCAGACATGTAGGACGGACAGATTCCCAGCAGACAGATTTTAAAGCATGCTTTAAAATCTGTCGGCTGGCCAAATCTGTCTGTCCGCCCGTACACACGATCGAATCTGTCTGCTGAAACGGCCTGGCAGACCGTTTTCAGCAGATAGATTTGATCGTGTGTACGCGGCCTTAGAGTCCCGACCTGACCCCAGTGCCCTGTCCCATTTTGTTAAAGTTGTTGTTGGTAATATTTAATTTTGTAACTTGATTCTGCATAAAACATTTAACAGTGTCATTCCATGAGATAATCTACGAGGGCGTGTTTACGGTTGCAATTAGGCGCAGGGCAGTGTATGAATCAGGTGGGGCAACTGGTGGCGAGAAACTCTTGAGGCCTGGCTAGTAGCTCAGGACTTGAAATTTTGAGCCCTGTCCTATATATAAATTACAGTTCCACAACTAATTATATTTATAAATAGTTTTATTTTTTGCTAGAAAGTCATCATAATACCTGTATTTTTCTCCGTATAAGACGCTCCGAAATATAAGGCCGAGTACAGGCATCGTTTTCCCCATCGAGTTCCTTGTTCGGCTGTCAAAAAACTAGTCTAGCCAAATTTTCCCATTGCCCGTCGAGGAAATAGAGAACATGCTCTCTTTTTGGCTCGACGAGTTCCTCGACAGTTTTCTCAGCGAAAAGTGTACACACGACCGGTTTTCTCGGCAGAATACGTCTCCCATCGAGTTTCTTGCTGAATTCTGCCGAGAAAACCGGTCGTGTGTACGGGGCCTAAGACGCATCCAATTTTAAAAGTGGAAAATCTAGAAAAAAAAGATTCTGAACCAAATACTGTAGTAAAATATTTTATATCAACTGTATAAAGTTAACAGCAGTTTAATAACAATTTTATGTCAACCATGTAACATATTAAGAACTATCTTTACTCTCATTAACAGTCAGTAAAGTCAGTAAACAGTGAAAGTAACAAAAATAAGGCTGTAATGTTTTTATTCAAACTCCAATAATTCCTCTTCTTCGCTGCTATCAGAAATGAGGAAGGATGGATCCATGCAGTCATTGTCACAGGCATCAAATCAAGTAGGAGCGGGGCGGAGCAGAGCACGGACAGCACACTGTAAACATTGGCCGGAGGAGGCGGAACGTTTGGAGCAGGAGGGGCAGACGTGCGGACATTTCAGGGCAGCATAGATTGATACAGTGCCTGGGAGATATGCACAGAAGCGGCGCAATTGTGCCCACACTGCCCAGCAAGGAGTGAGACTGCCCGGGGAGACATGAGGAGGCACAGCCCACACAGATGAAGGGAAAGGTACCGGTAAGCTCAGCAGAGCGTTGACATGGTGCCTGGGCAGCACGTGGTTAGACTGTCGGGAGGGGGGGGCAAGGCGCGCTGTAGGAGGGAGAGGGAAGCCCAAACACACACAGCCTGGCCGTGCAGGGAGGGTGAGAGAAGTCTCCACAGCCCGCAGTACATGCCACAAATCCAGCCTGCAGCACACACAGCATAAAAAGAGGAATGCGAGCAAGCACCACACAAAGTTAGGGGCAGTTTTAATGCAGGCAAAATGTGTATTTGTCGTATAAGACACACCAACTTTTCCCCCCAGTTTTGGGGAAGAAAAAGTGCGTCTTATACGGCGAAAAATACGGTACATTATAGCAAATAGATGTAAAAAAAAACACAATCCTTCTTTATTTATTCCTTCATTATCTTCCAATGATTCATCTTCTTGATTCCAATATAGTATGTATACTGTACAGTATAAATTGCAACACATAGCAAACCATTTCTGGGCAATGGGAAGCAAGAATATGGTAGATTACTTTAGGTTAACTATAGTTATGTTGTATAAAGTTCAAAACTCTGTAGTGACAAAATATAAGGAAGCAAAGTAATTGGCCTAATGATAAAAGATGGCCCTGCTGTTTGCTGAGTTATCATAAGTCTGCCAGTGCACTCTAATGACGTGAGGAGATTCCTAATGTGGATGAAACTGTGCTGCCAAATACAGTCTTAAGCCTCGTACACACGATCGGATTTTCCGACAACAATTGTGTGATGGCAGGGTTTTGTCGGATAATCCGACCATTTGTATGCTCCATCAGACAATTTTTGTCGGAATTTCCGCCAACAAATGTTTTATAGGATGTTTTCAAATTTTCCGACAACAAATGTGTCTTGTCGGATTATCCAAGCGTGTGTACAGAAGTCCGAACCAATGCTAACCATAGCACAAAATTAGTAGAAGTTTCCCAAAGGGTGGCATTAAAGAGCTAAAAAAACACGTCGTTCTGTGTATGTTGGCTGAAAAAGTTCTGCCAGTGCCACCTGTATGCATACCAAGTTCACGGAAAACGCCCTTCGCACAAAATTCCACGGATTTGTCTGTTGGAAATCCGATTGTGTATACAGGGCTTTAGAAGTATTTGAAACATACTTTCAAAAATATCACGCCTATTATATAATCATATCAAAAGTAATTTTTAGAATTTAAATGTTCTTCACACAGAAACTTACAGAGCCTAGAAAACATGTATTATGGTAAGTCAATGGTAACCTTGGTCAATTTTTCAGAAACAAAACTTTCCATAGAAAAATCTTTAAGAGCAAGGACTGTCCCTAACCAAGTATGAAGCCTGCAGTTGCCTCTCCCCTGTCACAGCACAACTGGCTGCGTGCATAGTAAACTAGTGAAGAGAGCAAGCAGAAGAGTCAGGAGGAAAAGAGGATAGGCTGCCTGGCTAAACCAGGAAAACTATTTGCGAGCAACGCGGTCTCATGGGGCAGCTGCTTTGGGCCCCACAATAATCACTGGGCACGGGGCAGCTGCCCTTTTTGCCCTTCGTTGAAGACAGCCCTGCCTTTAGGTTTAGCCTATGACAAGGGATATAGTCTACTAAATACATAAGGTGTCAGGAGAACCATATTATAGGCACTGGTATCCCCCAAAACTGAGGCATTCTAATATGCAAATGCTTACCTTCATTACTAAATTAATACTTGGCTTCACCCAGTCTTGTCTCCTACACCGACTAATAGTATCTTTAGGGGAAAAGAAAAGTGTTTTTTTTAGAGTGGGGAAGAATTAGACTCACTATGAAGTTTTTATTGCTGTCTGTGTCCCCATTGGGAGTTTCCCTACTCTACCTGTATTTGTGACATTTGTCACTGAAAGAAAAAGTGAGAGGAAATTAAAAAATGTTTCCCTAGAACACGGGTGCCCAAACTTTTAAAGAGCGAGGGCCAATTAAGTAACTTGGTAACCAGTCGCATGCCACAATTAGCGGAGCAGGCAGATGACAGGTCACGGTTACTCTATAGGCCCTCCAATCTGCCCAGATAGAAGGGGACAAATTCTGCAGATTGGAGGTAGGCGGGCGGAATCGGACAAAAGTCTGTTTACATCTGCCGCTCTATAGAGGTGAATTGAGGGTCCGATTGGGTCAGGCCGATCGTGTGAAAAGGGCCTAATGGCCCGTACACACGATCCGAATATTGTACGACGGATCGTACAACTTTTTTCACTTAATAGTCGCAAGTAAAATAAAATAGGTTATTAAAGTCACGAAAATTCTCGTACGACAGAAAAAAAAAATCGGAAGTGATGTCATGTGTTGTAATGTATTTGTATTGTATTGTCGGACGACAACTGTACTGCCTAAACAAAAATCGTACGATCTGACATCGTACGAGGAACATTTTCGCTCTTGTCCGATCGAATAATATCTGATGAACGGTCGTGATCGGCTCTCGAAAGTAGTGTACACACGACCCGAAAATCGCACAATCCATCATCGTACGATGGTTTTTGTTCGATATTCGGTACGTGTGTACGGGCCATTAGACTGCTTTCACACTGATGTGCTGTGGTCTGTCCACACCGCGTGTGCAACGTATTGCATCTGTGTCTTTCCTGTGGGTTAGCTGAACTTTGCCATAGACTCCGCCTGTGGCAAAAGCCAGCGGTGTACAGAAAGCATCGGCTTATGGGGCTCTGCTCTGCAGCCGCTTTCTTCCTCTACCACCAGCTCCATTCACAACACTAATGCTGTGGTATGGATGGTTGGCAACCTACGATCTGGGTTTACCAACCCCCCATTTCAGAGCAGGAGGTTGCGGGCCACATCAGAGGGCTCCGCAGGCCACCTGTGGCCCCCCGGCCACTGATTGGTCATCCCTGCCCTAGAACAAGATGTAGAGTGAAATCCAGTGACACCGGTTTTGGAGACTACTGAGGGGAAATTGCCCTCACTTTGGGAGATTTCCACTAACTTCCTGTGGGATCTCTAAGACAGGAAGTAAAAGGAAATTTCCGCAGTGGTCTCCTGGTGAGGTTTTAAGTCTTCCATACTCTATCTAAAAAAATAAAAAAAAATGGTTTGGCTTTACAGTTTAATTTCACTCTTGAGACCTTCTCAGTATTGCAGAAGAAAAAAGTTTTCATGGATATTAAAATAAAGAAAAAAAAATTCTTCCCCTTAAGACTTTAAGAGACTCACACAGAAGTGACAGCCCTTTCCCACTGCAGAAGAAATAAGAAAATTACCGCAATTGTGAACTTGACCGGTAGAGACAGGATAAAAAAATTCTCAAGAAATTTCTTTGTTACTGAGCAAATTAAATACAGCCATAGCTTAAAGCACATGACACTTCTGATTTGGATGTAGAGGACTGGAAGAGAGTGATCTGTGAAAGGTCGTCTCCAATGGGAATTAGAAAAACAGTTCTTTGGTTTTCTGGAGTCAATGTCTCTCTGTGTATTATCCATTACTTAGCAGCAGCCTCGCAGAGCAGTGCAGAAGCAGGTTTCACACCTCACTGCCTTGTTCTGCTAGATTACACATTGTTGGCTCGTTGGATTGGATTAAAATTACCCATTTAGAACATTAATCAATAACAGATCATATATCCATTACCAGTAAAATTACATTCAATGGGTTCACTGCAGCTCTTTAAAGGGATGCTACTGCCCAAGCACGGAAGGTATGTGCAGTATAGCATTTTCATAGTGCTATTTTTGCATTCCCTATGAGTAGGCCTTTAAAATAAATATATTTACTGATTTTTGTTCATCTAATGGAAGTAATAGTACATGGTGTTTTTTCAGATCCTTATTACAGTCGCCAACATTTCCCTTAAATAACTGAATACAGATGCAATCTAAATTATACAGATCTGTGATGAACTGTTTACAGATGTAGTATTTTTCCAAATTTTCTTTTTGTATTTTTGTAAACTTGTAGGACGCTTTAGTTATATTAGCTCTGGATGGTATTTATCTCAGTCACATGCTGTTCTGAGCCTGCTCCAGCAGAGTGTGCTAGAGGTAACATTAAGTGGTATTCAAAGAGTTCCGCCTGGGAAAAAAAATACTGTAGCTACTGACTTTTAATATATGGACACTTACCTGTCCAGGGAGCCAATTTTTGGATCGGCTGTCGGGTGCTGCCGCCGCCATTCTTGGTAAGGGAAATCAGCAGTGAAGCCTTTCGGGTTCAAAGCCAGTTCCCTACTGCGCATGTGCGAAGCGTGCTGCACTTTCTAACTTGTGGCAGAGGAAGGGAGAGGGGAAATGAACGTCTGAGGGATGGCACCGTGGCACAGTCTCCAAAAAGTGGGGAAGGGTACCTGTCAAAAACGGGTCCCTGCTGAAAGGTGCCAAATGTGGCACCGGAGGAGGGAGGAAGCAGATCACTTTCACCTTTGGTTTATCTTTCAGAAAAAAAAAGCACGCCATACTTACTTAATACTTAAAAGTTAGTTACTTAATAGTTTTGCACAGAGCAGCCCGAATCCTCCTCTTCTCGGCTGGCACTCCTGGCTCCTCCCCACTTGACTGATGTCCTTATTAGCAAACTGCTTGCTATGGGGGTACTGGTGCATGCTCGCTCCCGCTCCCTGCCACAGCTCAGCCCCACCCCTGCTCACTAATTGACAGGTCTGGGAGCCAATGCTGTCTCAGCCAAATAGGAGAGGGAGTCCCAAGACAGCCGAGACTCTGGTACATATCACTGGTTCAAAGGGAGGGGGGGGGAATATTGAGAATAAAATGGTGATCATTGCAATACTTTCTGTCACACTGTATTTGCGCAGCGGTCTTAAAAGCCTACTTTTTTAGAAAAAAAAAAGACACCTTTTTTTATTAGAACATAAGACAACAGTAAATTTAGGCCAATTTCTTTTAAATTGTGAAAGATAATGTTACACCGAGTAAATTTAATACCCAACATGTCACGCTTCAAAATTGCGCCCGCTCGTGGAATGGCGTCAAACTTTTACCCATAAAAATCTCCATAGGTGACGTTTAAAAAATTCTACAGGTTGCATGTTTTGAGTTACAGAGGAGGTTTAGAGCTATAATTATTGCTCTCGCTCTAATGTTCGCGGTGAAACCTCAAATGTGTGGTTTGAACACCGTTTCATATGTACGTGAGAGCACACTGGGACAGGGCACTTTAAAAAAATATATATATATTTTAAATTTTACTTAATTTTTTAATTTTGGCACTTTAAAAAATAAAAATAAAATTTGATCACTTTTATTCCTATTACAAAGAATATAAACATCCCTTGTAATAGGCATATGAGATGACAGGACCTCTTTACAGTGAGATATGGGGTCAATAAGACCCCACATCTCACCACTAGGCTGGGAAGCCTAAAAAAACATGATCACTGCTTCACAGCCGAAGTGGCGCTGTTTTTTTGAATGCAGAGGCAGGCATGATGTCATAACATCGCCCCTGGCCTCCGACAATCTTAGAGACTCTGGCTCTAAGATTGTCTCTAAGAAATGGCTGCATATGTGGGGGACATGGCTGGAGGGACATGGCTGTATAAGTGGGGGACATGGCTGGGGGGAAATGGCTGCATATGTGGGGGACATGGCTGGAGGAACATGGCTGCATATGTGGGGGACATGGCTGGAGGGACATGGCTGCATATGTGGGGGACATGGCTGCGGGGACATGGCTGCATATGTGGGGGACATGGCTACGGGGGCATGGCTGCATATGTGGGGGACATGGCTGGAGGGACATGTGGGGGACATGGCTGCATATGTGGGGGACATGGCTGCATATGTGGGGGACATGGCTGCATATGTGGGAGACATGGCTGCATATGTGGGGGACATGGCTGCATTTGGGGACACATTTAAAAAAAGTATCGGTATTCGGTATCGGCGACTACTTGAAAAAAAGTATCGGTACTTGTACTCGGTCCTAAAAAAATGGTATTGGAACAACCCTAATCACAATCCTGGGCCGGCGGTTCCTGTCTCCAACTCACCCATCGCAGCGGTGAGTCGGGAGAAGCACCGGAGGGCGGCGGGAGGGGGGACGTTCCCTTTCGCCACCTGTAAGTATGATCAAGCGGCAGAACAGCTGCTTTGATCATTCTTATGGTGAAGGGAATTGCCTGCTGAAAATGGAAATATCTAAATAATGCCTGTAGCTCCAGGCATCATTCAGATATACCACCACAAAGCTCAAGACGTCATATGACGTCCTCTGAGAGCCAAGTGGTTAAAGAGCGATGGACTCCCTCAAGGCTCACGTTCCCTCTATCTATTAGAACACATGTGCTTCTACCATGGAGGTTTTCATAAATGTTCAAAAGTTAGGACTGCAGATAATATTGGGGTGGTTTTGAGCGGCTCTGCAGTTAATGCATGTATTTCCAAAGGTGTGCAAACTAAACCTATTTTTAACACAAACTGTTATACAGGGCAATTTGTTTGGTAGCAGATTGGCTGGTGAGTTGAGCTGGAATTTTTTTGGGGTTTTGTCTAACAGTAGAAACTAGACAGGGGTCCTGATCCTTCCCCACCCTATCCACAACTTGAAAAATATGTTTTTGACTTGACATACGCTTAAACAATAATCAAATAACAGACTTGTCAAGGAATTTCGTATAAAAATGTAAAGTGGAAAGTAGACTGAGTAAAACCTACAAACTGTGCACCATGGCCTTGCACTATACATGTATGTGTCAGATCAGGAATATGGTAAATGGTGTTTGTTTTGCCAAGATCAATTAAGAAGCCACTTTTGCAGCAGGCAAAATAAATTGCTGTTTTAGCATTCCATTAAAATGTAATATACCAGGAAAGAAAGACATTTATTTTCCTATATTAGTAAGCCCACAACACATAACATGTTTTATGCAAACTGTACCCTTTCAAAGGAACAAAACATTTGAGTAGCCAGGGGCAATACATTATAGGATCTCAGGGAGAAGCAAGGCTACAGAAGTCACTGAATACCATTCTTGTAAGGCTTCAGATCTAGAGACATATATTAAAAAGAACATAATGTATCCTTATGATCTAGAATATAGAAAACTGTAAAGCAAAATAATGTTCAGTTTGTATATGCATGTAAAGAAAACAGCACTTTACTACATTTTTAAACTATATCGTGGCTATCTGTGGACACTGGTTGGCTAAATCACCTAATAGCTTCCCATGTATCCAGGAGACTCCCGTGGTGAAATCTCAAACTAATGCTGTGTACACACGGTCAGAATTTCCGACAACAAATGTTCGATGTGAGCTTGTTGTCGGAAAATCCGACCGCGTGTAGGCTCCTTTGGACATTTACGACAGCAAATGTTTGAGAGCTGGTTTCCGACAACATTTATGTGGCTGTGTGTATGCAAGACAAGTTTGAGCCAAAATCTGTCGAAAAAAAGTCCACAGTTTTGTTGTCGGAATGTCCGATCGGCTGTACACGGCAATAGAGTTCCTGGCTATGGCCAAATTGCTTCTCCTTCAAAATGTCTGTTGGTGGATCTGAGAACATTTGTTTCCAATCTAAAGCTGGCCATACATGGACTGAATCTTTGCCAATTCAGTTAATTTTGTGAGTTGCCCTGTGGGCACCACCTGACTCAACAACGTTGTGTTTTTCAATTGAGTTTTGGCAAAGGAGATGGATGGAATATACTTGGCCTGAATCCAGTCAGATGCAGGTGTTTCGTCAGAGAAGGAGGCAAGCGGACATCTTTTTTCACCCACCGGTGTCTGGCATTTCACACTTATGTTTAGTAGTAAACTGAGCTTATATAGTGAGTGTTTTGATGTTGAATGTTAAAAGCAGCAATGTTTTGTCAGATTAGCAAACCTGTGAGATTAGCAGGCTTGCTGCTGATTTTAAAGTTCAACATCAAAATAGTCAGATGGATTTCAAAACACTGTATTACACTATACTGTATAAGCTCAGTTTATTGGTACAAATAAGTGTGAAATGAAAGACTCCGGTGGATACCGCCTTCTCACTGTATCCTTACTGCAGTTAAGTGTGGGGTGTGCCAAGATGGCCGCGACGGAACGTCACTTCGCTACAAAATTTGATGAGTCGTCTAATCTGACGAAACAGGCACTGTTTGAATATGCCGACAGCTTGCTTGTGCCGGCATTCAGAATACAGTAGCTGGCACTGTAGATTTGTCCATTGCATGTTGTTTAGGGTGGATAGAAGAAGTAAGTTCTTTCTCTCCTTCAATCTGCAGGGTTGAAGGAGAGAAATCTTAACGTGTATGGCCAGCTTAAAAAATTTATCAGAAGTGGGTTATTCAATCGCTGGTATTTATGTGAATGTTAAATACCGGTATTTTTTTTTTTTTGTAGACTGACCCCTAAATTATCCTCATTCCAAGACTGTAAAATATGAACTGCTAGAAATACATCTTAGTATATCATACATCCCATTCAAACCTGCACAAGACCAGGCTCAGATACTGCAGATAGCCTGTCCTTCTGGACTGGTATAACATTTTAAAACTGATGGCAAATGGAAGTTGACAAAAAAAATGAACCCTGCAACCAAGGCTTCCACTTTTAGCCCATCTGATTATGTCATGAGACTTTCCTCTAATTTAACACTGAGGGTAGGTTGTTCATACTGCTGCAATTAACAGAATTTATGAAATGAAAGGTGTGTGCTGCTCAGCGCAGTACTCTTCTGAGCTCAGTTTGAGTGATGATATTGCTCCAAGAAGCAGGAACTTACCCCTAATGCAGGTGGTCAGATACTATAACTAGCTTCTATGTTCTTCACCGATAGCAGCCCCCTTTCCCATAAGTCAAGCAGGCCTACTGGTACTTGTTTGCGCACAATGTTATAGTGCAGGGGTAGGCAACCTGGGACCCTCCGGCTGTTGTGGAACTACATTTCTCATGAGGCATTGCAAGGCTGGCAGTTATAATTACTCCCAGAGGCATGATGGGACTTGTAGTTCTGCAAAAGCTGGAGGGCCCCAGTTTGCCCACCCCTGTTATAGTGCCTGGCCACCATGCCAACTGACCAAATCAAACAGGTACTTGCGGTTGGCAGACAGGCAGGGTTCAGAATAGTCAGAATAGCCAAAATCTAAAGTCAAAAGGCAGGCAGAGTTCAGAGAATAGTCAATATCCAATCCAAAGTTGTCAATGAGGGAATCCAATCGGACAGAGTAGGGCAGATAAACAGGGAGCTTAAAACACACACTACACACACTATAACAAGCATGAGACTGCAGGCTTGGCTGGCTAAAATCAGATTTGGTCTCCACCCAGAGACTGATGACATCAATCACCTTGCAAGTGGACAGGAATGTATCACAACCAAAACAAGGATGCTTAAATTAGACCATCGGCAGTCAAAGAATAGGAGAGTTTCATTTTGTTTTATATTATTTTTATTAATTGCACATCCTTAACAATTTTGCTACCTAATTAAAACAATTGACTACAGACCATAAATATATCTTTTTATCTAGCATACTGTATTTTTGACATAGCATAATTATGTTTTCTATTATATTATCATTAGATCTGTGTACATGCTAAACTTTTAGATTGGGCTGGTAATCAAATTGCCTACTGCAGCTTCTGAATGAATAAAGGAAGAAATGGTGAGCAACTGCTTCAGTCTTCAAGTATCTACTCCTGGGATTAAGGGATAAGGTCACCTTTGGAACATATATGTTCCCACTCCAACCTGCTCTCAAACTAAACTCCCCCTCCATGTGACGCAGGCAGGGGATCTTCTCCCCACACCCACTGTCACAATTTAAAAATGGCATTGCTGTTTGGGGCCCCTCCCTCATGGACACATCATTAATTCACAGAGTTCTGTAAATATATGAACTACAAGTATAGTTGGCCACTGCAGCCAACAGCTTTTAGTTGTCAATGAACTGCGAGGGTGCTGGTGCTGCTCTCATAGTTCATTGATTGGCATTGCACCGCAATCTGCTGATCTTGCGTGCAAGGCTTTACAGACTCCAGTGCAAAAAAATAATAAATACACATTTTCTTACCTGCAAAATATGTGTATTTTAAATATTTTTATTAAAAAGTGAAATTATCCTTTAACCAAGTCAAATTTTTTTGATCTGCTATTAAAACATTAGGTGACAGAGGCGCATGCGCGGAGCTCTGAAGATGGCTGCTTGAGCCGGGAGCTCCTCACCACCCCAGACCAGCGGCGCCCATAAGTCAGCCAAAAACGGGCTGGAAGGGGAACTATCACCACACACGGCTTCCCCAGACATCAGGGCACCCCCCTATCATCATAATTTTTTTAAAGGGACACTTTAAAGCCGCATTTTATTCATTTGAAAAAACGGCAAAAATCCAAGATGGCCGCCGCTGCAGCACCTCACAAGAACGGAGCTGAGGAGATGCCTGAGGGAAGGATTTTTTCAAATATGGTACCCCTGCCTTTTACC
Source organism: Rana kukunoris (assembly GCA_029574335.1). Taxonomy (NCBI): domain Eukaryota; kingdom Metazoa; phylum Chordata; class Amphibia; order Anura; family Ranidae; genus Rana; species Rana kukunoris. Next base: position 68,445,449 of record CM056053.1, on the reverse strand, counting down.
CCACTGGTCCAAGTAAGTTACCAGCAGGACATGTCCCCCTCAACAATTCCCACAGAACCCCTGGCAGGCAGTAATATGGAGGGCATAAATAGGGAGGGCTCTGCACTTCCCCTCATAGGACCTAACATAAGGAGCCAGCCTGCTCAATTCTCTGTCAGCACCCTGTCAGCAGCGTCTGCATTCTCTGTGACTGACTTATATCAGGCTCTGGCTGAACTCCTGGATAGGGGACTCGCTCAGACTGCTACCAAAATAACAGGAGATTTGAAAGCAGATTTCCAGAATCTGGGCACCAGAATTGAAGCGATAGAAGACAAGCTTGATCAAACGGTGGCAGCCACAGACCAGAACTCAGAACATATTCATACAGTACAGGAGCAATTGGATGTGGCCCTTTCCAGGATCGACGAGTTGGAGAGCAGATCCAGGAGATACAATTTCCGGATCAGGGGACTGCCCGAATCCATCACTGACACTACAGCAGCGGTACAAAATTTGATCCAGAACTTGATTCCAAACATCCCTCAAGTTCGCTTAGAGCTGGATAGAGCCCACAGAGCCCTGGGACCACCCAGAAAGGACGGCTCACCGCGGGACATCATCGCCAAACCCCACTTTTACGCTGTAAAGGATGAAGTCATGAGACTAGCACGTTCTGTGCCCAGTGTTTTGTGCCAAGGTCATCCCGTCCAAATATACGCAGACCTTTCTCCCTCCACAATGCAGCGAAGACGGTCATTAAAGCCGCTACTCCTAGTCCTGGTCCAAAAGGATATAAAATATAAATGGGCATTCCCCTTTGCGGTCAAGTTCTCGGATAAAGGGAAAAACTACTCCTTCTCAAATTTTCCTGATGGAGAAAGACTACTACAGCGCCTTAAGCTCATCTCGCAAGAACCCGCCATGGATACTTCTCATAGCATCCCAAACACCTCCAAGAGACCGACCCCCACCAGCCCTAATTCCCTACTCTGGACCAGGTCGAGATCTAAGAAAGCTAGAGACAGTGGACCCACTTACCCAGATCTCGGTTGACACATTGGTCATATACTCCTTGAACTTTCAAGATTTTTGGTCGGTCCTATGCCTGAGATTTAGACGTTCTCTGATCAGAAGAATCAACTTTTTGGATAATTGACATTTCAACAGTATTTCTCCTGCTAAAAAGATCTCTTCATTTATTCTAATTTTTCCGCAGGGGGTTGTCCCCACCTTGCTTCTGAGGTCCCCTCCTTCTCGATCCCCGTTGGGGGGGGGACGGGGGGACATCCGGATCGGATTTAGATCCGACCAAACTGGGTTTAGAATTACTCAATTCCTTCCGGTTTCGTTTTTGATAGTTGTTGTAACCAATTTTTCAGGGGCGCCCTGGCTGGGGTGGGCCCCATGTACCTCCACCTCTCCCTTAGACTCCAGAAGGTTTCTGGGGGCGAGGTCGCTTGTTCGCATTTGGAGCAAGCCCTTTTTTGATCTACCTTGGTAGAAATTCTCGAGGAGCATCTCCCCTCCCCGAGAATGTATTTTTTCTTATTTTTTCTCTTTTTCCTTAGTTGGATTGGGAGTCTTCTTCACCACTTCTTTCTCTCTTTCGAATCTGTCCTTTCCTTTTCTATTCCCCATCTTTCCCACATGAGCCTAACCATTTATTATTTTTCAGCTTGCAGTACCTACGATCGAGGAATGTCCACTGGGCTGCCAGTCATCCATCCTGACAAATGGCAAGGTTGGGAGGACAGAAGACATCTCAGGGTGAGTGGAGGTAGAGACAGACAGAGTTGCTTTTCAGTTCCCCATGGCTGACCACGTACAGAGCTCCCTCAACATAGCCACACATAATGTTCAAGGCCTGAACTCCCCAGTCAAAAGGCGAAAGATCTTTGATAGTTACAAATCACTCAAACTAGACATTCTCATGATCCAAGAGACCCACTTTCCTGGGCGGTACAGTCCCAAATTTGTCCACTCTCACTTTCCCCTCTTCTACTTGGCTAATGCCGAGAACAAGACCAAGGGGGTCGCAATCTTTTTCTCCAAATCCTGTAACTTTGAGTATCTCTCTGACTTCAAAGACCCAGAGGGACGATTTATACTGGTTAAAGGTAAAATTGAGGGTCATCTATACTCCCTGGTCTCATACTATTCTCCCAACAAAGGGCAAGACAAGTTTTTCCAATTAACCTTGGATACTTTAACCCCACTTCTGGAAGGTACAGTCATTTGGGGGGGGGGATTCCAATGTGGCTTTTGACCAGGGTTTGGACAAATCCAGACCTCTGTCCGCTCAACTTACTAGACCCTCTAGGGTCAGCCTGAAAATTGCCAAACTACTCCATGACAGGGGGTTGACGGATGTTTGGCGGGAGTCTAACCCCTCAAAGAGGGACTACACTCACTACTCTCACCCGCATAGTACCTATGCCAGGATCGATCATATTTTAATCCCTTCATTTGTACTTCCGGCAGTGATCAAGGCCCAAATCAGAGACACAGTCCTATCTGACCATTCTATGGTCATCATGTCCATCCGCTCTTTAGCAGGTATGGCAAGGAACGGACATTGGCGGCTAAATGAGTCCATTCTTTCCAATCCAACTACTACAACGGAAATTAATAAAGCCCTTCAAGAATATTTCACAATTAACAATGTTGAGGATATCTCTGCGGAGACCCTGTGGGCAGCCCATAAAGCCTCTATTAGAGGGAAGATCATTCAGATCTCCACGCGAATCAAAAGAGAACACGAAGCAGAAATTGTACGTCTGGAGAAGTCTTATAGGACCCTAAGGGCACAACACAAAAAGAAACCATCTTTAGCCTTACTAGAGAATATTGACAAGCTGAGATTAGAACTTAACTTAGCCCTCACAACGAAGGCGGAGAGATCTCTCCGCTGGAGTGGCAATAAATTTTACACCCAAAAAGGAAAAATAGGCCAGTTGTTAGCGACCAAATTGTCCCCTAAAACAAGGTTTCACTCCTTACCCAAAATACGCTTGGCAGGTCAAGAACCTACATCCAACCCTAAAAAGATCCTGGAGGCATTCGAAACATTCTATTCTGACCTGTATAGTGCCCCTCCACAGATTCCCAGGGTTTCGATTGACAACTTTTTGGACAGCCTACCCATCCCATCCTTAGACGTAGAACATAGAGACAGGCTGGAAGCACCCTTTTCGGTTGAAGAGGTGGCGACAGTAATCAAGGGCCTCCGAAAGGGCTCGGCCCCAGGCCCAGATGGACTGTCGGCCCTCTATTACAGGTCATTTGCAGATACCCTAGTCCCACATATGACAAACTTTTTTAATTCCAAAACTCAAGGCACCCCTCTGGGTACGCAACTTAATACAGCATACATTACGGTTATCCCAAAGCCGGATAAAAACCCAGAAGAAGTCTGTAACTATCGCCCCATTTCTCTGATAAATAATGACCTAAAAATTCTTACAAAAATTCTAGCTCTCCGTATCTCCTCTTTCATTAATAAATATATTCACAAGGACCAAGTCGGATTTATTCCAGGTCGACAAGGCCCAGATCAAGTGAGAAGGGCAGTGGACATTGTCTCAATTTTGCAATCCAACTGGGACGGAGGTCCGAAACAAAAAGGCTTTCTCCTATCTCTTGATCTGCAGAAGGCCTTTGATTCTGTGTCCTGGCAATATCTTCTCCCCCTACTAGAACGATGGGGCTTTGGCCCAAGATTTATGGGTGTAATACAAGCTCTCTATTCTAAACCAAAGGCCCAAATTCGAATCCAAGGGTACTACTCTTCTCCAATAGACATAGCAAGGGGTACCAGACAGGGATGCCCCCTCTCCCCAATCATTTTCGCAATGGCAATTGAAACCCTAGCGATAGCCATTCGACAGAACCCCGACATTCAAGGCGTTTCATGTGGAGATCAAACTCATAAATGTGGGCTCTTTGCCGATGACTTACTACTATTTCTAACTTCTCCTATTACTTGCCTACCAAACCTTTGTAAGGTAATTTCGGAATTCTCTAAATTCTCAGGTCTCCAAGTCAATTATGCCAAATCACAAGCCTTGAACGTATCCCTTCCACCTCCTACAGTATCTCTCCTCCAACAGTCATTCAAATTTGAATGGTGTCCTTCATCTATCAAATATCTAGGGATTTCCTTAACAGCTCGGACAGAATCCCTTTACACAAATAACTATCCTCCCCTATACCAAAAACTTACGGCCGACATGAATAACTGGGCTAAGTATGATCTTTCCTGGCTGGGCAGAATTAACTCTATAAAGATGACTTTACTTCCTAGAATTTTATATCTATTCCGCTCCCTTCCCATTCCCATCAGAAAAGATCACGTGCAGACTTTACAAAGCAAAATACTCAAATTCATTTGGGGCAAGTCAGGTTACAGAATCCCCCAAAACACGCTATATAACCATAGGAAAAGAGGAGGACTAGGACTACCGCACCTATATAAGTACTTCGTAGCTGCCAGACTAGCTCAACTATCCGTAGTTTACTCTAAACTGGACATACCAGACTGGGTCCACATAGAGGGTCAAGCTGTCCCCCAGTTCTCCCTAGAACACTTACTCTGGTGCCCCCAAAAGAGAAGACCACCCATTTTGTCCCCCTCCCTTTCTCAATCCTACGCCCTTTGGGATAGATTTCGTAACCTTCCTGCCCTGGTTTCGAAAGGTCAACCTCTAGCCAGTGTATTCCAAAACCCGGATTTCCCACCGGGAATGGACAGGAAAGCATTCAGTTGGTGGTTGGATAAGGGTCTGTACCGCATAGGACAATTCTTCACATCCAAAGGCCCTCTTACACTAGACCACTGTGTGACTAAATTGGACATCCCTGACACTGAAAAATTCAGATTCAAACAAATATCACAATTCCTACACACTTTATGGACGGATAGGCCTCTACCTCCCAAATTTACAGATTATGAGCTCTGGTGCGGGCAGACCATGGGACAAAGGGGAGGAATATCTGTCATCTACTCTTCACTCACCCGCCCGACTGAGAAGTCTTCCTATATGACGGCTTGGGAGGCAGACCTCCAAATAGGGTGGGAGTTGGAGACCTGGCAGGCAGCTTGTTCTGATTCTTTTCAGGGCATCTTGAATACTTCCCTGATGGAAGCAAACTTAAAGGTCCTTATGAGGTGGTATATGACTCCCGCCAGGCTTGCGGCCATCTACCCATCATCAGATCCCAGCTGCTTTAGAGGTTGTCAGCTCCTGGGCTCGATGGTGCATGTCTGGTGGGAATGTCCCAGAATCAGACCAATCTGGAAGAGGATTTTTAACCTCATTTGTACAGTCACTGGTTGCTCGGTCCCCAGAACGGCTTCTGTAGCTCTCCTAAATGCTCGGATTCCGGGTATATCCAAGCCCAATCAGAAGCTGATCCGATTTATGCTCCTCGGGGCTAAAATTACCATCGCAAGGGCTTGGAGACAGCCCAGGTTTTCCATTGCAGAAATAAAACGCAAGATTTTGTGGATCATGGTGCAGGAAAAACTGGCCAGCATTCTTTCAAACACGAATCAGAAATTTGAAGCCGTGTGGGGATCATGGGCATCCCACTGTGGTATACCTTTGGCGACTGGGGTACACCCCACGCAACCTGCATCCTTCAGTACAAGTTAAGCTCATGTTTCCCTTCCTTTCCCTCTTTCTTACCCCCACTTTTCTCTCTCCTTTTTTTACTTCTATTCTTTTAAGACAGTTGTATGACCAGAAGGTAATGTTCTTTGTTCTTCGTCCGGTTATTCATATGGGCAATTTGGTAACACTATAGGCCTATCTTATTTTGTTAGTATGAGCTAGAGGTTCAATGAAGCCAAATTCGAACCCACTAATTTCCCATCAAATACATTTATAGGAGGAGGCGGATTGGGAGGCGCCTGGCTGGGACACAGATTGATCCCATTAGGGGTGTCCGGGACAGGCAGGTCTCCCCTGAGCGCAAGATTACCATATACACCTCTTTTTCCGCCCCTTCCTCTGTTATTAAGCTCGCTGGATTCCTTTAATCAACCCATAGTTGGGAAATTTGAAATCAATAGAGTCATTGTTACTGTCATTATGCCCGGTTTGTTGAATGTTTTGATGGTGTAATTTCAGCCTTTTGTCATAATTTATCTGTATTCTTTATTTGAAAAAATAAAAATCTATTGAAAGCGAAAACATTAGGTGATGTGTTGCCATTCGATGCATTACTAATATTTACATTTAGGATTAGTGCAGCTTTCCATAAGAATTCAGCGAACTAGCATCTAGATCATTTTTATTAGCTGCAAATATAGTTTTAGTTTAAATTCAGACTTGAAGCCCTTTTATACCACCTTCTATACTCTAACTATTACACGTACTGAGAACACAGCAATGTCTTTGTCTTTATTCTGTAATTTATTCTGTAATTTAATGTACAAGCTGAGGTTCATATAGTACCAACCACTAAGCCATCATGTAATATCTAGAATTTTTTTATATTATTTCATCACTTTAATAATGTCGCCAGAATCCATATTGCCATCCCTTCCTTTCCTTTCTATTGCTTTTCAATCTTTGTTGTGTTATTATAGAGTAGCATGTTACCATTGTGGCCTCTTCCTGAAACTCTGAGCTCTCTATTTATAATCCATAGCCAGCAGCAAGCAATATGAACTAGCTATATCCCTAACTCGAGGAAGCAGACGTTGCTTGTATCTCGCAATGTTCCGGCTACATTATTTACGCTGGAGAGATCAATTGTACTATTTGCCCCCTACACCTAATTGTATTTTCCTAAATTTGAACATTATCATAACACTGGCAGATTTTATGAACATGATTACACATTTAAAGGCTAAAATCAGCAATGCAATCTATAAAAATGAGAGAATCTACTGCAACTTCAAAAAAATAAATAAATAATGTATACCATTATACCTTTAACACTGCATAATATTCAACAAAACATGTATTTATTTATTTACTGTATTTATTGGCGTATAACACTCACTTTTTTACCCTGAAAATAGAGGGTAAACTGTGCCTGCGTGTTATACGCGGGGGTTGTGGAAAGTTTTTTCATGTAACTTCCCTCTTAAAGTTAGGGTGCATGTTATACCCCAGATAAATACAGTATTTTTTTTAATATAGTGCTTTATATGCATTTGCATGGAATAACAATTTAATTATATGGGAGCTAAAAGAATTTATATCATTACAAATACTGAATTGTATTTGTCTTATAAGTAATTTGCACCTGAAATTACATTTATGTGTATTCACATCTTTGTATGTTATATTTATTCATTGTGGATTTTAGGGGTTGTTGCTATTTTTTGCACTTATTTAGACCCCTTTCACACTGAAGCATTTTAACAGCATTTTAGCGTTAAAAATAGCGCTATTAAAATGCTCATAAACGCTCTCCATGCATCTTAATGGACCCTTTCACACTGAGTCCTGTAAGCAGCATCTTTGGAGCAGCTTTTGGGCGCTGAAAAAAATGCTACAAAAACGCCCCTCTCCATTAAAATGAATTGAAAGCGCTGTAAAAACGCCTTACCCTTTCACACTAAGGCACTGCAAACACACCCTAAAACGTTAGGGTCTTAAACCCCTTTCACACTGAGGAGTTTTTCAGGCGGTACAGCGCTAAAAATAGAAAAACTCCTTCACTGCCTACTCAATGTGAAACCCCGAGGGCTTTCACATTGAGGCGATGTGCTGGCGGGAGAGAAAAAAATCTCCTGTCAGCAGCATCTTTGGAGCGGTGAGAGGAGCGGCGTGTATACCGCTCCTTCACCGCTCCTTCCCATTTAAAACAATGGGAAACCGCAGCAATACCACCTGCCATGCGCCTCTGCAGAGGCGCATGGCAGGTGGTATTAATCCTTTATCGACCGTTAGCAGGGGATAATACCGCACCGCTAGCGGCCGATTCCCGCGGCAATCCCAGCGGTATAGCGCCACTATTTTTAGCAGCGCTATACCGCCCCTGCGGCTCCGGCTCCAATGGAAAAGGGGCCTTAGCGGTGCTTTAACAGCCCATTGGGATTGCAGATGAGGCGTCGCTCGAATAACGCTTGAATAACGCTCGAATAACACTTGAATAACTCTTGAAAAACGCTTGAATAACACTCGAAAAATGCCCCAGTGTGAAAGTGGCCTTATTCTAATAAATAGAGAAGCGCTGTATGTTAAATTAATTAATTTTGAATGGGCTGCCAAGGCTGTACAGGGTAGCCAAAAATGCAGATGCCCGTATTTTTTCAAATTAGCACACTAAAACATACAGAATGTATATAGTGGTGCTCTACAGTGCGGTTGCATTGCCCACTACTGAATTAGTGTGTTGAGTCTTTATTCATAATTAATAACACTGCAATTCATAGATCTGAATGGGGCACAACAGTGCACATGGAGTCCCATTATCGTCTAAGATACCCATCCACAACTATGCACTGAGCTTCTGTGTGATTTGGAAAAGGGTGCAGATGCTTTTTTGGTTTGCCATACTGCAATTTTTCCCCCATAAGAGTGCATAAAAAGTACATGAAAAAAGGCAGTAAAACATAAAATGCATAAAAAAATAAAAATAAAGGAAAAATACATTACATTACATTACACACAAGATTGAACTTAAAGTATATGTAAAACCTCACCTTGTAAAACAACCTATTCAGTTAAAAATATTAATAAAAGCAAACAATGTGTGGATATATTTAAAAAAACATTATAAATACCCGTTTCCCTCTTTATAAGGGCAGAGAGCTGGGGGGGGGAGAAGCAGCAGCACACTGTAGACATGTTTTTTTTTTAGTTTTTGTTTCATTTCTTTTTTTTTTAGTTTATTGGATCATTTGTTATGATCGGCATTTGGTATTTTGATAATTCGTAACTTCAGATTTATTCAAATTCATTACAGTGCCTTCAAAATGTGCCTTCATGTTACAATCAAAATGTATATTATTGGGATTATAAATAGTTTTAATTTTTTTTTTTTAACAAAAAAGTATCTGAAAATTGTGGCATGCATTTGTATTCAGCCCCCTTTACTTTATTATCCCTAACTAAAATCTAGTGGAACTAATTGCCTTTAGAAGTCACCTAATTAGTAAATATAGTCCACCTGTGTGTAATTTAATCTTAGTATAAATACAGCTGTTCCTAGAAGCCCTCAGAGGTTTGGTAGAGAACCTTAGTGAACAAACAGCATCATGAAGGCCAAGGAACACACCAGACAGGTCAGGGATAAAGTTGTGGAGAAGTTTAAAGCAGGGTTAGGTTATAAAAATGTTTGCAATCTTTAAACATCTTACGGAGCTCTGTTCAATCCATCATTTGAAAATGGAAAGAGTATGGCACAACTGCAAACCTACCAAGACATGGCCGTCCACCTAAACTGACAGGCCGGGCAAGGAAAACATTAATCAGAGAACCAGCTAAGAAGCCCATCGTAACTCTGAAGGACCTGAAGAGATCCACAGCTCAGGTGGGAGAATCTGTCCACAGGAAAACTATTAGGCCCCATACACACGAGCAGACAGATTTGTTCAAATCGGTCGGGCCGACCGATTTGAACAAATCTGTCTGCTGGGGACATATTGGTTTGATCGTGTACACACGATCAAACCAAAATCCCCAGACGGCGCGGTGACGTGGCGGTGACGTTGACGCCGCCACGTCACCGCACCAGGAAGTAAAACACTTCCGCGCATGCGTCAAAACCATTCGGCGCGTGTGCGAGAAGACATGTCTGCTGGTTAGCGTACTAACCAGCAGACATGTCGGGCGGACGGGTTCCCAGCTGACAGATTGGTAAGCATGCTTTCCAATCCGTCGGGTGGCCAAATCCGTCTGTTTGCCCGTACACACGATCGAATCTGTCTGCTGAAACGGTCTAGCAGACCGTTTCCAGCAGACAGATTTGATCGTGTGTACGAGGCCTTAGTTGTGAACGCCACAAATCTGGCCTTTATGCAAGAGTGGCAAAAAGAAAGCCATTGTTGAAAGAAAGCCATAAGAAGTCCTGTTTGCAGTTTGCTAGAAGCCATGTGGGGGGACACAGCATGGGATATTGTTCATGGTGTCCCAGTAATGCCCATTCCCTAAGCTCTTCTAAGAAGTAGCTTCAGAGTAATGAGTGTCTAATTATTACTATTCAGGGTTCTGGAGTATTCCACAGCTTCTGGTACTCCATCCACGTTGTTCAGCAATAGAGAAAAAACAACCCCTAACCTGTTTCATTAAGCCAGGGGAGTGAATGTTGCTGTGTGCCTGGCTACCCCTACACTAGTGGCTAAGGATCCTGGGGCTACTTAGTGGCCCTTTCATGGGTGAGCGTTACACTTTCTTAATTTTTATTTTTCTTATTTTTTTCTGTTTTCTTATTAGATAGCCCCCTCCAATAGACTTTCATTGTAGGAACATGCAATAAAGCACAACTATTCTATGTCATTGCAAAGCAGGGAGTAGAGCTTGCCACTTAATGAGAAAGTACGGCCGATCTTCTCTCAGATGATTTTTTTAACATTAATATATCAGTAATACATTTACATCAGGTGGATCTCTTTAACATACCGTATTTATCTAAAAATGTTGAAAACATTCCCTTTAAATCCCCTAAACATCCAGCAGATTGGCACAGTCGATGCTCACCATAGTGGAATACGTGACAGGCTAGCGTGTTGTGTATTTTGCTATGTTTGTGATGCTCCTGGATCTGTACCCTGGCATCGGAACAAATACATCATAGCCTGCTGTGTGGGACACCACTAGTCATAGCACTGGCATATGTTACCATCTGTTACCATCACTAGTCATACCACAGGCATATGTTTCCTGTGTCTAACTGATCTGACATTTTGCTTTCACTAATGCTGATTTTAGCAACAAGTAAATGATCCATTGTACAAATGGTACAATTATATTACGTTACAAAAATGTAATTATTTATTATATGTTAAAAGGAACTTCACATGGGCCAAAACTCGCATTTCTACAGCTTTAATGACAATATTAGAGGATACTTGTGGATATGAACCCTACCATTGTCCTCCTGCTGAAAATGTTAGTTGTGTGTCTGTTTCTGGTTTCAAGGAACAAAGCTTTGGAACAAGCATGCAACCAGTGAAATAAAATTTCCTAATCTGCATACTAGTTCTAATGCCTTGTACACACGACCGGCCATGTGTATGCTCCATCGCAGTTTTCCATTAATGCTTTTCTTCAGCAGGGACAGGGAAGCTGGTCAGAGTTGATGGGAAGATGGATGGAGCCAAATACAGGGAATTCTAATGCCGCGTACACACAACCGTTTTTCATGACGAGAAAAATACAATTTTTTTTAATTGGTCATTAAAAACGATTGTGTGTGGGCCCTAGTGCATTTTTCTCGACGAGAAAAATGGCCATTAAAATTTAGAACCTGCTCTATTTTTTCTCGTTGTTTTTCACATCATCGTTTCTCTCGTCGTGAAAAGCAGTCATGTGTAGGCTTTAATGACGGGGAAAAAAACGTGCATGCTCAGAAGCAAGTTATAAGAAGGGAAATTTGCATAATCAGTCCAAAGTGTGGCGCCATTCGAATGGAACTTCCCCTTTATAGTGTCGTCATACGTGTTGTACGTTACAGCGCTGTGCTCGAGCATTTTTTATCACGATCGTGTGTATACAAGACAGGCTTGAGAGGAATCATGTCGAGAAAAACTTTTTTTTTTCCATTACATGAAAAACCGTCATGTGTACACAGCATTAGAAGAAAACCTGTTCAAGACTTGAGACCGGGGCAGAGGTTAACCTTCTAGCAGCACAACGAATCTAAACATAAAGCCAGAGCTGCAATGGAATGGTTTAGTTCAAAGAATATTCATGTGTTAGAATGGCCCAGTCAAAGTCCAGACCTAAATCCATTAGAGAATCTGTGGCAAGACTTGAAATTTGCTGTTCACAGACACTCTCCATCCAATCTGACAGAGCTTGAGCTATTTTACAAAGAAGAATGGGAACGAATTTCACTCTCTAGATGTGCAAAGCTGGTAGAGACTCCAAAAAAATATTGGAAACCATTTATCATTTTCTTTTCACTCTCCACATGGACACCTAGGCTAACATTAGGGGGAGTTTGGAGGCAGAAACAAAAAAAGAAAAATGTCTCTACAAGCAGCGTTTAAATCATCCTCCATGCACACAGGTACCAAAATAGAAAAATGTGTGGGCAAGCTTCACTGAGCATGTGATGGCAGAAGATGGTGCCAGCCAGCAGCCTTGACACTATGGGGGTCAATTTAATTTTTTACCCAAGAATCACAAAATTTTCACCCAATATTCACACATTTTTTTTTAGGATTTAGTTTAAAAAATGTGCATCTTAGGTAAAATTTGGCAAATCTTGTTCAAAAACATGTAAATTTAGACCCATAGTTTTACCTCTGTATTTGGTCTTGATTCATCACTGAGTGTGCACACACTAGCAATTACGAGTCTTAGGCCACAGACCAGTTTCAGCAGACATATCCGATCGTGTGTACGGCCTAGCGGACAGGTTTCCAGCGGACAAAAGTTTTAAAACATGCTTTAAAACTTGTCCGCTGGAAACCTGTCTGTCGGTTTTGGTCCGCTGGTTAGGCGTACTAACCAGCGGACCAAAATCCCCCACATGCGTCGAATGGATTTGACGCATGCGTGGAAGCATTTTACTTCCTGGTTTGCGGACGTGGCGGCGTCAACGTCACCGCGCTGTCTGTCCACGTGGATTTTGGTTTGATCATGTGTACACACCATCAGACCAAAAGATCCCCGGAGACATGTCCGATGAAAACGGTCCGTTGCGGTAAAAATTCGATATAGAGAGATTCGACATTATAGGGAAAAGATTCGACATCATGCTCGAGCTGAGATGCTGCTAATTTGTAAATACCACTCATGAATCTATTTGCCATGAACCAACACTAATCACCTGGGTGACATTAACCTGGATTCCTGGTGGAGAGTAAGAGGAATGAGAATACCTGAACCGAGGAGGAGACCTTACCTTTGATTTCTACAGGTACATATATCACTACTATCTGGTGAGTAGAACTCCTAAGGGAGACACCCTTGCAAAGAGCAGAGAGATACAGACAAGATTAACCCCTCACTGGAAGCATATGATTTCTTTGAAGAGACTTTGCTAATGATTCAGCCAGATCTGACAACATATATATATATGATTGCTGCTAATATTTATTCATTGCTGGACAGTATTATTATTATCTTACATACTAATCATTATTAATGTGTTTTTTTTTTTTTTTAGATAATTTTAGCAGATTTTATGTGGTTTTTTTGGGATCTACAGATTACTTAAATTAACCCATACAGCGCTGTTAATGTTTCCCACCATAGAAACATATCACTTAATCATAGAGAAAAGATTCAACATTATAGAGAAAAGATTTGACACTATAGAAATAATAGATTCGACATTACAGAGAATAGATTTTGATCTATGAGACGTAAAGATTCGAATAATCTTTTAAACATTCACCGCCAACCTAAAAGATTCGACGGAACGTCGAATATTCTTTGACCATTCGACAGAAACCAAGTATTATTGGATTTTCGGATGGAAGCTATTTCCCAACGAAAAACTAAGTAAATCAAAACGATTTTGGGGAGTAACTAAATAAATTTATTTTCCAAACGAAAACGAAAAAACGAAACAAAATATTCCAGTCTGCACATGTCTACCGGCAAGTCTGTTGTTTTTATCAAAAGCACAGCTTCACAACCAGCTTCCTACTGTGCATGCACAAGTCGCACAGAGTTGCATGAATGGTCCTGCAGCCTGCTGGGACATGTGATGTGTCTTAGAATGTTGCGGGAGGGAGGAATAACCTTCTCTCCGATCACCTAGGCAAGTGAAAGTGGGTACCTAGTTTTAGCAAAAATAAAAAATAAATCCAAAAGTGGGAGAGGAGGGGGGAAGGAGGTGTTAAAGCAGAAATTCACTTTTAGAAGGAGGTTCTGCTTTAAATACCAGCATATCATGTGGTTAGCAGGAAGACACCAGCATGAAAGTACATAAAAAAGTGAATTACATACTGCTGGTGAAGACCTCTGGCGAACAAGAGCATGGACCCTGAAGTTGGGGTTTAAATAATAGTTTGGGGTAAGCCTTATCCTTTAGGGCTTCTTCATGCAGGCCAAGAGGGGTGCAAAAACAGGCAGCTGAGCCATGGGGCCAGATTCAGAGAGCCGTAACTCCTGTCTAACTGGTGTTAGACTGGAGTACTTTCTAATTACGCGCTTTTTTTCACTAGTTTGAATCCTCAAACCATGAAAAGACGGCTTTGCGCTTCAATCCGACTGGCTTACGTGTTCGTACGCCTTTGGATCTACGCTGCAATAAAATTGCGGCCGCTGGGTGGAGTTCCCGTCGTTTTCCGCGTTGGGGTATGCAAATGAGCTTTTGCCGACTATCCACAAAATTACGAACGTCTATCGCAATCTCTTACGGCATCTTTAGTCATCTTTTTGCTGCGTAATACTATACCAGCTTTTTGCTGGTCTAATATTAGACAGCCCATGTTAAATATGGCCGTCGTTCCCGCGTCGAATATCAACGTTTTCCGACGTCTTTTTTTTTTTTTGACGTAAAAGTTTGATCGCCGCGGGGACGCGCCTAATTTAAATGCTTCACGCCCCCTAATCGCGTATTTCGATTACGCAGCGAGAAATAGACTACGCCGCCGTATCGTACAGGCAAAAATCTACCAGAATTCGTTAGACAGCCTGGTAAAATACAGCTGCGTAGCGTATCTCGGATACGCTTCACAAATGTACGTGTACCTGAATCTGGCCCATGGTTTTTATGCCCTTCCCCCAGACTCTCACCTAAATCCTAATCCACCGGGCAGGGCTGCGGTCATGATGCTTTGTTTCATAGCCACTGCATTTTTAAATTGGGCTGCAGAGTTGTAAAAAGTGGCACTATCTGCCAAACTTGGTCATTTAGAATTAACAGGGCCACACCGCAATTATGATCCATATGCTTGGCTTGCAGTTGCGACGTGGTCCTGCAATGTAAAATCCTCTGGATCCCAAGGATGATATTTTAGAAAACAGTATGCTTACCACCTGTCTGAAAGAACACTTATGCCGTGTACACACGATAGGTTTATCTGATGAAAACAGTCCGATGGACTTTTTTCATCGGACAAACCGATCATGTGTGGGCCCCATCGGTCTTTTTTCCATCGTTGTAAAAAAATAGAACATGTTTTAAATTTTTCCTATGGATAAAAAAACGATTGTCAATTACGATCGTCTGTGTGGAACTCCATCGAAAATCCATGCTCAGAATCAAGTCGACACATGCTCGGAAGCATTGAACTTCATTTTTTTCGGCTCCTCGTAGTGTTTTACATCACCGCGTTTTGGCACGGTCGGAATTTAGTTTTATAGTGTGTATGCAAGACCGATGAAAGTCAGCTTCATCGGATTTCGGACGAAAAAATCCATCGGATTTTATTCCATCAGAAATTTGATTGTGTTTACACGGCATTAATGTCATATTAATGATTTCTAGCAAGGCAGTGGAAGGGACATAACACAGAAAAAAAATCAGGGATACTTTGCAAATTAATACAATTTTAGTGTAAAATTATTTTAGACAGCATAGGAAGGTTTATGGAAAATATAATTAAACATGGAGTTGCCTTTAAAATGTTTTTATTACTAAGCAGATAATATAATCTTGCACTTAATGATACTGCGTTTCATTGGAAGGAATATGATTTTTTTTTTTCCTAACGTGCCAGGCATGCTGAGTACATTTTGTTTTGAGAAATACACATAACAAAGTTATGGCTGTTTTGTTTTTCATTAACATTTTAATCAGTGATAAAATGAAATAAAAAAAAACCCATAGGCAGGCAGTGAGTGTTGACTCCTAGACTTTAATTAGTATTGTTAAATCAAATTAATATATTCGCTTGGCAACGAATAGGATTCATAATAAAAATGAAGCAGAGAAACAGTTTTTACAGATGATTATGTCCTGGATGTTGTAGCTATCATTATTTAACGTTAAAATGAAACATAGTGGCTAACCAATTGTGTCCTCGGAGAATTGCAGAAGTGGGTTCGGGAATACTTACAATCCTCCTTTCTCGCTAAACATGTTATACAAATCAAAGCAAATCAAAGATTTTTTCTCCTCTCACATTTATTCATAAAGGAAGAGTGTGGAATGTGATACTGACTACATACAGACTTACATGAATAGAGAAGGAGGCCTGAGTCTCTAAGGAAGAGCCATTCTTGAAACCCTAAGACTGAAGCTTTGTACCGCTGAAGGCAAGGCATTCCATGACTAAAGCAGTCCATAGATAATATTTACCCTTGATTTGGATGGGGAAATCCTCCCTGGCTGCTGAGCTATTGTATTCTGACAGCCAGAAGACTTCCCTGATGTCAGAATACACAGAGCAGCATTCCAGGCTAGAGCCTGCAGCGCTGATCGAAATCCAGTAGATTGACTTCTGTACAACTTCCCTTCCCATACATGGATCAAGATTTGTCTGGTCCCTGTTGAGTCAATCTAAGGCTTCTTTTTCATTCAAAATGGAATGACACCTAATTAAACTGATTATAAAGCCTTGTTTTTTTTTTTAACAACAAACATGTTATCCTCTATGCAAGGGTTTTACACAGAATGACCCAGATCCTCTTTTTCTGGGTCCCCCCACGGTGCTCCTGGCTCCTCCTCTTCTCTAGTGACCCCACGGAAAGACACTTTCCAAGGGGACACGTGTGCGGGCTCCCGCCCCAGACAGCAGAACTCTGCCCCACCCCTTCTCCTGTGTCACTGGATTTTATTAACTGCAGCGAGAGCCAATGGCTGCTATCAACCTATCCAATGAGGACCAGAGACAGCGGCTGGAGCTGTTGTGCTCATCCCGTTCGCTGGAACGATCGGCTCAGGTAAGAAAAAGGGGGGGTCTGGGGGGGCAGCTTCAGCACAAAAGGTTTTTCACCAGAATGCATTAGGGGGGAAAATCTGTGAGGGTTTACAACCTCTTTAAGGTTTTTGACCTTAATATATTCTTTGTGCAAAAGGATCCCCCTCTATACTTACCTGAACATAATAAACAAGCTAATAATATTACAAACCACATTAATAGTCTGAAGACTTATGTGAAAAAAGTATATGAATTTTAAGTCTGTTTAAAATGTGCATAGATAAAAACAAAAGTTCCAATCAAGGGTGACAACTACCACTGTGTCATGAGGAGTGTCAGTGGGCCATCACCAGTAGTTAAATGGACTCTTACCAGAATATATGGACTATATTACGATATTATGGAGTCAGATAGGCCTGCAATTAATATCCTAGTATTTGGTGCTGAGACCCAGATGGTTACATCTAATCCCCATGATACTTCCAATTCCTCAGGATTATAATAGATATATATGGCCACAATGATGGTACAAGGTTCCTCATGGAATCAAAACAGATATGCCCACATAGTGTAAATCCATAAAACATGTTTATTAAAAGTAAAATACAAGGTTACTCACATGAAGATAATAAAAACAGCACTGTGTATACCAAATATGGTAGTAAACTAATCCAAATATTCCAGTGATTGCACACATTTCATCATAATTAACTTCATCTGGGCCATTACCGCACTGCGGGTCAGCACGCCAAATAAATATCATTTCAGTAAGGGTGTCCTACGTGATTACCAATCAAAAAAAATCTCGATGTGTCTCTAAAGATAGCTGACATTGAGTGCCAAGCCTCTTTTTTTTTTTTTTCATTCTAAAATGGCTGACCGGCTGAAAGTTGGCCAAGCCTCTTTCTAAGTCTAAAATGGCCAACCAGCCAAAAGATAGCCAACCCTCATTGTAGATCTAAGATGGCCAAATGGCCGGAGGATGACATTGCCTCTTTTTCAATTTGAAATGGCTGGATGGCCCGAGTCCAAGTCTTGTTGTGGTTAGCAAGGTGGCCTGGCTTTTTTATGAATCAAGGATGGCTGACTGGGAGATATCCTTGCCTTTATTTCAATTTAAAACTGCAGAACAGCCCGACTCCAAGCCTCAGTGTGGTCAGCAAGATGGCCAATCGATATCCCGAGCCCAGTAAATATGACATGTTTATTATTTTATTAAAGAAAAATTGAGGCTTTGCTATCACTTTATTATTTGTTACATGTTACGATTTATATAGCATAGCTTAAAGCTTAAGTTTAGCTAAAACGAAAAAAAAAATATCACAAGGGACATTATATACTTTCAGGGAAATGTCCCTTGTGCAATTGTGTCCTCCGTTTTACCCTTTTTTACCTTTTTCCTTTTTGCCCCCACCACTATAACTATCCGGTCCAATATGGATTAATATAACTAAGGGGCTGTCACAAGCTCCCATCAAGAGTGCCAGAATATGACAGCCCTCTCCGCCCAGCTCCTCCATTGATAGAAGCTGTACTATAGCTCCTATGAATGAAACAGGATGGATAGAAGATGGGCAGATTCTTGAAACGTATTAAAATATTTTCTAAAGAACTGAAATGGCAAATGCAAGTAGTGTAAACCTCTGAACTTGTCCTAGTATCAGCATTTTGAAATTTCTGTACAGCAGAATTCATTTATCCGGGGGAAGGGGGGAACAGCACAAAGAGCCTACCAACTGTGCTGGAGCGTAACAAGTACTGTATGTTGTTAGGAGGACAGAACGCTGTGACAGAGATGAGCTTATATGTCTGCTGTGGTCCCCAAAAAACTGTATTATGTGCCGCTCAGGAGGTACTAGTCCTTGATGTCCACCGCTGGGAGCACTAGTCGAAAGGGAGCTCATTCTGGCTCTTAACATCACTCAGTGTAAAGGAAGGTATTCCTGTGACCACACAGACATCCCCATGACTAAGCTATGAGGGGCAACACAAAATGTGTTGGGTCGTGGCCTGGCCGGAGTCCAGGCTGAGGTTGCCACTTACTATTGCACTTTGGGATGACATGGGTGTGCAGTCACAGGGATACCTTGCTTAACACTCATCAGTTTGATGCTCTGTTATGGGCTAGGGATGGGGAGGAGGCTTGGAAGTGTTGCTTAACAGCAGTAGAGAGAAGTCAGGTGTCCCACTCTGCCAGAAAGGGATGTGCTTGGGGCAGATCCGTGTAAATCTCATAAATGAATGGATAGAAATTCAAATCATCTGAGTATTTAGCTGTGTATCCAGAGCTTAACATTAACAAAAATAATGATAATAAATATCATGTGGCCCTAACTCACAATTAATTTCCTAGTACAGAAGAGCTTAGTTATCCCCCTACTGCACATGTCAACAAAATGGCTGCCTCGATTCTTTAGAATTGACAGGTTCATTTAATTACTATTTACCTGTGTACCATTTACTTCTTAATAGCGGTTCTGATTTCAGCAGTGGGAAGTGGGAATCAATGTCAACATTGCTAGCCATACTAAAGTTGAGAGTCTGATGAGCTTTAGCATTGGTTAATTAGTGAGAAAAGCAAACAGAACACAACTTTCTCTTCCTTTTAATTCATTATGTCCTTACAAACATACATAAAGAACTTGCAGTTAACTCAAGCTTTTCGTCTCTCCTTAGTAAGTCCCATCTCAAGGTCAGGATGGGAGTGATGCCAGCACTTAATTAATGTCATATTGTTATTTGTTTGTTTGGAGAAATGCAGTGTTATGCTAATATAAAGTGACGTTAGCCTTATGCTCAATTACAGCCAGAGTTTTTGAACAGGCGTTTATTGAATAATGGGTTCCCACTGCGAAAATAATGTCTGTTTCTAATTTAGATAATGTCTGGCCACTTGCCCTAATTTAGATAGTAAATCTGTGCTAACTACTTGCTGATTTTGTCAAAATGGTTTAATAATGCTGCAAAGAAACGCGAAGAGTTCAGCAAACTTCTAATACAGGTTGGTTTATACATCCAGCTGTCACTCTAATGCCCTGTACACACGCTCATAATTTCCGACAACGAATGTTCGATGGGAGCTTGTTGTTGGAAATTTTGACCGTGTGTAGGCTCCATCGGACATTTGCTGTCGGACTTTTCGTCAACAAAAATTTGAGAGCTGGTTCTCAAATTTTTACGACAACAAAGATTCCAATTCCACGCATGCTCGGAATCAAGCAGAAGAGCCGCACTGTCTATTGAACTTAATTGTTCTTGGCTCGTCGTACATCAACCACGTTCTTGACGTTCACAATTTCCGACAACATTTGTGTCACCGTGTGTATGCAACACAAGTTTGAGCCAACATCCGTCGTAAAAAAATCCACAGTTTTGTTGTCGGAATGTCCAAACGTCTGTACGCGGCATAACATTTTTCTTGGCTCGTCGTACATCAACCGCGTTCTTGACGTTCGCAATTTCCGACAACATTTGTGTCACCGTGTGTATGCAAGACAAGTTTGAGCCAACATCCGTCGTAAAAAAATCCACAGTTTTGTTGTCGGAATGTCCAAATGTCTGTACGCGGCATAACACAATGGAAGTGATTATTTTGTCTAATGTAATAGTGGTAGACACAAGGGTGACAATGTAGGATCATTGTTTCATCTGTTAGATATGAGAACAAAATCTCACAACAGGAACTCTTGGGGTTATGTGGGGACTAGAGTAGAGAAACTTTGCTATGGGGTAGTGGTGTCCAAACTGCTGCCCTTTACATGCCTTTCCAGTCCTTGGGGCACTGTTCCTCCCACTGACAACAACAATGAGTCAACATTCCTTCCATTGACACCAATAATGAGGCATGATTCTTCACACTGATATCAACAATGGGGCACTATTCCTTCCACTAATACCAATGATGGGACACTATTCTTTCAACTGACAAAAACAATGGGGCATAATTCCTCCCACTGATATAAAATTGGGGGACTTTTCACCCAACTGACAAAAAAGATGGGGCATGGGGCATGATTCCTCCCACTGACACAAACAATGGGCAGTATTCCTCCCACCGATACTAACGATGGGGCACTATTCCTCCCACTGACACCAAGTATGAATACTAACAGGCCTGAGGCATTGTTTACTCTTACTGATGCTGGAGCAGTAGCAGAACCAATGAAATTCACCATAATGCATTTAAGTCCACCTAAACGTTTTCCAACGTTTGCAATAGTGACATCATAATAAATTTAATTATGCCCTTATGCCACAGCTAGGCTTCACTATTATCTACTGCAAATAAGCAATGAGGCCTGCAGGGCCTAAGACCCACTCCAGCCTATTGATCGGAAACCGAATGAGCAGAAACACATTTACATGTTTTTTCCTGAAAACGCTTACAAATGGGATTCCTGTTAAAATGAATAGAGAGCATGGCGCACATACCATGAAAGATCAAAGAATTCCAGCCAGATCCAGTTTGGGGCGGGTGAAGGTCTTAAAACAGCAGCATTGTAAGTTTATGCTAGCTAGAAGGCTAGAACATCAATGACAGCCTCCATATTCTGCTTAGTATAGGTTTTCTATGCTGTTCACATTCTGAAATCTAATGCAAGTAACCATTATGCCTCGTAAACACGGTCGGACTTTTGACCCTGCAAAAGTCCGTCGTGAGTCCGTCAGAAGTCCGACGGAAAGAAAGAGAACAAGTTATCTATCTAATGTCTGTCGGACTTCCCACAAAAAAGTCAGATAGAGGATACACACGGTCAAACTTTCCAAGAAAAAAGTCCGTCTGACTTTTTTTCTCGGAATGTCCGGCCGTGTGTACGAGGCATTAGAGAGTGTATTTTTGATAATGTACTTGTAATTTAAAAACCAAAGAGCAGCAAGTAAGGAAGAAAGTGATATAACAAAAAAGCATACACTTTTACTTGATGACACAATATTCTAATGCCCAGGGTCAGAAGGCTCCTTGGGTGCACAACCGAAAAAACTGCCTAGAACATAGAAAAATTAGTCCTGCAGGAGAAATGGATAGATGGACTACATGACAAAGGAGAGGAATAGTTCTGGGGTAAGGGTAAATATGTAACAAGTGAGGTGGTAGCATGCAAATAAGAAGTCTTACTTGATTGATAGTCACTGGTAAGATGGCAAGTTGACGCAGGGAAAGGGACAGAGTGCTACTGGGAAGTCATTCTGGAAAGGTCAGCTGGAGAGTGAAGCTGGTAAACTCACCTGTCCTTCAATTATTAGTATTAAGGGGGTGTTTTGTTTTTTGGCATGGCAGCTTGTTGGGTCTAGGGGTCTTTGTGGGTCTGTGGAAAATTTGGAATCATTACAAAACAGGGGCCCATCAGGTGGTTTGGCGCTTTTGGGTTGTTGGTTCTTCCAGGGGCTCAGTCCTAACAATGCCTTCATTTTTATTGATAAATGGATAATAAGGAAGGTAAGTGATATCTTTGTTCAGGTGTCATTGTGTGTCAGTATCTACTTTCTGGACTACAATGCAACTACGTCCACCTAGCAGCACTACTAGGTTGTCGGTTTGAATCCCAACCATGCCACTACCTGCATACATTTTGCATGTTCTCCCTGTGCCTGTGTGGGTTTTCTACCACATTCCAATGACATATTGGTAGGTTTATTGGTTCCTGTCTAAATTGTGAGTTAGGGACCTTAGATTGTAAGCTTCTTGAGGATGAATGAATGAATGAATGAAAACTTATATAGCGCGGCACATGCGAACTGAATCGCCTCTGGGCGCTTGTTGTTCCTGTCTCCTTTGATATCAAAAGAGAAAAGTCTTGACCTTTGGGGACTGATGTGATTGTACAGGATACTAGGGTGAACAGACATACCCGTTTTCAGGGGACAGTCCCCGGATTGGGGACACTGTCCTCGGACCAAGTCTGTCCCTGGTTTTGTCCCCAGATTGGATTTGAAAAGGGGCTGGGGCAATTTTTTAAAGACAGTGCAGAACAAAAAAAAAAAATTCTGAATTACACACCCCCGCTCTGCCGCTCCTACTAGCTTAGGGAGGTGTATTTTTTTCCATTATCTGTGCCCCTTTCTGATGATCATGTGCTGGTCGGAGCGGAGGGACTATTTCTTCAGTTTCGGGTGCATGCCCATTCAGCTCCGCTCGCATGTTCTTCTGCCTTGGCTCAAGTCCCGGCCAGCCGCCTGCCTGTTTCCTTGCCTTCCCTGGTGGAATGATCTTCCTCCGCCCCCCACCCAGTAGTAGCCAGGGCCTGGAGAGTAAGACTTGAGAGGCTGTGAGGTGGGCGGTGACGGGCAGAGAGTCGCTGATTGTTGCCATTTCTAGTAAAAAAAAAAATTATGTCCCCAGATTTCATTTTAAAAATCTGGTCACCTTACAGTATACTGTATATATGTAAAGTGCTGGATAAAATTATGGTGCCATATTATTACCTGTAATATATAGCCCTTGTATTGCATTCTTTATGTTCCTAGCTGTGTGCATGTGTGATGACTTGGGAGGAAGAAAATGCTTCCTCTTGCCTGCAGCATACTGGTGACATCATTGTCCCTTTCTGCACCTCTCAAACCAGACAAAGTCCCTTGCCAGGATCTCAAGAACTGCTTCTTAGCAATCAAAGTTATAAGATTTTTGGAAAATGATTACTGTAGGCTTATGAAGTTAGTAATAAGTATGCCTAAAGCAGCAACGTTATTTTAATAATGTTAGACTCCCACTGACAAGTTCACTTTAAAAAAAAAATCCCCAAAAGGTCCACAGTTACAGCCAAAAAAGAAACACTAATGAATATGTTAAAAACATTATTTAAAACAAAGTAAAGCTACGCTTGATTATTCTCCGCAATCAGCATGTTAGCGTTTCTCGTGATAAGCTACTTGCAAGTCAAATCGCCTTATTTATATAAATATGCACCATATCCATGGTTTTGTATTTCATTTTCATAATGCAGTAACCAAATGCATAAAAAGGTGATAAACTGAGTAAATTATATGACCCAGAAGTCACGGAGCAGTCACACAATGCACTGTGCAGCAGTCATTTCTTTTACAAAGTGCCTTTTATCACAACAGGGTGGCTTTACTACAATCATAAAATGTAATCGTAAAATGTTTCATTGGGAACTAATAAAAACATTTACAAATAAGCATATCCAATTCTACCATTTATTTGTATTACAAAAAAAGGAACAATAAACAACGGGAGAAAAATCAATCAGAACTTTGAAAGGGTTAAAGGGCTATAGTTCTACACTTCAAAGATGGATTTTAAGTGTAGCTACTGCTAGTAACCTCAATAGAAAATAGTGAGAATGGACTTCCAGAAAATCATATGAAGTCATTTTAAAGAGGATCCTCAATTTTTGTAAAAACTATGGGCCAGATTCACAGAGCCATTACTCCGGTCTATCTCCTGTTAGACCGGAGTAATTTCAAATTACCCACATCGTATCATTAGTTTGAATCCTCAAACCATGATACGGCTGCTTCGGGCTTCGATCCGACAGGCTTACATCTTCGTACGCAGTCGGATCTACGCTGCAATCTTTTTCCGCCCGCGGGGTGGAGTTCGCGTAGTTTTCAGCGTCGGGGTATGCAAATTCGCTTTTTCCGGCGATCCACAAAGTTACGATCGTCCGTCGCATTCTTTTACGGCATCTGTAGTCATCTTTTTGCTGCGTAAAGTTAGGGAAGAAAAAATCTGGTCTATAGTTAGACAGCCCATGTTAAGTATGGCCGTCGTTCCCGCATCGAATTTAATTTTTTTTTTGTTTTTGCGTAAGTCGTCCGGGAATAGGAATGTTCGTAAACGACGCTACTCAAAAAAAAATCTAACGTAACAACGTAATTTTGCGCAATGCACGGCAGGAAATTTCTGAACGGAGCATGCGCAGTTCGATCACCGCAGGGACGCGCCTAATTTAAATGCTTCACACCCCCTAATCGCGTATTTCGATTCCGCCGCGAGAAATACACTACGCTGCCGTACCTTACGGGCCGAAATCTACCAGAATTCGTCTTAGAGCCAGGTGTAGTGTATCTCGGATACTCTGCGCCAGGGCAATTGTACCTGAATCTGGCCCTATATACTGTATTTGTAGAATTGACCCAACAAGTGAAGCAAAGTCTTGTAATGATCTCCCCTACCAGTTGTATGACGTTGTAACGGGACTGTCCAAACTGGACTGAATGACTTTAGTTTATCTTGCTGTGGCGATGAAGCTTCCAGAACAGAATGAACGGTACAACTTGTTTTCTGCAGTATCAGAAAGATAAAGCTTCAGGCAAACCCACTATAATAATATACTTCGCAGTTTTCTGCCTATCAGATGGTACCACACTCAAAATATTCCTGTTGCAAAAGCTTCTGGACAAGGCTTGATGTAGGAGGGTGATGTAGCAACTGTCAGCTGGCTGCTAGCTGTCAGCATTGAAAGGAATATATGTTGCCAAAGCTCCATGTACTCTTATTAATAGTCTAATGCTGCGTACACACGAACGGAAATTTCCGACAAGAAAAGTTCGATGTGAGCTTTTGGTCGGAAATTCCAACCGTGTGTAAGCTTCATCTGACTTTTTCTGTCTGAGTTTCCAACAGCAAAATTTTGAGATCTTGTTCTCAATTTTTCCAACAAGAAAAGTTCTTGTTGGAAATTCCGATCGTCTGTATGCAAAACAACATTCATGCTTGGAATCAATCGTTGTAGTGTTGTACGTCACTGCGTTCTTGACGGTCAGAATTTTGTGTGACTGTGTGTATGCAACACAAGTTTTAGCCGACATTCCCTCAGAAAAAAATCCATGGTTTTCTTGTCGAAATTTCCGATCGTGTGAACGCGGAATAAGAGTTTATTTAAAGTGATTACTTCACATTAAGTGCAGGTGCACTGTTTTGAGGCCACACAGGACCTCTTCATCAGGTATGTAATGAACGAGAAGTTAGCATAAACTATCCTATGTGAATTCAGCTTTCCCCATGGTCAGACTACCACATTGTTTCCAACTCTAACATGCTCTAACAACCACCACCACAACACAGTCTAACAAGGGGCTTTGATAGCAAAGAGAGGGTGTTTATGGGATGGCAGTGGGTATAGAAGAGCTTTCTGTAAACATGGCCCAGTGTTGGGTCTCCTCAGGCACTCAACAACCTATCCAGTTAATATAAAATATAAGGGTGCAGCACTCAAAAATAAAAAAAAATGTCCCTCTACAACCAATATTCTTAAGGTTCATAGATAAATGTCTCTCAAAATCTCAGCTATGATTAAGCACCGATCTACAGTGTAAAGCTGCTTGTCCATTATTCTGTACAGTATGGACTGACTAGTTTTTGGATTTTAACTACGAATGAAGGTGTTGTATCGGTGTGAGGCCGTAGAGGACTATACTTTTTCTTCCAGTGTTCACGTACCCTGTGTGTAGACTTCCACATTGGCTCCATCTTCAACATGTTTTTACACCAAGCTACAATCCTGTGTGGGGCTTTGACAGAATTAGATGTACCCTGGGGTGACTGGGGGTATAGTGGAGCTTCCAGTAAACACGGCCTAGTGTTTAGGTAGCCTGGTGTGTATAGACTTGCACATTGGTCCGATCTCCAACATGTTCCTACACCATCCTACAATCCATTGTGGGGCTTTGACAGCATTAGAGGTATTCTGAGATAACAGGTGGTATAGTGGAGCTTCCAGTAAACATGGCCCAGTGTTTAGGTACCCTGTGTATACACTTCCACAGTGGTTATATCCCCAAAATTTTCATACACCTTCCTACAGTCCATTGTGGAGCTTTGACAGCATTAGAGGTATTCTGGGATAATAGGGGGTATAGTGGAGCGTCCATTAAAGATGGCCCAGTGTTCAGAAGTAGAGGTACTTCCAGGTACCCTTAGGTACCAGCTTTTAGACAATGCCATAGTTTAGAATATGTTTTTCCTAGACAGGTTTGCTTTAAACAATTAAGGATCCTGATTGAGGTTTTGAGTCAATTATTGTGTCTTTATATCACTAGCAAAACTGTCTCATTTGGTAACAAGTCTGTCTAAAACTACTTTGTAGTTTCATGCAAAAAGTCACATCTTCAGTGATGTTTACCCATTACAGCTTTAGATTGTGGGAGGAAAAAAATGTGTAACAAGCATTGAAAGCCTTCAAATACAGCTAAGTTACAACAATTACAATAGCAGATGTCGTGTTTTCAGCTCTCTGAAGAGCCTCTTTCAAAGTTGATGTTTGTTTGAGAATTTCTTTGGCGGATGGTTATTTGTGAATTGCATAATTGTTCAGTGAAATCACAACATAAATTATTGTGTTTAGAATTCATTAAGGGCTCATTTAAGCAGAGGAAGGCAATTAAAAAGCATAGAGCAGCAAAACGCAGTGCAGGACGGTATACAATGGCACATCTGAAACAGTCACTTGTCAGATACAGACTGGAAAGGAATGGTGCAGATTGGTAACATGGAATTCTGACATATGTTTCCAAGAACAGATCTATTATTTATTTCAAAATAATCCACAAATCTCAAAAATTCCAGCTTGAGACCAGCAAAATTGTTGTTGACAGTGTCAAGAACTAGTAATTGGATCTTTGTGGGAATTCTTCCATGAATATGCAGCTGTCGAACTGTACTCATACCAGATTGGATATGGCACGAGTAATGATAACTCTAACAGAAACTCAACTTGATAATGGCAAAACTGCTACTTTGTGATACATATACTTTTAACCATAACAAAGGTGCAAAAAGGTACATGATGACCAGCGCTTCAGGGTTCCTCTTATTATCATCTGCAGCCTCGAAGCTGCCCTTTTTTGCCCAGCTGCATGAAAAGGTTCTAGTGTTATAAACATCACTCGTGATTCATAAAATAATACTGTACCTCTAAAGCCGCGTACACACGATCGGACCAAATTGATCATGTGTACAGCCCAAAACTTGCTTTAAAATCTGTCCGATGGACACCTGACCGTCGGACCAAAACGATGGTTAGTACACAAAAGCATCGGACCAAAAACCCGCCCATGCTCAGAATCAAGTCAACGCATGCTTGGAAGCATTGAACTTTGTTTTTTCAGCACCTCGTTGTGTTCTACGTCACCGCGTTCTGGCCCGATGGGATTTTGGATGCACACACATCAGACCACCAGACCACTTCAGCGGTGGCCCGATTTAAACGGTCCGTCGTACCATCCTCATCGGACCGGTTTGTTAGTGTGTACAGGGCCTGAGATTTGGAATTAAGAGAAGTGAAATTCTGATATGCTAAACTAGAAATGAACAGAAAAACCATACTCTGTAAAAGCTGTGTTCCCACTAACACGCAGGGAAAATATACAGAAGAACTAATAATCTATAGCATGTGCCGACATGAACACTACAACTCTACAAAACTTGCATTTCCTATTAGACATGGAAAAAATCCCCCAAAGGAGTAACCCATTACTTGGGAAAAAATAAGAGCAAGTTATATTTGTGTAAGTGATTTATTGCAGGTCTGTGAAAGACAATGGGGGATTTACTAAAACTAGAGCCTCCAAAATAGGGTTCATCTGCATATATTAGAAACCAATCAGCTTCCAGGTTTCACTGTCAAGACCCAATTGAACCATTTTACCCCCCCGCTAGTGGCCAAGAAAGGGTTAAAAAAACACCACAAAGCGCCTCTGCAGAGGCGATTTTCCGGTGGTATAGCCACGGTGCCCCATTGATTTAAATGGGCAGGAGCGGTGGAGAAGCGGTATACACACTACTCCTTTACCGCTCCAAAGATGCTGCTAGCAGGACTTTTTTACCGTCCTGCTAGCGCACCGCTCCAATTTGAAAGCCCTCGGGGCTTTATCACTGGAGAGACAGCAGCGACCGTTTCAACGTGACCCAGTGTGAAAGGCATCTTACTATGCACAGCTGCAGCAGATTGTGTGCATATCAATTTTAGTAAATCTCTCCCAATGCTACTTGCATATGCAATAAAAGAAAAAAAAATGCCATTTTACCATATATGTTATCCTGATTCATGCTGGACGCAAAGGGTAAAGAGCTTTTTCAAGAAAAACCACCTATATTATATATCATAGGTATGTCATGAACAGATTCAGCTCTACCATTACTAACCTTCAATGTAAAGGCTACTACAGCATGGGGGGGGGGGGATATTTACAAAAGAATTGGGGTGTGCTAATAAAGCAGCATTTTAGATCAGGCAGTCAAGAAGTTTAAAGGTAAAGGATATCATGGAGATCGATCATAGGTTGTTAAGATTGGTGTGATCCAACAAGGACTTTTTAAGTGTGGGGGTGACTAGTGCATGCTTTAGAAAGTTGGGAAAGATGCCAGAGAAGAGGAAAGAGATTGAAGATGTGAGTTAGAGAGTGTAGGATAGAGCCAGAGGGTGACCCCAGTATTTTCTAGGGAATAGGGTCCAGGGGCGGGTTGTAAGGTGGGTTCGTTTATTTTGTCTTTTTTTCATATGAACCAAATACAATTTAAGCAGACTGTTGATTTCACTTTTTTGTCTGCGGAGTGGAAAACATGCTCAAAGCACATGGACCACTGCCAGAATATATAATAACACTAACAGGAATTAATAACAACAATATTGGTAATAACGATAACAGTAATAATGATACACGGTCTGGAACACCACAGGCGACTGCTACAATGGGAAGAAAACCCTTGAAACATCATTTAGTCTGTTAAAATGTGAAATGAACAATGGCAGATGAAGAAATTTCTTGTGCCTTGGAAAGACAAAAATTAACAGAAAGATTAGATTAATCTCATTAAAATTCCCTTTATGAAATTCATTCCAGAGGAGCATATGGTGCTGAATACAGCACAAACAATCTTTGAAATAAAAATAGGCTTTCCAAGAAATGCAGAAAAGACAAAGCGGTCTATGCTAAATTATTTCATTTATGTATCAAATATTGTCTACTGAAGGCACGGGGACATGTGTGTATGTTGTGCCCCATTCTCTGAAAACGGCTATAACCTTTTCAAAATATATGTAAATCTACCCTTAAAATCTCATATTAGTTTGAACAGCTAAAAATACATTTTCAATGTTTTTAAAGCTGCAGTTTTCATTAAAATAATACCTGGTGATTATGCCATGAAAGCCATTGTTTAAAGGAGAAGTCCAGCTGGAGCTTTTTCGGCTGGGCTTCTCCTATGGGTCACAGGAGTGCAATTCATTTTGCACTCCTGTGACCCATTTTCAGCGGAGAGCAGTCTGAGACAGCCGATCCCCGCCCCTCCACAGCTCAGCGCTCCAATGAGCACTGAGAAGTAGAACAGAAGGCAGAAGGGATGCTGACTGACAGTCAGCATTGCTCTGCTCAGGAAGGAGTGAGAACCGAGCCATCGGCGGTGTTCGGTGGCTCGGTTCTCAGTGCAGAGACGCCGGGAGACAGATGCAGCATCGGTCTAATGCTGCATCCACCTAGGAAAGTATAACTAGCCAAAAAAAACATACTTCTCTCTTAAAGTAGAAGTTCAGTCAATCACTAACTATACTTAAATCCACTCCCACCCTCACTCTAATGCCTTGTACACATGACCGTTTTTCACAACGAGAAAACTGCCATTTTTTATATTGGTCGTGAAAATCGGTAGGGGTGTATGCTCCCTAGCAGTTTTCTCGTCGTGTTTCCCGTCAGTTTTTTTCTCGTCTCGAAAAACCGTTGTGTTTATGCTTTTCCGAAGGGAAAAAAACGTGCATGTTCAGAATGAAGTATGCAGCCCAAAATCAGCCCAAAGGGTGGCACCATTTGAAAGGAACTTTATAACTTTATAGTCCTGCCGTACATGTTTTACGCCACCACGCTTTGGTCAGCTGGAGAGGAAGTCACGTCGGGAAAAACGTTGTTTTTTTTCCTGCCGAGAAAAATGGTCCTGTGTATGAGGCATAAGCCTTGTACCTCCACAATCAATCAATTAAGAAGACAAATGTCTTCTCTCTTCTCGTCTTAATTGATTGAATGAGGAGCAGACCTCTTTGTAATTATAAATGTTGAGATTTCTAATTTTTACTATGCTTTTAAGAAGTCTGTTATGGCTGAAACATGTTAGGTATTTTGTGCCGCTTTTAATGTAGCTTTTAATGTAGCCTAATAAAGAATTTGGAACCTGGAGCGTACCAGTTTGCCGGCCTATTTTCTTCTATGGATCGATGCCTTGGGAGCACACACTTCACCCATGAGCAGCGGCCCTCAGCGATCGATGTGGTAACAGACCAGTTGAGCTTGGGATACAGGCAATGAGAAAAAGGGTTAAAAAATTATAGACTTTGCCCACCTCCATTCTGCCTAAATGGGGCTCAAAAACAAGTCACTGGGATGCAAAAGCAGCGTAAAGAATGTTGATGCAGCTTAACTTAAACATAGGACTAAAGGAGATTCTTCAGGTCAATTGCACCAGTGAATGATGAAACTCAGATGGAGATCAGAAATGTCTCCAACTGATCTCAAAGTTGAATTTAAGTCACGGCATGCTTTATTTACTATCTATAAAAGCCCTAAAATCATCACAGAAAACTACCATCCACCATGATAGTCACTGCTTTTCATGTGCATGCAGAGTGCATGGTAACTAGGGATGAGCTTCGCGTTCGAAGCGAACGTATGTTCGACTCGAACATCGTCCGTTCGATCGTTCGTCGAATTTCAAACAAAAACGATCGTTCGCGGCAAATTCGAGTGAAACAAAACAACCGTTTTTAAAACGTTTTTTCCATTGATACATGTTCCCTGGGGCAAGACCCGGGTTCTGAAAGACGTTTTCCAACAATAACTTGAAAATTGGTCTTTAAAACGACCGTTTTTAAAACTTTTTTCCATTGATACTACTATCAATGGAAAAAACAGTTTTAAAAACGGTTGTTTTTTCAGGAGTCCTGCTCCTGAAAAAACAACCGTTTTTAAGACTTTTTTCCATTGATACATGTTCCCTGGGGCAAGACCCGGGTTCTGAAAGACGTTTTCCAACAATAACTTGAAAATTGGTCTTTAAAACGACCGTTTTTGAATTCGAACGTTCGAGTCCCATAGACTTCAATGGGGTTCTAAATGTTCTGGTGCGAACCGAACGCGGGGGTGTTCGGCTCATCCCTAATGGTAACCTAGGCCCTCAAGATTTTGAATGCTTTTACTCTACAGTGCACAGACAATACATATTTACTGTCCATATATCCTGTATATATATATATATATATATATATATATATATATATATATATATATATATATATATATATTTTAGGGAAATTAAATAGTCATATATTGTTTATGATTTTCCAGTATGTGAAATCTCTTTCATCCTGGCCACCCTCATACCATATCTCATATATGACCAGACTTATTACATTCAGTAAAATTGTGGTTACATTTATTGCATCCCAGCAAAACACAGGCTATGTATTTCACTGTGGCTGAGCAATAAAAGAGTTAATCATGTCAATCCCCATCCTTCTGTATGATTTCATTCATTGAAATGATCTAATATTATACCTTTCTGTATAAAGGATATCATGTACACCATTTCCATAGCAACAAATAAGGTACGAAATACATTCTCCCAAATTTTCCTATAATTTTGTCTCTTCCACCTAAGTAAATTACTGAGGCGTGGTAGCAGGAAATGATCAAATCTTCTAAATCAACATGTTGTTTGTTCGCCATCTAAATTTCTACAGAACCGTTCTCGCCACACAAAGGCTTACACATTAAAACTTGACACCTTGTGTTGCACAGAGGAACATGGGGACATCCATAAAAAAAGAACAAGGAAAATAACATATACTATATAGTATAATAAGAGTCAAGAATGAGAATAATTTTAAAAATAAGTATTATTCTAAATATATACAATATTATAAAAAAAAATTGCCTGTGGCCTTTAAATTATGTAATTCTTATTACATTCCATATATGCTTTAATTTCCTGGATTTGTACCACCACTTACCTTTCACAATAAAAGTTTGTAAACAAAAAAAAATTATGTAATTCTTCTCTATGAGTGTTGGATGTGAGGATTTAATCTGGTTTATGATCCAGATTTCTATGTAGTTATTCTATTATGTCGGTATTAGGTTAACTATGTGCAATCATTTTTTGGTTAATGGTAGAGAAAGTGGTAAAATTACACATTGGTAGTTCGATTTTTTTTAAATCGGTGTTATTCTATATAGTGTTTTATTAGGATAGTATGGTTGATATGAGCCCATTCACACAGGGGCAACACGACTTCTAGCATGACTTAGGGAGGCAACTTGGACACGACTTGAGTATAAATCATCAGGCAACTTACAAGGCAACTTCAAGTCGCCTCCAGGACAGTAGGCAATCAAACAACAATCAGCTCTGTGGGAGGGAGGGGGAGGGAGGGGTTTGCCGGAGAAATGTATGTTATCTTCCTGTATTGTTGCTTCAGTTAAGACAGTGATCCGACTTCTGAGGCAACTTCCATTGAAATCAATCGGTACAAGTTGCCTACAAATTGCCTAGAAGTCGGATTGAAGTAGTACAGGAACCTTTTCTGAAGTCGGAGCAACTTCAGTAGTGTGCATTAAGACGGCTCTCATTCACTTCCATTCATTTTCTCGACCACGCGACTTGGGGCAACTTAGGGTGACTTGAAGTCGGATCCCAGGTCGCCCCAGTGTGAACCGGTACAATATAAAATTTCGTTTTATATCGTATTTTTTGTTATTGATAGTTTTTATTGCTGTTGTGCCTTGTTATTATAATTTCTGTGTTGTTTTGTTGGATGTCATTTTATTTTAGTAAATTCCCTTATTAAAATATTCTAAATCTGGAGCACTCCAACTGAGACAGACGTGGAACCACATAAAGACACCACAAGATTTACAACATAACATAGACCTGAGGTGTGCCCTGGTCAGCTGGTCGGCATGCCAGAAAAAGGGGCATACCATAGATTTTGTAATGGATGATTGTAGAAGAGGGATGTTGAAAGAAGTGCCCTGAAAAAGGGAATGGGTGGGAGGGTATTGCGCACCTGAACCGACAAGCCATACAGATGAGTGGGCTGCTTAAATACCCTTCTGGGTTCCTCCCTTAAATTCAGGCCACTTTACTGGCCTTCTTATTTATGGTCAGAGCCCTCCAACAGAGACAGACATGGAACCACATAAAGACACAAAAAGACTCACAACATAACACAAACCTGAGGTGTGTCCCTGTCAGCTGGTTGGTATGCCAGAAACAGGGGCGAAAATACCAGGATAGAGAATTCATGTTTTATTGGGCATGACACTTAGGCCGCGTACACACGACCGGTTTCCTCGGCAGAATCCATCAAGAAACTTGGTGGGAGAGCTTTTTTGCCGAGAAAAAAGGTTGTGTGTATGCTTTTCATCAAGAAAACTGTTGAGGAACTCGACGAGGAAAAAAGAGAGCAAGTTCTCTTTTTCCTAAACGGGAGTCTCAATTTCCTCTTCGTGTTCCTCGTCGGGCTGGTTTTCGGCGAGAAACACATTGGTGTGTATGCTTAGAAACCCGCGCACCTTCGGTAAAAGTAGCGTTTGTAATGGAAATAGCACATTTGTCACGCTGTAACAAACTGAAAAGTGAAAATGTCTCTTACCAAACTTTTACCTAACGCACAGTAACATGAGATTAGCAAAAGCAGCCCCAAGGGTTGTGCCAGTGGAATCGAACTTCCCCTGCTGTTGTATGTGTTGAAGTCACCGCGTTTGAGAACGAGGAGATTTGGTCTTGACAGTGTGTACGCAAAGACAGATTGTCAAGTTTCTCGACAAGCCTAACAAGGAACTCATCGAGGAAAACGATGTGTCTTTTCCCGACGAGTTCCTCGGTCATGTGTACGTGGCCTCATAGAGCAAGCTTGGTAAAGGTTTGGGACATTTCAACCTGAGGGTTCGGAATGTACCGGGCAAAGCAGACTTCCACATGCCCCGACCTTCTGATAACGTGGTCGGGTACCCTCTGCCAGGAGGCATCTGAGGGCGCTCTGATACAAAGGGAGTGCCCAGAAAACTAGCTGTGGTTGAAGCATAGGTTAGCCAGGAAGATACAAGCATGTCTAAGGAACTGGCTAGTGCTCAGGAGGCTAGTAGGGAAATGATGTCGGGACAACGACTCTGAGGCAGCTAAGTACGAAAGGGATTTGAAAAAAGGTTTGAATCCTACCTGCAACAGCGAGCGAAAACCCCAGACGAAGACCACAAATGGAGAAGCCACAACACACTTGTGATCGAACATACAGACTCACAAACACTAAGTGATGTGTAGTATCACGCACCTGGACCGACAAGGCATACAGGTGAGTGGGCTGCTTAAATACCCCTCTGAGCTCCTCCCATAAATTCAGGCCACCAAACTAGTAATTAGTAAACTGAACATGCACGAAGGTCAAAAACTGACATCTTTCTTGTTCACCTACATTTAATCATGGGATCCACTCACAGATCTCTTGCTGAACAGAGTAGAGTGGCTCCATGTGAACGGGCCTTCACATGTATAAAACATATTTTAAAGGAACCTTAAACTTTAGGAAAGAAACTAGAGCTTATTTTTAGGGAACTGATTTCTAGGTCTGAAATACAATTATACTTTTAACACATATTTAAAGCTTTGGGCCAATACACAGCTGAAATGCATACATTGGGGTTGTCTTCCCTGCCAAAGGAATTGCATTTCTGTCTACCCAGATACACAACTCTTATAGTCAGCACAGTGACCTTCTTTATGCCACAGTTAAGTGGTCAAATCTGATTGGTTTCCCCACTTTGCATATCTCTTGGTGCTGCTTTAAGAAATCATTCTGCTTCAATATTCTGCATAAATTAGGTTCTTCAAGGGTGAAAGTTATAAAAGTATATTTCTGATGCTGAATTTGTTTCTAAAACAAGACATCATATGAAAGAGCTGAAGCATCTTTGAGCAACCAAAGGCAAAGCCGTAAAGTGGAGTGTGAAG
Source organism: Rana kukunoris (assembly GCA_029574335.1). Classification (NCBI taxonomy): domain Eukaryota; kingdom Metazoa; phylum Chordata; class Amphibia; order Anura; family Ranidae; genus Rana; species Rana kukunoris. The sequence continues at coordinate 68,409,567 of CM056053.1, read as the reverse complement.
GTCTGATGATCTCATAATGAATAAACATGAAGTGAGTTGTGGTTGTTTTGAACTCTGAGATTGCAGATCAAGAGACTCCAAGTAGATTGTGTCGGGCTAAATTATGTAGGTAATGCCTTTAGTGTCTGTTGTTGGGGCTCAGAGCAATCTGTCAGCTGTATCGCACTGTAAAATATCATCCAATGCACTGAGCAGAATTCAGCAAGAGCTCCGGAGGGATCACTGGGCCAGCATTTCCAGCTGCAAAAGATATATTAAAAAAGCAGTTCCATAAAGATGGGAGATGGAACCAAATGACACTGTATCAAAATTATTAGAAGCAAACTGGCGATGAAGTAGGTCACGTTTATCAATCTGTATTCTGTCAGCGCTACTTTATGTTAAACTAAAAATATCATCTATTATCAGTAAGCATTCATTTTAAATTATAATGGTAAAATGCAAAAGCTGCCACATTTCACATTTTAATATAGTTGATGTATCATATTTTTATTACTTTATTTCATATATAGTTTCACAGGAGCGCACTCTGGTGGCCAAGAATATCCATGTTGAACTTATATTATGAAAAAAATAAATTATAGAATAAAGGCTGTAGGACACTATTGAGTAGGTAATGTTTTCCAAACTGTGTGGAAATTCCACTGGAACAGTTTTTTTTTTCAGTGGCCCCACAGGAAAACACACTTTTAGGCTTCAGTCCACCAAAAACTGATCATCTGTTTTTTGGTAGATACTGGAGAGAGTTATAATACCTGAGATTTTTAATATCTCACATTGACTACATTAGTAAGCTCTATGCTCTTGAGTGATTGGGCTTGCACATCTACAGTGACCAATAAGACCGCGTACACACGACTAAATAAATCCGATCAAATCGGTCTGACAGACCGATTTGATCGGATTTGTCTGCTGGGCTATTTTGGTTTGATCGTGTACACACGATCAAACCAAAATCCCCGCCGGCAGACAGCGCGGTGACGTGGCGGTGACGTTGACGCCGCCACGTCACTGCACCAGGAAGTAAAAAACGTCCACGCATGCATCGAATCCATTCGACACATGTGCGGGCAGATATGTCCGCTGGTTAGTGTACTAACCAGCAGACATGTCGGACGGACGGGTTCCCAGCAGACAGATTTTAAAGCATGCTTTAAAATTTGTCTGCTGGAAAAACCTGTCTGTTCGCCCATACACACGATCAAATTTGTCTGCTGAAACGGTCCGTCGGACCGTTTCCAGCAGATAAATTTGATCGTGTGTACGCAGCCTTAGAGGTGTCACTAATCTCACTGTTGGGCTATTTGTTTTATTTTTTATTATGTAGAATAAATCAGGAGTTTCTGGAATACACAGAGATGAAAATGGATTGGCAAACTACAATGTGGGCATTAATGAAGTCAGCAATTTTGGCATTAAAATGGAACTTTACCCAGAAGGAGAAGTTCAGCTCTTCCTCCACCCAACCACCACCCAACTCCCAGCGAAAGTTCAGCACCCCCTGCCTGCAACCTTCTGGAAAACTTCACAGATCCCAGGAGGCTGCGGGACCATTCACAGGGCACAGTGCAGCTCAAACATATGTAGTTGGAGGGCGACTGTGAAGCCACAATTGGTCTCAATTGGGTTCCCATTGAAGACCGGAAAATAACTGACCTGCGTGGGGATGATGTTGGATCCCTGGACAGGTGAGTGTCTTTTTAATAAAAGTCAACAGCTACAGTTTTTGTAGCTGCTAACTTTACATTTTTGGAAACCTGGCTGAAGAACCTCTTTAAGTAAATATAGTTTAAAATTATATAATTATTGGTAAACCAAACGGAGATTGCACAGAAGTTGTAAAAACAAATTTCTGTGGCTGCCTTAGTGCCTCACACAGGGGCAACCTGACTTACAGTGCGACTTTACAAGGCGACTTCAGCACGATTTGGAGCGGCTTACAACGTGACATAAAGTTGCCTCCAGGACAGGCGACTTTGGCTGTGGCCAATCACAGAATAATCAGCTTATTTTCTCTTCCTGTAAAGTTGCTTCAGTTAAGACAGAGATCCGACATTGAAGGCAACTTCCATTGAACTTAATCGGTACAAAATGCCTACAAGTTGCCTAGGGTTCACCTTGAAGTAGTACAGGAACCTTTTTTGAAGTCAGAGCGACTTCAGTAGTGTACATTAGGACGGCTCTCATTCACTTCAAAGGAATTTCTTATGTCGTGTGACTTGGGGCGACACAAGTCGGATTCCAAGTCGCTGTAGTGTGAACCAGCACTTAAAGTAACAATAGTTAATGTTTATAATATATATATGTATATATATATATATATATATATATATATATATATATATATATATATATATATATATATAAATAAAAAGGTAATACTGCCTCTGTGCTCCCATTGGATCTATAGAGACACACAGCACTGGGAAGTCATGGCCCCACTGGAGCTCGCTGGAGCAGGCGGAGGAGCCAGGTAAGTGTTTATGGACAGTGAGGAATAGAACAATTAATTAGGCATTTTTAACCTACATACAGAGAACACATTAGCCCAACTGTCCCTGGTTTTTGAGGGAGTGTCCCAGATTTGGAACAATGTTCCTCTTACCCTCTTTACTCCTCATTTGTTCCTCATTTTGGTCTGTTCTATATAGTTGTATATAAAATGCACTATTTATCTTTCAAAAATTGTTTATCAGTGCTAAACCTTTCTTCCAATTTTTTTGTATAATTCTCCTTTTAAGGGGGCATGACAGGGGGTGTGTCCTATCTCTACATATCTTTGCTAATAGGTGTCCCTCATTTCCATCCCAAAAAGTTGGAAGGGTATGCATTAAGATAAAACAAAAATGTAGATATTAATACTACTATGAGTATCTGTGACTTGTCCATGCAGCACAGGTCAACAAGATTATCTTAATACAGATCCCTGCAGTAGTCCATCCATTTTTTTTTTCAAAACCGATCTTGTCAGAACGCGGTGACGTAAAACACACGACGTGCTGAAAAAAACAAAGTTCAATGCTTCCAAGCATGCGTCGGCTTGATTCTGAGCATGCGCGGCCTTTTGACCGATGCCTTTGCATATTAACGATTGGTTTTGAGCCATCGGTCAGCTGTCTATCGGTTCAATTTTAAAGCAAGTTCTCTGTTTTTGGACCGAAGAACAACTGACCGATGGGGCCTACACACGATCGGTTTGGACCGATGAAACTGAACTTCAGTTCGTTTTCATCGGTTTTGACCGATCGTGTGTATGCGGCCTAATAGTTCACTGATTGGTTTTACTTGCTCCTTGGAGATTCATGTTACTATTTTAAATATTACATCAACTCAGTCTTTAAAATTACCAGTCTAAATTTTCTAACCTTCAAACGTCTCAAAATATATACACTATTTTTAGTTTACACCTTTGGTGTCAAGTAATTTCAGTTTGCAGTTTCCTGTGAAATGTGAACCTCTTATCTTTGAAACTATAATTTGAACAAAAGTACTTTTTTTGTCCTATCAACTTCCTTTATGTTATATCAGCAGATGAATAATTTGTTCCCAGTTTTAAATGTGATGACATATAAGAGTTGGCATGTGACAACCAACCTGTCAAATTCAACTCCTGAAAGACTGTGTATTCAGAATCGCTACCTCCTAGGGCCACAGTACAACCACATCAGCAGTCAGGAATCTAAAATAAAAATGTCTCTAATATTAGAAACACTCCAGCAGAGTATGATTCTAAGTTACAACTTTATTTTAGGACATATCATTAATATCATATTTTAAAATTTGCAATTTGACAATTTGCAATGCACATTAGTAATAGCGGTTATACATTATACCTTAACCACTTCAGCCCCGGACCATATTGCTGCCCAACGACCAGAGCACTTTTTGCGATTCGGCACTGCTTCGCTTTAACTGACAATTGCGCGGTCGTGCGACGTGGCTTCCAAACAAAATTGGCGTCCTTTTTTTTCCCACAAATAGAGCTTTCTTTTGGTGGTATTTGATCATCTCTGCGGTTTTTATTTTTTGCGCTATAAACAAAAATAGAGCGACTATTTTGAAAACAATTCAATATTTTTTACTTTTTTTCTGTAATAAATATCCCCAAAAATATATAAAAACATGTTTTTTCCCCAGTTTAGGCCGATACGTATTCTTCTATATATTTTTCGTTAAAAAAAATCGCAATTAGCGTTTATTGATTGGTTTGCGCAAAAGTTATAGCATTTACAAAATAGGGGGTAGTTTTATGGCATTTTTATTATTATTATTTTTTTTACTAGTAATGGCGGCGATCAGCGATTTTTTTCAGTACTGCGACCTTATGGCGGACACTTCGGACACTTTTGACACATTTTTGGGACCATTGGCATTTTTTTAGCGATCAATGCTATAAAAATGCATTGGATTACTATAAAAATGCCTTTGGCAGTGAAGGGGTTAACACTAGGGGGCGGGGAAGGGGTTAAGTGTGTTCCTATTTGTGTTCTAACTGTATGGGGGGTGGACTCACTAGGGGAAATCACTAGTGGCCATCGAAAATGGCGACGTAGAGCCGTATAACTGCGGCGGCTGGTCGGCAAGCGGTTAATTTTGCTCTTTTGTGCCAAAAAAGGCAATACTGCAAATGTATAGCGAAATGTAAATACATATGACACCTCTGCTGCTCTCTCTTCTCTACGTTACAGTGGCATTGAGCTATTACAAGCTATACACTACCTGCACATCTACGATCTCCTCATCCTCGGTACAATTGGATGGATAGCAGTCTATTTGGTATTTTTTAGAGATTCCCTGTTGCGTACTGACTCTCAGTGTTTTAAACTATGTATTTTGTAAAGGTATATTTTTTTCATATCTCATTTCAGATGTATGAAACTAGCAATTCTTTAATGTCAACTCCCTCTCATACCTGCCCTGAAGAAGCCGTGAGGCGAAACGCGTAGGCGGGACGAAAGAGAATATTTGCTTGTGTATATTCTGTATACTTTATTTTTTTTTTCCTCAATGGATTTTATGATATTTTTTGTAATTAAATTTCGATTTTTTTCTTAATTCTTATGTCCCTGTGATTGCCTCTAAAAGTCCGCCTTGTCACTACCTCGTGTAGTAGTTCTCTCTTTGATTAAAATATTTCGGATGTTGGCTACATGTGAGTGCTTTTTTGTTTTCCTGTTCCCTATTTTTTGCAATACTGCATTTTTATTTATCTTTTTTTTTTTTTTTACCTCTTTTCCATTTCACCTCTTTCTATCTCATTCAACTCAGCCCCACCCCTCCATTCTTGCCTAGGCAAGCAGCCTCTTCCTGAAGCCTCCTGGCATACTAATGTCATAGGTTCCTCAGGCTTCCCTGCAGCTCAACAAGATTCTTTTGGCACTGTGTAACCAGAGACAGGTGAATTGTTGAGGAGGGACTGTTTGCGCAGCAGAAAAGCAGCTACGGAGAAAAGCATGAAGCAGGATTCAATGGGCATTTGAGTAGGTTTTTCTTGGTTAAAAGTGCATCAAAAGCAGATGGTATAGTGTTAATGAATTTAACTGGAATGGGTGAAGTTCTTCTTTCTTGTGGGTATAACGTGACGGTACCATTGCATTTTCTCTCACAACCCAAACCTTACTATGTACAGTAGAAATGTCCATGCATTTTTCATACACACAAGCCAGTCAAAGTTGTTCTGCACCTTGTGATAGCTGTGAACAAATCACATTAATCACAATTGTAAACAAAAAGATCAACAAACCCTCCCCATCCTTTTCCTCTACTTGCTGATCACTTCTACACTGATTTTTAACTGTAAGTAACACTGCTCCCACTGGCCACCAATAAAAGGTGGGCGCAATGAGCAGCAAGGGAGCATATTAGAAACAAAGAAACATAGAAAAATTAAAGAAGGAAAAAAGACCAAGAAGTGGTCCACGAGCCCTTTTTTTTTTTACTTTTTTTCTGAATATAGATCTATGTTTGTCCCAAGTATATTTGAAGCCTCTAAATGTTGGCTCACTACCTTTGCTACAAGGTATCCCCACTATTCCAAAACCTGGTGTCTGATTCCAACATCCCAGGTAATTATTGAAAAAACAGCAACCCCCATTGATAGGCAGCACTTTTTATGCAACTAGGACACCAAATTAATTTGTTAAAAAACATATGTTTATTAATTTCCATTAAAAGAGTTCCAAATTTGAAAAGATACGTACAGTATGTAAAAACTAAAATTCACAGCTTCATTTACAACCTTCTTGTTTAAATATACACAAATAGAATCCTGATATCCTGATGTCTCCACTATACACTGACGCATTTCAGGTCAAGCATTTCTTCAGGGGTATTGCGATGGAGATACATTAATTCAAACTTTCACCTAAGATGATCAATTTAGTATTTGGGCTTGTTGATAATAAAAAGGAAAGTGAAATGTTATCTCTGCCAGGATGGGGTCTCGGTAAAGTGTCACCGCCACAGGGCCCCGAACAGTCCCCACAGAGACTCCCCACAAAAAAAGCTGCTGGTATCTGGACAGTGGACACTAAAGGGTCTGATTATTTCGTTTGGTGGCGAAAGTGGGAATCTGAGTGTTGTCCTCCCGTGCATAACATAGGCCTACCGACACCTCCATCCCGGCAGAGATAACATTTTACTTTCCTTTTTATTATAAACACGCTCATATACTACCTTGATCATCTTAGGTGAAAGTTTGGATCAATATATCTCCATTGCCATACCCCTGAACAAAGGATCTACCTAAAACGTGTAGGGTAGAGTGGAAATATCATGATTCTATATGTTTATATTTCAGCAAGATGGTTGCAAATTTGGAACCCTTTTAATATGAATTAATAAACATATGATTTTTAACAAATTATTTTGGTGTCCTAGTTGCCTAAAAAGTCCTGCCTACCAATGGGGGTTGTTGTTTTTTTCTGCTGAAAGCCTATTTCAAGCATCAACTACTTATTCAGTAAAATAGTACTTTCTAAGATTAGCTTTGAACTTTCCTCCTGAACCATATTGAATATAAAGGAGGATACTGACCACCAATGTTATGGGGGAAGAAACAACATTGACCACAAACATTTAAAGGGGTACTTACCACTTTCCACCACAAGGGGATGCTAGCTCCTGACCACTGAATTCTCCAAGCTGTTCTGTGCATTACATAGTCCTGACCCCTGCAATCTGACTGTTACACTCTATGTGCTATGTTCTTTGTTAAACTAACCAATATTGGGGATATTTTAAGGTCTTAAAAATGCAATAGGCAGTCATACATTTTTTTTTTTTTATGTTTGCCTGTTTTCTTTTATATAATTAAAAATAATAAACCTAGCGTTTCTCAAATACCATCAAAAGAAAGCTCACAAAATGACAAACAATTTATTTGGGTTCACTATTGCATGTCAAAGCAATTGTCAGAAAAACTATTATAGCAATGAAGAATAAAGAAAATGCCTGGTAATGAAAGGGTTATATACAGGCCTTTGTACTTTAAGCACTTTATTTTTATATGAGATATATACACATGTGAGTTTTTTTATGTATCCTATGAGGAACAATTCATTATTTATATATTTGATCACTAAGGCCGCGTACACAGGTTCAGTCCGGTTAACCAATGAAGCTGACTGATGGTCTGATGTGCCTACACGCCATCGGTTAAAAAAACTATCGTGTCAGAACGCGGTGACGTTTATGTGTTTTAACACAACGACGTGCTGAAAAAAAATGAATCTCAATGCTCCCAAGCATACGTCGACTTTAAACTGAGCATGCGTGGATTTTTAACCGATGGTCGTGCCTACTAACGATCGGTTTTGACCTATCGATAGGCATCCATCGGTTAAATTTTAAAGCAAGTTCTCTTTTTTTTGACCGAAGGATAACTGACCGATGAGGCCCACACACGATTGGTTTGGACCGATGAAGTGGACCTTTAGTCTGTTTTCATCGGTTTTGACCGATCGTGTGTACATGGCCTTAGTAAGCACCACATTACTTCAATTTTTATATATCGTTAGTGTGGGAACACCATTTATGTTGGCAGCTACTTATTAATTTTTTTATTTTTGGTGTGCGCATTAGTACCCCCAAGGTATATACAGGCTACTACTCAAATGGTTAAATGCAACTGAAGTAAGTAACTGGGTCTGTTTTGACATCATCTTCTCATAATCTCCTGTACAGCACCATTTGGATCAATACTGTGCTTGCATGCAGTGCTGACAAGGAACAAGCTGGAAAGAGGAGAGAGATGACCTCAATGACAGGCTGCTGCTCCTTCACTGTGCCTAGGGGCAGAGAGATGACCTGAATTTTTGCATTAGAGAACTGTGAGGTTATCAACCTGACTGAACTCTCTGGTAGGAGTGGCTGGACAAAATAAAAATCGGTTAGCAGGTCAAACAGCACCCTCATATGTATTTCAGTTATGTGTTTAGCTACTTGCCAAGAGTTCAGCTTTGAATCCGTGGCTAACCTTAGAGTTAAACCCCTGTCATTTTATTTGAATAAAATAGACATATCTGTATTATTTTAAGGCGAAAATGGACATTTAAAATAAGGAAAGCCACATATAATTATGACTGATTGCTACAGGCGCTGTAGAAAAATCTTTAATGGCACAGCCTTGTGACAAAAAAAGCCCCAACAATCCTGTACTTCACTCTCACTATTGTTGCATATAATCCTTATTGATTCAGAATAGATGGGGAGGAACTCGTGTCAGGTAGTTATTATAGTCTAACAGTACAGGCACAGTGGTACATCCAGGGCATGGCAATCTGCCCAATCAAGTTAACTCTTTGGTGCCAAATGGGCATATCTGTCTTTCTTTTGAAACCTGCTGGACACCTTGTTTGGCAGTAAAAGCCTGCAAGAGAAGCAGTGCCAAAATATAAATGAACTATTACCTGGGGTCTGCTTCCCTGCGTACAAGAACACACAGAGAGAGATCTGTTGCCCAGGCTGGTACAGAAGAAAATGGAATGAATTCCTGCTGTAAAGATCAGACACTTCAACGACACTGGATATGTAGAGCGGTTAGTTCAGACCTCCGGATTTCATATTTATTGGCCCAACAGGAGATTTTAAAACCCTCTGTCTCTTTTCATTTTATAATACTCTGATTGGTTACAGGTATTCTGTCCCTGGCCTCGTTACCTGTTGCTTGTGCAATCTGAAAAAATATATCAAAAATGAATTTCAAGTTTTAAAACTCCAGGCAAACAGCTGAACACACAGTCGAAATAGGGAGCTGTTTCCATCCATCTAATACTGAGATTTACAAAGCCCTTTCACACAGCCAAGCCAGGCAGATGACACCAGGGAATGAGCAGCAACAGACTAATGAAGTCATCTCTCTTCTCATGATGCGTACACACGACCATTTTTATAGGTCTAGAAAACACAACGTTTTTTTCAACCCGATTATTGTTAAGCCGGCCTTGCCTACACACGATCGTTAAAAAAAAAAATGCTCTAGCAAAGCACGGTGACGTACAACACGTACGACGGCACTATAAAGGGGAACTTCCATTCGGATGGCGCCATCCTTGGGGCTGCTTTTGCTGATTTCATGTTAGTAAAAGACGATTCGCACTTTTCAGTCTGTTACAGCGTGATGAATGTGCTATCTCCATTACGAATGCTAGTTTTACCAAAATGAGCGCTCCCATCTTATAACTTGCTTCTGAGCATGCGCCTTTTTTTCACGTCGGTAAAGCCCACACACGACCATTTGTTAAAAATGACAACGTTAAAAACAACGTGAAAACTTAGAGCATGTTCTAAATTTTTAATGACCATTTTTAACGTCGTCAAAAATGCTCTGAAGCCCACACATGGTCGTTTTTAATGTCATAATTTTTTTTTTTACATCCCGAAAAACGGTCGTGTGTACGCGGCATTACTCTCCTCTTTCCTCCACTTAGCATGTTACATGCCAACACATTTGCAGGTGCCCTTCCAGTTTCCCATTCTGAGCTCTGCTATATAGGGACTGCATGAGGCTCATTGAAAGTCACATTTAGGTACTTATACCTGGTTGCATGTAATTATAAATGTTTATTAAAGGACAGATTCAAGAATTAGAAAAAAAATCTACCCTTGCACATGCCCCACTTTAAGGCTCAATTCACACTGATGCGACATAGGATCCGAATTGTGAGACCCCAAGTCAGATGAGATTAGATATGTGCACGCTGAAATATTTTGTTTCGAAATTTCATTTTGTCCGAAAAATACATTTATTTAGTTACTCCTGAAATCTGTTTTTATTTATTTTGTTTTGTTTAAAAAATGCATTTGTCCGAAAATCCGAATGAATTAAGGTCGAATCTGTCATTAAAGGCTTATGGTGTCTGTCGAATGTTCTCTGAAGATTCGACGGAGCAGCTAAATTGTACGACGCCGCAATTGTACATTTCCGGTCGAATGCTCCGCCTACAAGCTATAGAAGAATTCTAATGTTGTTGACACTAGTAATAATTATATTTATTAATTATTATTACTAGTCAACCAACATTTGAATTCTTCTATAGCTTGTAGGCGGAACATTTGACCGGAAATGTATGATTGCGGCGTTACAGTTTAACTGCTTGTCGAATCTTCTTAGATCTTTCGACAGACAACAGAAGCCTTCAATGACAGATTCAACGTTTGTATGTTTTTCTCTGCTTCGTCGAATCTTCGTCGTTCATGTCGAATAGTCTACCCCAACACTGTCTCTATAATGTCAAATCTTTCCTCTCTATGTAGAATAATCTTGGACTAATAGAGTTAAGGTTAGGCACATTTGACCACAGGTTCGATAGACACAGATTGTAAAGTAAAAGCTTCTTCAAGCTGAAATAAAAGCTCATATGTCTGTAAATGCATTTTTTTGTTTAAGTTGCAGTGTGCATGAGCCCATAGTATGCATGGACACGTTAGCTAACATGGAGGGGCACTTCTAGGCAGAGAGAATAAGAGCTCAAAAGCCTGTTGGAGCCCTTTCTTTGAGCTCATTTGAGCTGCAGTGTGTATGAGCCCTTAAAAGACAACTTAAAGCGGACTTCCACCCAAAAATGGAACTTCAGCTTTTTGGAATCCTCCACCCATCCGGTGTCACCTTTGGCACCTTTCAAGGGAGAGGAGGGAGCAGATACTTGTGTAATCCCAGGTATTTGCTCCCACTTTTGAGTTTAGGTCACCGTGGTGACCTACAACACGTTCGGTGCTTCCTCCATCCCCCCACTGTCTTCTGGGAGACACACAGGTCCCAGAAAACAACAGGGACCAGTGTGATCATGCAGCGCAACTCGCGCATGCGCAGTAGGGAACAAGGAAGTGAAGCTGCAAGGCTTCACTTCCTGATTCCCTTACTGAAGATGGCAGCGCCTCCACTCAAGAGCCGAGAGAGAGATCGGCTACGGGTGCCAACATTGCGGGCGCCCTGGACAGGTAAGTGTCCATATATTTAAAGTCAGCAGCTGCAGTATTTGTAGCTGCTGACTTTAAAAAAAACATTTTTTTGGCTGAAACTTTAAACTATGAGAATTCTGTTGCTACAGGGTGAGATGTTCAATACGTAGAAAACGCCATATTCTGCACATGCCTTGGAGCTTTATAGTGTTTGCCATAAATAATCTGCATGTAATTCATTGTCATCTATTGAGATTCATATAGTTCAATTTCAGGAGGTAGCAGAAGACAGAACCCTGACTTTATATTCTGTATCATCAAGTAAGCCATATATCTAAATAAAGAATTCCTGACAAACGTAGATCATCAGGATGAAAGTCATTATCGAGGCTCGGTCTGATATGGGAGAATCCCAAGCCATGTATTTATTACGCCTATCTGTGCGATATTAATATTTTGCTGGCAGTTTATCATCAGGTGATTTATATGTTTCTTGCACTGTGAAGGCCTGGTATTACTGTACATCCTTAATACATTCCTGCTAACTTTGCCAACCTTATATCACAGCAGAATGATACAAGATTTCCATTTCCATGGTGCTGTCTTTGTGCAGGCTGATACCGACAGTAACAACTGGAGATAATGCTGATCTTATCATGGGAAAAGCTGTTTCAATAAATCTCTGCATACTCAGTGCAACACAGAATATGTATAATATCTTTCATGTAAATAATAGTGTAATACATAGACAGCACTGTAATATGCAGTAGGATTGTGCAGCTTGTGGATCATAGGAACTTGCAGTAGGTAGAACAGGACTGACATATGGGGAAAAAAGTACAATAACGAGAATGCATAAAAATATAATAAAAAGAACTTATGAATCAGAGTAATTATTTTAAAGTGGTTCTAAAGGCAGAAGTTTTATTTTTAATGCATTCTACGCATTTAGCCCCGGAAGGATTTGCTCCCTTAATGACCATGCAATTTTTTTGCTATACGACACTGCGTCGCTTTGACTGACAATCACACTGTACCCAAACAAGATAGGACTCCTTTTTTTACCCACAACTAGAGCTTTCTTTTGGTGGTATTTGATCACATCTGTGGTTTTTATTTTTTGTGCTATAAACAAACAATATTTTTCATGTTTTTTTACTTTCTGCTATAATACATATTAAAAAAAGAGAAAAAAAAAGAAAAACAAATGTATTCATCAGTTTAGGCCGATATATATTCTTCTACATTTTCTTTTGGTAAAAAAATGTAATCACAATATGCGTATATTGATTGGTTTGTACAAAAGTTATTGCCCCTCTAAACTACAGTATGGGTACTGGACTGCGACATTGCGGTGGACAAATCTGACCCCAAATTACACTTTTTGGGGACCAGTGACATTATTACATTCATTGATGTAAAAATGACACTGGCAGTCAAGGGGTTAACACTAGGGGGCGATCAAGGGGTTAAGTGTGTTCCCTGGGTGTGTTTTGACTGTAGGGGGGGTGGGCTCACTGGGAAATGACAGAGATCACTGTTCCTGATCACTGGAAACAGAAGATCTCTGACATTTCATTAGGCAGAAAGGGGAATCACCTTGTTTACAGTTCCCTGTTCTGCCTCTGTACACAGCAATCTCAGGTCACCGGCAGACATCAAATCCACAGGACACGCGGGCACGCTCCCGTAGTGTGCGTGCGCCCACTATCCTCCTTGCACTGACCGACGTACACCTACGGCGGTTTGTGCAGGAGAGCCGATCTGCTGCAGAATAATGACGACGACTGGTTGGCAAGAGGTAAAGATAAAAACACGTTCTATGTGCTGTGATGACGGGGCTCACCTTCCTAAATCGCTGAGACACAGCAGCGTGTGCCATTGGCTCCCACTGCTGTCAATCAAAGTCAATGAGCCAATGAGAAGAGAGAGGGTGCAGGGCGGAGCCATGGCTCTGTGTCTAAATAGGTGCCCCCATAGCAAGCTGCTTGAGGAAGGGAGTGAGAGTCCAGGAGCGTCAGCGAGGAACCCGAGAAGAAAAGGATCGGGGCTGCTGTGTGCAAAAACATCACACAGAGCAGGTAAGTATAACATGTTTGCTATTTTCATACAAAAAAAACATGAGACTTTACTATTACTGTAATAGTAATGTTCACACTACTGCAGCTGCAACTTAATCTGATTTTCAGTGCAAAGTGTAGAGATTACACCTATTTTCTAGTCTTAATAGTGACATTAAAAAACAAACAAAAACGAAAGTTTGTGGATACAAAGTACAAATTTTGCATTGTGGCCCCTTTATGAGGACATTAAAATGTGTCTTGACCATATGGCGAAGTCATAGCTACATAGTTAGTCTGGTTAAAAAAAATACACAATTCCATCTAGTTCAACCAATAAAAGGGAAAAATGTATATAATCCTATATACCTTACACAATCCTATACCCACAGTTCATCCAGAGGAAGGAAAAAACCCCAGCAAAACATGATCCAATTTGTTCCTCCGGGGAAAGAAATTCCTTCCTAATCCCCCAAGAGGCAATCATATATTCCCTGTATCAACTTTACCTGTAAATGTTATTTTCCAGTCAGGGCAGCCATCAGAAATTTAGGGTCCCCTTACACAGCATTAGGCCTGGGCCCCCCTGGGTGTGACCATCAACTTTCCCCAGGCCCCGCCTACTGGCCCTCCCACTTAATCTGCCCACTGGCCATCCCACTGAGTTCCATCCCATGTATTCCTCCAGTCCCATCTTCTCCATCACATGTCCTCCCCTTCCCAATCATGTCCTTCTCCTCCTCCATTCCATGTTCTCCTCCAGTCTCATCTCCCTGCTATAATGTTGGTCCTCTCTTACAGTATCCTCCCTCTGTAGTCTTTTTATCCCTCCTGTGCCCTCAGTAAAGCCCTGATCCAGGTGATGTACCTCAGTGTACAGTCCCTCCTCTCCTCGGTCCTGGGGTTCACTTCGCTCTCTCCAGACACACAGTTCCAAACGATCCCACTTCCATATTCAAACTTGCTGCAAATCTCTCACCCGGCTGGAGCCCATTGACTCGACTCATCAAATGGGGTAGGTCCAGATAGCATGCTACACGCCAGCAATTGGATAGACTGTTGCTGGTTGCTAAGGAGTCTGGTTGGTTGCTATGAACAAGCTGAAGTTCTATATTCAGCATCCTCTACACACAACATCCTTACACGGCTGTGCACAGTTGAACAATGAAAGGCCTCTGGTAGGTTCTGGTAGGTTGCTATGGAGTTTGGCCGGTTACTATGGGCAACCAACAGTCCTCTTGTGAACCCCTTTTGCTACTGCAGTGCACAGTTGAAAAATTAAAGGCCTCTGGCTGCTAGCTATGACTAAGCACTAATTGATAATAAAATAAAAAGACAACCATCAAGTTTCTTTGCAGGGGGCTATCCATTTTCTATTTGTTGCCTCTGGCTGTTTACTATGGAGTATAACTGGTTCCTATGGGCAACCAGAAGCCCACTTCCCAGCCTCCTTCCTCTACTGCAGGGTGCAATTAAAATAAGTTGCTTTGGCTGCCCCTGCCTGATAGCGAACTCATGGGACTCTCTTCTAGCCTCCTCATTGGCTGACCGGCCTTGTTGATGTTCCCCTGCCTGGCCCAGCCCGCCAACTGAGCCAGAAGGAGGTGGGCGTTCACTCCAGTCACACTCTTTTGACTGTCACCTGCGCTGGCCAATCACCTCCGCGCTTGTGAACTGGGCATCTCAGGGAAACCAATAAACAAGGCACAGGGAGGGGGGAAGGGGCAAGACTGTAGGAGGTCATGTGAGCACTGCTAGTAGACTGAGCGTAACTATATTTTTTTAAGGGGCACTCTTCTCCTGTCACATACATTTTGCACTGCAATACTGCTCGAGATAACCGGGCCCCTGAGGAAGCCCGGGCCCCCTACACATGTATGGGCTGCCTCCCCGATGGTGGCCCTGTTTTCAGTTATATTATGTACATTCAGGAAAGAATCCAGGCATTTGACCTGGAAAGAACCACCTCTGAGCTGGACTGGTCATTTTTACATACAGTTATATATTTTAATCTGTGCATATGGGCATGGAAAAGATTTTTGTGCAAAACTGTGAAGAAAAGTAAATACATTTAGCAAAAACAAAAAACAAAGTCAATTAGTGTTAACAAGTACTAATTGGGGATCAAATAGAAAACATTTATTTTACTGTATAGTTTTACTGCATTTGCTGTTAGAGTGAGATCACAGAACAAAGCCAGCCATTTTCGCAAACAGTGCTGCAACATTGTAATTGTAATCACTTTCCAAAATCACACTAAATGATTATTACTGTTGCAGTAATTGTTCAGGTAGAAGCTTTACTGACTCCTACACATAGGCTAACATTACAGTACATGTGCCAACAAAAACCTGGGGAATGCCCAGGGAAAATCCAAGCCTATTTACCGACCAGCTAGCAGTACAACCAATTAACCGGTCTAACAGTATGCGTTAAAAACAGGGGTTTTGTCTGCGCGCATTTGCAAACACATGCGTGAGCCACAGAGCCGCGACAAGGCACCCTGTAATCTGTGGTCCTAACACTAAACAATGAGCGTCCCCACAGTGGAGGCACATGCATTCTAATGGATATATGAGGGTAGGTGGACTGAAGGGGAGCCACCCCTCCATAAAGGTACAGGAGCACACCAAACACCCAGCATGTAGCACAATGGAAGGCTAAAGCTTTAGCCTTCCAATGCTACTTACTGCCATGGCCAGCTATACTGTAGATGGGGGCGGTGGACACGTTTATGCTTCAACTGTGGTGTTTATATTGGTCCAGCAGTGCACCAACACCTTTGCAGCATTTGCAAATGCATGCGGACAAAACCCCTGTTTTTAACGCATACTGTTAGACAGGTTAATTGGTTGTCCTGCTAGCTAGTCGGTAAGTAGGCTTGGTTTTTCCCTGGGCATTCCCCCGGTTTTTGTTGTTAACATTACATGTGCACCTGTCCCCAGATTATAGACATCAAGGGCTAGATTCAGGATGGAGAGCCTATCTTTAATTTGGCCTAACGTATCTCATTTACGTTAGGCCGCCGCAACTTTTTCAGGCAAGTGCTTTATTCATAAAGTTGAGGCGGCGTAGTGTAAATGACCCGGCCGAATTCAAATTCGGCGGGTAGGGGGCGTGTATTATTTAAATAAAGCGCGTCCCCGCGCTGAACGAACTGCGCATGGGCAAGCCGTGAATTGATCCCAGTGTGCATGCTCCGAATCTCAACGTCAATTCGACGTGTAAACGAATGGTTTTGCACAGAGAAGCCCTGATCGTACTCTTCTAGTGTCTCCCGCCAGCGCTCCTGGCTCCTCCCCCTCCAAGTGTGCTGGATCCTAAGCCAGGGCTGTGTGTGTCCATTATCACACACAGAG
This sequence comes from Rana kukunoris, assembly GCA_029574335.1. NCBI lineage: Eukaryota > Metazoa > Chordata > Amphibia > Anura > Ranidae > Rana > Rana kukunoris. The sequence goes on along the minus strand of CM056053.1, from coordinate 68,392,748 downwards.
CAGCTCAGCCCCGCCCTGTCCCCTACTCTTTGCTCACTGGCTGTGACTGACAGCATCAGAAGCCTGTGTAATTATTTATAAATATTTGGTGCTATCTGCATATAATTATGCAAAACTAAGCAGCTTTTAGCAATTACTGTGCTAAAAAAAAACACAGATAATCAGTTCTAGCTTTTTAAAAGCCAAATGTTCTGGTCACGTTTAACTTTTCCAAAACACAAAACAGCAACCCTATTAATAATAGTGGAAAGAAGTTTATCTTTATTTCAAAGCAGCTCTTTAAATTCCCTGCATATGAATGCTTTAGTGTTCATTGTTAATTAAAAAGGCCCACTTTACAATACACAATAATCTCGGCTTTTTTACATTTTACCCAAAGCAGCACCAATCATTCCGTTCTAGCACGCAACAAGAAAAGCAAACATGTAAACATTCTACAATCCTTAAAAATAGATAAACCCATCCAAGAATTGAGGAAGGCAGCTATGTTTTATGTTTTGTACATTTTTATGTAATAATGGTTGACATTTCAAAAAAGACTGGTTTGCTTTAATCATGCTGGACTGGCTTAGCTGCGAGGCTATTCCGTATTGCTGGTGGCGTCTAAAGTACACTGCATACGGGAATTCAAAATGACAGCTTCCTACTGAAAGGGCTAGGTGACCACATTCCCTTCCTATAAAATGCATATGTGAACTAAATTTTACAAGGCAGTGCTACCAGCATGGAAGTATTTCTCAGATGTTTGTTATTTTAGATAACATGGTGTTTGTGGATATTTATTTTGGTATATCTTCTATGAAAACAGAAACCGAGGTATAACGGAAAGCCAGAGGACCCTAGCACAAATTAGAAACCATCCTACCATGGCGCATGGAAAATCATCTGAAGGTACTCCTAACTTTAAATAAAATAAAATATATATCTTTACGTCAAGAATGAAAAAAAAACATGCCTAAAAATACTACAGGATCTCGATAAGACTAAGGCCGCGTACACACGATCAGTCCATCCGATGAGAACGGTCCGAAGGAAGCTAAGTGATGGTCTGATGTGCCTACACACAAACAGTTAATGCAACGACGTGCTGAAAAAAATGAAGTTCAATGCTTCCAAGCATGCGTCGACTTGATTCTGAGCATGCGTGGATTTTTAACCGATGGTCGTGCCTACTAACGATCGGTTTTGACCTATCGGTTGGGCGTCTATCGATTAAATTTGAAAGCAAGTTCTCTTTTTTTTGATCGAAGGATAACTGACCGATGGGGCCCACACATGTTCGGTTAGGACCGATGGAATGGACCTTCAGTCCTTTTCATCGGTTTTGACCGATCGTGTGTACGCAGCCTTAGACTAAGACTAAGGCCTTGTACACACGAGCAGACACATTTGTTCAAATCAGTCGGACAGACCGATTTGAACAAATCTGTCTGCTGGGGACATATTGGTTTGATTGTGTACTCACGATCAAACCAAAATCCCCGCCGGCAGATGGCGCGCTGACGTGGCGGTGACGTTGAGGCCGCCACGTCACCGCACCAGGAAGTAAAACCCTTCCGCGCATGCGTCGAAACCATTCGACGCGTGTGCGAGAAGACATGTCTGCTGGTTAGCGTACTAACCAGCAGACATGTCGGACGGACGGGTTCCCAGCCGACAGATTTCAAAGCATGGTTTGAAATCTGTCAGCTGGCCAAATCCTTCGGCTTGCCCGTACACACGATCGAATCTGTCTGCTGGGACGGTCGGGACGGTAAGGATAATAAAATATCAGCACTTTCCATGCAAAAATACGAAGAGAACTTGGACAGCCGCACTCTAAAAATGTTCTTTTAATTAAAATCGATCACAAAAATAAACATGCCACAGCAAAAAAATTGGAACAAAAGCTAACGTTAGTCATAGCTAGTATCAGCACTTTCCATGTTAGCTACAAGATGAAAACCCAATGAGTGCTCATTCACACTTGAGAGTTTTTCTGCTTGTTTCCCAATGCTTGATTCGGTGTAACATGCAGAATCCTATTGTCCTTCTACATGCTTCACCCTGCATATTACACCCTAGGCTCAAAAAAGTACATTAACTTGTTTTAGCGTAGTCAGGCATTTTTGTCCTTCAGACTATATACTTCAATGGAAACTCTTGATTTTTACACCTGATGAACTGTTCTCCTCCTATAGATCTTTGTTCCCTTACCCAGCCCAGGAAGCAAACACCTAAAGCTTGATATGTGTGTAAAGCAACCCTGTATCTTGGCCTAGGCCAACAAGAGCCAAGCCTAGGGCAGCACTTTGCAGAGGCGCAGAATGGAAAGAGTCCCCACCGGATTGCGCTATACTATTAATATAGCACCAGTCTGATGGGACGGACTCAGCTGAGAGGCAAATTAGTCTAGCGCCCCCATAAAGCAGCTGCACCGCTTCCGGTATGAGGGAGGCAGGCATTCCGCAACTGTGGGGGGGGGGGGCGGGGCACTGCTTCTAATTGTGACTGTCCTATCATCCTGCACCTCAAACTTTCCTCACTGTGCTATATGTTTTTTGCCTCACCATTAGCATGGTTTATATTTCTTAGGCCTCTCCATAGAATTATAAGAAATGTGTGCTTAAATTAGAACTATAGGCAACATTTATTTAGTAAGTTTATTTTTTACCATCCCTGTCCCATTGCAAAGATTTCCCTTCACTTCCTGCTCCATAGCCAAACAGAAAATGAGAGGATACCTATGCAAATTAAGGGAATCCATTGCCTCAGGCTCTCAGAACTAGTGTCCCCACTCAAAAATTTCAGGGAGGGTCTTAAACAGAACAGGGTGTGGACTTCACAGGAAGGGGTGGGTCATATTTAAATTAGGCGGTGCATGAGTTTAGTTAGGCCTAGGGCAGCACAAATCCTAAATACACTACTGGTGCAAAGACCAGTGGTTTATTTAGGTTTTGTGCTGCCCTAGGTCTGATTAAACTCGTACAACCCCTAATTTAAATATGATTAATCCCCTTCCTGTTAAGGCCACACCCCTTCCTGTTTAGGACCTGCTCTGAAATTTTCCAGTGGGGACACTAGTTCTGAGGGCCTTGGGGGAGGGGGGGAGTTCCCTTAATCTGCAGAGATTTCTTTTCACTTTCTGTTTGGCTATAAGGCCGAAAATGAAGGGAAATGAATGGATGGCAAAAAAAAATAAAAAATTAACAGGGGCTATAACCATCCCTTACTCAATACAAAATGGAAAAAAAAAGTGTTGCCTATAGTCCTACTTTAAGCACAAATTTCTGCAAAATTTATGGAGGACTTAGGCCTCGTACACACAATCGGACATATCCGATGAAAACGGTCTGCGGACCATTTCCATCGGATATGTCCGATCAGGAGTTTGATCCGATGGCGTGTACACACCATCGGATCAAATTCCCCGCCGGCGGACGGTGCGGTGACGTGGCGGTGACGTTGACGCCGCCATGTCACCGCACCAGGAAGTAAAACACTTCCGCGCATGTGCCAAATCCATTCGGCGGCGGCGCGGCGGCGGTGCGGGACGACATGTCTGCTGGTAAGTGTACTAACCAGCAGACATGTCGGGCGGACGGATTCCACCCGATAGATTTCAAAGCATGCTTTGAAATCTGTCGGGTGGACAAATCTGTCCGCTAGCCCATACACACGATCGGATCGTTTTCAGCGGACATATCCCCTCGTGTGTACGAGGCCTAAGAGTATATAACCATGCCAGCAGTGCAGCAGAAAACATATAGCACTGCGATGAAGGGATGTACTCCAGGCAGTGAGCAAATGAAGGATTGGGGGCAGGAACAATAAATCCATCTGTTTATTTTTCTCATCAGCAATCAACAGAAATAAAATAAAGATTCCTTAACCTCCCTGGCGGTATGATTCTGTCTGGAATTACGTACCAAAAGCGGTACAATTATTTTGCATGGAAATTCTGCGTTTTATACTGTAGGCCTGCAATTTTTAGGAATAACTCACTTAAATTTGTCCAAACCAGAGTCTAGTAGACATCCCGGGTATGATAAAGTTTGAAACACAAAATCATAAAATTATAATATAATAAATAACTATAAATAATTATAACAAATAATAATGTAATTATAATAAAAATTATTCACTAATGTAATCAAATCAAAATCACTGAAATTTGCTCAGTTGCAGAATTGTCGCTGGCATTACTTTTATTTTTTTATGACGAATTTCCCCACAAATCGCTATCGCTCAATTCTGCAAGTGATTATCATTTATTATCGCTGTTTTCTAGCTGCTCTAAAATCACTTTTGACATAAAGGGACACTTTTGGTTGCTATGGACAATCTACAGTTTGCAGGCACAAAAAAAATGTTTTTATTATGTAAAAGAACATGCAGGGCACTGGGCAGACCACTAGGGACAGGGGGGTGTGTACTTTTTACATACAGTACTGTAATCTATAAGATTACAGTATTCTGTATGTAATGTGTTTGTTTACTTTTTTGAATTTGCCGCCGGTCTCCGCCCCCGTGCGCCGTTACGTCGCAGGGAATGGAGATGCATCGCTGGATCCAGGGACAAGGTAAGTACAGTACCCCGCCTGGATAAACAGGTAAGCCAGCGCACGCTGCAGGCTCTGCATTCACCCCGAGCGCGACTCGGGGATATCGATATTTACATGAAAAATCCATCCCGAGTCGCGCTCGGGGATACCGGCAGGGGGGTTAATATGTACAACTGACACAAGCAAAGGATTTCAGGAGAGTCCTATTACCTACCTGCCAGATATAGGTGACCATGTCAGTGTCCCCTGTGTCTGTACCCTCCCTATCATATTGGATATCCGACGAAAAAATCCATTGGATTAGATTCCATCAGATATCCGATCGTGCAAACAGGGCTTAAGTCCTGATGCTTATGTAGGTATTTATATTGTAAAAATATTATAAAAGTATTTTTAATTTTTGTGTGTAAGGCCCCGTACACACGAGCAAATAGATTTGTTCAAATCGGTCGGACCGACCGATTTGAACAAATCTGTCTGCTGGCCGTTTTGGTTTGATCACTGTACACACGATCAAACCAAAATCCCCGCCAGCAGACAGCGCGGTGACGTGGCGGTGAGGTTGACGCCGCCACGTCACCGCACCAGGAAGTAAATTACTTCCGCGCATGCGTCGAATCCATTCGACGCATGTGCGAGAAGATATGTCTGCTGGTTAGCGTACTAACCAGCAGACATATCGGGCGGACGGATTCCCAGCCAACAGATTTTAAAGCATGCTTTAAAATCTGTCGGCTGGCCAAATCCGTCTGCTCGCCCATACACACGATCGAATCTGTCTGCTGGGACAGTCGGGCAGACCATTTCCAGCAGATAGATTTGATCATGTGTACGCGGCCTTAGAGAAAAACGGTTGTATGGCATTGCATCACTTTTGTGTTCTATATATAAATATGTGGTTTTTATCACCAAAAGTTATGCATTAATTGATGGCTGACATGATAACTCAAGGCTACTAATTAAATTATGTATAGTATATGATTTACAACCATTCTGTGGTTTCAAAGTCAATGATGTTAGTTTACAAGTAAAAGGTAAAAAGGTTGAGGCGGAACCCAATGAAGTACCTATACCAAGCTAAGTGGCTTCATAGTTTGACAGGATTTTGACCTTTGGAATTGGAAATGATCTGTAAGTAATGGTTTTGGGTACGGGGTCACGCTGCCATAAGTACATAACTGTCTTGTGGTTTTTCTCTCTTCGCAGTTTAACAGAAAGTGTCTCATTCATCACACTGATGTTAATACAAATCTAACACCCTCTTACAAATGCACTGAAGTATGTACAGTATATGCATTATATTAAAGCTGAATTTTAATCTGCTTACATTTTGCTGTCCCTGGTTCTCCCCTCCCCCTTATCAACATACCAATGAAATTGTTTAACGCAACCTTTCCATTTTTGTTAAATCTTTAATTTTAGATCCAATGATGTCATCCATGCAATGCAGGCAGATTATGTCAGGTGAAGGTGGTCTGCAGGGTTATTACATGAATTTCTAAAACTATCGCAGCATTGAGCCTTGGGGCTTATCTCTAGAGCCCTCAACCCTGATGCAAGCAGTGGACTGGATCTCGGGGGATTCACAATATGCAAATATCACAATTAGGAATGGGCGAATGGTTCAGCCCAAGCATACGTTTCGGGCCGAACATTTGCCTGTTCGGCTGTTTGCCCAACACACAAATTTCTAGGGTGTTCGCCGGGTGTCGTCCCCCCGACGAACACCCTGCAATGCACAGAACACTGCACAGTGAATTCTGCACCCTAAATGGACAGTGTAAGCTGGTTGTTAAAGAGTGGGGCAACGGGAGCAGCGTTCTTAACAACCAATAAGTCATCAGCTGTCAATGGGTTTCCTCGCTGACAGCTGAACAAAAAAAAGTGGCGTTAAAAAAAATAAAGAAAAAAAATGGTGTGGGATGCCCCCCTCAGTCCATACCAGACCCTGGCAGTCAGGAAAGGCGAGCGACCCACCCCCCTGAACCATACTAGACCACATGCCCTCAACATTGGAGGCAGTGTTGCCAACCTCCAGTATTTTTACTGGCAGCCAGTAAAAAACAGGCAATTTTCTCCTGCCAGTAGATGCTCGGCTTTGTCCAGAGCCAGCTGAGACCATCTGAGTGCCTGGTACAGTGTGATCGGGTGGCTCTGGCGGAGGGGGTACCCAAGCATGTCGTGTGATGTTATGGTAGAATGGAGCCAAGCAGAGCGACCATGGCCTTGTGTGCGGGTCTGCGGTATGGGAGCAAGGCAGGCTGGGGGGATCACTGGAGACTGGAGTGGACTGGAGGGATCACCTGGCTTGGAGAGAGACTGTGGCTCAGGAGGCGGCATGTTGTGTCAGTGAACAATTCTATATTACTGGATTCTGAAGTAAGGTTGTAACACTTTACTAAGAACTGTATAAATATATATATATATATATATATATATATAAATAAAATTTCCCCCAATCATATTTATCCATTTGCCCCTTTTTTACATTATAAAGAGTGTTTTTAATGAAAAAAACACCCAAAAACACTAAAGCCGAAAAAAGTACAATAACATATGTAAAAACACGGCTAAACGCGAAAATGCCATTTTTAGTGCTGGCGTTTTTAAAACATCCTTTGTGCACGAGCCCTAATACAGCCCTTATATTTAAGGACTGCTAAGCCGCGATATATTACATTTTTTGTTTTTGGATTTAATAACGCTTTAAACTAAGATCAGTTGCATGTGCTTTTTGACTAAAATGCAAATAAAATAAATACAGAACAATAGCCTGGTGTCGGTGTCATGCGGTGAATTTGTCTTTTTTCAGTCAAGCCTGACCCATGTGCCTTGAGTAGCATTTCTGTGATTTGTTCAGGTCACAAGTGGGATGGAAATGAGTTTGAATCCAGCTTCTTCACACATCCGGATTTAATAGACTTTTTTTCCACTGATAAAAGACCACTAATGAGTTCATTTTCTAGCTATCAAATTGGCTATAATAGCTAGTTCCACTGATGATTGCACAGGGACCTGCTGGTCACAGTGGGTATTGTCTTCTTCTGCTGTTAACTCTTTGCTTCCTTCATTCAAAGTGCCTTTCAATTGCACATTCTTCAGCTATTGTTCTGTTTTGTTCCGCTGAATACAGGATTAGAGGAAACGTCATGTCTCCCATTTTTCAATGCTTATATTTCTATCAGGGGTAAACGTTCAATACTCACATTGAAGGTGAACAAGTAAACAGGTCATGGTGCAAACTTGCTGTATAAAGAGCTATGGGGATGCACAAATGTAGTAAACTACAGCAATCAATTCTTATTTGACAGCTGCCAGCATTGTATCTTATGATGATTAACCGGTTGCTATCCGTATACGGTGGCAAGATGGCTCTCCTGGGCAGGATCATATATCTAGTACGTGATCCTGCACTTCCAGGTCTGGGACACGCACGGGTACAGTGGACTCGATGTCCGCCGGCACCCGCCGATGCTTCAGTACACAGGGAGAACGGCGGTCTACTTATGTAAGCACATAAGACATGAATTTTGTGTCTCTTCTAAGCAAGGGCACCAATCCATGCCTTCTCCTAGTACAAGCACCTCTCCCGCAGTAGAAAAGCAATGGCCACGCAGACAATTTTTATTTTTATTTTTTTATTCTTTATTTAAAGCAACAGACTAAAATACAGAGCCTTGAATTTCTAATGCACAGTAAATCCACAGATCGCACAATTGTCAGTTAAAATAACGTAGTGCCGGTCTTCCGTAGGTCAAGTGGTTAAGATAATCGTAAATGCTTAACTTTTTTAAATTAAAATAACAAACATTTCATACATACCTGATCTGTGAAAAAAACAGGTTTTGCCCAGAGGAGCCCTGATCCTCCTCCCCTGCCAGCGATCCTGGTTTCTCCACCACTGAGCACCCCCTCCCATAGTAAGCCACTTGTTCTATCATTTTTTGTTAAAGCATAAGTCTTAAATAACAAGCTAAAAAATAATGATCTGTTTGAAGATAAAATAATAGTAGCTTTTCTGCAATATTCACCTTCAATCAAGAGATTTCCCCTGCAGTAGTTATTTTCTTCCACTTAAATTGGTAAACACCGCTTGGTGACTTGTACCTACAGGTAAGCTTATAATAAAAGCTTACCTGTAGGGACAAGGAATGAGAACTGTTTAAGAGATATTCACTTATTCTGCAGCCTATGACATCACCAGCGCATGTGTACTGCGCTCTGGAGGGACAGCATACTGAGTATGCCGTTCCTTTAGAGCGCTGTACCGTGCCGGGCTCCTGTGTGCTTGTGCATGAGTGACATCATTGCGGCTCAGCCATTTAGCCCTCAAAACTGGAAGGACGATGAGGTGAAGATGGAAGCCCTGACAGCGGTGATAGCATGCAGCTAGAGGGATTTGTTTTAAATGCATACTAGCACATTATGACATTAACTTGTAGGAATTGTTTACTTTTTGAAGACTTTTTCTACCATATTAATGTCTTCAATCTGATGGCCAGCATTATTCCACTCACTTCCTCTGTGCCCAGGTCATTCTGGATCTTTCTCCAGACTGTGGCTGGATACTGAAAAGAGAAGCAGCACAGTGATTAGCTTATGGCTCTGTCACTTTTCTCTGCACTCCAATCAGCATGCTTCTTGTCAGCTCATGAGCTGATTGGCTAGTTGCACTGCTTGTTCTTTTGACACTCAAGCCCTGTTCCACATGAGCTGCAAGAAACCGATAAAAGGTCAAATCCAGGTAATTACACTGCTTACATTTAAAAATACTGAATGTAGAACTGTCTCCCTTGTGTTTGCTCTCTTAGTGGAAATATGAAGTCCTCAGCCCCTCCCCCATACTCAGTAATCTTCTGGAACTGCGGCAATACATACTATCGTCTGGATCTGTCATAGGCACTTGTCAAGAGTGCCAACTATGCCCGCCTTTTTGTCCCCCTTCTCCATTCATAGAAGCTGTATTATAGCATCCATCAATGAAAAGTGCTTTATAAATGGGGGACGAATGTATGAATGAAAGGTCTGCCTCTTCCATTCATAGAGTGCTATTGATTGATATAAGCTATATTACAGTAGTGAATGGAGGAATAGGGTGGAAAGGACAGGCGCAGTTGGAGTTTTAATGATGCCTTATGACAAGTTCAGTGGTTGTATTATCCACACACAGCACTGACAGATTACAACTGAGGGACGGGTGGTATGGGGGCAGAGGATTTTGGATTTCAACTAAGAAAGCAGCCACCAGCAGATAGGACAATTCTCGTTAAATGTACCGTAGATACAGTTCTCTATGCCTTTTTAAAAAAAAAAACTAAACTTAGGCCTTACTTGTCATGAGTTTTTTGCTGGGAATGCTTGATTTCTTTTTTACAAAAAAAGTAGACAGATAGCAGACAGATCCCTCAATTGAGCTCTATGTTTTAAAGTAGAATTAAAATCCTGCTTTAAAAAACTGCGTATACGGCATTTGTAGAGTTGTTTCCCCAACAGCCTCCTGCCCATGTGCCAGCCAGTAAAGAGGCCAGAGGACTTAATAAATTAGTGTGACTCTGGGCGTGGTTGCAACCATAAATATATGCAAAGAGATTACCGCGCTAACATGCACAAATAACAATAACTACAAGCAGCAACCACTAAGTGTTATACATACACTATATTATGCAAGAGAATATCTAAATACTGATATTATAACCTTATTTTTTGTTCAAAAGTTGCCTTCAAAATCCCAAAAAGAGCAATTTTGGTTTTCTAGAGGCCCGAGGACTGGCACTCAGAAGAAGTAGCAGAGACAGGACCATTGGACAGTTAAGTATGGAGACTTTAGTTCCGCCTTAAAGTGGAGTACCACCCAAAAATGAAACTTCCGATTTTTGGAACCCTCCCCCCCTCCGGTGTCACATTTGGCACCTTTCAGGGGGGAGCAGATACCAGTGTAATACAGGTATTTTTCTCCCACTTCTGGGCATTGGTCACCGCGGCAACCTACGCCATATCCGGCGCCTCCTTCCCCCCGCTGTCTTCTGTAAGACAGCAGGGACCAGCGGCATCACGCAGCGTGAGTCGTGCATGAATGAATGAATGAATGAAAACTTGTATAGCGCGGCACATGCGAACTGAATCGCCTCTGGGCGCTTGTTGTTCCTGTCTCCTTTGATATCAAAAGAGAAAAGTCTTGACCTTTTTCCTAAATGCTAGGTGGTTTTTCTTCAACCGAATGCTGGTTGGTAAAGCGTTCCATAGTCTGGGACCTTGGATCGCGAATCTTCTTTCTCCTTTGGACTTGGAGTAGGCTTTCGGAACCTGGAGCAGGTTCTGATTCGTGGATCGCAAAACGCGATTGGGGTTATGCGCTTTTATTATTTCGCATAGATAGAGGGGGGCATTCCCATGGACACATCTATGCGTAAGACAGAGAGCTTTAAAAGCAATTCTGTCTTTAACTGGCAGCCAATGAAGGGCTCGCAGTGAAGGTGAGATAGATTCCCAGGGTTTTTTCCCTGTCACAAGTCTGGCGGCCGTATTCTGAACGACTTGCAGACGAGCGATTTGGTACTTGGGGAGTCCGAGGTAAAGGGCATTTGCACAATCCAGCCTGGAGTTTACAATTGCTCCCACCACGACCGATAAATCTTCTTTAGGGATGAACGGAGTGAGTCTGCGTAGTAGGCGCAGTAGATGGTGAGATCCGCTGACTACTGACCCTATTTGTGCGTCCATTGTCATAAAGGAGTCAAAAATGCGCAGTAGGGAACCAGGAAGTGAAGCCGCAAGGCTTTACTTCCTGATTCCCTTACCGATGATGGTGGCGGCAGCACCCGAGAGCCGAGTGATAGATCGGCTTTAGGTGCCAACATCGCGGGCGCCCTGGACAGGTAAGTGTCCTTATTTTAAAAGTCACCAGCTGCAGTATGTGTAGCTCTTGACAGCAGAGCTCCGCTTTAACCACTTGTCACCTGCCCACCGTCATATGACGGCGGGCGGGTAACTCCATTGTCCTGACTATGGAGACATATTTAAAATATGTAGAAGAATACGTATCGGCCTAAACTGAGATAAAAAATGTTTTTTTTGTTTTTTTTTAAATGGGATATTTATTATAGCAAAAAGCAAAAAATATTGTGTCTTTTTTCAAAATTGTCGCTCTTTTTATGTTTATAGCGCAAAAAATAACAACCGCATGGGCGATTAAATACCACCAAAAGAAAGCTCTATTTGTGGGGAAAAAAGGACGCCAATTTTGTTTGGGAGCCACGTCGCATGACCGCGCAATTGTCAGTTAAAGCGACGCAGTGCCGGAAGCTAAAATTTTGTCTGGGCAGGAAGGGGGTGTAGGTGCATAGTAGGCAAGTGGTTAAAGAATTTAATGGAGGCTGTCTGAGTACTAACATAGCGTATTTAAATGCTTGCAATGCATATAACTGGTCTGCAGAAGATTATTTGGGATCTGCCCTTTACGAGTTAACACCCCACAGGCATTTTAATGAGTTATTTTCTAAAACATATCAATAATTCTCCATGCTTATGCTGCACAAGCGGTTTACTATTGCTGTTTGAAGAAAACAATCCAAATAATTTCAATAATAAGAATGTCATTAACTGCAGTGAGCTAAATTAAACGGTAATCAATCCGTGGCATTGAAGATCAGCACAATCACAGAACCTTTTCCAAGAATTATTTATTGAAACTGTTAATCAGCTATTCTGTGAGGTTGACGCTTTGCTAATAGTGGGGTTTCCCAAATTTTTCCTTGGTTACCTGAAACCTACCATACCACGTTCACAATACCTACTAGGATAATTATACTAAAAAAAAAATGCACTTTCATGAAAAGTTTGAAAACATTTAGGCTGATTTGCTTCAGTAAAATATGAAACATGCTATTTATTCCAGGTAAGTTCAATAAAAAATGTTTGCTACTTTGATCTTAGGCAACCTTTTTTTATGATTTTTATTAAAGTTTACAGTACAAGGAACAATCGTCTCAACTTTACAATGGGCATCTTACAACTTCTGTAGGGAGTAAAGCAGCACATTCAGAAAATCCTCCCTTGATAACTTGCTTAACACTGTATCTTAGTACAGTACCTGATGCGTGCTCCCTATCATTACCCATAGAGTATGCTCCATCCGCCAGGAAAAAACAGCTCCCCATCTATCTATCAGGGGAGTCCAGCTCTTCCGGTTTAACCAAAGTTCCGTGGAGTCCTAGGGTTCCACCAGAGTTTGATAGGGGTTCCTATAGCTGTGAACAGAGCTGGATATTTATTCTCCCATCTACACTAAACACCAATGTAAGGTGGCAATTTTCCAATGGCATCCAATTAACACTGACCAGCATTGTAAAGGGGCAATTTTCTGCTGGCATCACATTGGGGTCACACCGGGGTCACATCAAATCAGGGTCACATTGAAAATGACCACCAATGAAAGAGGACACTTTTTAATGAATCACTAACTTAAGAGGGTACTTCTCCACTGGCCTTTAGTGTAGTGCTTTGACAATTGGTTTATTTTCTGGAAATTAATATTTTTTGTTTCATTTTAGGAATATTGTTGCTGTCTTGCAGGAGTAATCCTTTGCCGAATTAGATGCATCTATCAATTATGTATTTATCTGCTTGGCTGTAGTTCAGCTGGTATATCTGGTATTGTAAAGTAGGCTCCATGTTTCATTATTATTCCAGCACAAGAATATGGTTAGTTGTTATGGGGATAACATATGCCTTCCATGTCTTGCAATTTTTACAAATCAGTTTGTCTGCTTTATGTCTTTTTCTCTATGATCATGCTTGATCACAGAACACACAAGAGACAAAACTTTTTCTATAGTTGCTTCATTTGTAAGCCACACTCTTCTAGGGAATATTCTAACAAATAACTTAACCTAACAAAAGATTTCAGTTATCAAAATCCCACTGATCTTCTACAAACAATACAAAACACGCCTTTAATCTAGACAGTTCCTTTAACCGCTTGACCTCTAGAAAAGTTTTTCTTTCCTTCATGAACAGGCCATTTTTTTGCTATTCAACACATGCTTCTTTTACTGGTAATTGCAAAATTGCGTCCGGCACCCTGCATGTAAATTAGGGGCTGGACGCATGGATTAGGGGGCAGCGCCCCTGTGCCCCAATGTAACGGTCGCCACTATACTATTAATGGCGATGATCAGTCATCTATAGTGTGACTGTGATAGTGTGGTGGACGATCTGGTGCTAACAGATACTGGCTGGGAGGAACACTAACTGACTGACCTGTAGCTAGTGACACTACTACAGTAATCAGTAATACTACTGCACTCTGTATGCACACTGGCGAGAAGGGGTTAACATCAAGGGGCAATCAAGGGGTTATGTGTGTGCCTAACACGTGTAATGTGTGCTGCTTTTACTAACAGATCTGTCTGCCTTTTCTCCCTGAACTCAGAGTTGATTTCAGGGGAAAAAAAAAAACAGATTTCTGTCGGTGTACAGAGTTCTATGTGTTTATCAACACAGAACTCAGTGCTGTGATTGGCCACAGCTGATTAGTGGGTTACAGCCCAAATCATTGGGCTGAAATTTGCTGACAAACTCATGCTGTGTCCAATCACATCACAGGTCAGCAGGGGACACACACATGCGCACCCCAAACCCTGAAGTTTGGCAGCGACGTATGGCGCCTAGACTGGCTGTGCAGCCCATCTGCAGTAAATATACTCTGGAATGGTGGCAAGCGATTAAACAATCAGTGGATTCTCTGCAGTCAGAGCTAGAGTTCCCAGGGAACATGAGCTTTACTGTTTTCAAAGCTAAAGGTTTGAAAAGGAGGCATGTTAGATTCCTGCAGAAATATCACTGCTTCCCCACAGAGAACAAGGGCCACACTTTACAGCTTTTCTATTCAGCTTGTAGCTGTATTAGAGAGAAAACAAACATAAGACGTTGAACACCTTTTGCTTTGATGCACCTGAATTGCATGCTAGTTTAAATTAAAGTTTCGGTTTAGTTTTAAAAACCTGATGTAGCACCCTCTAGCTAGTATGCTAGATATATAAAGTTGGTTGTTACTGTAGGTTTATTGGCTTGGCTTGGCTGAAAGTCAGGTCTGGGCTAAATCTGGGTCAGGGTTGAGTGAATCTGGGAGACTGGATGACACATTCAGACAGCTCTTCTGGTACCTCCTTCTTTTTTCTGGAAGCTTGGAGATGGTTCTGGATGTAGTGGGTGGAAGCTAGGAGGGGCTGTCATGCATATTTATGAGGATCCTTACCAATCATCAGCAAAATGGGGGGCAGGGGGCATCTTACCTCATAAATAAAGATGAGTCATGCCAACAGGTGCAGTCGGGTGGAAGATGGAAATGGAGTGCTGGAGAGAATGTTTGAGGCCCTTGCACAGTACCCCCTAGTCTGAATGGGGGTGACCTTGGGCCTCAGACTTAGTGCTGAAAGGATCCCCTACAAAACATGGATGAACCCCTTCCTGGAGGCACAGGAGCAAGGCGAGAGGACAGCAGGAATAGGTAAGCACATCTGTGGAGAAGTAAACCTGAAGGACTAGTGAAAGGGGCAGTTGCAGCCAGACGGGCTGGCAGTGCCTGAAGAGGTGGCGCTATGACTAGTAGCCACAAGAATGTATGATGGACACTGACTTTTTGCTGCACATCTAAGGGGTCTTGGGTTCCTGCCTACAACAGGCTTTTGCTCTGATATGATGCACCTTGTCAGATCTTTCTGATTACAGCCCAAATCATTGGGCTGAAATTTGCTGACAAACTCATGCTGTGTCCAATCACATCACAGGTCAGCAGGGGACGCACACATGCGCGCCCCAAACCCTGAAGTTTGGCAGCGACGTATGGCGCCTAGACTGGCTGTGCAGCCCATCTGCAGTAAATATACTCTGGAATGGTGGCAAGCGATTAAACAATCAGTGGATCCTCTGCAGTCAGAGCTAGAGTTCCCAGGGAACATGAGCTTTACTGTTTTCAAAGCTAAAGGTTTGAAAAGGAGGCATGTTAGATTCCTGCAGAAATATCACTGCTTCCCCACAGAGAACAAGGGCCACACTTTACAGCTTTTCTATTCAGCTTGTAGCTGTATTAGAGAGAAAACAAACATAAGACGTTGAACACCTTTTGCTTTGATGCACCTGAATTGCATGCTAGTTTAAATTAAAGTTTCGGTTTAGTTTTAAAAACCTGATGTAGCACCCTCTAGCTAGTATGCTAGATATATAAAGTTGGTTGTTACTGTAGGTTTATTGGCTTGGCTTGGCTGAGAGTCAGGTCTGGGCTAAATCTGGGTCAGGGTTGAGTGAATCTGGGAGACTGGATGACACATTCAGACAGCTCTTCTGGTGCCTCCTTCTTTTTTCTGGAAGCTTGGAGATGGTTCTGGATGTAGTGGGTGGAAGCTAGGAGGGGCTGTCATGCATATTTATGAGGATCCTTACCAATCATCAGCAAAATGGGGGCAGGGGGCATCTTACCTCATAAATAAAGATGAGTCATGCCAACAGGTGCAGTCGGGTGGAAGATGGAAATGGAGTGCTGGAGAGAATGTTCGAGGCCCTTGCACAGTACCCCCTAGTCTGAATGGGGGTGACCTTGGGCCTCAGACTTAGTGCTAAAAGGATCCCCTACAAAACATGGATGAACCCCTTCCTGGAGGCACAGGAGCAAGGCGAGAGGACAGCAGGAACAGGTAAGCACATCTGTGGAGAAGTAAACCTGAAGGACTAGTGAAAGGGGCAGTTGCAGCCAGGCGGGCTGGCAGTGCCTGAAGAGGTGGCGCTATGACTAGTAGCCACAAGAATGTATGATGGACACTGACTTTTTGCTGCACATCTAAGGGGTCTTGGGTTCCTGCCTACAACAGGCTTTTGCTCTGATATGATGCACCTTGTCAGATCTTTCTGATTACAGCCCAAATCATTGGGCTGAAATTTGCTGACAAACTCATGCTGTGTCCAATCACATCACAGGTCAGCAGGGGACGCACACATGCGCGCCCCAAACCCTGAAGTTTGGCAGCGACGTATGGCGCCTAGACTGGCTGTGCAGCCCATCTGCAGTAAATATACTCTGGAATGGTGGCAAGCGATTAAACAATCAGTGGATCCTCTGCAGTCAGAGCTAGAGTTCCCAGGGAACATGAGCTTTACTGTTTTCAAAGCTAAAGGTTTGAAAAGGAGGCATGTTAGATTCCTGCAGAAATATCACTGCTTCCCCACAGAGAACAAGGGCCACACTTTACAGCTTTTCTATTCAGCTTGTAGCTGTATTAGAGAGAAAACAAACATAAGATGTTGAACACCTTTTGCTTTGATGCACCTGAATTGCATGCTAGTTTAAATTAAAGTTTCGGTTTAGTTTTAAAAACCTGATGTAGCACCCTCTAGCTAGTATGCTAGATATATAAAGTTGGTTGTTACTGTAGGTTTATTGGCTTGGCTTGGCTGAGAGTCAGGTCTGGGCTAAATCTGGGTCAGGGTTGAGTGAATCTGGGAGACTGGATGACACATTCAGACAGCTCTTCTGGTGCCTCCTTCTTTTTTCTGGAAGCTTGGAGATGGTTCTGGATGTAGTGGGTGGAAGCTAGGAGGGGCTGTCATGCATATTTATGAGGATCCTTACCAATCATCAGCAAAATGGGGGGCAGGGGGCATCTTACCTCATAAATAAAGATGAGTCATGCCAACAGGTGCAGTCGGGTGGAAGATGGAAATGGAGTGCTGGAGAGAATGTTTGAGGCCCTTGCACAGTACCCCCTAGTCTGAATGGGGGTGACCTTGGGCCTCAGACTTAGTGCTGAAAGGATCCCCTACAAAACATGGATGAACCCCTTCCTGGAGGCACAGGAGCAAGGCGAGAGGACAGCAGGAACAGGTAAGCACATCTGTGGAGAAGTAAACCTGAAGGACTAGTGAAAGGGGCAGTTGCAGCCAGACGGGCTGGCAGTGCCTGAAGAGGTGGCGCTATGACTAGTAGCCACAAGAATGTATGATGGACACTGACTTTTTGCTGCACATCTAAGGGGTCTTGGGTTCCTGCCTACAACAGGCTTTTGCTCTGATATGATGCACCTTGTCAGATCTTTCTGACAGTGTGCTAGTGGAGGTCTGCAAGCAAGTGCTGGAGGAAGCAGAGGAGAGTGTATAATGACTTTATAAAGAAAGAGTTGTTCTGAAGAAGAAGTGGGCATCCCATAATTCTCCAATCCCTATCCAAGGTCTAATCACTCAATAAAACAAAACAAACAAAACAAAAAAATCACTGTTCTCTGAGTGACTGTGAAAGTTCAGTGTGCCTGGCTGTGCAGGGTGGGAGATCCCAGTTACATGTGGCTCTTTAGGGGGCACACTACATTAGTTCATATTTACACCCTTCCACTCTATCCAAAACAAACCACTCTTAGGCTGAGTTAGTCTGTAACACCGTAACAGCTTTAATACAGCATTGCCACACTTGCAGTACGCTCCACAATATTAAACAGAAAAAATTGCACATTTTAAAGGCCAACATAAAAAAAGACCATTTCACATTGATGTTGAAAAAAAACAGCAGCTTCATTGCGCTGATAACTTTTTAGGGATTTTAGAAATCCACACGACTGCAAAATGCCCTCCCAGTTGTGCCGTGAAACCGTGGCAATAATAAACCCCTTATAGATTCAAGTAGTTTATTTTTCAGAGCTTATCCAATTGATTATTACAGAATCTGAAACCATTAGAAATGTGACCTTTTACATAGTGTACATGACGGGAGGAGAGCTAAGTAATGCTAGTGCGCTACTGTTATTACTGTGGGGTGCTTATTCAGCTGGAAATAAAATTACTTTTCCTAACTGAAAATTATATCCATATGACTAGATGTCCATCAGGACTATATATATATGTGATGAGAGTTTAATTGAAAATGTTGTGGTTATTGCTTATCGAGGTAAATGTGAAAAGGAGGGTGGCGGCAGACGTGGGGCATATTACGCCTGGTAAATGGAAGGAAAATGCATATTTATTTTATGATAGAACAGTGTTTATCTGAAATATCATTGTACTAATACACATTATTATAAAATGATATTCATTATGGCATATCGCTGTAACAATTCTCCTTTATAGAATAAAGGCACCTTAGCTGAAATCCAGGCAGTTATAAAAGGCACAAATGAATGTAGCGCTTTATTAATTAATGAATCGTGTAATGTATTTTGTAAATGCAAGCCTGTGGCAGCAATTTACACACTGTATACTCATATCATAAGCAGTTTCCACTCCCATGCCTCCATGCACAAAATAGGGCAAACTAACCTACCAGCTTGTATTTGGAGTCTTGGATGAAACCAAGCAAACTCAGGGCCAGGATTTGGATCGGCAACCAAAGTACTACAAAGCAGAAGGGCTAACCACTAAGCCAATTTGTCTTAGCATCAGCCTTGTGAAGTCTACTGTACTACTGTAAAGTAGAGTTCAGACTGAGATAAAGAGAAGTGAACAACATACACAGTGGCGGGCACTCCATTAGAGGCGTAGGGGTGTCGCCCCCCTAATCTACATGCGGGATGCCAGACACATGGATTTCTTTTTATTTGGTTTTGCGAGAAACAGAAAAAAGGCTGACCGAGCATCGCAAGTATATCCAATAACAAAAAAAAAAAAAAAGCTTCAGAAGTCCATTTTACATTTCTTACATCACACAACATCCCCTGTCTGCTATGTATACTATACCCTCAAATACAACATCATAATGCTTCATATTCATAACCACCTTCGCCCAAGTCTTACTCGTATTGCCTCAATTCACGAGCCTTAAATTCTTCATATGCACCCAATTGGGCGGTTAGTCCCCCTCCCCTCACGGCCCTGTTTCTTGTCCCCAAGCTGGAGGGGATTCCCATCCCTATTTTGTTACAACTCTCTTTGCTTCATTCACCTTGTCTTATTTTGCCCCCCCCCCCAAAGAAGAAAAAAAAAGAGGACCCCTCAGAGCCACCGCTCAGACGTATGGATTTCAATGTTTTTTCTTAAAGCACATGATAAGAGCCCGAGACTCGAATTGGCTTAAAAAAAGTGTGATCTCAGGGCGCAATTGTGTAACAATAGCAAATTAATATTCACTATTGTCTTCCTGATTCTCTTCCTGGCCAATCAGGGAGTGGGTCCGGAGGAGAGACCATATTGGCTGCCAAGGAGGAGATACAGGGGGAAGCTGCAAAGGAGGAGACACAGGGGGAAGCCGCCGAAGCTGCCCGCGGCCTAGATGGGGTAAGTACAGGTCCTGTGGGCAGGAGCGGATGTGCAAGCGATGGGGGGGGGGGTGTTGGGTGGTTTGCTGATATCGCCTGAGCGACGAGGGGGGGTTTTGGCTGATAGACAGACCAACTTGGGGGGGGGGGATGTCGGGCAGCTTGTTTACCACCACCCCTAAAAAAATAGACCATCAGCCGCCACTGAACATGTGCACATTCATGGAACGCTTAGATGTGAATGGAGCATTAGGGCACGTAAACCGAACTCCACATGCAGAAACTATGCCATTCTCGTTAGCTCAGGTACCCAATTCCATTGTGATTTTAAAAGGTTGTAGGAAAAAGGTCAGATGCATAATACTTTACTAAAAATGTATCTATCCTTTAGAAAGCATACATATTATTTATATAAAGTGAATGCATTTGTCTACTGTAAGAACCGATGTGCCAGATCTAAGATGGTTTAATATTTGCATAGTGAAAAAAGTTATTCACTGCGCTCAGGTTATACCAGTCTGCCAAGGAAAGCTGTCAGCACTCACAATTCGAATTCTTGAATTTTCATGTAAATGTAAAAATATAAGAGTAACGCTAACTTTTATTTTTGATGTAGGGGCTAATCTACAAACTGATATATGGTATACAATAATAAAGAGTCACGAAAAAATAAGGTAAAGAAAGCAATAATAACTCAAATTATATGAAAAAAAAATACAATATGTAGAAAAAAATACACAATCGCCTAAGATAAGACATATGTGCTATAGCTTCTATAAACACACGCACATGTCTGTTTTTTTTATTTAGAGTGTTTCTAAACCCACGACAGTAAAATCAGAGGCCCAGATTCAGAGAGAATTAGATTATCGTAGCGTATCAGAAATACACTACGCCGCCGTTTTTTACCTGGTTCTACGTGGAATCCAGGTAGATTTTGTCCAGTAAACGACGGCGGCGTAGTGTATTTCTCCCGTCGCAATCCATCTACGCGAGTAGGGGGCGTGAAGCATTTAAAATAGGCGCGTTCCCGCGGCGATCGAACTGCGCATGCTCCGTTCGCAAATTTCCCGCCGTGCATTGCGCGAAATCACGTTGTTACGTCATTCGTTGTTTGAGTAGCGTCGTTTACGGACATTTCTATTCCCGAACGACTTACGTAAAAAAAAAAATTAAATTCGACGCGGGAACGACGGCCATACTTAACATGGGCTACGCACTGTTAGACCAGCAAAAAGCTGGTCTAACATTACGTAAAAAAAAATAGACGTAAGCGATTGCGAAGACCACTCGTATCTTCGTGGATCGCCGTAAAAACTCATTTGCATATCCCGACGCATCAAAACGACGCAAACTCCTCCCAGCGGCCGCAAAAATATTGCAGCGTAGATCCGAAGGCTTACGAAGACGTAAGCCTCTCGGATCGAAGCCCGAAGCCGCCGTATCATGGTTTGAGGATTCAAACTAGTGATACGGCGCACGAAATTTGAAATTACTCCTGTCTAACACCAGTTAGACAGGCGTAATTGCTCTATGAATCTGGGCCAGTGCGTATATGCAGTAACAGTGCTTGTTATACTTATTGTATAACGTAAGGGGTTAATCCTCTGCATTGTATATAAAGGCTGTTTGATCACGTCTTCCCTGTTCTGCCCTTTCTTCCGCAGTCCCAAACCATCTCCTGATAGAAGGGGGTAAGCTACACATGCTCAGATTGGTGTGTATTGCTAGAAAGTTTTCTTTTTTGGAAGCATGCATGTGATCAACACCAGGCTAAATATCATTGTCCAGACAGAGGGTCAGGGATCCTGCAGCCTGATAGGACAGTCAGAGGAGAATGAAAACTCCTCCTACAAGCTTTAACCAAATGCTGATAGAAGTCACAAGACTGCTATATACTGCTAATGAAAAAAAGGTATTCAGCAGTTTATATTTACTAAAACGATTGCATTTCCATGTTCTGTGTACTGTGGGAGACCAGATATAATGAATGCAGAGTCCTAGATTTAGTAAAACTTTAAATATAATACAGTAAAACCTTGGATTGGGAGCATAATTTGTTCCAGAAACATGCTTGTAATCCAAAGCACTTGTATATCAAAGCAAATTTCCCTATAAGAAATAATGGAAACTCAGATGATTCGTTCCACAACCATTTATAGATAAGTCCTTCAGTTTATCGTCCATATAAAAAGATTATAGCAATGTGATCCACAAATGGAAGCCTCCACAAGGGGATTAGAAGCAAAATCCAGCAGGAGCTAAGTGTAACATTCAAGCCCTGTACACACGACCGGGAATCCGGTCGGGAAGACAAATTAGATCGTGTGTACGGGCGGACAGACAGGTTTTTCCAGCAGACAGATTTTAAAGCATGCTTTAAAATCTGTCTGCTGGGAACCCGTCCGTGCGACATGTCTGCTGGTTAGTACGCTAACCAGCAGACATATCTGCCCGCAAATGCGTCGAATGGATTCAAAGTGTTTTACTTCCTGGTGACGGTGACGTGGCGGCATTAACGTCACCGCCACGTCACCATGCTGTCTGCGTGTACACGATCAAACCAATACATCCCAGCAGACATATCCAATCGAATTTATTTGGTCGTGTGTACGCAGCCTCAGAGGCGCCTATCTTCTCTTTTAAACTCTGTTCTGACATGACGCTTCTCTTATAACAAGATATCACTTGTATATCAAGTCAAAATGTATTAAACATGTTGCTTGTCTTGCAAAATCCTCTCAAACCATGTTACTCTCAAACCAAGGTTTTTACTGTAAATGGAAAACCCTCCCCTGTGCTGAAGAAACCATTGATCTGTTCTACTGCTGATATAAGTCATGTGACCAAGTGCCAAGCTACTGATCATATGGTTTCCTCTGAATAGGTTTAAGTGTTTCCTTAGTGCAATGGGTCTGTGTGCAAGAACAAATATAGACCCCCTTCCTTAAAGCGGAAGTAAACCCATTGATCTAACAGTTTCAAAAAGCAGTTACATTTCCAGCATGCCGGGATTGCCAACTGTGACATTGGTTGTGCTCTCAACCAAACTGTCAAACCATCCAATAGCTGGTGTCATAACTGATCACATGTGCAGCATCATGGCAGTTGAAGATTAAACATAGGCCAAGATGGCAGCTTCCTTGCCTGAAAATGATAGGTGGGTTTACTTCCCCTTTAAGACTCTATGATACGGGGGGCCTACATAGTGCCAGCAACACTAAAATATGCAAACCATATGAGTCCACGCTCAATCAGAATCATTGATCACATATAACCACTCATGTGAGCTGTTACATGCAATCAGAGCCAGCACCAGCCACTGATTTGCAACCAATAAACACCTGTGGCCCTCATTCTCCTAGACTGCGTAATAATACTTGGTTTTCTAGGTTTTATAAACTGCTTTTAACATTCTGAATCATTTGTGGGAACTGGTGAGGATTTGTCGGGGTGTTAGGGCGGGCCAAGCTTGTATTACATGTGCACTTGATCAGCATAGTGTTGGCACTGCATGCACTCCCTACAGAGGGTGCAGAGGTGGCACAGGTGGATATTTTTTTAACGGAAGCCGCAAGTGACAGGCTTGGCTGCAGCTCAAAGGACAACATTGCAACGAATAGCGCCTACCAATTTCCCAGAAAGTGAAAAGTTGGCCCCACCCCTTTGAGGCTCATGTGCACTGCACATGCAGCACATTTTTGTGACACACCAATGGATTTAAGGTATCAACAATCCAGCAGAGATAGCTAGTGTGTCTGAACTTTGATCCTCACCTTCAACTGATACCACTTCACCCATGCCTTGGAGTCTGGTCACCTGACCAATACTGGTGAGAGTGCAATAGGCATGTCTACAACTCTTTATATATTTAGTATTTCTAGGTGGTCCTTAATACATCATAAATCCACTTTAAGTTTTACTCTGAACTGTTTATAATATGCCATAGCTAAGGGATCTTTTAGTAAAGCATGCAAGGGAAATTACCGGGACAGCCGGGTGAGCCCAGCTCAGATTATGCCTCCAGTTTAATCACAAAACTCTTTCACAAAAATATAAATAAAAACAATCCAACTCTATGAATCAAATATCAGGCTTTCTCCAGCTGCAGTCATGCTTCAAATCTTTGCTGGCTGGGAATCTGCAGATGAATTGATATGTGTGTGAAACCCATTCTGTTCATCTTTCATTACAGGAGGAATGGCAGGCAGCTTGTCGGCACCCATTCAAAAGGCTGGACATTACCCCACCGTGCCAAATTTTCCAATAAAAATGTATTCTCAGCCTCAGTGTACTCACAGAGGATACTAAACGAAATATCCACTTCATGCAATGCGAGACATTGCACAGAAAATAAATTTAAAGGAGATTTCTGCATAAAAAAATAAAAAAAACACCAGTAAAAAAATGTACAAAAAATAATATGGAGGCGAACAGATGAATAGCTGTCCAAAATTTCGCTTTTTTTGGAATTTTTGTTCAGTTGATTTTCTATGATTTTCTATCAGCAAAGGTGGTAATTTCCTTTCATACCAAATCAAATGTTAAAAGCAAACAACACATTTAAGTTTTTTTCAAAATAACATTTATCAAGTCTCTGTTGGCATTATAAAATGTTCTAGCAAGATGTTTCGCAAGAACTTTCTCTCAAAAATCTTCCAGTGTATGTCCAAGCTTAACGAACTGCTTACTACTTCGTGTAAATGGGTGCTCCTGGGTTTTATGGGCTGGATTATTGTATCTGGATGGTGATTATCCTCCAACTGAGAAACCAACAGACACGTGGTGATTTTGAAGTACAAAAGTCAAGGCACCAAAACCATATCAAGAGACAGATGTAAAGTCAATGACAAGCCACAATTATAAAAGTCTTTAAACCAATCAGAGTATCAAATCCAAATCAGCAGTGAGAAGACAATGTTATGGTTCAGACTGGTTGTGTCTGGTTGGTTGGTGTAGAAATTTGCCAGCACACCACAAATCTTCACTTTGAGTCCATTTGGCTTTATTGAAGTACGATCTCATCACAAACAAGAGAGTACAACTGTATGTATGCCCTGTATTTATGCCTTGTATACATTACTGGTTTTCCCGTCGGAATAAACTCGGATGTTTTTTCAGACGGAATTCCGATGGAATTCCACTCAAGCTGTCTTGCATACACACGGTCCCACCAAATTCCAAACGTCAAGAACACTGTGATGTACAACATTAAGACAAGCTGAGAAAATGAAGTTCAATGCTTCTGAGCATGCGTTGAATTGTTTCTAAGCATGCATGTTTTTTTTTTCCTGTCGAATTCCATACAGACGAGCGGATTTTTCGATCGTAAGTCCGTCGGAATTTCTGATAGAAAAAGTATGATGGGGCATACACACGGTTGGAACATCTGATGAAAAGCTCCCATCAGACTTTTTCCATTGGAAAATCCGACCGTGTGTACGCAGCATTAGGGTCACGCAAGACCCCTTCATCAGGCATGTGATCGAAGGGATCCTGCATGACTCTGAAACGTTGCACTCTCTTGTTTGTCATTTGATCATACTTCAATAAAGCAGTTTGAACTCAACTTGAAGATCTGTGGTGTGCTGGCAATTATTTAAACTGTGCCATGTAAGAACCAGTCTCCTGCTGGCGGTTACTGCAGCAGCCAGTATCTTAGAGCCTTGTCCATGAATGTGTGCGATGGGAATATACATGGTTATCTGTATTTGGTTGGTGTGACTGTTCCCCAACTGGGAAACAAACTGGCATGTTGTATAGCTCTCTATAAGGCTTCATTTCCACTGACAATTTTACAGCCACTTTTCTTAAAAGCTTAAAAACGCCTTTCCATGTTTATTTTTTTTTTGGCTGGAGCATTAAAAATGCTGCGGCAGCGTTCTTGAGCGTTTGAGCATTTTTGAGCATTTTTTAATGTCTGCCGGTTTTTACAGCTCTATTGCTGGAGCTTCAAAATGCACTGGTCCCGCGTTTTTTTTTGCAGCTTAAAAACGTCTCAGCCATCTACAGCTCAAAAACGTCATGGTGGGCATGAGGCCATAGACTAACATGGACAGGCGTTTTTAAGCTGCAAAAAAACGCTCAGAAAAGTGGCTGTAAAAACGCCAGTGGAAATGAGCCCTACAAGTTACTTTGGAGTCCAAGAGCCAAGGCACTATAACTATATCAGGAGACAGATGGAAATACAAGGACAAGCCAGAAGTAGTTACACCAATCAAATCTGAATGAGCAGTGGGAAGACCCAAATAGCCCAGGCTGGTTGTTTAGTGTGATTGTTTTCCAACTTAGAATCCAAGTAGCATGTAGTGTAGCTCTATAAAGTGGTTATTTAAGAGTCCAAGAGTCAAGGCACCAAACCCATATGAGGAGACAGATGGAAAGACAAGGACAAGTCAGAAGTAGAAAAATAATTACACCGACCAGAGTATCAAATTCGAAAGCAGCAGGAAAACAGGATCATTGTCCAGGCTAGTCAGGCGGTAAAGATTTTAATGTCCAGGGCAAGTTGGGTAAATGTTAGGGAAGTAGTTAAAAACAATCTAAGTGCATTCATTGTACAATATTCGGTTATCCACAGTTTCAGGTCTGTCTTACAAAACGGCACAAACCAAATAGGAAACAGAATCTTGGACACCTACACCCACAGTCAACTGATACACACCAGTGCCTATGTGAACTTGTAAAAATGCAGAAAATTTAGGAAGGTGCATTTGATGGCGTGATGGCGTGCAGTAAGGAAAGCATTTTCTGTGTGTTTTTCTTACTTATGATAATTTTTGTAGGATGAATTACCCATAGGCCTTGCCTCTTTTACATTTGGCTATTGTGAGGTTGTGGTCCAGATTGGTGCCATGGTGATGTTTAAGGAAATTATATGATGGTAAAACTTGTTACCCGCCTCTTTAACTACCTATGGTTATTGTAATGTGTATGGAGACAAGCGGGACTAGGGTAGGCTAGACTAGACATACTTCCAAAATACACAAATACTTTTATTACGATCATAACTGGGCTGTGTCTCTCCTTTCTTCATTTCTATACATTCCTATAAATATTTTGCTACTTAACATTTATCAATAATCTGAATTAAAGAAACACCATACAGTGGCCGAGCATACATCTATGTACACATTTACCCTACCAAGAGCACCATCAGAGCCTCCATTAGTGTCTATTTAGATAAATGACATAATGTCAGTACCAGTTCTCTTTTATACAGGTTATAGTGTAGTTAGAAGTTGTTAAGCTACCATATACCTTCAGATTTCTCTGCAAGCTGAACAAGAGAAATCCCTTCATCTGTCCTAAAACAGCATGAATGGAGGAACCTCACCTGCTGGATATTGTATTCTGACAGTTGGCACCCACCTGCAGCTGTCAGTATATGAGTTTATGACTGCATTTGTTTGTATGCATCACTGTTTGGCTAAAAAAATTCCACTCGGCTCCTTCAGCACTTGTTTATTAAAAAAATTGACTTTCGTTGAGTACAGGTACTACTGACAGGGCCACCCAAGGTTCAAATGATGGCCAACTCAGCAGAAAGTGACCGAAATTCAAGCCAGCTAGGCAACCTGTACTTGTTCTGTAAGAGGTGATTAGATAAGCTGCAATTGCACTTTAAATAATTGTCAATGATACTATATTGACTTAGAGGCCACTTTAGCATGTTTAAGGTTTCATAAGTGCTCCTTGAAGTTTGATGAATTATGGTCAATGACTTTCTGAAAGATGGTATTTTCATCAGCAGTTCAGTTATACATTGATTTAAAAAGAAAGCCCCTATTTATTTCAAGTTCTTTGCACACGATTGTGCATTGAGAGTGAATGCATTGACAGTTATACTATTTTATACAATATACATGTATGACCTTGACATCTCTATAAATCACATCTACATTGTCTCCTCCTGCTTTTCAGTATGATCATTGCCGATTCACCTCTGTTATTGAAAGAAATGTACACCAGCATCAATGTACATCAGGCTTTTGTTGCTGTTACAGACCAAATTATAATTTTTATTGCATTTGAAACATATAAAAAAAGTAGGTAAGAATGAAAAATAATATTTAAACCAGTCTTTCACTCATTTACACAATTCACCTCCTACACAACTGCAGCAAAAATATAAAATGTAAATACCTTAATTTTAACATCTTGAATCGGAAACTTCACTCTCTCAATCAACATTGACTATTTTTTCTCCTTATGCTGCTAGCATTAGTAGAGAGATGGAAAAGTATGTCATATTTACTTTTTTTTTCAATTAGAGTGCTTTCGCAC
The DNA here is from genome assembly GCA_029574335.1 of Rana kukunoris. Classification (NCBI taxonomy): domain Eukaryota; kingdom Metazoa; phylum Chordata; class Amphibia; order Anura; family Ranidae; genus Rana; species Rana kukunoris. Next base: position 68,364,688 of record CM056053.1, on the reverse strand, counting down.
TGAAAGTGTTCTGGCGTCGGCGGTAAAGCTCTGCTATATTCAGCTACATTTTTCCTTAGTTTTTGCGGCCGCTAGCTGGGCATTTTTAAGCCCCGCTAGTGGCCAAAAAAGGGTTAAAAGCACCCGCAAATTGACGCTTCAGCAGCAGTGCTGCCTATTGATTTAGATTTTTTTAGGATTGATTTCAATGGGCAGGGGCGCTTTAGGAAAGGTGTATTCACCGCTACTAAAGTGCTGCAAAGAAGCTGCTGGCAGGACTTTTTTGGACACCCTGCCAGTGCAGCTCCCCAGTGTGAAAGCACTCGGGCTTTCACACTGGGTTTGCAGCTGAGGATTTTTTCAGGTGCTTTACATGCAATATTTTTAACGTTAAAGTGCTTCCAGTGTGAAAGGGGTATTAGTTTCTGGTTTATATGCCTAGGCTAATGATGTCATACATCCCAGGAGTCTGGGGGAGGGAGGATGTTTTTTTTTCCATCTACACACGCTCTCCTGCCTGCATGCCTGAGCTAAGGGCAGATGAATTGCAGGAAATAAATGGTACATGAATCATCTGACCTTACTCAAGATCGTCACTGCCAGAAATGCTACAAGGTGTTTTGGGATTTCTCAGTTAAAAAAGCATGGAGACATGGATGGGTGGGTGAGTTTTCTTTGGATATCAAAAATAAATTGAATAGCATTTTTGTTTTTTGGTGCTCAGGTGAAGTGTAGATCCACTTTCACTTTGTGAGTTTGTGTCTAGGAATGGATGATGTATCCGGCCATCCACTGCCTTCCACGTCAAGGCGTGTCTTCTCATGTGGCAGAATTTATGTAAATATCGCAGTGCAGAAGGGAAATGTGTCTTCGCATGAGGCGGAATTAATGTAAAGATGGCAGTGCGGAAGGGGAATTTCACCCACAAGGAAGACACAGCTAGACTCTGGGCTAGTAAGTTTTTTTTTTCATACAGGGACAAGTGTTAAGGATTAGACACTTGATTTAGGATAGTGTAATGGAATGACCGTGAGACTCTGAGACTTTTGAAGGATGCGATGTACTCCTGTGCCAGCTTCACCAATGACGATAGGGGCATAGGGTGACTGAGAATAATATCATGAATTACATGAGATGGGCCTGGGACTATGAGGAAATTTCAGCTGACAACTCTAAAATCCTGGCTGATGAATCGGCAGTGGAAAATATGGAGATTGTCATCTCTAAAGCTGATGTGGAGTTCCAGGGAGACAGGGTGGTTGGCCCCTCTTTCCAGCAACAAGCTGAGGTGGTAAAGCTTTTACTCCCAGCTGAATCACTGGCAACAGAGCAGGATGCTACTGGCCGCTGCACACAACTGCAGCTTGAGCTGATATCAGGGGATGGGACTGTGGTCTTCCCTCACAGCAACCCAGCAGAAGAGCTGGCAACAGAGCAGAGTGCCACAAGCCTCTGTTCTCAACTAGCTGGAAAGAGAGTTCCTGTGGAAGTGGATGGGACTTCAGTCTCCACTTGTATACCCCAGGGATGAGGGGCAGTTGGCCCAGATCCCCAACAGCATGATCAACTGAGCCCGGTCACCCTGACTTCTCTCCAGCGACTGAAAGGACTCCAGGGAGAAGGGCCAGTCCAGGCCTCTCCCCAGCGGCAGGCATGTTCTCTGAGAGAGGCTGAGGTTGGCTGGGTGAGTAATGCTCTGTTTGGAGCCATTTATTTGGGGTACTGTATGGATACCAGCATTGGAGGAATGGAACTACTGACTAACTTCAGAGTCAACCCATCTGGGGTCTCCTCCTGTGTTAGTCTCCTATTGAAAGGGGAGAGATGTAACGGTATGACTCGTGATACTCTGAGACTTTTGAAAGAATGCGATGTACTCCTGTGCCAGCTTCACCAATGACGATAGGGGCATAGGGTGACTGAGAATGATATAATGAATTACATGAGATGGGACATTACTGATAATTCATGTATTGCAGGATATCTTGGAATATTACAGGTTGTTTATTCGGACCACAACAGGTCAATAGAGTGTGATTCATTCAGTGTGTAACATGGACTGTTGAGATGCTAATTACGTCTGCTCCTAAGATCTTTCATTATGTATGCTAATGACACTGTTTTGTGTGAAGATACTATTGATAATAGGTGTGGAATGTGACTTGTCAGCTGTAGTAATTAACTTCTCTAGATGCGGTGCCAGAATGTCTGTCTGGGATGTGGATTGGAGGGGGAACTCGTTAAGCACCAATTGTGTGATGTTTTGGGTGGAGAGTTTCATTGTCCCTGTGATTACTGTAGCATGCTTGTAACTGTATAAGAAGAGCTGAGTTTACCATTAAAAGTATTCATTCATTCATTTTGAAACCAGAGAACAGAGCTTGTGAGTCTCGTTATTCTGGGAAATGGAATTGGTCGTGTCTGCTGGTTTGTCGAAGTGTCAGATAAGCTGTCTTGGGTTGGTGGAAGATCGTGAACGGTGTGGACCATTACAGATAGGTTAGGTAAAGTTCATCCTTAATGTAGTATTAAAGGCAAAACATATATATTTTTTTCATTTTGGATAGAATAAGAGAGGTTTAAAAAACACTGTCAGTTTTAATTAGTATCTTTTTTTCTTTTTTTTTTTTGTGACTGGAGGAGACTTGTCTTTTTGTGACTTGTCTTCAGGGCTGCCAACTCAAAAACCAGCTGGCCCCCAATGATGTCAGAGAGAAAAATGGCGGTGTGGAAACTGGTGGGTGGCAGATTGTAGGAAGACAATTCTGGATTCGCTGAACAGGTGATTATGCTAATTCAGAATGAAAGGTAAGAACAGACTTAAAATCAAAACTAAAATAAAAGAGGGACCTGAAGGAGTAAAGTTTCTCTTTAACCACTTAAGATCCGGACCAAAATGCAGGTAAAGCACCAGGCCCCTTTTTGCGATTCGGCACTGCGTCGCTTTAACTGACAATTGCGGGGTGTGCGACGTGGTTCCCAAACAAAATTTGCGTCCTTTTCTTCCCACAAATAGAGATTTCTTTTGGTGGTATTTGATTGCCTCTGCGATTTTTATTTTTTGCGCTATATACGAAAGTAGAGCGACATTTTTGAAAAAAAAACAATATTTTTTTATTTTTGTTATAAGAAAAATCAAATAAACTAAATTTTAGTCAAACATTTAGGCCACATTTTATTTAGCCACATGTCTTTGGTAAAAAAAAAATCACAAAACAAAAAAATAGCTACCTAGCGGGAACAGCGACACTAATACAGCGATCAGAAAAATTAGTGAAACTGGCAATAGGGAGTGAAAGGGTTAACTAGGGTGGTGATAAAGGGGTTAAAACTTTATTAGGGGGGGTTACGGGGGCTACCCTAGACCTAACACTAACTAACTGTCACACTGCCTGTCACACTGACACTAACTGCAGTGATCAGTACATATGATCACTGCATTCAGTGACACTGTGACAGGGGGAGGGGGGGTGATCGCAAGGGGTTAATGTGCCTGCGTGTACTGGTGTCAGTGTAGTGTTGTGCAGACTTACTATGTGATGTGATCTCTCCTCAGCAGCGGTTAAAAAACGCCAAGAGCAGAGATCACATCACTTCCCTCTTCCTGTGTTTACACAGGAGGAGGAAATGACACTGCAGGGGAGCGCGCGCTTTGGCTGGGAGCTATCCAGAGGGGGGCGGACAAAAACGAACCTCTGCCCCCTCAGCAGGGATTGCTCCTACAGCCACCGGGACCGTCGGATGTACCGGGGGGGTTCCGATCGGACCCCCGACCCACGTCAAGGCAGCCACGTACAGGTACGTTGATGTGCCTGTCTGTGCCATTCTGCCGACGTAAATGTACATGCGGCGGTCCTTAAGTGGTTAAGAGTATAACACATGTGGGTTGGAGTAGGTTGATTTCAAGACTATAGACAAATGGAGTTTCTAGCAAGTAATTTATATTATAGCTATCATATATATAGCTCAGCAACATATTCACTATAAAATGGTAATATTGGAAAATAAAGATGCTGAGCTAAGAGGACTTCCATACCACCAAAGTTCAACCAGTCATTTTGGCTAATGCCTGGAGACAGATGGAAAGACAAGGCCAAGCCAGAAGTGAAAAAGTAGTTACACCAATCAGGCCATCAAATTCAAATCAGTAATAAAAGACAGGGTCATGGTCCAGACTGGTTGTGTCTAGAAGTTTGGTGTAACCATTCCTCAATTGAGACACCAAATGGCATGTCATGTAGCTCTATGGCGGCATGGGACACTGACATTGAGCCAAGAGGACCTCCATACTGCCAGAGTTCAACTAGCCCATTAAGCTAATGCCAGCTGCCAGTTGGGGCCTGGGTTTAGGGTAGCTATGCAGGTATAGAACTGTGTACATTAGATTTCATATTTGTAATTGTGATTTTGTGTATCTGAAATAAGCCATAACGCAGTATATATCTGTGTTTACTAGACAAACATCGGCTTCAACTTAGATAAAAATGGCTTCTTTGTTATAAATAATTGCTCACCATTTACAGCATGACTTATTTTAGCTGTAACAGAGATTGTAAATGTGCAACTAGTGAGACATGCCTCCATCTGTTAACTGTGCTTCTGTGTGCTGTTACTGTTTTTATTAGAAATGAAAATTCATGATGGGATTATGAGTAATAGAAAGTGGGAGGCATGAGCTGCTAATATTCAACGTAAGTTATTTTTATTGGAACATTCAAAGGGCTTCAAGTGGCTGTTGATTAAATCTTTGTCAATGACAAGATGTACATTAGCTTGTATATCTCAAAGGCGTTATACAATGGCTTCATTTGTGTAGCTGTTTTATTAATGTAAACCTGTTAACTAAAATCTCAACATGTTAAAGGCAGATTTCAGCTTTTATAAAAAAATAATAAATGCCCCCACATTCATAAGAACAAAAAGGCATTTTTGCATTGGAACCTGCAGAGAAGTCCAACTATTATCACTGGTTGGTGGTTGCAATGCAATAGATCCTGCAGACTCTTCCCTATACCCTCAGTGTCTACCAAGGTACGGACCTCCAGTTACAGGGCAGAAGGAAGTAAACAATACATTATAAGTGCTCCATTGAGATTCAGCTTAGTCTCTACATTTACAAATTTCTGTACCCTTTTGGAGAAGCACCCTATGATTTAGACAAATAGAGAGGTAGGTGCCCAGTTGTGAAAGGGGGGTTGGGTAATGTTACCACGTACCATGTTTCATGATATGTGTGTCTCATGAAACATGGTCCCAACACTGGAATTAGCCTTTATTGTAATGTCAAAAACTTTTTTTTTTTAACTATTAAATAATACCTGATTATCCTCCCACAAGGGTACTTTCTCGTACAGGGTGGCCACCGTCTCCCAGGTTTGTTCCTGCATTGTCACCCAGCCACATGGAAGCAAGATAGAGATGCTAGCCGGTTTGACACATATTGCATGTGACATCATTGTCACTATGAGCAAGCAAGCCCAAAGCAAATTTGTGCAGTCAGTAATGGAGTTGGTGCAGGCAGACAGGAAGTGGCTAAAAAAGGCTTGATGATACACAGTAAAATGTCATCCAATTAGAGTTTAGACCTGCTTTATATTGACATGCTGTATGAACCAGCTTTAAATAGACATTTGCACTTTTTTGTGAACCATATGCAATCATTGCCATTGTCTCCCTAAATAGGGCCAGATTACACTGAGATGACCTCCACTGACCCTTTTATTGTGCCACTTCCAGCAACATAGGACTAGTTAGTACACGTCTATGCACATCACATAAGATAAATACGTACAATTTATATGCCAAGGTAACTAAACCAAAGCCTAGCGCAGAAGGAGCTACAAACAAAACTTCAAAAAATGCCAACGTATTCTTAGAATAAATTGTCTATTGTATGTTAGCTGTATCTGAATGCATATGTATTGTTATATGTCCTTATTTAAAATCCTCTTTTTGAGAAGGATGCACCTCCAGATCTGCTTTAAAGGATAAGTGCGCATTTATGTAAAAACTCTATATTCCCCCCACATTTCCCAGCCTCTGCAGAAAAATACTAAATATAACCCAGTACCTGTATTTAGCAAAGATGAAACAAGTGTACAGTATGCACTGTGACAGAGAAAGGGTCTGGCTCATAGAGAATAATGATAAGGCTTTGTTTTGTTCTAATGGGAGATTCAATGTTAATGATGCAGCTGGTGGTGGGGCCAATATATTTTTAATTCATATTCTTATTTTTTTATTAATTTTTATATCATTATTTATTAGTACATTGGTTCAGGGGGGGGCTGGGAGCCATGTTTAAAGATACATTTTGTGCTTATAGCAACATAAGAAGTCTGTGGCTACCTTCTAATCCAGCTTCTGCTTCCCCAACATTACCTGCAACACATGCATCAATCTGCCCTGAATGGACCAATTAGTGGACCTGCCAGCAGGTTGCACAGTACATGCGCATCCCCAATGTGGGGTTTGGATGGGGGTCCTGTCTGAACTTAACTGCATGGAAGTAAAGAGAATTTGGAAGAAGCTCCGGGCTCCACTGGAAGAAAGAAGCTGGGTGTAAAGGTACCTGATGGGATTTTACATTGTCAGCTATTAGATGGTATTGTTGAATCAGCACTGTGTAGCATACCTAAAGCGTACATAGTGTATGCTTCTCCCAATCAAACAAAAAATTACTAGTAGATCCACAAAGTTCCTCTGTAAAACAAAGCCTTTATTAAACCAGAGCACTTAGTAATGTTATAAGGCATTCAAAAAAGTAGAGCGGATCCAAGTAGTTTCATAAATGGAAACAAAAAAACGCACCTCATCCCGAGAAAATAGTGTACAAAAAGAGAAGGTAATGGGATTATAACGGTGCTAAAAAGATGGAAACATAACTATAATTTTAATAAATAATTAAAATGATGGTTATGTTTCCATCTTTTTAGCACCGTTATAATCCCATTACCTTCTCTTTTTGTACAATGTTATAAGGCAGTTTTGTATTATAAAGGAACTTTTTCGGATTGTGGAGCACACAGTTCCACTTTACCCTTTCTCTGCCAGAGCCAATTTTTGCATTTGTTTTTACACACACGGTTAAAAAATTATTTTAGGCCTGAAGATTACATGAAACCCCCAAACATTATATATTTTCTGAAAGTAGACACCCTAGATAATAAAATAGTGGTAGTTCTTATGTCACTTGATATTACCGCAAAGGACTAGGAAAATTTCAGTATAAGACACAGTAAAGGGAATTGAAGGGCAAACAAATGCAATAAACTATCATAATTTTTGGTAAAATATAAAAGATGAGATTACACCGAATAAATAGATACCCAACATGTCAAACCTAAACTTTGCGTGTGCCCGTGAAATGTGAAATGGCAACAAACTTCAGTACATTACATTTTATAAAGGCAACACTTCAAAAGCCTCTTATAGGTCATTAGTTTACTGTTACGGAGAAGGTCTTCTATATAGAATTAATGTCACTCTGGTGTGCATGGAGATATGTAACGTTTATCACAATAGACGCTTTTGTGTGTTGCTGTGATTTAGTTCACAGGTGCATATATGTGGGAGTGGTGGGTATTATATGTGCTTGGGTAGTCACAGCATGAAGGGGAGGAAGAGTGGACGTGTGTCTGTTCTTTTCCCTCCTCTCCACCCACTGGCACCCTTTATGTCGGTCGCTGCAAAATCTTATGGGAGAGGGGGAATTTTATGTGCTTGGGTGGTCACAACACGAAGGGGAGGAGAGTGGACATGTGTCGTTCTTCCCCCTCCCCTCCACCCACCGGCACCCCCTATGTCAGTCCCAGGCCCAAGTGGGCAAGCAAAGCATGAAAAACATGGAGGGGTGCAAGCGTGGGGGTGCAGGTACCGGGGGTTTGTGGAGGCAATGGGGCAGAAGAGCAGCTGTCAGATTGTGTGTGAACACCCCCCCCCACCCCCCGTTGTCAGGTCCATATGAAAGGGTTAAAGGGACACTGTCATCAGAGATTCATGGAGGCTGCCATTACTGATCTAGTTCCCTGGTTATCGTTCTGAGGGTTTGACTGTAATACTGCCTGAGCTGCTGACCAAGAACAGGTAAAGAGATAGCTCTGCCACAAAGAAGAAACCTTTGTATGAGCGGCTGTTCTTGACAAATCCCAGATACACGCTTACCCCTATCATCTCTCATCGAGGCCTAACATTTCAAGCCCAAAGGCCCGGATTCACATACATCGGCGCATATTTATGCCGCCGTAGCGTATCTTTTTTACGCTACACCGGCGCAGCGCGGAGAGGCAAGCATGGAATTCACAAAGCAAATGCTCCCAACTCTGCGCCGGCGTAGCGTATATTTCGTAGGCGTAAGCCGGCGTAAGTGGAAGTAGGTGGAAGTGGGCTGGAAGTGGGCGTGATCCATGTTAATGAAGCGTGACCCCATGCAAATGATGGGCCGGGCGCCAGACAAGTACTTAAAATGAACTTTGCATGTGTCGGGACATGGACGTATCCCCGTGCGCATAGGTAAAACCACGTCAGGACAACTGCCTAAGATACGCCGGATCACTGTGTACGCCGTGAAAGTAACCTACGCCCAGCCAGACTCACGTCGGCCCATATTCACAGACGTCCAACGTGCAATACCTATGCTTGTGTTCCCTGGTCCATACCTTTGCATGGGTTGCACCTCATCTATGAGGAATAACTTTACTCCGAACGTAAAACTTACGCAAACCGCGTAAATCATGCGCCAGGCGCAAGTACGTTAGTGAATCGGCGTATCTCCCTCATTTGCATATTTGAATTGAAAATCAATGGGAGAGCCACATGCGTCGAGCGTAAATATGCGCCCACTCTACGCCGGCAAGTAACGTTGGTGGGATGAAGTCTGTTTTTAGGCGTATCTAAGTTTGTGGGTTCGGCGCACAGATACGACGACGCATATTTGTACTTACGCGGCGTATCTGGAGATATGTCGGCGTAAGTGCTTTGTGAATCCGGGCCAATCACACAGGCTGTTGCTATATATACAGTACTGTAATAAAGTTTTAGACAGGTGTGAACACATTTTGTAAATTAAGAATTGCTTTCAGAAATAGAAGTGTTAATAGTTTATTTTTATTAATTAACAAAATGAGTTAAAAAAATAAAATAAAGTTAATGAACAGAAGAGATATCCAAATTAGACCAATAATTGGTGTGACCAACCATTGCCTTCAAAACAGCATAAATTCTTCTAGGTACACTTGCACACAGTTTTGAAGGAACTGGGCACCTTGGAGAACTACCCACAGATCGTCTGTGGATATAGGCTGGCTCAAATCCTTCTGTCTCTTCATGTAATCCCAGACAAAAACTTGACGATGTTAAGATCAGAGCTCTGTGGAGGCCAAACCATCACTTCCAGGACTCCTTTGCCCTTCCCCTTGTTTGGGGTGCTTTGTTTTCAGCTGCCCCTAGCCAATAGCTATAATCAGAAGCTGCTTTTGACCATATGGGACTATGGTCAAAAGATCTAGTGTCTCACTCCCATATATCTTACATGGTAAAGTCGTGTCTGACAGGACAGGAGACCAAGTCATTGGTGCAGTTAGGTGATACTTACAGGTCTGGGGGTCCCTGCCCCAGCCTCTGATACAGTCAGCTCATCACCCAGTCATTCTGTTATTTCCTCCTATCATTATGCTTTTTGTTAGCATATAAGTGCTGCTTCTTTTGTTCCCAGAGTTCTGCTGTACAGTGCATAGCAAGAGACTGATAGCAAGACAAATTCAAATGCGGCCTGCAAAAAAAAATACATTTAACCTCTTGCTGACCACATAATGCATATGCATGTCAGCAAAGAGGGTGGGCCTAAATGCCTACCTGCCACACATAGGCGTTCATGGCAGCTGATGCATCTGTGCTAAGAGTGCGCTCACTGTGCGCTCCCAGCACAGTGACTTAGCTGTCACAAGCAGCTGAACAATATGCAATTTAGTATCTATATTTGCTTTTTAACCGCTTCGCAGCCACCCACCACACTCATACTGCGGCATGGCGGTTGCTCTATGCCAGATCACGCTCCTAGTAAGTGTTCTGACACTTTTGGGTCTAGGGCTCGCGCGCTGCCGGTGACCCGCTCCAGCTATGATCATACACAGCGGGACCCCAGCGGCAGGTACTGTGGACTCGATGTCCGCCGGCACCTGCCAATTGTATAGTACACAGGCAGACTGGCGATCTGCCTAAGTAAACAAGGTAGACGGCTGTTCTGTCAGTAGGGAAGGCATTGATTCTGTGTTCCTGCTAAGCAGGAAACTGATCTATGCCTTCTCTTAGTAGAAGCACCTCCCCCACAGTGAGAAAGCACAGGCTAGGAACAATTTAACCCTTTGATTGCCACTGTCACTGACAGTGTCATTACTACAGTGATAGTGCATTTTTTTCCCATTAATTACTGTATTAGTGTCTCTGATCCCCAAGTTTTAAAAGTGTCAGTTAGTGCCCTGATTTGTCCACCACAATATCGCAGTCCCGCTATCAGTCGCTGATCACTGCCATTACTAGCAATTTTTTGGGGAATATCCCATAGTTTGTAGACGCTATAACTTTTGCGCAAGCAGACCAATATTCGCTTATTGGGATTTTTTCTACCAAAAATATGTAGCAGAATACATATTGGTCTAAATGAATAAATTTGATTTTTTTTTCAGTTTTTTTTTATTAGATTTTTTCTTATAGCAGAAAGTAAAAATATCGTTTTTTTTTTTTAAATTGGCGGTCTTTTTTTGTTTATAGCGCAAAAAATAACAAACGCAGAGGTGATCAAATACCACCAAAAGAAAGCTCTATTTGTGGGAAAAAAGGACATTGGTGCACAGTGTCGCACCTCCGCGCAATCATAGCTTCCAACTGTCCCTGATTTCGAGGGACTGTGCCTGATTTGAAACAATGTCCCTCTTTGCCCCTCATTTGTCCCTCATTTTCTATATAGTTGTATATAAAACGCACTTTTTATCTTTCAAAATGTGTTTCTCAGGGCTAAACATTTCACCCAAATTTTAAATTGCTGCATTTGTAAATTTTAAAGCCAATATGATGGAATAGTAGTGGTAAAAAAAGTCCTTGTGGATTTAATTAACTTTTATTGGTTATTTATCCTTTAAGAGGGTGTGTCGGGGGGGGGGGGGTGTCCTATGCCTACATACATTAGTAGGTGTCCCTCATTCCCATTTCAAAATATTGGGAGGTATGTGCGCAATTGTCAGTTTAAGTAACACAGTGCCATATCGCAAAAAATGGCCTGGTAATGAAGGGTGATACATCTATTGGAGCTGAAGTGGTTAAAGGAGTTGTAAAGGTTTGTTTTTTTATTTTCTAAACAGGTTCCTTTAAGCTAGTGCATTGTTGGTTCACTTACCTTTTCCTTCGATTTCCCTTCTAAATGTTTTTTTTTTTTCTTTGTCTGAATTTCTCACTTCCTGTTACTCCTCAGTAAGCTTTCCACCATCTTCCGAGCCGTTCTGGCTGGGGGTTAGTCAGCCAGAACAGCTTACTGAGGAGGAACAGGAAGTGAGAAAATCAGACAAAGAAAACAAAGAAAAACATTTTTTTAGAAGGGAAATCGAAGGAAAATTTGAGTGAACCAACAATACACTAGCTTAAAGGAACCTATTTAAAAAAAAAAAAAACAAACGTGTGGAAAAAATTGCGGGGGTGGAAGAACTAATCTCCAAAGCCAAAGACTGCCCAGCCAAATTTTCACACACTTGGGCCTGCTGGTCTCATTTTCGCACTACAGATAGATACAAATCATTAATAGGCCAATCTCTTCCAGACCCTCCACCGCAAAAGGAATGAGACTCTTATCAACTTTACCATTACTTTCCAACAGGTTTTTCCTTTCATTCGCAAGACATAGGGCCTCCCACCCCTAAACAAGGGAAGATTGAGGGAGGACCCTTCTTGTGATTCCACACCAATCACCCCCCCCCAACGAAAGGGAAGGGAAGGGGGGAAAAAGGAAAAAAAAGAATTCCAGATTAGGCTAACCTACCTATCTTACACTGACCCCTTGGGATTGGTGGCGGAGACTGAGATGCTAACCAAGCAACCCCCCTACCCATCCCTTCCTCGATTCCGCTCTCCCCTCCCTTTTCTTTTTCTGTTTCTCCCCCCTTTTTTTCTCTTTCTTTCCTCTCTCCTCCCCTCCTCTTGTCTAGGATTTATATCATGAACTATACCAATTTGTAATTGATTCCATTAAATTCCCATGCTCGTTTGGTCTAACCATATGACATACAGTCGAAGACTTGCACTCAGAATTGGTTGCTACCATACTAGCTTATTGGCCCTCACCTCGATTCATAGATTGCTCTCTGACCTTTATGAGCACCAGACAGAAATATTATTCTGATAGTAAACACTATAATTTAGCAAACCTAGCATAATCATGCAGTATTTCTCTTGCAGAGATCCACCTTATTTGCTTTGAAATACATTGAGCCAGATTCACAGAGCCCTTACTCCGGTCTATCTCACTTTCAAATTACGCGCGTCGTATCATTAGTTTGAATCCTCAAACCATGATACGACGGCTTCGGGCTTCAATCCGACTGGTTTACGTGTTCGTACGCCTTCGGATCTACGCTGCAATAATTTTGCACCCGCTGGGTGGAGTTCCCATCGTTTTACGCGTCGGGGTATGCAAATTAGCTTTTTCCGACGATCCACGAAGTTACGATCGTCCTTCGCAATCTCTTATGGCATCTGTAGTCATCTTTTTGCTGCGTAAAGTTATTCCAGCTATTAGCTGGTCTATAGTTAGACGGCCCATGTTAAGTATGGCCGTCGTTCCCGCGTCGAGTTTCAAAATTCTTTTTTTTTTTTTGCGTAAGTCGTCCGGGAATAGGAATGTACGTAAACGACGCTACTCAAAAAAAAATTACATAACGATGTTATTTCGTGCAATGCACGGCGGGAAATTTCAGAACGGAGCATGCGCAGTTCGATCGCCGCAGGGACGCGCCTAATTTAAATGCTTCACGCCCCCTAATCGCGTATTTCGATTCCGCCGCGAGAAATACACTACGCGGCCGTAACTTACAGCCAAAATCTACCTAAATTTGTCGTAGAGCCAGGTAAAATACGGCGGCGTAGTGTATCTCTGATACTCTGCGCCGATGTAATTGTACCTGAATCTGGCCCATTGCATTTAACGTTACTTGCTTCGCTGTACAAAACTCTGTTATTATTTAGTGTATTGGAATTATTGTCTTATGCAATTTATGTTTATAAACATTGTTAACTTTCTACTCTTTACAAATAAAAAAGTTTATGAAAAAAAAAAAAAAACCTTACGACCCCTTAAGGTGAACCTGTAGTTTTCCCATGCAAAACACAGGCTCACTTGAAAGAGAAAGGAGCTTCATGTTACCTGTAGGCTTGTGACTCATCAATCACCCATCAATACATTCTGCTTAACCCACAAGTGTAGCCAAAAATGAGAAAATCCAAACAGGGATGGTCGATGTTGCTGTCCCTAGGTATAGGCGGCGGCCCACAAGTTCCTTATGAAAGAAAGGCGGCCCTGACTACAGATCAAATGTATATCTATACACAGATTCATCACAAGGAATCCAGTTGCAAAAAAGAACGGCTTGTAACTCTCACAATGAAAATAAATCACTCCAGTAGCTGTGAACAAGTGTTTTGTTCCACGTAGGTGGCTCTCGAGTGTTTAGGTTAATTGGCTTGAAGGACTACATCTTATAACGTTAAAATAGATTACCACATTCCAAGCGCTCACATTTATTGCTCACTATTCTCCCTGTTAGCCACAAGTTCACCTGAGGGGGGATACACGTTTCACCCTAATTAGATTAGAGCAGAGGATTTGTACCATTCGCAGAGAAGCGCTGCAGCCACTGCTATAATGTAACTTTCATTTAGAAGAAACACTTTGCTATGCAAATTAATTTTAAAGTAATACTTTAGAGAGAAATTGCTGCCTTAAATTAATAACCGAAGGTTAAGCCGGCATTTAAAGTGTATAACATGAGTGAGATAAAATGCTGTTATTGTTAAGGAGAATAAATGAAATCCTAAATGACATAAAACATGTAAATTAAGAAATAAATCATCAACATTTAGAAGAACAAAACAAGCTTTTATTAATAGTGCTTGTTCGTTCTATAACAGCATGTATTCCTAGTGAGGGGTTTATTCAAAGCTTTTAGTGAGAAACATGTAACAGATTAAGAAAGCCTGCTCATGTAGTTTTCATAGAATACAGGCATTTTAAAGATATTATAGAATAATTCGATAAGGACGTAGAAGGAACGGCTGAGGATCACCAAAAGATACTGGACCTGGAGAAGGCAGGAGACCCATGCAGTAACCTTTGGCTTCTAGATGCCGATCTAACAATACCAATGTTGAGTTGCTTAATAAAGTGGAGGTTTTTTTTTTGTTAGGGACTTTGAGGAAGCCATGGCCTGGTGAGGTCACGTATTCCCATTCCCGGGCGCTTTAAATGAAATCATGGCCTGATGAGGTCATGTTTTTTCATCCCTGTTTAACTGCTTGCCGACCAGCCGCCGTCATTCTACGGCGGCAGGTCGGCTCTCCTGGGCGAGAGCCCGTAGCTCTACGTCGGCTCTTCTGCAGCCACTAGGGGGCGCGTGCATGCCACCGGCGGCCAGCGCGCGCGCCCCCTGTTGGACCCAGAGTCCTGTGCGGGTGCCTGGCGAGCACGATCGCCGGGCACACGCGATCGCTCGTTACAGAGCGGGGACCGGGAGCTATGTGTGTAAACACACAGCTCCCAGTCCTGTCAGCGGGGGAAATGCTGATCTTCTGTTCATACAATGTATGAACGGAAGATCAGTGATTTCCCCTAGTGAGTCCACCCCCCATACAGTTAGAACACACCCAGGAACATACTTAACCCCTTCCCCGCCCCCTAGTGTTAACCCCTTCACTGCCAATGGCATTTTATAGTAATCCAATGCATTTTTATAGCATTGATCGCTAAAAGAATGCCAATGGTCCCAAAAATGTGTCAAAAGTGTCCGAAGTGTCCGCCATAATGTCGCAGTACTGAAAAAAAAAGCGATGATTGCCGCCATTACTAGTAAAAAAATAAAAATATGTAGAAGAATACGTATCGGTCTAAACTGAGGAAAAAAAATGTTTTTTTTATATATTTTTGGGGAAAATTTATTACAGCAAAAAGTAAAAAATATTGCATTTTTTTCAAAATACTCGCTCTATTTTTGTTTATAGCGCAAAAAATAAAAACCGCAGAGATGATCAAATACCACCAAAAGAAAGCTCTATTTATGGGAAAAAAAGGACGCCAATTTTGTTTGGGAGCTACGTCGCACGACCGCGCAATTATCAGTTAAAGCGACGCAGTGCCAAATCGCTAAAAGTGCTCTGGTCATTGGGCAGCAATATGGTCCGGGGGTTAAGTGGTTAATGTTAAGATGCTGATTGTGAAAGAGTGTTTATGCTAGTGGATGCTGAATGGAAGTCATTGTGAAGGGTGGAACTGTAATACTAGCTAGGTATAATTAATGATGGTGGGCAGTAAGGTATTTGAGGGATGATTGAGTCAGAGTCGGTTTTGCCCGGATAACTCTGCTTTATGGCTTGGGGTAGTCATACACTGTAGAGACAGATTTTACTTATAACAAGGGTTAGAAGAGGTAGAACCCGTCAGGGGTTACATAGCTCCCAACTGTCCCTCATTTTGGTCTGATCCATATAAAAATGCACTTTTTATCTTTAAAAACAGTGTAAACCTTCCATTCAAATTCAAAATTGCTGCATTTGTAAATTTTTAAAGCCAATATAAAGGAATAGTAGTGGTAAAAAAAAGCCCTTGTGGATTTAATTAACCTTTTGTTTAATTAATTCTCCTTTAAGGGGGTGTGGCAGAGGGCGTGTCCTATGCCTACATACGTTTGCTAGTAGGTGTCCCTCATTCCCATCTCAAAATGTTGCGAGGTATGGGGGTACAGTGGTCAGGATTAAAAAGAGTCCTCCTGTTTACTGCTGATCACCTGAACCCATCTGCATTAGATTATACCCTACAACTCTCTAATGCCATGTACACACGATCGGAAATTCCAACAAGAAAACTGTGGATTTTTTTCAGACAGAATTTTGGCTCTAACTTGTGTTGCATACGCACGGTTACACAAAATTCCAAGTTCAGTGATTCCGAGCATGCGTCAAATTGATTCTGGCTGTTTTTTTGCGCATCGGAATTGCATACAGACGATTGGAAATTCCGACAAGCACTTTTCCCGTCGGAAAATTTGAGAACCTGATCTCAAATTTTTGCTGTCGGAAATTCCGACAGAGAAAGTCAGATGTAGCCAACACGCTGTTGGAATTTCCGACCAAAAGCTCACTTCCAACTTGGAAAATCCGACCGTGTGTACACAGCATAAGAGTTTTGGTCAGGGACTGGGTCATTGAGGCTAGTGATAATGGCAAAGTCAGTAATAGCACCAAAAAAAAATGGATGGAGGGCACAAAGCTATTGATAATAATAATGTCTGCATTTAACCAGGTGGCTCAACAGCAAGAGCATAGGTGGGCCTTTCACCTCCACTTGTAGAAGATGTTAAACTTTTGTGACCAGGTGTAGAAATGAATGGACTAAGCCTAGTTTGTAGCTGGTGGATTTCAGCCACAGCCAGTTATGTAATCAATAAACTTCTGCTCCAGTAAACATTTTTAATGAACAAACTATCAAAAAAAGTTGGGCTTCCTATGTGGAGATCTGCCAATTATTGTTCTATGATTGTATTTTTTGACACTATGCTGGACTGTAACTTAAACAAAAGTTTGAACCAAGAGCATACCATTTCTTTAATGGGACACACAACAAGATGTTTTTGATTATTTATATAGTGCTGACATATTACAGACCTCACTAAAGATTATCGAAGGAATCACGTTAGTAGCTCTCCCCCAAAGGAGATACCTATCTAATCTCCCTAGCATACTCTCTAGGGCAGTGGTTCTCAACCTTTGTGAAACCAGGGCCTGGTAAATTCTCTCCAAAAAATTGGCCAAAAGTTAAAAAAAAATTGAAACAAGCTTACATATACAGTATGGAATACGCATTACTATACCTGCTTATAGGCTGTAAGTCCAAACTAGAAATTATTCACACAAAAAATTATGTAAAATAAGTTTCACACTATATGAAAAGCTGCAGAGATGTGACAGTTAGAAGAGTGTGGGAGGATATGGAGATTATGGAGATGGCTCAGCACTAGGAGGGGAATGAGAAACAGCAATGCCAAGTAGAATCGCCAGAGAAGACAGGGGGGGGAATGGAGAAAGCAGGTGAAAAGTAAACTATACAGAACAATGAGACTGGGGAAGAGACAGCAGTGTGGGGTCGAGCTGAAGAATACAAAGGTGCAGGTAAACAGCACGATAGACAGAGCAAAGGGACTGGGGCAAGGTGGCATTGGTGGACAGAATGGAGGGAGAGAAAGGAACAGTTATATCACAGAATGTATAGAATGAAGGCTAGGGAGGATCAGCAGTGTGGGGCAGAATGAAGGGAGAGAAAGGAACAGTTATATCACAGAATGTATAGAATGAAGGCTAGGGAGGATCAGCAGTGTGGGGCAGAATGGAGGGATATAAGGGAACTAAAGAGGGAGTTGAGTCAGCCAACAGTGCAGGGCAGAACTGTCGAGTGAATGGGGAAAAAGGCATTACATCAAAGCCCCCTTCACATCAGAGACCCTCTTTACATTAGACTCCCGTCACACATCAGAAGCCCATACTTCATTAGAGCCCTCGCTACACATCAAAGTTCTCAGTCCCTCTTTCTTATCTTACAACCTGTACCACAGCAGCAGTATGGCACAGGGCTAGAGGTAAAGTAGGTCCTCTTCTGAATGCTGGGGTGACCCGAGTTGCTGCCATCCTGGATTAGACCCATGTATTTCCATAGGGTGGTAGAACTGGCCACCAGCTATGATCGACACCATGGGGTTGATTTACTAAAACTAGAGAGCGCAACATTTGGTGCAGCTGTACATAGAAACCAATCATCTTCTAACTTTAGCTTGTTCAATTAGGCTTTGAAAAAAAAAAAACTGAAAGCTGATTGGTTTCTAATTTATGCAGAGCGCAACAGATTTTGAACTCCAGTTTTAGTAAATCAACCCCTTGTGTCTTTACTGTTCAGCATCATCGGCTGTTATGGTGCTGCACCACAGAAAGCATGACATAAAGGGACAAGTTGCTGTGCTCTGGGCAAAATCTTTTAGCCGGCTGAATAGTTTGGGGATCTCTTTTGTAAAGCAGAAGAAATAATAAATACAAAAAATGAAATTAAATTGAAAAAATTTACTCAAATGCCAAGAACCGACCAGTATTATATACCTACTTTGGCCCACCCTGTATGTACACTATATTGTCAAAGGTATTGAGACGCCTGCCTTTACACACACATAACCTTTAGTGGCATCCCAGTCTTAGTCTGTAGGGTTCAATATTGAGTTGGCCCACCCTTTGCAGCTATTACAGCTTCAACTCTTCTGGGAAGGTTGTCCAGTCCACATGGTTTAGGAGTGTGTTATGGGAATGTTTGACTATTCTTCCAGAAGAGGAATAATGAGGACCATTCTTCTGGCTCGCAGTCTCCACTCTAATTCCTCCAAAAGATGTTCTGTCGGATTAAGAACAGGACTCTGTGCAGGCCAGTCAAGTTCTTCCACCCCAAACCTTGCTTTGTGCACTGGTCCAAATCATTTGGTGGAGGGGGTATTATGGTGTGGGGCTGTTTTTCAGGGGTTGGGCTTGGCGGGTTAGCTCCAGTGAAGGGAACTCTTAAGGCGTCGGTATACCAAGACTTTTGGACAATTTCATGCTCCAAACTTTGTGGGAACAGTTTGGGGATGGCCCCTTCCTGTTCCAACATGACTGTGCACCAGTGCTCAAAGCAAGGTCCATAAAGATGTGGATGAGCGATTTTGGGGTGGAGGAACTTGACTCTCCTGCACACAGTCCTGACCTCAACCCGATAGACCACCTTTGGGTGAATTAGAGAGGAGACTGCGAGCTAGTCCTTCTCGTTCAACATTAGTGCTTCACCTCAAAAATGTGCTTCTGGAAGAATGGTCAAACATTCCCATAGACACACTCCTAAACCTGGTGGACAGCCTTCCCAGAAGAGTTGAAGCTGTTATAGCCGCAAAGGGTGGGCCAACTCAATACTGAACCTTACGGACTAAGACTAGGATGCAATTAAAGTTCATGTCTGTGTAAAGGCAGGTGTCCTTATACTTTTGACACTATAGTGTATGTGTGTGTGTATATATATATATATATATATATCTATATATCTATATATATATATATATATATATATATATATATATATATATATATATATATATATATTTAAATATAGATATATATATATATACTGTATATTTATATACAAATATAAACACACTGTATACCATATGCTCATACCAATCTGTTTTCTACACGCATACCGTATTCAATGAATACACCTGTTTTGTTGTACTGGTTGAAGTTACATTAGCAGGAACTCAGTCTTTGATTTACTACCCTGAAAGTGTCTCTCTGTCATTGTACCACAGCTACCATTACCATACGGTGTCTCCTGTCCCCTGGCATTGTGCTTACAACACAGAATTATTCACTTGCTTGTACAATACACAGGGAAGGAGAGAAAACAAGCCTCCACTATTTTTAACCACCTGCATCTATCAACATAACATCCGACTAATGCTCTGGGCAGAGGAAGAAAAAAAAATCGCCACACGCTTACAGTGCCACAGGATATCACAGGCTGAGACACATAAATGTGCTGCTGCTCGTAAAGCTGTCAGTCCGGGTTTGTCTTGTGCGGCCGAACATCAGCACTGAGCGGACAGTTGATGATTATAGTTGTAGAAATTGAATTTTTTTTCAATGGGGACTTGTTTAGGCCTGGAGGAGTGGCAGATGATAGAGCCTCTGCATGGAGAATGTAGGAAACTTTGACGAAAATACACACATAAAAAATACAAACCTTTACTGAGAGAAGTGCAGAGGTCGCCACCACTGACCTCCCTCTGAAGATGCCAACTGCCTGACTACCGCTGACCTAAATATTCCCATTGAACTTGGAGCTCTGAGCTACTGTACATACTCAACCTCAGAAAATATTTAAGTCCTTGCATAAACATAACAGTAAGGAAACTAGGGGTTTAAAAAGGAGAGTTCTATAATAGAAAGCAATGTATTTTCTTATGACGTGTTTCTATGTGTATCACGTGTATCACGTTTATGTTGTAGTAATGCTCAGTATACGTACATTGAGGTGTACTGATATTAATTTGGAATGGTTCCCTAATGTGTGTGTGTGTATATATATATATACAGTAAAACCTGCAAGCATAATTTGTTCCGGAAACATGCTTGTAATCCGAAGCACTTGTATATCAAAGCGAATTTCCCAATAAGAAATAATGGGAACTCAGATGATTCATTCAGCAAACATTTATTCATAAATCCTTCAGTTTACATTCCATATAAAAAGATTATAGCAATGTGATAGGTTGTGTAACCATAAAATGTCGATCCACAAATGGAAGTCTCCACAAGGGCATTAGAAGCATCAGGAGCTAAAGAGTATAAAAGAGAAGAGAGGCGTCTCTCAGGCCTCGTACACACGATGGGATTTTTCCGCTGGAAATGGTCCGACGGACCATTTCAGCTGAAAAATCCGCTCGTCTGTAGGGGCAAACGGATGGATTCGGACTGTTTTCTCCAGCGGAAAATTTCCAAAGCATGCTTTGAAACTTTTCCACCTGATATGTCCGCTGGTCAGTACACTCACCAGCGGACATATCCACCCGCGCAAGCGTCGTATGGATGCGATGCATGCGTGGAAGTTGTTTACTTCCTGGTGCGGTGATGTGGCGGCGTTAACGTCACCGCCACGTCACCGTGCTATCTGCCGGCGGGGATTTTGATCTGATGGTGTGTACACACCATCGGACCAAAATAGCCCGGCGGACATATCCGATGAAAACGGTCCGAGGACCGTTTGCATCGGATATGTCCGTCCGTGTGTACAAGGCCTAAGTGTAGCAATATGGTGCTAAATGTTGTACCTTCATTAAATGTAACCATATTGCTACACTTAGGCCGTGTACACACGATCGAACATGTCCGCTGAAACTGGTCTGTCCGATCGTGTGTACGGCCTAGCGGACAGGTTTCCAGCGGACAAAAGTTTCTAAGCATGCTTAGAAACTTGTCCGCTGGAAACCTGTCCGTCGGACATGTCCGCTAGTTAGTACGCCTAACCAGCGGACCGAAATCCCCCGCATGCGTCTAATTGATTCGACGCATGCGTGGAAGCATTTTACTTCCTTGTTTGCGCACGTCGCAGCGTCAACGTCACCGCCACGTCACCGCGTTGTCTGTCTGTGGGGATTTTGGTCTGATGGTGTGTACACACAACAGACCAAAATATCCCAGGAGACATGTCCGATGAAAACGGATCATTTTCATCGGACATGTCTCCTCGTGTGTACGCGGCCTCAGAGACGCCTCTCTTCTTTTTTCTACTCAGTTGTGACATGACGCTACTCTTATATCAAGGCATCACTTGTATATCAAGTCAACATTTATTAAAAAATGTTGATTGTCTTGCAAAACGCTCTCAAACCAAGTTACTCTCAAAACAAGGTTTTACTGTATATAGATACATACTGTATATATATATATATATATATATATATATATATATATATATATATATACAGTATATATACAGGGAGTGCAGAATGATTAGGCAAATTAGTATTTTGACCACATCATCCTCTTTATGCATGTTGTCTTACTCCAAGCTGTATAGGCTCTAAAGCCTACTACCAATTAAGCATATTAGGTGATGTGCATCTCTGTAATGAGAAGGGGTGTGGTCTAATGACATCAACACCCTATATCAGGTGTGCATAATTATTAGGCAACTTCCTTTCCTTTGGCAAAATGGGTCAAAAGAAGGACTTGACAGGCTCAGAAAAGTCACAAATAGTGAGATATCTTGCAGAGGGATGCAACACTCTTAAAATTGCAAAGCTTCTGAAGCGTGATCATCGAACAATCAAGCTTTTCATTCAAAATAGTCAACAGGGTCGCAAGAAGCGTGTGGAAAAACCAAGGCGCAAAATAACTGCCCATGAACTGAGAAAAGTCAAGCGTGCAGCTGCCAAGATGCCACTTGCCACCAGTTTGGCCATATTTCAGAGCTGCAACATCACTGGAGTGCCCAAAAGCACAAGGTGTGCAATACTCAGAGACATGGCCAAGGTAAGAAAGGCTGAAAGACGACCACCACTTAACAAGACACACAAGCTGAAATGTCAAGACTGGGCCAAGAAATATCTCAAGACTGATTTTTCTAAGGTTTTATGGACTGATGAAATGAGAGTGAGTCTTGATGGGCCAGATGGATGGGCCCGTGGCTGGATTGGTAAAGGGCAGAGAGCTCCAGTCCGACTCAGACGCCAGCAAGGTGGAGGTGGAGTACTGGTTTGGGCTGGTATCATCAAAGATGAGCTTGTGGGGCCTTTTCGGGTTGAGGATGGAGTCAAGTTTAACTCCCAGTCCTACTGCCAGTTTCTGGAAGACACCTTCTTCAAGCAGTGGTACAGGAAGAAGTCTGCATCCTTCAAGAAAAACATGATTTTCATGCAGGACAATGCTCCATCACACACGTCCAAGTACTTCACAGCGTGGCTGGCAAGAAAGGGTATAAAAGAAGAAAAACTAATGACATGGCCTCCTTGTTCACCTGATCTGAACCCCATTGAGAACCTGTGGTCCATCATCAAATGTGAGATTTACAAGGAGGGAAAACAGTACACCTCGCTGAACAGTGTCTGGGAGGCTGTGGTTGCTGCTGCACGCAATGTTGATGGTGAACAGATCAAAACACTGACAGAATCCATGGATGGCAGGCTTTTGAGTGTCCTTGCAAAGAAAGGTGGCTATATTGGTCACTGATTTGTTTTTGTTTTGTTTTTGAATGTCAGAAATGTATATTTGTGAATGTTGAGATGTTATATTGGTTTCACTGGTAAAAATAAATAATTGAAATGGGTATATATTTGTTTTTTGTTAAGTTGCCTAATAATTATGCACAGTAATAGTCACCTGCACACACAGATATCCCCCTAAAATAGCTAAAACTAAAAACAAACTAAAAATTACTTCCAAAAATATTCAGCTTTGATATTAATGAGTTTTTTGGGTTCATTGAGAACATGGTTGTTGTTCAATAATAAAATTAATCCTCAAAAATACAACTTGCCTAATAATTCTGCACTCCCTGTACAGTATATTACCAAAAGCATTGGGACACCTGCTTTTACACTAACATGAACTTTAATGGCATCCCAGTCTTAGTCCCTTGGGTTCAAAATTGAGTTGGCCCACCCTTTGCAGCTATAACAGCTTCAACTCTTCTGGGAATGCTGTCCACAAGGTTTAGGAGTGTGTCTATGGGAATGTTTGACCATTCTTCCAGAACACATTTGTTAGGTCAGGCACTGATGTGGTTGAGAAGGCTTGGCTCGCTTCATTAAAAAGGTGGGGCATACATGGGCAGGGCAAAGGGGTGGAGTCATAGGTGGAGCCAAGGGAGGGCGGCAAAATTAGATTTCCTAGGGTGTCAAAAATCCCAGCCTTGGATTGAGGTCAGGACTCAGTTTAGGCCAGGCAAGTTCCTCCACCCCAAACTCGCTCATCCATGTCATTATGAAGCTTTGTGCACTGGTCCAAATCCTTTGGGAGGGGGGGGGTTATGGTGTGTTTCCTTTTCTCCTCTCTCAGGGGCAATAACTGCTTGACTCGTGACATGTAAGACCAGCTGAGTCCATGACTACTGTGATCCCAGTCCTTGTCCCCAAAGAGGCATGTCCACCATGACCCTGTGTTTTCAGAAAGTGGGGTGGATAATGCTGGACATTGGATTGGAAGCAGTAGGTCTGTGGGGCATAGTACAGACGGTCCCTTACTTACAAACATCCGACTGACAAACGACACCTACTTACAAATGGAGAAAGACAACAGGAAGTGAGAGGAAATCTACCTCTTTAAGCTACACTTAAAAAAATTACCTGTTCCAACTTACAAACAGGTTCAACTTAAGAACAATCCTACAGCCCTTATCTTGTTTGTAACCTGGGGACCGCCTGTACCTGAAGTTAGGTTTCAAGTCCTTTCCTAATAAAAAGGTATAGGGCTTCCTTTTTAAATAAGAGATGTCCGCATTGATGGCCTATGATACTAAGTAAATGGTGAATTTGTCCTTTTGACCTCTTATATCTAGTTCACTAATACTGCTGATCGGATTCCAAAATTCACCCAGCGGAACAAATACTCCCTCTCCGCCAAATCATCAGCAGACCAGAATTTTCATTATTCGCTTATCTTTGTAGATCATTTCTGAATTAAGCCGGGAAATCTGCAGCTCTGTGATGCATATTTGTGCTGTATTTTTCTAGGCTGGTCAGGACATATTTTGAATATACAGTACATAGTAAAGATCCTGTAAAAATGTGATTCTGTTTACCTTTTCTACAATTACACTGCAATTCCCCATCACAAGGCTGCCGTTATACAGGACAAGGTCCCCAGCCTATTGCGTTGATGTTATTTTTCATACGCAACATTTAATGTGAAGAAATGACATTCGGCAGCGGCACAGTCATCAATCCAGCTGTCCGCGCAGATGAACGCAAAGCCAATGAGTTCAATTATAATGATAGAAAAGTATACAAAGGTGAGTAATGCCCGAGGGCTGCCGCTGCTTATTACCTCATTAATAATAAGTGCCATGCTATAAATTTGATATTTCAGGCAGTTTCTGAAGAGCAGGAAAAGCATTTTTAAGAGTTTAACATTACCCATCGTGAAGTCAAACGCACATTCCGCAGAGAACGATACGAGAGGAAGTAAATCAGTCACTTACATTCTGTTTCTAATCTTGTATCAATTCAAAGTCCATAAAAATGCTAATTCGCAAATACGATGAACAGTATTCTGTGACTTTTTACCACTTAGAACAGTCAGATTTAAAAAAAAAAAGAATATTTCTTTTATAGGATCTTAGCCTCATTGTGAAACACTAGCTTTGTTTAAAAAAACACGTCTGCTACATACAGTATGTTGCATGGGCAAACTTTATTTCAGAATCCTATCTGCTTCTATTTTTAGAGATATTGAAAACATTCCTTTTCAAAACTGAGAGGAGAATGAAATCCAAAGAGCAGTGCAGAGCTTGTCAATCAGTTTAGTAAAACCAGCTACATATTTATTTCAAGGGTGATTCATTGGCATAGTGCAGTCAGTGGGAGAAGACATCTCTACTGAGAAGCAGAGGAGTTTTCTTTACAGATTTTTTTTTTTTTTTAATCACATACTTTTTAAAGCTACTTTTCAGCTAGAAAGGACATTTAAATGCCAAGTTCACCTTTTAGGAAAAAAAAATAATACAGTAAAACCTTGGTTTGAGAGTAACTTGGTTTGAGAGCGTTTTGCAAGACAAGCTATTTTTATTTTATAAATGTTGCCTTGGTATACAAGCGATGTCTTGATATAAGAGTAGCATCATGTCACAACGAGTATAAAAAAGAAGAGAGGAGCCTCTAAGTGTAGCAATATGGTTAAATTTAAAGGGGTTGTAAAGGTACATTTTTTTTCCCTAAATAACTTCCTTTACCTTAGTGCAGTCCTCCTTCACTTACCTCAACCTTCCATTTTGCTTTTAAATGTCCTTATTTCTTCGGAGAAATCCTCACTTCCTGTTCTTCTGTCTGTAACTCCACACAGTAATGTGAGGCTTTCTCCCTGGCGTGGAGTGTCGTGCTCGACCCTGACTCTCCTTTATAATTCAGATTTTTTTTTTATTCTGCACTGTCTTTGAAATTGCCCCAGCCCCAGATCAAATCCAATCTGGGGACAAAACCGGGGACAGACTTGGTCCGGGGACTGTCCCCGGAAACCGGGGATGTCTGGTCTCCCTATCTTACCAACAAATCAAATTTCATCTCTCATTTTTCTATTGTAGGTTAGAAATCAACAGTACCTCTACTTCTACACTGTGTTCATTTATTTATTTTATTATGTTTTTTTATGAATTGGACTCACAGATGTTCAAGATGCTCACTGCACCTTGGAAGGATTTGTACCCTTTATAGGTCTCTGAATATTCAGGAGTTGCTTTTGCAATACAGAATAAAACTGTTTTCACCTTGTATCTTTGCCAGGCGCTCCATCTACCTAAAGTTAACTCAAGTCAAATAGTTTAATTTACAAACAGTGTTCACGTTCCTGTTCATGCCACGAGGGTTTAAACTGATCCATTTTAGCCATCATGACTTTCATGTTAATTACTAGGTTCCAAAGTGAGCAACGAACCTCAATGACATTTTCTTTGGTTGATGTGTACAAAGAACACTTCTAATAAAAATCCCTTATCTCCCCCATTGCAGCTTGTTCTAATCCACTCATCTGTGGCCTTATTTATTATTTCTGCATCCATCAAAAATGAAACAAGAACACATCATCTCCTGACTGTTTCACATTTGCAGCAAGGTGTTTGAAATCCTGCTTCTTGCTTTCCAAATATCTGTTTCACATGTTCATATGTTCACCACATATTTATTTTTTCTAAATTCCATTTTTGGAATTAAATGGTAGAAAAAAAACAGGGCTTAAGGTATGATGCCAACCAAAGCAGACTGGTTCATATTAGAATTCCTAGTGCAATTTTTATATTATGTAGGGTATATAGAACCTCTGAATTTCTGTGCCCCATAGGTCGAAGACCTGACCTGGCTTGTGCTAGATCCGGTAGTCCCGACTCCCTTATTCACCTTTTATGGTGCTGTCTCAAACTCCGAATGGTATTCGGCGGATATCCAAGAACTATAGAGAGATTGCCGCTCCAGGCAGGTCCCGTTGGGTGCAAATCCTCCTCTCAGGAACTGAGGGAGCCAGCAATGCACATGGCAAATAGGAACAAAAGATGATCAGGACAGCCGCACTCCAATCCAACGTAACTTTAATGTAAACAACTGGAAACAGGCACTAAAAGTCACAGGAACGGAACCTAGGACAACTGACACGTTTCACATTAACTTTAGTGTTTACTCTGTTTGCCTGTTCGGCGAACAGCGAATTTGGGGTGTTCACGGCAAATTCGAAAACACCGTTTGAAAGTCTATGGGGGAAATCAAAAGTGTTAATTTTAAAGTTAAAATGCAACTTATAGTCATAAAAAGTGGACCCTGGGTCCTGCCCCAGGGGACATGTATCAATGCAAAAAAAGTTTTAAAAACTGAAGTTTTTTTGGGAGCAGTGATTGTAATAATGCTTTTAAAGTGAAACAATAAGGCCTCGTACACACGATCAAATCTGTCCGCTGGAAACGGTCTGCTGGACCGTTTCAGCAGACAGATTCGATCGTGTGTACGGCCGAGCCGACGGATTTGGCCACCCGACAGATTTCAAAGCATGCTTTGAAATCTATCGGGTGGGAATCCGTCCGCCCGACATGTCTGCTGGTTAGTACACTTACCAGCAGACATGTCGTCCCGCACCGCCGCCGAATGGATTCGGCGCATGCGCGGAAGTGTTTTACTTCCTGGTGCGGTGACGTGGCGGCGTCAACGTCACCGCCACGTCACCGACACGTCAGAGCGCCGTCTGCTGGCGGGGATTTTGGTTTGCTCGTGTGTACACGCGAGCAAACCAAAATCCCAGCAGACAGATTTGTTCAAATCTGTCGGACAGACAGATTTGAACAAATCTGTCTGATCGTGTGTACGAGGCCTCAGAGTGAAATATTCCTTTAAATGTTGTATCTGGGGGGTGTCTAAAGTATGCATTTAAAGTAGCGCATGTTTCCAGCGTTTAGAACTGTCCCTGCACAAAATAACATTTCCGAAGGAAAAAAAGTAATTTAAAACTTGCGGCTATTCATGAATTGTCGGTCCCAGCAATACAGAGAAAAGTCATTAAAAAAAATGACAGCGCCCCCCACCCCCCTGGTATGAATATAAAGGGGAACCCCTGCCATTTTTTTCAATTACTTTTATCTGTATTGCCGGGACCAGACATTTCATTAATAGCGCGAGTAGTTTTAAATTACGTTTTTTCCTTCAAAAATGACATTTTGTCCCCCCAAATTCCATATCAGGCCATTCAGGTCTGGTATGGAAATTAAGGGGAACCCCGCATATTTTTTTTTTAAATGATGTGGGGTTCCCCCAAAAAATCCATACCAGACCCTTCAGGTCTGGTATGGATTTTAAGGGGAACTCCGCGCCAAAAAAATAAAATGGCATGGGGTTCCCCCAAAAGTCCATACCAGACCCTTTTCTGAGCACGCAACCTGGCAGGCCGCAGGAAAAGAGGGGGAGACACCCCCTCCTGAACTGTACCAGGCCACATGCCCTCAACATGGGAGGATGCTTTGGGGGTCTTGACCCCCCAAAGCACCTTGTCCCCATGTTGATGGGGACAAGGGCCTCATCCCCACAACCCTTGCCCGGTGGTTATGGGGGTCTGCGGGCGGGGGGCTTATCGTAATCAGGGATGACGTTGATGGCGGTGCGGAGGATGGTCTATGTGGATAGCTTTACCACAGATGCCATAGATAGATGTGCCTGTTTTAATCATCAACCATGTGAGTTGCTAAATGTTGTACCTTTATTAATAGTAACCATATTGCTACACTTAGAGGCACCCATCTTCTCTTTTATACTCAGTTGTGACATGACGCTACTCTTATATCAAGACATCGCTTGTTTATCAAGTAAGATTTATAAAAAATTGTGCTTGTCTTGCAAAACGCTCTCAAACCACGTTACTCTTAATCCAAGGTTTTACTGTGTATATAATACAATTAAATGCTAATTCAGTGTTTAAACCCTTGAACCTAAGAAAAAGAGGGTACACCTAAAACTGATGTTCAGTTGTACACACTTTGCACTTTGGATAATAGTTTTTGCAGAGCTGTCAGCTACACAGCATACTCAATATATATATATATATATATATATATATATATATATATATATATATATATATATATACAGTATATATATATATATATATATATATATATATATATATATCACACACACACATTTAAATATAATTTAAAACATGCCGTATTATCTCCAGAGTGTATTCTAAACCACTTCTATCCATATAAATAAAAAATATATATAATTTATCTAGGTTGCTTGAAGGAATTTTGTGCTTATTGTGGCTTGAAGACTGATAGCGGCAAATAAATTTTGTTAGTAATGAAAGTTGCAGACACCCTCAACAGTAGAAAACAGAACATTACTCCTGGCTGCTCTCAGCCTGTCAGGCTATTTCAGTTTTATTTCTGCGTGCTACAATATAAAATGCACTAACCATCCAAGAGGATCAATATACACCTTCCTCAACACCATGGAATTATGTTCTAAAATTGATTCCACCTCCACGCATGAGATCTTACAAACTGCATTCTCAGTTAATTATATACTATTGTCTTACTATGAATGAATAGGGAGTCGGGCCTGCTAGTCGCCCAGCATCCAGCAAAATGCTGACATACAACGTTCTCTTTGAAGCAGATAATGAATTGCTACCAGGATGTACATGGCGCTTTTTAGACAATAGAAAAATCTATGCATCATTTGAAACAAATAACTTTAAATTAGATCTTTAACAGAGCTTTGGTGACGTATTTTGAAGATGCGGTGAAGTGTGCCAGTATTTAATACATTGTGTTTTGGGCCCATCGTTGGATTATTACTGTTTTATAACTTGTTGAATAATGTTAAAACACCACTAAACTTGAAACATATGTTTTCCTATTTAGATAGCGCATTGCAATACACTACTGGTATTGTGATCAGCTATACCCAGTTTCTACTTTTATCGGGCAAAAAGCATCAAGTCAAGTGTCCGTGTGATGTTATTAGGGAGAAAATATGGGTCTTGGCTGAAGCAGAATGTTTTCTTTAACTAGCATATCAAGCAGTTTGCGGAAATGTACAGAATAAGGGAAGACATAAGAATACAGATTTTTATACTGCAATGGGGTTGATTTACTAAAACTGGAGAGTGCAAAATTTGCTGCAGCTCTGCATGTGAACCAATCAGTTTCTAGTTAATTAAACAAATTAAGTTAGAAGCTGATTGGCTACCATGCACAGCTGCACCAGATTTTGCACTCTCTATTTTTAGGATAATCACCCCCAATTGCTTATGGCAAAGATTCTATGCACGAACAGCTATGTAGAAAAGCAAACAATAATGAGCAAAATGTCATGATATTCATTTATCTCCTTGGTTTGAGAGCGTTTTGCAAGACAAGCAATATTTTGCCTTGATTTACAAGCGATGTCTTGATATAAGAGTAATGTCATGTCACAACTGAGTATAAAAAAGAAGAGAGGCGCCTCTAAAGCCCCATACACACTATCAGTTTTCCTGCAGGTTTTTCTCTTCAGGTTTACCAAAAGCATCTAATATGAGGTCAAACCTTAAGGCCGCGTACACACGATCGGACATGTCCGATGAAACTGGTCTGCAGACCGGTTTCATCGGACCAGTTCGATGGTGTGTACGGCCGACCAAATTCACATCGGAATTCCAATGAGGAAAAGAGAACACATTCTCTATGTAAACTCTGTGGGAATCGCTTGGAATATCCGATGGAAAAACTCAAATGGGCATACACACGGTTGGAATTTCCGATGGAAGAAGTCCGTCTGACTTTTTCCATCGGAAATTCCGATTGTGTGTACGAGGCATAAGAGGTGCCTCTCTTCTCTTTTATACCCTGTATAAAAAAATGCTTTGATATACAAGTGCTTTGGACTACAAGCATGTTTCTGGAACTAATTATGCTCGCAATCCAAGGTTTTACTGTACTTGAACCATGCAAGAGTCCACATTTCAGTACTCTAAAGTCAATCTCTGTAACACGTGCTCTGCCTAGAGTTTTTCTAATGCATTTGTTCACAAAATTGGTCTCCAATGATCTGTGTCATATTTTTTAAGATAATAACAATGTTTGTAAACCCCAGACACCAACTGGGATAATAGACATATAGCATGGTGTCCCAACAGAAAGAGGGCAAGTAAGTGGCTTCCTGCTATTTTATACTGTCACTTTTTGGCTGGTGTTAAAAAATAAACAAAAATCAGACCCCACTCTCAGAATACCAAATCTTCTGCAGATCCTGTACCCCCGAAAAAGAGATGTAGGGATTAAATATGAGATGTGGGGTTAAATTTAAGGAAACTGCATCTATCACCCTGCCTTATGAATTAATAAAATAACTCCTTTGGATCCAGGGCTGGAGTTACCATTGGCCACTGCAGAATTGGGCTTAGAGAAGAGAGAAGCAAACGCGTGTATTCTTCCTGTATTCAACCAATGCTCTTAATCCATTATTTGTAGAAAAAGTCTTATATACTGTACATTTATTTACTCACTGTCGCTATGTTTAAAGGAAAGGATAAGTAAAACAATAAAATGTTCTAAGTAAAATTGTGAGCCTAAAACAGAGTATTACTGTAGGAGCCAAAGGTCATGTGGTAACAGGCTCCTGTAAAGCAAACAGGAGCCCGTTTGGAGCTAATTTAAAAGTTATTCTTCAGCTATATGAATTATTTCAATTTACTTCAATCACTTCTAACACTCCAGTAAAGGGGGACCCTCAGAACCCCCTTAGCATGACATCTTTTAAATGGGAGTTTTAAGAATAAAGTACTGTACCTGTCACAAAAGCTCCACCAAGCAAATACATCTAATGAAGAAACTGAATACTTACCTCTTCTGCTGCTCACACTACTAAATGCTGCTTTATAGGCGTGCACACTGAAATATTTAGTTACTTCCGAAGTTTGTTTTTATTTATTTTGTTTCGTAAAAAAAAAATGCATTTGTCCGAAAATCCGAATTAATTAGGGTCGAATCTGTCATTGAAGGCTTATGGTGTCTGTTGAATGTTCTAGGAAGATTCGACGGAGCAGCTAAACTGTACGATGCCGCAATCGTACATTTCTGGTCGAATGCTCCACCCACAAGCTATAGTAGAATTCCAATGTTGTATGACACTAGTAATAATTATATTTATTAATTATTATTACTAGTCAACCAACATTAGTATTCTTCTATAGCCTATGGGTGGAGCATTTGACCATAAATGTCCACTCGTGGCAATAGTAGGTTTTTAGCTGCTTTGTCGAATCTTTATATCTCTATAATGTCAAATCTTTTCTCTCTATGTCGAATAATCTTGGACTAATAGAGTTAGGTTAGGCACATTCAACGGCATTATTGATAGACACAGATTTCTATTGTCACCATCTTACCTTATTACTACAATTGACATTTCTCACATTAAAATCCCGACATTTGGAAGAGGATCTCCTCTCCAGTATATGTACTTTGTTTTAATTTCCTTTTTTCATGGGATTGTGAGTCACTGCCAATTGGTTTTGGAAACAATCCCACTGCCCTCCTTCTTTTTATGTCACCATCATATGGAATCTTCTATCTATATCAAACTGTTGTCTCAACGAAACGGAAAATAAAGCATTTTTTATGTTGGATCTTTCGGATTTCGGACATTCGCTATCATTTGTTAAAAGGAATGCGAACATCCCCGAAATTCGGACCAAAATGCATTTTGACGAAAACAAATGTACATGTCTACTGCTTTATTCCTTAAAAATGGTCCACTGGAAAACTGATACTTACAGAGTACACAATTTGAATAAAAGGAAGGTTGTGAAACCTGCATTAGGTGAAGTTGGGGATTACCATAAAAGAGTTGTGTGGTCTCTCTCAGTGCTTTGGGATCTACAAATATGTGGATGGTCAGGAAGGCTTGGTTGAGTAGCGTTGTTTGTGGAGACACCTGTGGATTTACAAGGTAGCGATGATAAGCTAACACTGAAATTTCTGGATGCAGTTTTCTTTAATAAAGTGTTTGGAAGGACCTTTATCCTGGAACTTTTTTTACAAACATTCTGTAATTCTAGTATTTACTACTGTATAGATCCATGGCTGCCCCTACAATATTTGAAACTCAACCAAGATTTCTAGAGTGTCAGTATAATCAGTTCCCTGCAACTCTCACTGGTTCATTCCACTGCCCTTCGTGTCACTGCAGGAGATAGTAATGATATGGAAGTCAGCAGGAGGAACCAGTGAGCGCAAAGGGAGACACAGGAGATTGACATTTCTGGAAGTGTCCGTTTCCCAACAGTCTTCAGAGGACCATTTTTCAGAAACAGAGCATTGTTCAGCAGTAAAGGTGTCAGGAGAGGTAAGTAGTCTGGTTCTTATTTACAAGTATGTGCTAGATTAAGACTTTTTTTTTATTATGTGACCAAGCCATTTAAATAAAGGCACTTGGATTCCCAATTGTTGGTGTACTTCCACAGCATTTCATGGATTTTCATCCAAAACAGCTCTTAATAGCTGCAAGTCATTGAACTACAAAATACAGATATCCTATTATATAATGAGACATCCCCAAATTTGAAGTCTCCCACCTCTACTTCTTTCAAAAGGAGACATCTGTGGCTGCTTTATGACAGATATTATCACCAAACTGGCATCAGTAAATTGGAATCTGATTGACTGTCCTTGTAGCCCATTATATGACTTTGTGTACCACTTTAATGATTAAGTCCACATGTGTTGGTGCCATTACGGCAATCGGCTTTATTTTATCACTAGGTTTGATTAATACCATCAACAGGGTGGAGAATTCAGGTGAATAGAATAAAAATAACCTAAAATGGAAATACATTTTGTTTTTGTTTATTCCGGTGTCATTCATTCTATTCCCACTTTCCTCTTAAAACATAATTAGACAAGATTAATAACGCAATAGCCCTTTACGAAGACAAATTGATGATTTCAGGCTCCTCGGCACGGCATTTGTTTGAAATATCAGAGGACAGATTGGCCTTCGTCCCAGACTGCAAAAAAAGCCAAAAGAATGTATATATGAAACAACAACAAAAAAAAATGTTATATTAATTTGCTTCCTACAACTCCCAGGTCCCCTGTAATACAAACGTGCCTCACACTGAAGCAATTCTGGTACTTGGAAGTTTTCCAAACTAGAAAATGTTTTGAAAAATATTAATGTTTCCTTGAACAGAAAATTTTGAGATTAAAAGTAGACTCGAGTCAAACACGAACATCTGCCATTTAAACAGACTCGGGAGACACATTGTATCTGCATAGTGACTCTAATTTGTAATCCAGCAATAATTTTGTGCATTAGGCCTTCATGGTCATCAAATCTCTATGATTGCTGGTAACCTGCCCTTTTGCATGTCCCTGTTCATGTGCCAATCGCTATATAGGATGGTAAGCCACATTGTTCTAGATCTGCACATATGGAAATATAGGGGAGGCAGAGATCTTAAAATCCTATTGAACGTTCAGCTTTATTGAGCTAGAGAATGCTAAATACATGCTTTCTTTAGATGGCAGCCATAGCCTGAGCAGCAATGCCTGTCCCCTGCCAGCATTCTATAGAAAACCTTAGAGCAACACTGTATCCTGGCCTAGGCCAACAAGGCTCAGGCCTAAGGCAGCACTTTTCAGGAGGGGCAGCACGAAAAGAGTCCCCGCCGGCATACGCTACACTGTCAATGTAGCACCAGTCTTATGGGGCAGACTGGGCTGAAAGGCAAATTAGTTTAGCTCCCCATAAAGCGGCCGCACTGCTTCCGGTATGCGGGCGGCCGGCATTCTGCATCTGTGGGGGGGAGGGCACTGCTTCTAATTTTGACTGTCTTATCATCCTGGACCACAAACCTTCCTCACTGTGCTATAAGTTTTCTGCTGAACCATTGGCATGGTTATATCTTCTTAGTCCTTTTCATAACATTATCAAAAATTTGTGCTTAAAGTTTCATTTTGGATAGAGTAAGGGAGGGTTATAGCCCCGGTCAGTTTATTTTTTATCATCCCTGTCCCATTGCAGAGATTTTCCTTCACTTCCTGCCCCATAGCCAAACAGGGAGTGAGAATCTATGCAAATTAATTGAATCCATTGCCCCCCCCCCGCCCCCCCAGGCCCTCAGAACTAGTGTCCCCACTCGAAAATTTTAGAGCAGGTCTTAAACAACAAGGGGTGTAGCCCTGACAGGGAGTGGTGGGTCATATCTAAATTAGGGGGTGCACGAGTTTAGTCAGGTCTAGGGCAGCACAAAACCTAAATACACTACTGCCTTAGAGGACCATTTCTCTTTGTGTGGAAGCTGTGAACTCTTTTTCAGAATTCTGAGCCAGAGTTAGAGCTTTCTAATCAGAGGGAAGCCCAAGTTTTGATTCTTGCAAAACACTACAATTAAGAATAGATTTGGTGATGTGAAAATATCCTCTCCTGTGGCCATCAAAACGCCTTGACTGAATAAGGACAATTAAAAAAAGGAATGAGGGGAAGCCGGTGTTCTGGCGAGAAATGCCCCACTTGCACAGTACGGAGCTGCCGAAAGTCTCCGAAAATTGGAATTTGGGATCAGTTGTAGACGGCACCTGCGCACAATAGCCAACATTGTGCCACACACTTCTGATGCTTGTGCAAATCTGCAAGGGGCGGATTTCTTCATGATGGGTGCTTGTGAAGGGCGGATGCCTACAGAAGGGGGTCTATTTTGAAATGATGGGAAGTGCTGTTAATTTGCTATACTGCCTACACGTGTTAGCGGGGCGTGTTTAGCCAACTGAAGGTCGGGTTTTCGAATATTGATGGGCGGGTTTGCAGGGCCGATTTAGCGAGCTAACACAAGCAATAGCACTGCCCATCTTTACACAATAAGCCCCCTTCTGTAGGCATCCGCCCCTCACACGTGTCCATCAAGAAGAAATTTGCCCCATTGCAGATTTGCGCGAGCATCGAGAGCGTGTGGCACAATGTAGTCAATTGTGCGCAGGCGCCGTCTACTGCTGATCCTAAATTTCTGATGTTCGGATGCTTTCGACTGCTCCGTACGGTGCAAAAGCTGCACCGATATTAGGCATTATTTGTTGTGGGGCATTTGTCGACAGGACACCGGTACTCATTAAAAATGTTTCTCTTTTCCAGATGTTCATGTGATAGCAGCTGAATGGTAGACTGCCAATTTGAAATTTAACTTCCTTTGCAGTACAGATCGCATATCCAAGCACTGTACCCAAGCCATAAAACATGGACAGTGCTGAAACCAAAACAGTATTTCCCCCTGGAAAGGTAAGTATTTCCTTACTTCTATCACTCTTTTATCTAGTCCAGCCATCCTGTGGTATGCTTTAAAGCCAAATTCCAGCTTGAATGAATGAATGAATGAACTCTTATATAGCGCGGCAACATGCGAACTAAATCGCCTCTGGGCGCTTGTTGTTCCTGTCTCCTTTGGTATCAAAAGAGATGAGTCTTGATCTTTCTCATGAAAGCTAAGTGGTTCTCTTCCAACCGAATGCTGGTTGGTAAAGCGTTCCATAGTCTGGGACCCTGGACCGCAAATCTTCTATCTCCTTTGGACCTGTAGTTGGCTTTCGGTATCTGGAGTAGATTTTGATTGGTGGATCGCAAGACGCGATTGGGATTATGAGCTTTTATTTTTTCGCATAGATATTGGGGGGCATTCCCATGAATACATCTATGCGTTAGACAGAGAGCTTTAAAAGTAATTCTGTCTTTTACTGGTAAACAGTGAAGGGATCTCAGTGAGGGTGAGATTGATTCCCAGGGTTTTTTCCCAGTCACAAGTCTGGCGGCCGTATTTTGAACGACTTGTAGACGAGCGATTTGGTACTTTGGGAGTCCGAGGTAAAGGGCATTTGCATAGTCCAATCTTGAGTTTACAATTGCTCCCACCACGACCGCAATGTCTTCTTTGGGAATAAAAGGGATGAGTCTATGTAGTAGGCGCAGCAGATGGTGAGATCCGCTGATCTGCTTGGACCAAAATAAAATTGTAATCGGTTAAAAATAAAGACGCAGTTTCAGCTATTATTATACTGGCATTGTCCTTGTAGACTCAATGATTGAGCAATGTCGTGCCACTCTTCCATTGGGTTGAATGATGATTGGCATAATTCAGGTGGGGTACAGAAGAGGAGGGGTGAGGGTTCAAGGCTGGAGTTGGCATTCAACTTGCTTGATCACTTTTTCTCACCACATAGTTCCTTGACTGACTTATAGTTTTAGAAACTCCTGGTAATTACCCCTTTATCTCCTTAGGCCTTCATTTTTTTTTAAATCATGTACCTTACAAAATTGTAGAGGTGGCCGCCTTGCCTGAAAATTACATGGCACAGATTAAGACTTCCATTTAATTTCTTCTTTTATTAAAATTGTAGCGTCTAAACCAAAGTCTAAACCAATATCTGCAAGCATTGGCATTGTTTTTTATCCCTTGCTCATAACAGTGCAGGGCTTGTTCATGTCCAGGTAGAAGCACAGAGTAATAGATGAAGAGAGCAAATGACTTCACTTATGATCCTGTGATACAAACTGAAAACCACGCACTGACCTTGAGGACCAGGGATGATTAATACTACTGTACAGGATAATTGAAGGGAAATTGCTAGGGCCCTGGCAAGATTCTTTTTTTAGCTTTAAAGGATGAGTGAAATTTTCACACTAACCAGTTTTTTGTAACTTGTCCTTACAACCTGTGCAAAATATCCAATAGTAAGGCCCCGTACACACGACCGAGATTCTCGGCAGAATCCAGCGAGAAGCTCGCTGGGAGACATATTCTGCCGAGGTTCTCGGTCGTGTGTACACTTCCGACGAGCGTCCCGTCGGGAAGCTCGTTGCGGCAAAATAGAGAGCATGCTCTCTTTTTTCTCGTTGTTCAATGAGGAAATTTGGCTCAACGAGCTTTCCGACCGCTCATCGGGAACCTCGTCGGGCGGAACGATGAGTTTAGCCCGACGAGGTTCTCGGACGTGTGTACGGGGCCTCAGAGTTCCCTCTAGATAAAATAACTGCTTCATGTAAAGCAGCTTGCTGCCTCCCTGCATTGTGTATACATGGTCTCCTCCTTGTATGAAAGCTTTGATCCTTAAGGCCCCGTTCACACCTCAGCGATTTTCCACTTGAATCTTGTAGCTCTGAAACGCTCAACAAGTCAAATCCCATTCATTCCAATCGCCCATGTTCACATCTGAGCGTTCTGTCAATTGAAGCTGTAAAAGCTTGCAATACACTTCTAAAAAGCTTTAAAAAAAACGCCAGTAAATCGCTATGCTCAGGTGTGAATGTAGCCTAAGTCTAGTACACATGGGCCGAACATCACATGGCATTGGCTGGTTCAATAGAAGCCAGACCACATTCAGACCATGCGTACTGCAGTTGATCTGACAGAAGCTAGCCGCTCACTGTGGCATGACCGAAAAGGGTCTGCCGATTGGCTCCTAATCAGCGCTGACTGGAGTGTTCTAGAGAGGGGGAGGGGGTGTCCCCCTGTCAGAACACAATAGAACAGCAGGGGAGATTGATGTACTAACTTTGGACAGTTAGTACAGTGGTTCCTCGTGAGCTGTCAGTTTTTTTTTTTTCATTCAGCCCTTCTGGGTTGAACAAAGAAAAACGACTACCCCGTGTTTCCCCGAAAATAACACTGGGTCTTTTATTAATTTTGGCTACAAAAACACACTAGCGCTTATTTTCAGGGGATGTCTTATCTATGTCCACTGTTCTCTCCACCTCTACCCCTGCCAGATCAGGAGTCATCATTATGACATCTTTAACCTCAAAAATTTACCTTAGTTGATGTCATTGTGGAAGCGTGTAGTCCGTTTTGTGAAAGGATTGTATAGTGTCCAGTGTGTCTCCTTTTGTAACTTTTTTAAAAAAACGTATAGTGTCCAGTGGGTCTCCTTTTGTAACTTTCTTGTTGAGGGTGCTTTTGTTTGGTGCCGCTGGGCGCTCTCGTGGTCCGCCAGAACAATTTTTCTCTGCTCCTAGCACTGCTGAGGGAGAATCCTAGATCCCTGCTGGCGTCAGCCCCGCTCCAAGCACTACAAAGGGAGGGGGCGCTGATTTCGCCGTTATGGAGGGGAAGGTCTCTGGCGGGTTGTGTGGGCACCAGGCGGCGCTGTGGATAGGGTGTTTTTCGACAATGGAGTTGCAGGGGGAGACACAGTGGACATTATGTGATCTTTTTGCAGGACTGATTATATATTTTTTCAAGGAGTTTACTAGGGCTTATTTTCGGAGAAGGGCTTATATTGCAGCTCTCTCTGAAAATCAGGCTAGGTCTTATTTTGTGGGTAGGGCTTATTTTTGGGGGAAACATGGTAGTGTGTACTAGACTTTAATGAGCAGCACACTCATAGTGGTGCCCTCTCATGGTATGAGTTGCTTGTTACAAGATACCCATGCGATCACACTGCCCGAGAAGCCCGAAGAAGAACAAATCCAAACAAAATCACCTCAAGGCGCTTATTTCCATCCCGTGTCGTCCTAATCCTTCAGAAGAGGCGGGTCTCAATTTTTTTCCTGAAGGCTCGATGGTTTTCTTCCATGCGGATGTTTGTGGGTAGAACGTTCTATAGCCGTGGTCCTTGGACTGCAAAACTTTATTCTACATGCCATGGTAGGACACCTGTGTTTATTGTCAGAAAGAAGTATCCTTTTCTACTATTTTTTTTAATGTGCACAGGCTGCATGTATCCTTTACTTGTTCAATTTTACCAAACTTTGCTTTAGGATGACACATGACTGCTGTTTGTCATGCATCTCGAATACAACAAGTATCCATAACTCAACACCTGACAAGTTTTTATTCTTTTTTAACTACATGGAGGTTACTAAGCATTAAAATGTCTAGGACGACCAGCTCGGCTCTATAAAGATTTATTAGGCATGAGGAATGCGGAACTTCAAACAAAATGACTGAACACGATATATTGGAGACAGAATGAAAAGAGAGCAGTGACCTATTTTATTCATATGTAAACCAACATGTGTTTAGAAATATTTGGTTAGTCCACAAAATCAAGTGTGACTGGAGGGCCCTGAGGGGGCGAGGAGAGAGCTCGGCTGCTTTGAGATGTCTGGGATTTTACAAGTGGAAATGTTGATATCCAAGCCGTACAACGGGATGTTCTCAGATGTACAATCTGCACATCAATCATTTATTTTAGATTTTATTTTCTCAGTTTAACTAAATACTGCAAATGGGATCTAACTGAACTGAAATGAAATCATTGGCGATTCTGACAAAGCTCTCTTTTATATACGTTGTATACATTTTGTGTCTCTAGGCTCTGCTGTTTCACACCTTTCAGCCGGTTATGGCTCACCCAGATAATTGCTATATTTTGTATTCGGCCGGCGCAGCTGTGCAATGTACCAATACAAGGGTAATGTTAGGAAATAGTACAGAGGAAATGCTTAACCACTTGCCTACTTGGCACTTTCACCGCCTTCCTGCCCAAGGCATTTTTTAGCTGTCGGAAGAAACGGTACGATCCTGCTGCTTCTAAAGGGCCTGTGTCTTGATCGTTGGTTCCCGCGCGTGGGAGTGACGTTACGTGACTCCGGACAGTCACAGAGCCGGATCCACAGCCCCGGAAGAAAGAGGGGTGAAGATGGACACGGCCACCAGCAGGGACATCGGGGACAATCGCAGGCTTCGTTTGCAGGTAGGTGGAACATAATGGGCTAGTATGCGATGCATCCCCACTATGCTTTTGCTTTCAGGGGATTAACCTCAAACTAACCTTAAAGTGGAATAAAAGCCTAACTATATGTATTTTAAGACACGTTCCCTCCTCCTTCTACCTATTCTGCCTAACCTGTATAAAAAAGATCTGTGTACTTACCTAATTTTATTCTGGTCCAGTCCAGTCACATTATCCTGAAGCTCTTTAAAAGGGAGCGCTGAGGAGCCGTGTTGTCACTCATAGGCTCCCATAGCTCAGCCATTGTCTGCGCTACATCCTCCCTGTTCTCCCCTGCAGCATGCATTCGCTAACACAGGGGAGCTGGAGCTGTAAGATCATGTGACTGGACCTGAGCGGATCAGTATACAGATCCTTTTTTTAAAAGGTTGGGCAGGATAGGTAGAAGCAGGGGGAGGGAAACATTTTAAGAATAGATATAGTTAGGCTCTTCTTTCAATGTAACCGATTGCTGACTAGTGTTGCTCACTAATATTCGCATTGCGAATATTCGCTACGAATATTGCATATTCGAGTATTCGCGAATAACTCGAATATCGCGGCGAATATTCGCTATTTCGAATATTCGTATTTTTCAAATTTCGCAATAAATTTTGCAATAAATTTTGCAATAAATTTCGCAATTATTATTATTTTTTTTTATAAAATATAGCGAATATTCGTAAATATCGAATATTCGTGATATTTTATCCAAAAAAAAAATAGCGAAATTTCGCAATCATTTTCGCTTTCGCATATGCGAAATTTCGCTATTTTTTTTTTTTTTTTATAAAATATAGCGAATATTCGTAAATATCGAATATTCGTGATATTTTATAAAAAAAAAAAAAAACGCGAAATTTCGCATTGGCGAAAATTTGCATTGACGAAAATTCGCATTGGCGAAAATTCGCATTGGCGAAAATACGCAATTTTTTTTTTTTTAATTTTTTTATAAAATATCACGAATATTCGATATTAACGAATATTCGCGAATATTCTTCGAAATATTCGCGAAATATCGCTAAATCGAATATGGCGTATTCCGCTCATCACTATTGCTGACCACATTTACGTTGACAGAATGGCACGGCTGCGCAAATGGACTTATATATACACCCCCTTTAATTTGCCTGCCATGTCGTCGTGTGTGCACCACAGGCGCACTCGCAACTGCGCACACTGGTGTCCCGCGATTGTGTCACAGAGCTGAAGAATGGGGAGATGTTAGTGTAAACACATCTCCGTGTTCTGCCTTGTGACATGTCACTGATCATCTGAAAAAAAGGGGGGAGGGTTGGGACTTTATATTAGATGCGTTTTTAGCAGTATGCAATTAAATATAAACATGGAATATAAAAAAATGTTTCCATATTGGCCAGGCTCAAAGTTGTCAACCAAAAAGCACTTTTTTTTATATTCCATGTTTATATTTAATTGCATACTGCTAAAAACGCATCTAATATAAAGTCCCAACCCTCCCCCCTTTTTTCATTTATTTACAGGGATGGAGGCCTATGGTAGTATCTTCATATGCCTCATCTAAAGTCCCACCCCTATCTCCCCTCTTTTTGTCACTGATCGTCTGTTCCATCTCATCGGGAACAACAATCAGTGGCGTGTCACGGCAAGCCACGCCCCTAATAGTTAGAAGCACTTCCTAGGTCACACTTAACCCCTTCAGCACCCCCTACAGGTTAACCCATTCACTGCCAGTGACATTTTTACAGTAAGCAGTGCCTTTTTATAGCACTGTTGCTGTAAAAATGACAATGGTCCCAAAAT
Source organism: Rana kukunoris (assembly GCA_029574335.1). NCBI lineage: Eukaryota > Metazoa > Chordata > Amphibia > Anura > Ranidae > Rana > Rana kukunoris. The sequence continues at coordinate 68,322,183 of CM056053.1, read as the reverse complement.
GGTGTCAAAAGTGTCTGATGTGTCCACCATAATATCGCAGTCATGATAAAAATCGATGAATGCCACCATTACTAGTAAAAAAATAATATTAATAAAAATGCCATAAAACGATCCACTATTTTGTAGACGCTATAACTTTTGCACAAACCAATCAATAATCGCTTATTGCGTTTTTTTTTTTTTTACCAAAAATATGTACTGTAGAAGAATGCATATCGGCCTAAACTGTGGAATTTTTTTTTTTTTCAATATATTTAAAAACAAAAATATATTTATAACAAAAAGTAAAAATATTGTTGCTCTATTTTTGTTTATAGCGCAAAAAATAAAAACCGCTAAGGTGATCAAATACCACCAAAAAAAAGCTCTATTTGTGGGAAAGAAAATACATCAATTTTGTTTGGGAGCCACTCGTCAGTTAAAGCGACGCAGTGCCGAATCGCAAAAAGTGGCCTGGTCTTTGGCCAGCCAAATGGTCCAGGGCTGAAGTGGTTAATTAGCTTTTAACCATGACCCTAAAATGCAAACTAACATTTGAACCCTCAAACCTTGACCCCATTAATAACCTTTTTTAATCAATAACATCTGTACTTCAACTTTGCCAAAAATACTTGGCCATCCTACTCGGCCAAAGGCACCTGGCCTCCCCAGAAGACCAAAGGAAGGAAAAAACAAAGCAGTTTATGATCCTCAGCCTTGAATTCGAAGTTTCAGTGAGTGCCGGTTCACACTACAGCGACTTGGGATCCGACGTGTGACACCCCAAGTCGCGCGACATGAGAAATTCCATTGAAGTTAATGAGAGCCGTCTTAATGTACACTACTGAAGTCGCTCCGACTTCAGAAAAGGTTCCTGTACTACTTCTAGGCAACTTGTAGGCAACTTTTACCAATAAAGTCGGATCTCCGTCTTAACTGAAGCAACTTCAGGAAGAGAAACTAGTTTTCTCAGGCAAACCCCTCCCTCCCACAGAGCTCATTATTGTTTGATTGGCCACTGGCAAAGTCGCCTGTCTTGGAGGCAACTTGAAGTTGCGTTGTAAGTCACTCCAAGTCGCACTGAAGTCATCTCGCAAAGTCGCTCTGGAAGTCGCGTTGCCCCTGTGTGAACCGACACAACTGTATCTCGTTATTTTCTCTTTAACCCCTTCCATACAGGGCATTTTCACCCCCTTCCTGCCCAGACCAATTTTTAGTTTTCAGCGCTGTTGCACTTTGAATGACAATTGCGCGGTCATGCAACACTGTACCCAAATTAAATCATTATGTTTTTTTCCCCACACAAATAGAGCTTTCTTTTAGTGGTATTTGATCATCTCTGTGGTTTTTATTTTTTGCGCTATAAACAAAAGAAGAGCGTCAATTAAAAAAAAAACACAATATTTTTTACTTTTTTATTTATTACATATAACAATTATTTTTTTTAACGTTTTTTTTCCTCAGTTTCGACCTATACGTATTTTTGTACGTATTTTTGGTAAAAAAAAAACGAAATAATCGTATATTGATTGGTTTGCGCGAAAGTTATAGCGTCTACAAAATAGGTGATAGATTTATGGCATTTTTTTTTTTTACTAGTAATGGCGGCGATCTGCGTTTTTTTTTTTTGTGACCGTGACATTGCGGCGGACATATCGGACACTTTTGACACGTTTTTGGGACCATTTACACAGCGATTAGTGCTATAAAATTGTACTGATTACTGTGTAAATGTGACTGGCAGGGAAGGGGTTAACACTAGGGGGCGCTGAAGGAGTTAAAATGTTTCCTAAAGTATGTTCTAACTGTAGGGGGAGGGGGACTCGCAGGGGGAGGAGACCAATGTGTGTTCCTCTGTACTGGGAACACACATCAGTCTCCTCACTGCTGACAGGAGGTGGATCAGTGTGTTTACACACACAGATCCACACTCCTGCCGTAATCAGCGGTAATCGCGGGTGCCCGACGGCAATCGCGGCCGCCGGGCACGCGCGCGGGATCGCAAATGGTGCCGCGGGTGCGCGCGCGCCCTAGAATGCCGTGAAGACAGGACGTTGTGTGACGTCCAGTCTCATCGGCGAGGGGTTGTTCAAGACGTAAATCCCCTATGGCCCGGTATTGAAGTGGTTAAAGCCAAAAAAGACGTAATACTGATAAAATAGGATTTGCTTTCTGTTTAGTCTGATTCAGGCAGCAATTAAATACTGCTTTATATAGATTGAAATTGTGACAGCCCTAGAAGTGGCTAATTTGTTGACCGATTGCCTTATTTTTTTGCGTTAAATACATGATACGCCCTCAGAGGATACTTCAAGTCCCTAAATGCCATTCAAAGATTGAAACTGCTACATTTGCAAAATAAAGCTTTTATTTTTTCCCCCCATACTTTAGTTTAGTCAGCAGCTGTATTGTGAGAAAATGGGATACAAGTCTGGAAACTGGAACAGCTTAAGGGAATTTCATACAGCAAAGGGTTATATAACGTCCTATACATAAATGACATTATAAAGACCCAGTGATATAAAGTGAACAAAGGCATGCATTTAGTTACAGAGCTTGGTATATCTTTCCATTGTCAGTTTATTATTAAATGTAAAAAAAAATCTCCAGTGTTGTCACATATAATTTAAAATGGTCAGAATTCCATTTATAACTATATAAATGGAAGCAATGTGATCAGCAGAGTAAAGTAAGGCACATAAAAGATTATGGAAAAGGGTAGCAGAGACTGTGCTTTTATTACATTAGGCATGTGACCCAGAGACTCCTTAAACCCTGGGCAAACAGCTAAATAAACAAATTAAATGCAATTATATTAAATATGAGAGCTGTTTTACCTGTTGCATTTTTGCCCATCTAAGGCCCCTTTCACACAGACGGATAGAATGGTGCTTTTAGCTGCAGATTCTACAGATTTGGCGCAGCTATCTGCACATAAGCGCAGGTAATTGCAGTGGGTTTGGTATTAATCATGAGGGGGAACACCACGCCAAATTTTAAATAAAAAAACGGCATGAGTTCCCCTCCAGGAGCATACTTGGTTCTTTGGCGACGAGCGAGCCGCATGGCCTCAACATGGGGGGTGGGTGCTTTGGGGCAGGGGGGCACCCCCGGAGCTGGCCAAAAAAATGACTTCAACAACCTGTGTAGTATGTATTTTTTGCACTTTTTTCCTCCAGATGAATGGGTAGGGGTATGGGTATGATGTACCCCATACTCATTCATCTAGGGTGGGGGGGGCGGGATCTCGTGGCCCCCTTATTAAAGGGGTCTCCCGGATTCCTATAAGCTCCCGCCCGCAAACAACGATCTGCTTTGGAGTGGGGGCCACAGGGAGCCTCCCTGCCCCAAAGCACCTACCCCCCATGTTGAGGGCATGCGGCCTGGTACAGTTCAGGAGGGGGGGCGCTCGCTCATCCCCACCCCCTTTCCTGACCGACCAGGCTGCATGCTCGGATAGGGGTCTGGTATGGATTTTGGGGGAGCCCCTACACCGTTTTTTTGGCGTATGGGGTTCCCCTTAAAATCCATACCAGACCTAAGGGCCTGGTATGCTCCTGGAGGGGAACCAATGCTGGTTTATTATTTAAAATTTGGTGTGGAGTTCCCCCTCATGATTCATACTAAACACAGTGCCTGGTATTGGCAGGGATCCAAGTCGGATCCCCATTCAATATCGTGCCGCAGCTAAACGTAACCACAGCTAATCGCACTGTACAAATGCAGCTGATCGCTGTGCCTGGAGTCTTGAATTACACAGAGAATAAACATGCTTTTAACTGCGGCAGAACAGCCGTCTGTGTGAAAGGGGCCTAAGTCTGAGATTTACACAGCTCTGCCATACCACACACCCCTCTGGGTCAGGACAGACAACCTAACTTTGCTCTGCAGCAGTTCACTACCATATATGCACAAAATGAGTAAAAGTGAGGACAATAGAGCCAGGGGCGGACTGACAACTCATGGGGCACTCGGGCAAAAGGAGATTTGGCACAATTATAGGTATTTGACACAATTATATTACACAAACACACACATTGTACATTATATAATACTGTAATTTAGTGGATTCTAGGATGTTACAACCACTTTAACTCAGTTCACACTGGGAATTCCTGACAGGTATGGAGAGAGAGTGGGAGAGAAGATAGCACATTACCTGATAAGACCTACCCCGAAAATAAGCCCTACTGTGTCTATTGTTGCCAAAATTATAATAAGAACAGGTCTTATTTTCGGGGGCTAAAAGGTAGGTCAATTACACCCTACATGCAAATTTTGAGCACATAAAGGCGACCTGCCTCCCTATTTTTGGTGCATGTAAAAACCTGGAACCTTGTTGACAAGGTCCTGTATTGATATATAAAGAATATCCTGAATGCCAGTTTATCGAGGAGCTTTAGAGTCGCTCATGTGAAATGAACAGACACTCTACATGGCTGTGCAAACCCTGGGAAGCAAGATCCAAGCTTAGCATCACAGGGAAAATATGCAGCGCCAGCAAATCTTCTGAGTATTTTTTACCGTGACGAATAACTCCCTCGATATTGCAGCTGAATTTTCATAAGTAATACCGATATATGAAGCATATTTAACCTTCATTTATGTAAAATATATTGCAATTTGCTTAGTAGGAAAAGATATTTCTCAGTGAAAACTGGCTTTTAGCTTTTTTTCAACTTTAACAGATATTTTAAATGTTCATTTTCCCATCTGTCTCCTATATAAAATATTACCATTTAAATCATTTTTTTGGCAAACAATTTCATTTTATAAGGCTTGGCTGAAGACGTTGGGATTTGGATGTGGTTGTCTAAGAGGATCCTGCTGGAAGATTTGTCCTGGTTAGGTCATATGAAGGAGACAGCTGAAAAGAGCCTTTTCTCCCGATGCCAAGGTGAATGACACAAAAGTCTCCATTCGCTCTGATAGTCTCACCTGAGACAGATTGCTAAGCTTCTGCTTAGCTTTACATGTTTTCACGTGCCAGTCTCTGGGCCACGGGATGAAAAATTACCTTTCTGCCAATATTGGAGCTAGGACACTTCTCTCCACAGCCTCCACCAGATGGGCCTAATTAAACTATTAGCCAATGAAACGGGGGCTGATAGCTCTATTAGGAATCCTCCTGTGCTTAAATAAACAGCTCAAAATAAATAGATTTTCCACTTTGAATGCAATGCGTGTGCTTATTTGTCCGCCCCTAGCGATGCAATAATACTGGATCATTTTGATGCAAAAATTGATCTTACAGAAATCAAAGGAAACAAATATATATATATATATATATATATATATATATATATATATATATATATATACTGTATTTGCTGGCGTATAAGACTACATATTACACTTAAAAAAACTGGCCAAAAAGCAGGGGTCGTCTCATAAGCTGGGTCAGCTGCTCGGATGCCTGCTGGATATGTGGTAATACTGAAGCTTTGGCTACATACAGTATATACCGCTTAGCCAATCCCGATGAGCGATGTATTCAAATAAATACAGACCCTGCTCTGATTGGAGTAACAACTTCTGCCAATCCGAGCAGGCTACATACAGTAGGTTGCTCGGATTGGCTTTGAGAGTCAGAGAGGCGTGGGCTGATGATGTTACAGCCTCTGCCAATCCAAGCAGGCTTTGTATTCATTAATAGAATATATCGCTCATTGTGATTGGCTCCAGCTCCAGCAAGAATGAAGAAGAATATGGCTCCAGAAGGAAGAAATATGAAGCATCGGTAGGGGGTCGTCTTATACAGTGAGTACAGGCAAAAAATCTTAAAGAAACTGTAAAATTAGGGGGTCGTCTTATATGCCCGGTAGCCTTGTACACCGGCAAATACAGTATATATTATACCTACATATAAATATATAAGATTATATACAGTATTGCCTTGTACACATGATCAGAATTTCCATTGAAAAAAGTCTGATGGAATTTTTTCATCGGATATTCCGACCGTGTGCGGGCCCCATCAGACTTTTTTCCATCGGAGTTTAGAAATAGAACATGTTTTATTTTTTTCCGATGGAAGAATGTCCTATCGGAAATTCCTGTGTGGAACTATGACTGAAAAAAAAATATGCATGCTCAGAATCAAGTCGATGCATGCTCGGAAGCATTGAACTTCATTTTTCTCGGCTCGCCTTAGTGTTTTACGTCACCGCATTTTGGACGGTCGGAATTTGGTCTGACAGTGTGTATGCAAGACAGCTTCAATGAAATTCCGACAGAAAATTCCATCGGATTTTATCCCACCGGAAATTACTATTGTGTGTACAGGGCAAAACTCACAAACGTGAGTACACCCCTCACATTTTTGTAAATATTTTATTATATTTTTTCATGTGATAACACTGAAGAAATGACACTTTGCTACAATGTAAAGTAGTGAGTGTACAGCTTGTATAACATTGTAAATTTGGTGCCCCCTTAAAATAATTCAACACACGTACTCCTCTAAGTGAAAATGTACAAATTGGGCCCAAAGTGTCAATATTTTGTGTGGTCACCATTATTTTCTAGAACTGCCTTAACCCTCCTGGGCATGGATTTCACCAGAGCTTCACAGGTCGCCACTGGAGTCCTCTTCCACTCCTCCATGACGACATCACAGAGCTGGTGAATGTTAGAGACCTTGCGCTCCTCCACCTTTCGTTTGAGGATGCCTCACAGATGCTCAATAGGGTTTAGGTCTGGAGACATGCTTGGCCAGTCCATCACCTTTACCATCAGTTTCTTTAGCAAGGCAGTGGTCGCCTTGGAGGTGTGTTTGGGGTCGTTATCATGTTGGAATACTGCCCTGCGGCCCAGTCTTTGAAGGGAGGGGATCATGCTCTGCTTCAGTATGTCACAGTACATGTTGGCATTTAAAGATCCCTCAATGAACTGCAGCTCCCCAGTGCCCACAGCACCCATCCAACCCCAGACCATGACACTCCCACCACCATGCTTGACTGTAGGCAAGACAAACTAATCTTTGTACTCCCCACCTGGTTATTTTTAGGGGAGAGAAAATGTACACTGCTATACAAGCTGTACATTCACTACTTTATATTGTATCAAAGTATATTTTCTGTTGTCACATGAAAAGATATAATAAAATATTTACATAAATGTTAGGGGTGTACTCGCTTTTGTGAGATACTGTATATGTTGTATGGTTGATTTTAGATGGATTGGTGTTATGCTAAAAATGTAAAAAAAAAGATGCGTTCTAAGTCCTGAGGAGACAAAATTTCAGAAGATAGAGTCGGCAACTCCAATAATCCTTAATCCATTTTATTGATACATGAAAAAGAGTAAAACATTTGTTTACTCTTTCTCGTGAATCAATAAAATGGATTAAAGGGGTTGTAAAGACAAAAATATTTTCCTCTTAAAGCGGAGTTTCACCCAGGAAAACCACTTTTGCCCATCTTCTTTAAAAAAATTAAATAAAAAAAAAAACCTGAAAAAAAAAAAAACTCACCCGAAATACCTGTTGCTATGCGGAAGTCCGTAATCTGCCTCACCTGCACCGCGGTCTGATTTCTTCTTCTCCTTCTCCTAATGAATGGGGCGCGCTGCTTTCTGGGAACTGTGTGTGTTCTCAGAGAGCAGCGCGCTCATTCACAAGCCAGCGTGAGACTCACGCAGGCGCAGTAGGAAATGGGCAGTGAAGCCGTACGGCTTCACTGCCTGTTTCCCATAGTGTGAATGGCGGTGCGGGACCCTGAGCGATCGTGGGACCGGCATCGGGGGACCCATCAGCGCGGGCAAGTAGGACAAGGTAAGTCTGACAGTAGCCGATAAAGTAAAAAGTAATGTTTTGCATTATAACTAGTTTTATACCTGTTGAAATCGAGCCGTTTTATTCACCTCCGTCACTCCTGAATCGTTATTCTCAATGACTTTCTGGTTTGCGGTGCACATTCATTCTTGCTACATCACGGCCTAATGGGAACTACAGTTCCCATTAGGCTTAGCCTCCATGCCTGTGAGGGATAAGAGAGCCTCTTCATGCAGGGCTGTAGTCATAGGGAGGGGGTGAGCACATTCTGCTTTCCACCATGCAAAACGGCTCAGATGCTGGTGGAAAGCAAGAAGAGGAGAGACAAGGAATGGCATTTTCAAACCTGGATTACTGTATTTTGGAGGTCAAAAGGAAAAACAATGTAAGTGATATTTAAATGCTATAGCTTACAGCAATCAATTGATCTAATAAAAAACAAACCTTTAGTGTTCCTTTAAGGATTATTGGAGTTGCCAACTCTATCTTCTGAAATTCTGTCTATTCCTCAATGTACGAGGGAACATCTTTGCCAGAGCACCCACTGTGGTTTTCTGTTTTTAAACCAAAGGGATACACTGCTTTGAGTTCTGCGCCATTTGTTTCTCCTAAATCCTAAGGAAGCGGATTATCCGTGAAATTTTTAAACTACAAAACAACTCATTGTTGGGCTGTTTGACCTTTCTGTTGAGTTATATGTAATCCAATGTTGTTGTTTTTTATCTGTGAACAGGTAATTTTAAAAATATCTAATAAAAATAATATACTTTTACATGAAAAAACATATTATTCGTATGTGAAGTTAATACTTTGCTGGAGTACATATTTAAAAATCCCTTTAACTACTCTATGCTATTGTTTTACAGTTATCCCAGAGGCTGAAAGTGAAAGAAAATCCAGAATTTTGGGCTGTCACCAGAACTGGAATAGAGGCAACATCTTCCAATGGGGGACAGTAGTTCTGGTGACCATGGTAACAATCAGGGATTCTATCAGTTGGGGGATTTCCTTTCACTTCCTGTTTTGGCTATGGGACAGAAAGTGAGGGGAAATATTCTCAATGGCTCACAAAAAAAAAAAAAAAAAAGCTGCCAAGAAGTTGCTATCTGAAATGAGAAAACAATCAGTTTTGCCTTTAATTCTACTTTAAAACTCTCAGGAACAAATCATTCAATTGCATGTGTAGCTTTGGGCTAAATGCCATTAGCAGGTCTCTAAAGTAAACTAAAACAGATCTATGCAATGCAAACTGATTGTATGATGCAAAAATTTTACCTTGAAGTGAACCTGCAGTGTTCACACATTTTGAAATTAAATACACTTTGAAACAAGCGTTCATTCCCCTCTGTAGCTATAGGCATTTTGGGGAAATTAATTTCCAAAGTTCACAACAGAGCCACTGAAATCTCTGCTTTTTTTTTCATTAGAAACAATCTTGGCAGCCGGCCAGAACCCTAATGTAAACAACTACCAGGCATTGTTCAGGGTCAACATGCATTTAAATACCAACAATGTGTAACCCGCAGTGCTGCCACCACTGTTTGCAAACTATTGATATTTACATCACCCCTGAAAGAGTCATTATGCAGCGGCAGCACATGCGTCAAGTGACTTTGGTCAATTCTGAGTGATTCAGGCTCCATTCACACCTAGGCGTTTTAACGCCTGAAGCCCGACCCTCGTGTAGCCCCTAATACGCTGGAGGGGAGAAATAACATTGCCCTCTATGGAGATGGTTCACATCTCCACGCCGAACGCCGAAACGCAGAACGCCTGAAGCTCAAAACAAGTCCCGGAACCCTTTTTTTCAGGCGGCTTCGGCGTTCGGCATAGGAGATGTGGACCTGGGGGTTAAATGGGGGTTAAAATCGCGGCGTTTTGTCTCCGCAAACCGCGGTACAAAACGCCGTAATTTGTCGCCGCAATTCGCGGGACAAAACGCTGCGAATAGTTGTGAATGCAGCCTAAAGGCTGAGGTGTGCACATGCTACATGAATGACTTTCAGGGAAGATATAAACATCAATACGATTTGATCAGCTGCGGTGGCACCATGGGCTTCCTAAAGCAGCAGTGGAGGCCAATTGGGTTCATGTTTACTGTATGTATGTAAACGTTAGCAGATACAGTATGTACATGCATACAGAGTACAATATGACCCATACGTAGGACTGTGAACACATCTCTAGTTTTTGTTTATGTAGCTAAATGCTGTGGTCCAAAATAGGGCAGGGTACCCGAGCCCAAGGCATACAATATGTGTACAAATGACAGATCTGTGCAAAGGAAATTGTATTCCAATTTGCATAAATCCTTAGTGTCTTTGTTGTGATTTTTGGGGATTTTAAGAATGAACTACTTCACAGCACAAAAAGCTAGAGAGGTAAGTGAGAACTTGTTTTTAAGCTCTTATACTGCTTGTTTGGTATACAGTATTTAAAAACGAATGTACTTCAGGCTCCACTTTAAAAGATATGGAAACCCTAACAATGAACATTTATTATTTTATTTTGGACGGGCTATAAAAATGCCTGACCTTTTGCTGTTTATGCAGCACACCAAACTACAAGGGACAGAAAATTCCCATCTGTTTTTTGTGGTGTTCGCCAAAGCACATGCATTTCACAAGATACATTAGAATGACATACAAAATTAGCATTGTTTACGCATTACTATGTGTCACTAAGATAAGTGTTAAATGTGTTTTCCCATACATTACTGCAGCACAAAGGTGTGAAGATCTAATGTAAAAATGATAAGTAGGCAGAAGGCTTTTGGCAGCTTATATGCAAATCTTTTTTTTTTTGTAAAGCTGAACTTCTCCAGCCGCTCCATGCTCTGATGGTCCTTATCGACCAATGATCCATAGGAAAAGCTGAGATTTGCATATGTCTTCTCACTGATGTGAACCCCTATTGATACATTTGTTTATTTATTTTAACTAGTTGTGTTAACATTTAATATAATTGATACAACTCCTAATCAGACTTCTATAGTTTAATGTTAATGGAAATGACCTGTTTACCTGTTCAGCTGCCTTGCATGATTATTTATACCTTACAGTGTAAAATTCAATTTATTTGTTGCTAGAGAAAACTTTAAAGGAACATTTTGGGGTAGATTAAAGAAATAAACCTACATATTCACCTCCATGCTGCAGCATCTGTGTCATGCTGCAGCTGTCTTTCACTGGCTCTAACCACAAGAACTGAGAGGCCACCTGAATGCTGATTGCTCAGTTCTTGGTCAGCTCTGAGCAAAGTGCAAGGATTATCAGTCACTGTTCTCTACTCTGCCCTTCCAGTGCTCACTGGAATACCAGGCAGGAGAGGGGGCAGGCATAGTTGGCTTTAGCTCTCAGCCGAGCACTGAGAGCCAGAGCCAGCTGTCATTCAGGCAGCTGGGTGGATCCCGACAATATGGGTGAGATCCTTCCAGAGCCTCGTCCGCCTCTGTTACATCAGCCAACAGTGGGCTGATTCTGAGTCACAGAAGTAGTGACCCACAAGAGAAGTTTGGCTTTATCTATACTTCTATTTTAACTTGACAGCACAGTGGATACCTTGTTAGCACTCTTAACTTGCAGTGCTCTGGTCCTGAGTTCAGTTTCCAACTATAATATGTAAACTATTTTTACTGACTTCTCCTCTGATTGCCTGGCTGTCATGTTCATCCAATAACTTGAATACTTTTTTGGGCCAGAAACAGAGCATGTATGTGCCCCAGGAGTGCTCACTTTACCTGCAATAAACTTGTTCCAGATTGCCAGCTCAGGATGAACTGAAATCAATTGATTTTTGAATTGATTGATGGCCAGGCATTTATTATTTTTAGAAAAAGGGCAGCAGTGGCAGCCCCAGTTTTTCTCAGTACAGGTTTTGTTAAAGCGTTACTAAACCCAGGACTGCACATTCACTATATCTGGTCTCCCACAGTACATACATTAGGTGCCGCCGATTTTGTATATCCAGCGCGATGGGATCGCGCTGGATATCGTGGCTGTGAGGCTGTGCTTCTCGCTTGCCGCCCCCACAAGATGCAGCACATCCATAGGAATGTATTGCGGGTGGCGAGCAGGAGGGGCGACAGAGCTCGGTGCTGGCTTCCATGATGGGGGTCGCGAGGCGGCCAATGTCGCGCTGTCTGAACACAATTATGTACAATATCGCAGTCAGGTACTGTAGAACATTAATTAAGTAAAATTTAATTATTTTAGTAAATATAAACTGCTAAATACCCTTTTCTCATCAGCAGTATATAGCAGTCGTGTGAGTTCTATCACTGTCTAACTAAAGCTTGTAAGAGGAATTTTTCATTCTGAACTGACTGTCCTATGAGGCTGCAGGACCCCTGACCCTCTGTCTGGACAGTGCTGATTGACCCTGTGCTGATGACATGCACCCTCCCAAGAAAAAAAAAGTTCTAGTAATACACACCAAACTGAGCATGTGCAGAGTGACTCCAAAGGCTCTGTCTTATCGGGAGATGGATTGGGGACAGTGGAAGAAGGGGAGGATCAGAGAAGACATGATCAAACAGCTTTTTTACACAATGCGGAGGATTAAACCATTAGGTTACACAGTGAGTATAACAAGCATGCTTTACTACATATACAGACTGATTTTACGATTGTGCATATCGTAACACTGTAAAATGGTTTATTACGAAGCTTTTGTAGGGAACGCTGTGGAATATATAAGTGCTGTATGCATATAAGAAATAAGGGTAAAAGCTTATCTAAACCCAAGAAAAAAAAAACATATTGTACCTTACCTGTGCTTAGACTGTATTGTTATTATTATTGTTTTCAGGCTTTCTTACCTCTATTTGCACCTGGTGATCCGACTAATAACACACTTCATGTGCTAGAAAAGGGGTCTCCAAGCTGTGGCCCGAGGGCCGGATGTGGCCCTTTGCTAGCCTTTATCTGTCCCTTGGGGCAGTATTTCTCCCAACGATATGAGGCACTATTCCTCCCAATGACACCAACAATGGGGCTCAATTTCTTCCACTAATAGCAATGATGCCTACTACTGCCCACCAACACTGGAGCCATGTTTATTCTCACTGATGCTCGGCCCTGGGGCATTTTCTACCCCCACTGGTCAAAATCCGGCCCCCCTGAAGTCTCAAACACAGTAAACTGGCCCTTTGCTTGAAAAGTATGGCGATCCCTGTGCTAGAGTGAGAACACTCAAATGCTCCACTGTATCTATGGAGGAAGGGGCATTCTCACATTAGGGCATAAAGTGTGTTTGCACAGCAGAGCATCTTCCCCTTTCCTCTTCTCCGTAACAAGGGGGAGGTGTTCTATAGTTCAGAGTGAACAATTGTAACTGATAACAGTGCAGCACAGGCTGGGAGCAAAGGAGGTTATCATTTCACTAGATTTGTGTCAAATATGTTGTTTTTGTTTTGTTTTTGCACTTGCCGGACAGATATAACAAATTATTTCAATAGTATATTTAGTACACCTAACATAAGCAAAGTTTATTGCTTTGTTTTGCATAAATAATGTTGAATCATATGCAGAAAAATACATAAAATAAACCAAATTATCGGGTATCACTTTCTTGCTGCCAAAAACTAAACTGGTAAAGTGGGTAAGACTACAATATAGTACATTTCAGGGGATCACTTGTCATTTCTAAATGAATATGACTTTTTTGTGCAGTGGCTTAAACTGCCTATCAAAACACGGTCTGCAATGTTCAGCCTAGCAACTGAGACATTAAAAAATAAATAAAAGAGAATAATCATTATATTATGGAAATTACCTCGTGTCATTTCTCTGGCAAACAGAAAACAAATAATTCCAAGATTTACTATGGCATGCCAAGGACGGCATTTTCTCATTTAATTAACACTATTATGTTTGTGACTTTTCATTCCTTAAGATTTAATTGACACATGAAGATGGTGTAAGTGTTCCCTGTGCAGTTTTGATGTGTCAATAACATAAAACAACACGTTCCTGTAGGCAATGCAATCCATTTAAGGTCCTCCACAGTGCATACCCTACATCTCACAAAAGTGAGTACACCCCTCACATTTTTGTAAATATTGTGTTATATATTTTCATCTGGCAACACTGAAGAAATTACACGTTGCTACAATGTAAAGTAGTGAGTGTACAGCTTGTATAACAGTGTAAATTTGCTGTCCCCTCAAAATAACTCAACACACAGCCATTAATGTCGAAACTGCTGGCAAAAAAAGTGAATACACCCCTAAGTGAAAATGTCCAAATTGAGCCCAAAGTATTTTGTGTGGCCTCCATTATTTTCCAGCACTGCCTTCACCCTCTTGGGCATGGAGTTCACCAGAGCTTCACATGTTGCTACTGGAGTCGTCGTCCCCTCCTCCATCACGGAGCTGGTGGATGTTAGAGACCTTGTGCTCCTCCACCTTCCATTTGAGGATGTCCCACAGATGCTAGGGGTTAGGTCTGGAGGCATGTTTGGCCAATCCATCACCTTTACCCTCAACTTCTTTAGCAAGGCAGTGGTCATCTTGGAGGTGTGTTGGGGGTCGTTATAATGTTGGAATACTGCCCTACGGCACATTTTCCAAAGGGAGGGGATCATGCACTGCTTAAGAATATCACAATACATGTTGGTATTCATGGTTCCCTTAATGAACTGTAGCTCCCCAGTGCTGGCAGCACCCATGCGGCCCCAGACCATGACACTCCCACCACAATGCTTGACTGTAGCAAGACACACTTGTCTTTGTACTCCTCACCTGGTTGCCGCCACAAACGCTTGTCACCATATGAACCAAATACGTTTATCTTGGTCTGATCAGACCACAGGACATGGACAGACAGGACTTAGTGTGCTTGTCATCAAAATGTTTGCAGGCATTATCTTTAGAAGAAGCTTCCTTCTGGGATGACAGCCATGCAGACCAATTTGATGCAGTGTGCGGCACATTATCTGAGCACTGACAGGCTGACCCCCCCCCCCCACCCCTTCAACATCTGCAGCAATGCTGGCAGCACTCATACGTCTTTTTCCCAAAGACAACCTCTTGATATGCTGCTGTGTGTGTGCACACTAGGTGCCATGTTGAACTTCCAGTGACCAGTATAAGAGTGAAAGCAATAACACCAAATTTAACACACATGTTCCCCATTCACACCTGAGACCTAACGAGTCACATGACACTGGGGAAGGAAAATGGCTAATTGGACCCGATTTGGACCTTTTCACTTAGGGGTGTACTCACTTTTGTTTGCCAGCAGTTTAGACATTAATGTCTGTGTGTTGAGTTATTTTGAGGGGACATCAGATCTACACTGTTATACAAGCTGCACACTCACTACACAACATTGTAGCAAAGTGTCATTTCTTCAGTGTTGTCACAAGGAAAGTTAAGATAATAAAATATTTACAAAAATGTGAGGGGTGTACTCACTTTTGTGAGATACTGTATATTTCCATTTTTTTCTATAGCCAAGCTTTTCATTTTTAAATGCTAAATGTGTTAAATTCTGTGAGATTAAATCTGAACTACAGGCAGACAAAAAACGACACAAATTAATGAAGCTCTTTAATCATTATCATTACATCATTAAACATATTTTTTCCCATAAAGATTTTATTGAAGTTTTTCATGTACATCCATATATTAACAGCCATATACACAGAGTACAGATGCCAACAGTAATACAAGAAAGAGCAAATAAATAGGTACAGGGGCAAAATGAAAACGAGCCATTCCAAAGGGGGTTCTAGCTTGAGATATGGGTCATAAGGTATTTCCAGATGTTAACCATAAACACCATACATGGGTATTCCAAGTTGGATTGAGGTAAGTGCAACCCTTAGGCCGCGTACACACGATCGGTCCAAACCAATGAAAATGGACTTAAGTCCAGTTTCATCGGTCCAAACCGACCGTGTGTACGGCCTATCGGTCCGTCGTCCGTTGGACCAAAGTTTTAAAACTTGCTTTAAAGTCGGACCGATGGACGCCTGACCATCGGTCCAAACCGATGGTTAGTACGCAAAAGCATCGGTCCAAAAACCCGCGCATGCTCAGAATCAAGTCGACGCATGCTTGGAAGCATTGAACTTCATTTTTTTCAGCACGTCCTTGTGTTTTACGTCACCGCGTACTGACACGATCAGTTTTTGAACTGATGGTGTGTACGCACATTAGACCATCAGACCATCAGTCTGTGAACCGATGAAAACGGTCCGTCAGTCCATTCTCATTGGGTTGGACCGATCGTGTGTACGCGGCCTCAGAGTCAAAAGGCCTCCCCTAGGGGTATTAAAATGCTAATGCATAATACAGATATACAGAAAAAGGCCAGTAAAATAACAGTCACATGCTCCATCAAGGGAATATGGACACGTATGCCCTGTACACACGATCGGTTTGTCTGAAAATGAACCAATGGATTTTTTCATCAGATATCCGATGAAGCTGACTTTCGTCAGTCTTGCCTACACACCATCGGTTAAAGAACCGATCGTGTCCAATGCAGTGACGTAAAACACAACGACGTGCTGAGAAAAATTAAGTTCAAAGCTTCCGAGCATGCGTTGACTTGTTTCTGAGCATACGTGGATTCTTGACCGATGGATTTCCCCACAGACATTCGTTTTTTTTTTTTTTTTTTCGTTTTTTTTATCATAAGAACATTTAAAACGTGTTCTATTTTTGTTTCAGCTATGGGAAAAAAAACTGATGGGACCCACACATGACTGGTTTGTCCGATAAAAACGGTCCATCGTGTGTACAGGGCATTATTGCAACAGGTCCTCTCAAATGTCAATCATCTCAGTGGCCATGGTTACACCCCAGGTGCAAGGAATTTCTGATGACTGCTTTCTCTAAAAAAATCTTATTTTTTTCCCTTTTTTCTTTTGCTGCGGGCTAAGCATTCTAAATGTGCCCAATCAATGCTTAATTCTACCAGGTACTCAAACTATCATTATTATTTCAGCTCCTGAATGCTTGAATTGCAGGCAATACTCCAGCAGCTCAGCCTATTAATTGGATTCTATCTGCATTGAGAAAAAATTTGACCTGAGGATATAGGACATGTAAAACAAGGTTTGAGATATTATCTGTGCATCTCGGGGGAGCAATATCTCTCCACTTGTAATTATTTGAGTTCCCAATAATACAGTATTCTAAAAGATGTTGTAAGAAATCCATGATGTCGAAGACTGCTAAAAGAAACTGGGACAAGTTCTTGTCTCTCTGACATAAGAAGCATCTACATTTTAACCAGAAGCGTCTGTACTGTACCTAGGATTTTATTTTATAAGTCAACTGAAGAAACAGAACATATACACATACATTAAGCTAGTTCCACAAAAACAAAGCTGTGGGATTGAGTGCTTAAGTAATTTTATTTAAATGAGAGTCACCAAAGCAATGGTATAACAAAAAACACTGTAAAGGAGATAAGGAATATGTATCATACCGTAGAGCTACAAAAGAGGAATTCTTTAAATTGGTTCACATTCACATTTACCCCAATATTTGCTCATCTGAGACTGTTTCACACTTAGAGAAAATAATTTGCATGACATTAACCTGCTATAGGAATGTCAAACAGATTTTTTTCATCACACCAATGTTTTTTGATTTTTAAATTTGTTGCTTCTTTTTTTTGGGCCCTCAGTGGTTTAAATTGTATGTTGCCCTATCATTTTATCTAATTAAGGAGGGGTGATGAAAATAAGTAATAAAAGCTGCTCCCTAGATAATACAGAGTGCTGAATTATAACTATTGTATGCGTGGGAAAGGGGCGCTAGAGAAAAAATTAAATATTGTGTATATTATGTGAATAGGTGTAACCTATCCCAATATAGGCATCAATCCCATTGCAAACTAATTGGTACACCTATTATGAAATAAGTGATCAAATAAGTAAACAAATATATATGTGGATTATACTGTATATTGATTGACAATGTGCTGTGAACCATAAATTGAACAATGACACGCTGTAAAACATGAAAAGTGCTCCGTGCTCAAAATCTTCCAAGTGATAAGATCCACCTTCACCAATAAGGACACCTCAAGTGGGGATGAATGGCTCCTTACCAGATGATGTTGACCTATTAGTTAAAATAAGGTCAATAGAGCTTAGGTATCAGCTACTTCCCATGGAGATTCCAATACAAATGGCAGATGATTGCGGATATCATAAAGGAGCTGTTTTCTTTCCTTTATGATATCCGCAATCATCTGCCATTTGTATTGGAATCTCCATGGGAAGTAGCTGATACCTAAGCTCTATTGACCTTATTTTAACTAATAGGTCAACATCATCTGGTAAGGAGCCATTCATCCCCACTTGAGGTGTCCTTATTGGTGAAGGTGGATCTTATCACTTGGAAGATTTTGAGCACGGAGCACTTTTTATGTTTTACAGCGTGTCATTGTTCAATTTATGGTTCACAGCACATTGTCAATCAATATATAATCCACATATATATTTGTTTACTTATTTGATCACTTATTTCATAATAGGTGTACCAATTAGTTTGCAATGGGATTGATGCCTATATTGGGATAGGTTACACCTATTCACATAATATACACAATATTTAATTTTTTCTCTAGCGCCCCTTTCCCACGCATACATTATATATATAAATATATATATATATATATATATATATATATATATATATATATATATATAAAAAATATATATATATTCAGAAAATCTAGAGAATACAATGGCGGTTGTTGCAATACTGTCATGGTTATGCAGTAATGTCTGGCAGCTTACCTTCCTCTCCATGTGTTCACCTTAGAGGCCTGACACTCTCATCTGGCTGCTTTTATCATCTCCCTTAGCTGTATGGCTCCATCCCAGGCCATATCAGGGACCCTATATTAACCAGTGCACTGCAGGTGTGCCTTGCTGATCAACGTTGTTTGTTAAGCATTGTGTGTTTGAGTACCTGCTTGCTGTGTGCTACGTTTATCTCTGTGTACCGACCTTGGCTTGTCCCCGACTTCACCTGTGACCCTGACCCTTGGCCTGTCCCTTGTTTATCCTTGTCTGCTTGTCGCCCGACCTTGGCTTAACCCTTCACTATCTCTTGTGTCCTGAGTGGCTCCTTCCCCTCTCTCCCTACGGAGCGTGACCTAGGGGACTCTGGGGGCTGCGACCTGGATTCAGTTGCAGCTAAGGCCATCCTCACCACTAAAGGCTCTGGTGAATACCAGCTGGATCTTAGACTACACTCCCTGGAGAATCTTGGGCTCAACACTGTTTGTGCTTCAGTGGTCCTTCCCTCCATATTCACTCTGTGGTCCACCGCAGCAGTCTGCCATAGGGTTCACTACCTTGTGGTGCACTCCTGACTTCAATGAGGTGAATCTGTCAACTGATCACAGGTGACAAGACAAATACCTGTTGTCACACCATATTAGTGGTCGTACAAATGCAAAAAAGAAAACTGTAAAATTAGTAAATTTTTATTTTATTTTGTGAAAGATAATGGTATGTTGAGAAAATTGATACCCAACATGTCACGCTCAAAAATTGCGCCTATTTGTGGAATGGCGAAAAACATTGATCCTTAAAAATCTCCATAGATGACGTTTAAAAATGTCTACAGGTTATGTGTATATGTTCTGTTGCTTCAGTTGACTTAACTAAAATAAAATCCTAGGTACAGACGCTTCTGGTTAAAATGTAGATGTTTCTTATGTCAGATAGACAAGAACTTGTCCCAGTTTCTTTTAGCAGTCTCCTGGAAATTTCTGGATTTCTTACAACATCTTTTAGAATACTGTATTATTGGGAACTCAATTAATTACAAGTGGAGAGATATTGCTCCCCCGAGATGCACGAATAATATCTCAAACCTTGTTTTACATGTCCTATATCCTCAGGTCTAATTTTTTCTCAATGCAGATAGAATCTTAAAAATCTCCATAGGTGATGTTTAAAAATGTCTACAGGTTACTCCTTTTGAGTTACAGAGGAGGTCTTTTTCTAGAATAATTGCTCTTGCGCTAACGATCGCGAAGACACCTCACATGTGTGGTTTGAACACCATTTACATATGCGGGTGCAACTTATGTATGGGTTCGCTTCTGCGCGCAAGAACGGAGGGATGGGTTGATTTAAATTTTTTTTTTTCTTATTTATTTTTAATTTTAATTTTTTTACACTGTCAAAATGAATAGAGGGGAAATATTCCAATGAGCACACTAGTTCTGGTGACCTTGACCTGGAGGTCTCCGGTGAATTTCCCTAATTTGATAATTTGAAGGGATTTCCTCTCATTTCCTCTTTGACTATGGGACAGGAAGTAAGGGGAAATCTCCACAATCGAACACAGATGAAAAAAAAAAAAAAAAACAGACAGGGGTTGTAACCCTCCCTTTGCTTTATCCAAAATGAAAAAAAAAAATGTTTGCCTATAGTTCTACCTTATGTTCTTAGGGTTGGGTTAGTGCATGGCATACCTTAAAAATGGTTTTGCATAAAGAACTGACATTTACACACCACAGTCTTAAATCTACCTTATAATTTTAAATAGAATTTGTTCTAGGGACAAACGGGGCCTCTTAGGTCATGTGCCAGGGGTACAGACTCCCTCTCAATTAGATTCATATGAATATTAATGCAACTTCTCAGCTTGGCGCGGTGGCGCCTATGCACTGCCAGTTCCAAGTGGTCTGAAAAATTCTATGAAAATATTTACTTCTAGCTAAACTGTTGTTCTGCCATGTGAGCGTCAAGTGCCTGAACCGTCACCATGTTACAAATGAAGTGAAGCCTCAGTTGTCAGCGCAAAGTGTCATAATAGGAGACAAGAGGGCCAAACGCTCTACTGAGACTTACTTTCCAGACACCATGGTTCTGTACAATTGAATTCACTCATGTATTGGTTAACATAAACAGTGTGGAGAGTATGACATGTCAAATTAGCAGCTTTGCAAATCTCCTGTTAATTGTCAGCCTAATTAAAAAATTGCTAATTATAATGTTTATAACTTCAAATAACTGTTCAGCTATAAAGAACTGCCTGTCAGGTGTAAACAGGGGGACTGAAGGGAAAAAAATCAATCGACATCTGTTAATTTATCAGAGGCAGTACACTAAATTGAAAAATGGATTGCCTAATGCACTGTAAATCTGTTCTACGATAAAAGACCAATTCATTTCAACACCTGCTTTATAAATTGTAATGGGCATTTTTACCGTACAGCCCCAGGGCTACTTTTGCTCGATTTAACCCCTCGTATTTTGGGCTTTTAAGAAGGAATCCTATGTATTAAAATAGTAGGATCAGTGTGTGTTGAAGTATAAACATCAACTGTGCAGTTTGGTTTCCTGTTTCAGCACAGAGCTGTCAGTAACACATGTGATACTTTACGGAGTTAAGATAATATTTTGTAACAGCTAAATACACAAATGAAATACATATATGAGAGCAGTTTTACCTGCCAAAGGATTTTTATTCATGTTCATTCTGTAATCAGATTTACACAGCCCTGCCAGACAGTACAATCCTCCCTGGCATGGAAGGGGACCCAACAGTTTCACTTTCACTTAGGGCTCATTTACATTTGCTTCAGCTTCAACAAGGCTTCAACGAGGCTTCAATGAGGCTTCAACGAGGCTTCAACAAGGCTTCAACGAGGCTTCGGACATGCTTTGTTAAAGCTCTCTGAATGCTAGTCAAAGCTCCTGTCACTAAATAAAATGGTTAGCTTACAGTCCTGTTTAAACCTTCTTTTGCTTTGCTTCGCTTCAAAAATTATACCCCATGTAGCTTCAGTGGTGCTTCAAAGCATCTTCAAAGCCTCCATAGAAGTCTATGGCAAAGCTCGCTTGAAGCCCCACTGAAGCCTTACCAAAAGTTCACCAAAGCCTCACCGAAGCCCCACCAAAGCCTCACCGGAGCCCCACCAAAGCCTCACCGAAGCTCCACCAAAGCCCCACCCAAGCCTTATGCCGCGTACACACGATCATTTTTCGGGTTGTAAAAAACAAAGTTTTTTAAAAATGTAATTTAAAACAATCGTGTGTGTGGGCTTCAGAGCATCTTTCAGGTTCTGAAAAACGTGCCAATTTTTTTTCAGACATGCTCTATTTTTTTCACAACGTTTTAAACGTTGTCGTTTTTCAGGTTGTAAAAAGTTATCGTGTGTAGGCTTTAACAATGTGAAAAACCCGCGCATTCTCAAAAGCAAGTTATGAGACGGGAGCGCTCGTTCTGGTAAAACTACCATTCGTAATGGAGATAGCACATTCATCACGATGTAACAGACAGAAAAGCGCAAATCGTCTTTTACTAACACGAAATCAGCTAAAGCAGCCCAAAGGGTGGCGTCTTCCGAATGGAACTTCCCCTTTTTAGTGCCGTCGTACGTGTTGTACGTCACCACGCTTTGCTAGAGCATTTTTTTTAAACGATCGTGTGTAGGCAAGGCCGTTTTAATGATGAAGTTGAAAAAAACTTTGGCCCAGATTCACAGAGCGATTACGCCTGTCTAACTGGTGTTAGACAGGAGTAATTTCAAATTTCGCGTGCCGTATCACTAGTTTGAATCCTCAAACCATGATACGGTGGCTTCGGGCTTCGATCCGAGAGGCTTACAATATTTTTGCGGCCGCTGGGAGGAGTCCGCGTCGTTTTCAGCGTCGGGATATGCAAATTACTTTTTACGGCGATCCACGAAGATACGAGTGGTCTTCGCAATCGCTTACGTCATTTTTTTGCTACGTACTGTTAGACCAGCTATTTGCTGGTCTAACGGTGCGCAGCCCATGTTAAGTATGGCCGTCGTTCCCGCGTCGAATTTAATTTTTTTTTTTTTTTTTACGTAACTCGTTCGGGAATAGGAATGTCCATAAACGACGCTACTCAAACAACGAATGACGTAACGACGTGATTTCGCGCAATGCACGGCGGGAAATTTCTGAACGGAGCATGCGCAGTTCGATCGCCGCGGGAACGCGCCTATTTTAAATGCTTCACGCCCCCTACTCGCGTAGATGGCTTGCGCCGGGAGAAATACACTACACCGCCGTAGTTACCTGGACAAAATCTACCTGGATTCCACGTAGAGCCAGGTGAAATACGGCGGCGTAGAGTATTTCTGATACTCTACGCGAATCTAATTGTATGTGAATCTGGGCCTTTGTTTTTTCTTGAGCCTGAAAAACTTTGTTTTTTTACAACCCGAAAAATGATCGTGTGTACGCGGGATTACTGTAGCCTTATCAAAGCACCAAGTAAAAGCAGGTGTAAACAGGGCTCTAAGATAACCATTTTATTTAGTGACAGGAGCTTTGACTAGCGTTTTATTTAGCAAAAATGTTCTTAGCTTGAGAAAAAAAAAACGAATGCAGCAACCACATCTAAGGACTCATGTTGAAACATGATATATTATGGATATTGTGGACAGAATAAGGGAGGTTTATGAACCATGTTGGGTTTTTGCCATCTGTACCCCTTTGGAGAAATGTCCCTTAATTTCCTGTCCCAAAGCCACAACAGGAAACAAAAAGAAATTCCTGCAAAGTGAAGGATATTCATGGATCGAAGACTCTAATTCATGGATCATAGATTGGAAGACTCTAATTCATGTATAATAGATTGGAAGACTCTTATTCATGGATAATAGATTGGAAGACTCTAATTAATGTATAATAGATTGGAAGAATCTAATTCATATATAATAGATTAGATGACTATAATGCATGTATAATAGATTGGAAGACTCTTATGCCGCGTACACACGGTCGTTTTTTGCGATGAAAAAAAAACGTCGTTTTTTAAAACGTCATTTAAATTGATCGTGTGTGGGCAAAACGTTGTTTTTTGTCTTAAAAAAAACGACCAAAAAAAAAATTCCAACATGCTTGAATTTTTGTGTCGTTTTTCAAAACGCGTTTTTTATTTCACAAAAAGTCACCGTGTGTAGCAAAAACGTCGTTTAAAACGACGTTTTTCAACCCGCGCATGCCCAGAAGCTAGTTAGAAGTGAGCTTTATGGAAAAAGTGTGGTGAACGTAACCTCGTTTTTTGTGAAAAAAACGATGGTGTGTATGCAAAATCGTCTTTGAAAGTGACGTTTCAAAAACGTCGTTTTTTACTTCACAAAAAACGTCGTTTTTTTCATCGCAAAAAAACGACCGTGTGTACGCGGCATTATTCATTGATAATAGTTTGGAAGACTCTTATTCATGGATAATAGAGTGGAAGACTCTAATTCATGGATCATATATTGGAAGACTCCTATTCATTGATAATAGATGGGAAGACTCTTATTCATGGATAATAGATTGGAAGACTCTAATTCATGTATAATAGATTGGAAGACTCTTATTCATGGATAATAGATGGGAAGACTCTAATTCATGTATAATAGATAGCAAGACTCTTATTCATGGATAATAGATGGGAAGACTCTAATTCATGGATCATAGATTGGAAGACTCCAATTAATTTAGTGAAAAAAACATAGAACCCGTTTTAAAATTATCTGATGGTTAAAAAAACGATAGAAAAAAAAGGATCGTCTGTGGGCAAGTCCATCGGTTAAAAATCCATGCATGCTCAGAATCAAGTTGACGCATGCTCGTAAGCATTGAACTTCATTTTTCTCAGCACATCGTAGTGTTTTACGTCACTGCGTTCTGACAAAAACGGATTTTTAACTGATGGTGTGTAGGCAAGACTGATGAAAGTCAGCTTCATCGGATATCTGATGAAAAAATCCATCGGTTTGTTTTCATTGGATCAACCGATCGTGTGTACGTGGCATTTTTCATACATAATAGATGGGAAGACTCTTATTCATTGATCATAGACTGGAAGCCTAATTTGTGGATCGTACAATAAGACTTGAAATCAGGTGTAGTCAATTTTTTGTTTAGTAAATTTAAAGACTCTAGTAGTTAATGGATCATAGATTGGAGGCCTAATTTGTGGATCATATAACAAGACTAATAATTTATGGATCTAAATAGAAGAGGCTAATTCATGGATCGTAAATTGGAAAATTTGAATTCATGGATCATACTTTGGAAGGCTCTACTTCATGTATAATAGTTTGGAAAACTCAAATTGATCATAGATCGGAGGATTATAATAGAGGTATCATATGTTGGAAAACTCTACTTCAGGCATAATAGATTGGAAGACTCTAATTCATGGATCATACCATGGAAAATTATAATTCGTAGATCATAGATTGGAAGACTTTAAAGAGGAATTAAAGCCTCCTGAAAAAATAAAAAATAAATACACCCTGCAAGACAATGGCATAATGAGCTAGTATGCTT
Organism: Rana kukunoris; assembly: GCA_029574335.1. NCBI lineage: Eukaryota > Metazoa > Chordata > Amphibia > Anura > Ranidae > Rana > Rana kukunoris. The sequence goes on along the minus strand of CM056053.1, from coordinate 68,297,138 downwards.
AGCATACTAGCTCATTTGAATTACTTACCTGAGATCAAAACCCCCGCAGAAGCCCTCGTTCGCCTCCTCCGTCGCTGCCATCTCTCCCAGAGTGACTTCCAGGTATCGCTGCTCCGGCGCTATGACTGTCGGGATGATGTCACTCCCACGCATACGTCTTTACTAACGGCACGCCATGTAGGTTTAGGAGATATTTCTTATACCTACAGATAAGTCTTAATCTAGGCTTACCTGTAAGTACAACGTGGTCTGTAAGGGTTTACAACCACTTTAACGCTTGCATTTAGAGTTTATTTGTGAAAGTGAAGTCACCTTAATAGTTAAACAGGATCCCAGTGTCCTGAAATATGGATACATTTAGAGCCACAAAAGATTTAGCAATATGGTAGAGAAGCGTAACAATGTTAAATGAAGTGAGGCAGTATAATATATCTCTTACATTACACAGCACAATTGTTTGACAGAAACGATTGTGAAATCAGATATGCAAAAATGAAAAACTATGGTCAGTAAGACTGAGAAATATTAGGTGAGAGGGATGACATTTTCCTTGTGGTACAGAATCTGATTCACTATTGCTAGGGGGTCTTTGGCTTGGTTTTATTTTGGCACAAAAGGGGCACAACTATAGTGTCCCGATTATTTGGGAAGGGTTTGTCCCTCTCTCCTTATAGCCTCTGCCTGTCTACAGTCCCACAAGTCCTCTGCTACAACTACTTATATAAAATGATGCCGTTTGGATCCCTTACCCTAAAAAAGCTCATTCAATTCTAATTGTCCAGACAGAAATTCACAATAGACAGGGATGACCTCTGTGACTAACGATGACTGCAGGGAAAGAGTCATCCAGGTAATTTCAGTCAGTGTTTTATTTTGGGAAAGTGGTGTTTAGTGTTTTTTAGATCCATATACCTTCAAACAATGCATATTTTTAGTAATGTTAGCATTTTTGTGTCTTGATAGGGAGAAGCCTGAGGATGAGAGGACATATTTAAGTGAATGTGAGCAGCATTTGTGTGGATTACGATGTATGACTCAACTGTGGTCCAATAGGACATTTGGGAATTTATGTTGATCTCAGTTAACCTGGAGTTCTGGGCAACTGAAACCACATAATCCTACATCACACTTGTACTGTTATGTCACTGACTGCATATGTACATACACATTACTGTGCAAATGTTTTAGGAAGATGTGAAAAATGCTGTAAATTAAGAATGCATTCAAAAGCAGTTGTGTTTATTTTCTATTTTTTTAACAATTAACAAAATGGACAGTAAATTAACAGAAGAGAACTCCAAATCAAATCCAATATTTGATGTGACCACCCTTTGCCTTCAAAGGGAAGCAATTCTTCTAGGTACACTTGCACGCAGTTTTTGAAGGAACTCATGAGGTAGGTTGTTCCAAACATCTTGGAGACCTAACTAGGGATAAGCTTCGTCCGTTCGATCGTTCGTCGAATTTCGAACAAAAACGATTGTTCGCGGCAAATTCGAGTGAATGAAACGGCCCATAATTCACTGCGGCATTGCGCCCTGATGATTGGCCAAACATGCACTATGACCCTTCATGCTTGGCCAATCACAGCACGCAAAAAAAGGAGAGCCATAATTGGCCAAAGCCTGGGTGGCTTTGGCCAATTATGGCTCAGGGCTTTAGCACACGCCCCACACTATATAAGGCCGCCTGCTGGGCGGACTCATGTAGTGTGTTCCGGCTTGTTAATGAGAGCAGTCAGAGAGACAGAGAGATTGTCTTTTTATATAGCTAGATAGAGCAGGCAGGCAGTTTAGCTTAATTTACAGTGTGTAGAGAATATATATACATCCCTAGGAGTTGTACATATATTTATACACTGTATAGCTTAGCTAGATTAGTTCTTCCTAATTTACTGGCAGGCAGGTAATTGTGCTATTTAAAGACGTCATCACAGGTATAGACACCTAGCAGGTACAATAGCAGTGATTTTAATGATGCTTACATTTAAAAAAAAAAGAAAAATTCCTTTAAATATTGTACCTGCTGGGTGTCTATAGTTTGCCTGTGAAAACGTCTTTGAGAACCCGGGTCTTGCCCGAGGGAACATGTATCAATGGAAAAAAGTTTTTAAAACTGTCGTTTTTTCAGGAGCAGGACTCCTGAAAAAAGTACAGTTTTTAAAACTTTTTTCCATTGATACATGTTCCCTGGGGCAAGACCCGGGTTCTGAAAGACGTTTTCCAACAATAACTAGAATATTGGTCTTTAAAATGATCGTTTTTGAATTCGAACGTTCGAGTCCCATAGACTTCAATGGGGTTCTAAATGTTCGTGCGAACGATCGGACTGCTCGACGGTTCTGTTGCGAACCGAACGCGGGGGTGTTCGGCTCATCCCTAGACCTAACTATAGATCTTCTGGGAATGTAGAATACCTCAAATCCTTCTGTCTCTCCGTGTAATCTCAGACAGACTCAATGTTAAAATCAGGGTTGAGTGGGGGCTAAACTATCACTTCCAGAACTCCTTGTTCTTCTTTACACTGAAGATAGTGCTTATTAACATTGGCTGCATGTTTTTGGTCATTGTCCTGCTGCAGAATTTCATTTCGGGTCAATCATACGCCTCCCTGATGGTATAGCAATTTGGATACGTATTTGCCTCTATTTGGTAGCATTGAGGACACCATTGATCCTGATCAAATCTCCAACTCTATTTGCAGAAATGAAGCCCCAACTTGCAAGGAACCCCCACTATGCTTCACTCATCATTGTACCGCTTTCCAGCCCTTTGATGAACAAACTGCCTCCTACTATAGTCAAATATTTCACATTTTGACTCATCAGTACAGAGCACCTGCTGTCATTTATTTGCACCCCAGTTTCTATGTTTTCATGTATATTTGAGCCACTTAGCATTGTTTTCAAGACGGAGGTAGGGCTTTTTGGCACCAATTATTTCATAAAGACCACTTCTGGCCAGAAGCCTCTGGACAGTATATGGGAGAACCTGGCTCCCATTGGTTTCCATCAGTTCTGAGCTGATGGCACTGCTGCAGTGGCGTAACTAGAACCTTCAGGGCCCCGATGCATGAAACCATGAAGGGCCCCCCCAATGTTGCCAACCTACCAGATTGAAATTTACTTTCATGACATCCGAAATTTACTGGCACAGCCACGTTTTTACTGGCATTTCTCAAACGTTACTAAATAAAATGTAATAGACATTAAGGTAAAAAAACATAATTTCAATATAATAAGGGCAAATGATTTAGTCACATCACCCCCTGCCTCTATCCCCTCTGCCACCAACACCAGATGCCTTCACCCCCCTCTGCGGTGCCACAATCTCCCCTGCCTCCAATCTCCTCCTGGGGTGCCACCATCACCCCCTACCTCCATCGTATCCCCCTCTGCCACCATCACCTGTCACTGTCGGCTGGGCTGTCTGTCACACTCTCTATCCCCGACTCCCCTGTGAACGTTGTGTTGCCTGGATGCAGCAGGCTCCTCCATTCTGCCGCCGCCGCGTGCTTCTCAGAGGGGTGCTAAAGAGGGGGTAAGACACAGGGTTTGTAGGGGTGTTTCACAGGAGACAGGGGTGGTAGGCATGTTAGACATAGCCAGGGGTGGTAGGGAGGGGGTTAGACACAGACAGGGGTGGTGGGGGGGGGTTAGACACAGGCAGGGGTGGTGGGGAGGGAGGTTAAACACAGGCAGGGGTGGTAGGGAGGGTTAGACACAGCCGGGGTGGTGGGGGGGGGGGGGTTAGACACAGCCAGGGGTGGTAGGGAGGGGGTTAGACACAGCCATGAGTGGTAGGGGGTTAGACACAGCCAGGGGTGGTGGGGGGGTTAGATACAGCCAGGGGTGGTAGGGGGGGTTAGACACAGCCAGGGGTGGTAGGGGGGGTAAGACACAGCCAGGGTGGTAGGGGGGGTTAGACACAGCCAGGGGTGGTAGGGGGGGTTAGACACAGCCAGGGGTGGTAGGGGGGGTTAGACACAGCCAGGGGTGGTAGGGGGGTTAGACACAGCCAGGGGTGGTGGTAGGGGGGTTAGACACAGCCAGGGGTGGTGGTAGGGGGGTTAGACACAGCCAGGGTGGTGGTAGGGGGGGTTAGACACAGCCAGGGGTGGTAGGGGGGGTTAGACACAGCCAGGGGTGGTAGGGGGGGTTAGACACAGCCAGGGTGGTAGGGAGGGGGTTAGACACAGCCAGGGGGTGGTAGGGGGGTAGACACGGCCAGGGGAGCAGTGTAACAGGTGGGGGGAGCAGTTTGTCAAAGGGGGGGGACAGTGTGACAGGTGGGGAGCTGTTCTGGGGGGGGCAGTGTGACAGGTGGGGAGCAGTGTGACAGGTGGGGAAGCAGTTTCTGGGGGGGCAGTATGTCAGGTGGGGGAGCAGTTTTCTGAAGTGCAGTGTGTCAGATGGGGGGGGCAGTGTGACAGGTGGGGGAGCAGTTTCTGGGGGGGCAGTTCTGGGGGGGCAGTGTGTTCAGGTGGGGGAGCAGTGTGACAGGTGGGGGAGCAGTTTCTGGGGGGGGCAGTATGTCAGGTGGGGAGCAGTTTCTGGGGTGCAGTGTGACAGGCGGGGGAGCAGTGCGACAGGTGGGGGAGCAGTTCTGGGGGGCAGTGTGACAGGTGGGGGAGCAGTTCTGGGGGGGCAGTATGTCAGGTGGGGAAGCAGTGTGTCAGGTGGGGAAGCAGTGTGACAGGTGGGGAAGCAGTGTGACAGGTGGGGGAGCAGTGTGACAGGTGGGGGAGCAGTGTGACAGGTGGGGAGCAGTTCTGGGAGGGCAGTGTGTCAGGTAGGGGAGCAGTTCTGGGGGGGGCAGTGTGACAGGTGGAGGAGCAGTGTGTCAGGTGGGGGAGCAGTGTGTCAGGTAGGGGAGCAGTTCTGGGGGGCAGTGTGTCAGGTAGGGGAGCAGTTCTGGGGGGCAGTGTGTCAGGTGGGGAAGCAGTTCTGGGGGGGAGTGTGTCAGGTGGGGGAGCAGTGTGACAGTGGGGGAGCAGTGTGACATTTGGAGGAGCAGACAGGTGGGGGAGCAGTGTGTCAGGTGGGGGAGCAGTGTGTCAGGTGGGGTAGCAGTGTGTCAGGTGGGGTAGCAGTTCTGGGGGGGGCAGTGTGTCAGGTGGGGGAGCAGTTCTGGGGGGGGGCAGTGTGTCAGGTGGGGGAGCAGTGTGTCAGGTGAAGGAGCAGTGTGGCGACCTAGGCGACCCCTATAATTCCGCCACTGCACTGCTGGACATCTTCCTATGTCAAAGGTAGATTAAAGTGGATGTAAACCCTCACATATACCCAGTGAAGTGAACAGCCTCAGATGACACATAGGGATGAAACGCATCTCCCTACATATGTTTTACATGTATATCTGCTGTCTTCAGCTTTATATACTATTTAGAAAGTGCATGTCCTATTAGAATTTTCTCATCCTGATATACCTGTGGGAATGGATTCTTGCCATACACTGTAGGAAAACTGATTGGAGGAAACCAACCCCCTCTCCACGTAGGCAGAAAAAGAAAGAAACAATCCAGGTCTTTGCTTATCAATTCATAGCACCCACCCTGACACAAAATTCAGCCTGGTTTTATCACAGTTGACAGGAAACTTGTCAGAAGTTATCATGCTGAAAACAGAAGAACGGATGCAAGAGAAAGCCACTGGACTTAGAGCTTTGAAGAGAGATAAGAAAACACTGCAGATATATGTGCCCAGCTCAAATTTCATAAATCGGGTTTACATCCACTTTTGTATCTGTCATCTGCTGCTTTAAGTTTCCTTGGCTGATCACTGCATCTATGATCCTCAACATTGCCCAAGTCTTTGTGCTTTTTCAAAAGGGCTTGGACAGCACAATTGAAAACCCCAGTCTGATTTGACATTTTTGCCTGTGAGAGACCTCACTGATGTAATATAATTACCTTGTGTCTTGTTGCTGTGGTTAGTCTTCCCATGGTGTATAACCTGTGACATGAAACTGTGTTCCACAACCTCACCTTAATATCAGAGTCTGGATGTTCCCCGTCCAGTTTAAGACCCCAACCCAGCTGTCTCTGTTTCAGTTAATGACTGTGTTTTAAACTACAGTACATATGAACTTGATGATTATTAACACTTGCTTGGTATAATTGGCTATTCATACACCTGACTATGGGGCTGATTTACTAATGAATGTGCGCTGCGCCGGTACATGCCTTAATTAGTGCGCTGGATGAATCCCTAATTAGGCGCATGAACCGGCGGCAGCAGCAGCGCGATGTGATTGATAACTAAAGCCGCCGCCGAACTCCCTGTATAAGTCTATGGGGGAAATCTTAATAGTGAATTTTAAAGGCTAATCTGCAAGTTTTGTCCTAAAAAGTGTTTGGGGACCTCAGTCCTGCCCAGGGACATGTACCAATGCTTTTTTTATTTTTTAAAAGGCCGGCCGTTTTTTCGGGAGCAGTGATTTTAATAATGCTAAAAGTGCAATAATAAAAGTGTAATTTTCCTTTAAATTTCGTACTATGGGGGTCTCTAATGTCAGCATGTGAAAAAGCGCATGTTTCCCGTGGTTAGAACTGTCTCTGCACAAAATGTCATTTTTCAAAGGAAAAAAGCCATTTAAAACTGACTCGCGGCTATAATGAATTGTCGGCTCCCGGCAATTGCAGGAGAATTCATTCATTAAAAAAAGGAAAAAAAAAGCGTGGGGGTCCCCCCAAATTCAATAACCAGACCCTTTAGGTCTGGTATGGATATTAAGGGAACCCCGCCGTCAATTTAAAAAAAAAATGACGTGGGGTTCCCCCCAAATATCCATAACCAGACCCTTCGGGTCTGGTGTGGAATTTAAGGGGAACTCCACTCCAAATAAAAAAAAAAATGGCGTGGAGTCCCCCCTAAAATCCACACCAGACCCCTTATCCGAGCACGTTGACCTGGCCGGCCGCAGAAAAGAGGGGGGGACAGAGCGCGGCCCCCCCCCCTCTCCTGAACCGCACCAGGCCACATGCCCTCAACATTGGGAGGGTGTTTTGGGGTGCCCCCCAAAACACCTTGTCCCCATGTTGATGAGGACAAGGGTCTCTTCCCCACAACCCTTGCCCGGTGGTTGTGGGGGTCTGCGGGCAGGAGGCTTATCGAAATCTGGAAGACCCCTTTAACAAAGGGGCCCCCCAGATCCCGGCCCCCCCCCTGTGTGAAATGGTAATGGGGTACCTTGTACCTCTACCATTTCACGAGAAAAAAAAATGTAAAGGGTTAAAAAAGACAAGAGCCGGTTTTTGACAAGTCCTTTATTATCTTCTTTCTTCTTTCCTTCGGGTTTCTTCTTCCTCCTCCTTCTTCTTCCTCTGCTTCTGTCTTGGGTCTTCTATTCCCGCATCTTGCCCGGCGTGTTCTTCCATCTTCTGTTCCTCCCGCTGTCCTTCTCGTCCGCATCTTCTTCTCCTTCTTCTTCTTCGCCGGAGGCGCCGCTTCCAATTGAAATCCCCGCTGTCTGCCGGACCACGCCCCCCCCTCTGACGCCACGGGCAAGCTCTTAGGAGTGTGCTGCAAGTGCGTCCGAGGGGGGCGTGGTCACATGTCAGAGGGCGGGCAATTCAATTTGAAGCTCGTGCGCGGCTTTTTCTTTGCCAGAGTCGCCGCTTCCAATTGAATTGCCCGCTTTCTGGAACATGTGACCACGCCCCCCTCTGACGCACTGGCACCACACGGGGACTTTCCTAAGAGCTTGCCCGTGGCGTCAGGGGGGGGGGCGTGGTCCGGCAGACAGCGGGGATTTCAATTGGAAGCGCCCGCTCCGGCGAAGAAGAAGAAGAAGGAGAAGATGCGGACGAGAAGGACAGCGGGAAGAAGATGGAAGAACACGCCGGGCAAGATGCGGGAATAGAAGACCCAAGACAGAAGCAGAGGAAGAAGAAGAGGAGGAAGAAGAAACCCGAAGGAAAGAAGAAAGAAGATAATAAAGGACTTGTCAAAAACCGGCTCTTGTCTTTTTTAACCCTTTACATTTTTTTTACTCGTGAAATGGTAGAGGTACAAGGTACCCCATTACCATTTCACACAGGGGGGGGGCCGGGATCTGGGGGGCCCCTTTGTTAAAGGGGTCTTCCAGATTTCGATAAGCCTCCTGCCCGCAGACCCCCACAACCACCGGGCAAGGGTTGTGGGGAAGAGACCCTTGTCCTCATCAACATGGGGACAAGGTGTTTTGGGGGGCACCCCAAAACACCCTCCCAATGTTGAGGGCATGTGGCCTGGTGCGGTTCAGGAGAGGGGGGGGGCCGCGCTCTGTCCCCCCCTCTTTTCTGCGGCCGGCCAGGTCAACGTGCTCGGATAAGGGGTCTGGTGTGGATTTTAGGGGGGACTCCACGCCATTTTTTTTTTAATTTGGGTTGGAGTTCCCCTTAAATTCCACACCAGACCCGAAGGGTCTGGTTATGGATATTTGGGGGGAACCCCACGTCATTTTTTTAATAAATTGACGGCGGGGTTCCCCTTAATATCCATATCAGACCTAAAGGGTCTGGTTATTGAATTTGGGGGGACCCCCACGCTTTTTTTTTATTTTTTTTAATGAATGAATTCTCCTGCATTTCCAGGAGCTGACAATTCATTATTGCCGCGAGTCAGTTTTAAATGGCTTTTTTTTTTTTTTTTTTTTTTCAAATGTCATTTTGTGCAAAGACATATTTCTAACCGCAGGAAAAGTGCGCTTTATTCACCTGCTGACATTCCCCCCCCCCCATGGTACGAAGAATTTTAAAATAATTATTCAAAAGCGTGGGGGTCCCCCCAAATTCAATAACCAGACCCTTTAGGTCTGGTATGGATATTAAGGGGAACCCCGCCGTCAAGTTTAAAAAAAAAATGACGTGGGGTTCCCCCCAAATATCCATAACCAGACCCTTCAGGTCTGGTGTGGAATTTAAGGGGAACTCCACCCCAAATTAAAAAAAAATGGCGTGGAGTCCCCCCTAAAATCCACACCAGACCCCTTATCCGAGCACGTTGACCTGGCCGGCCGCAGAAAAGAGGGGGGGACAGAGCGTGGCCCCCCCTCTCCTGAACCGCACCAGGCCACATGCCCTCAACATTGGGAGGGTGTTTTGGGGTCCCCCAAAACACCTTGTCCCCATGTTGATGAGGACAAGGGTCTCTTCCCCACAACCCTTGCCCGGTGGTTGTGGGGGTCTGCGGGCAGGAGGCTTATCGAAATCTGGAAGACACCCCTTTAACAAAGGGGCCCCCCAGATCCCGGCCCCCCCCCTGTGTGAAATGGTAATGGGGTACCTTGTACCTCTACCATTTCACGAGAAAAAAAATGTAAAGGGTTAAAAAAAGACAAGAGCCGGTTTTTGACAAGTCCTTTATTATCTTCTTTCTTCTTTCCTTCGGGTTTCTTCTTCCTCCTCTTCTTCTTCCTCTGCTTCTGTCTTGGGTCTTCTATTCCCGCATCTTGCCCGGCGTGTTCTTCCATCTTCTTTCCGCTGTCCTTCTCGTCCGCATCTTCTCCTTCTTCTTCTTCTTCGCCGGAGCGGCCGCTTCCAATTGAAATCCCCGCTGTCTGCCGGACCACGCCCCCCCTCTGACGCCACGGGCAAGCTCTTAGGAAAGTCCCCGTGTGGTGCCAGTGCGTCAGAGGGGGGCGTGGTCACATGTCCAGAAAGCGGGCAATTCAATTGGAAGCGGCGACTCTGGCAAAGAAAAAGCCGCGCACGAGCTTCAAATTGAATTGGCCGCCCTCTGACATGTGACCACGCCCCCCTCTGACGCACTGGCAGCACACTCCTAAGAGCTTGCCCGTGGCGTCAGAGGGGGGCGTGGTCCGGCAGACAGCGGGGATTTCAATTGGAAGCGGCCGCTCCGCGAAGAAGAACAAGAAGGAGAAGAAGATGCGGACGAGAAGGACAGCGGAAGAAGATGGAAGAACACGCCGGGCAAGATGCGGGAATAGAAGACCCAAGACAGAAGCAGAGGAAGAAGAAGAAGGAGGAGAAGAAGAAACCCGAAGGAAAGAAGAAAGAAGATAATAAAGGACTTGTCAAAACCGGCTCTTGTCTTTTTTAACCTTTACATTTTTTTTTCTCGTGAAATGGTAGAGGTACAAGGTACCCCATTACCATTTCACACAGGGGGGGGGCCGGGATCTGGGGGGCCCCTTTGTTAAAGGGGTCTTCCAGATTTCGATAAGCCTCCTGCCCGCAGACCCCCACAACCACCGGGCAAGGGTTGTGGGAAGAGACCCTTGTCCTCATCAACATGGGGACAAGGTGTTTTGGGGGGCACCCCAAAACACCCTCCCAATGTTGAGGGCATGTGGCCTGGTGCGGTTCAGGAGAGGGGGGGGGCCGCGCTCTGTCCCCCCTCTTTTCTGCGGCCGGCCAGGTCAACGTGCTCGGATAAGGGGTCTGGTGTGGATTTTAGGGGGGACTCCACGCCATTTTTTTTTTTTTGGAGTGGAGTTCCCCTTAAATTCCACACCAGACCTGAAGGGTCTGGTTATGGATATTTGGGGGGAACCCCACGTCATTTTTTTTAAAAATTGATGGCGGGGTTCCCCTTAATATCCATACCAGACCTAAAGGGTCTGGTTATTGAATTTGGGGGGACCCCCCACGCTTTTTTTTGGTGTTTTTAATGAATGAATTCTCCTGCAAATTCCAAGAGCTGACAATTCATTATAGCCGCGAGTCAGTTTTAAATGGCTTTTTTCCTTCAGAATGTCATTTTTCACATGCTGACATTACACCCAGGGCCGCCATCAGGGGGTACAGGCAGTACACCTGCAGGGCCGCCATTAGGGGGGTACAGGCATTACACCGCCCGGGGGTCCCCAGGGGCCCCCAGGGGCCCGGATGGGAACCACCCTAAAACAAAAAAAAACTATTTTTTTTTTTTTTTTTTGTTTAAGGGCTCCGAAGGTCCCCAGGGGCCCGGAGGCCACTAAGGGCCCCAGATGGCAAGCCCTTTTTTTTTAAATAAAATATATATATTTAAAAAAAAATATATATTTTTTAATATATTTTTTTTTATTTTTTTTTTAAGGAAAGGGCCCAGAGGTCCCCAGGGCCCTGGAAGGCTACCCCCCTGTGTTTTTTAACTTTTTTTCGATAAATGTTATATTTAAAAAATATATATATATGTATTTTCTCTCTTTTGTATTTTTATTTGATAAAGAGCACAGAGGTCCCCAGGGCCCCGGATGGCTACCCCCCTTTTTTATATATATTTTTCTTTATTTCTTATTTCTGTCAAAATTTTTGTAAAGGGCCCCCCCGCTCCTCAATTTGTGGCACCACCCCCCCCCCCCGCTTCTCAATTTCATGCGGCAGCACCCCCCCCCCCGGTTCTCTGCTCCAGGGGGCCCATGCCTGAAGCTGTGTAAGGGGCCCCAAAATTCATGATGGCGGCCCTGTACACCTGTAAGGGGCCGGGGGTCCGGAGGTGCCCAGATGCCTGGAGGCCCCCCAGCGCCCCAGATGGTAACCCCCCTCTTTTTTTTTTTGTATATATATTTGTTAGTTGGTTTTTGTAGGATTTTTTATTAAAGGGCCAATTTTTGGAATTTAATATTTTTTAGCAGTCTGGAGGTCCCCAGGGCCCCGGGTGGCAACCCCCCAAATTTTTTGTTATTAAAGGGCCAATGTTTTGGTTTAGGGGTCTGGAGGTCCCCAGTGGCCTGGTCCCCAGTGGCCCGGAGATCCCAGGGCTCCAGATGACAACCCCCCACCTTTACAAAAAAAATCAAAAAAAAAACATATGATAATTTTTTGGTTATTTTTTAAACATATATATATATAATATAATTTTGAAAGCTCCCAGAGGGCCCCTTTTTGCTTCTAAAAATGTTATAAACATTTTCCCCAGGTTTGTTACTTTTTACTTTAATTTCTTTTTTAAAGTGTATTTTGTGCGTGAAGTCGAGAGAGAGGAGCTGGACTTGCAATCGCCATCCTTCTCCATGCCCGGTGGCAATGGTGGGTGTGAGGGGGGCCTCCCCTCACCCCACCTGCTACACTTGGGAGCCCGATGGGACAGAGGGACTCCCCCTATGAAGGAGTGTAGCCCACCCAGCCAGCCCTGTAGGTCCTTCGCCTCCCTTTATTTTAGGAGACCTCATGGCCAAAGTGTGTGCAAGTGTGGTGTTTTTTTTGTGGGGGGGGGGGGGGTGGGCATACAAAGCACAGGCGTACCTTGCATAGCACACCCACCGGGAGCCGGGCTGACACCACCAAACTCAATTCACATGTAGCCGAGACCGGGATCCGAACCCTTGGCTGCAGAGGTGAACGGCTTGTCAGCGCAGTGCCATTCACGTTGAGCCACCACAGCTCCCACCCAATGTTATTTTTTTTTTTAGATTTTTGGTAGTTATTTTTTATTAAAGGGCCCAGAGCTCCCAAGGCAACCCCCTTTTTTATTATTTTATATATGTAGATATTGTAATTTATTTTTCATTAAAGAGCCCAGAAGTTTCTTTTTATTAAAGGGCCCAGTGGTCCCCAGGGCCCCCGGATGGCTACCACCCTTTTTAATATATATTTTTCTATATGTATTTTTTAGTAAAGGAACCCCCCGCTTATCAAATTGCGGCAGCCCCCCCCCCTTCTTAATATCAGGCGGCACCCCCCCCCCTATTCTCTGCTCCAGGGGGCCCATGCCTGAAGCTGTGTAAGGGGCCCCATAATTCCTGATGGCGCCCCTAATTGCCCCCCCCCCCCCCATGGTACGAAATTTCAAGGAATTTTTCACTTTTATTGGTGCACTTTAACCACTTCCATACCGCGCCTATTCTGGCACTTCTCTCCTTCATGTAACAATTATATTTTCTTCCTTGAAACTTACTCAGGACCCCCAAACATTATATATATTTTATTAACAAACACCCTAGGGAATAAAGTGGCGGCCATTTTTTCGGACACATTTCCAACAGTATTTGTGCCAAAAATTTTCTAACGTTTTTTTTTTTTTTGGCTTTCAAAAAAAAAACCTGTTTCATGAATGACAAAATAAGAAAGCAGTAAAGCTAGGCCAATTTTTAGGGATAAGGTAAAAGATGATGTTACACCGAGTAAATAGATACCTAACTTGTCACGCTTTCATATTGCGCACACTCATGGAATGGCGCTAAACTTCGTTATTAAAAATCTCCATAGGCAACGCTTGACTTTTTTTCTCAGGTTACCACTTTTGAGTTACAGAGGAGGTCTAGTGCTAACATTATTGCTCTCGCTCTAACGCACGCTATGATACCTCACATGTGGGGTTTGAAGGATGTTTACATATGTGTGGTGGGACTTGCATGCTGCGTGTTCGCTTCTGAGTGCGAGCTACTAGGGACAGGAGCATTTAAATTCCTTTGTTATTTTATTTTTTTACTTAATATTTTAATTTTTGCACTTGTTTGTCCCTTTGTTTGTATTATTTTCACTTTTCTTCCTATTACAAGGAATGTAAACATCCCTTGTAATAGGACTAGTGTGTGACAGGTCCTCTTTATAGAGAAAGGCGGGGTCAATTAGACCCCACATCTGTCCTCCAGGCTGGAAAGCATGGAATTGGTAAAAAAAAAAACATCTCATGCTTTCAGCTGCAATCATGTTCGTTCAGCACAGTAGCGTAGTGTGTAGCATGTTCACCTAGCAGCAAAAGGGTTGCTGGTTCGAATCCCGCCCGTGACACTATCTGCCTGGAGTTTGCATGTTCTCCCTGTGCGGGTTTCCTCCCACAATCTAAAAACATGCTGTAAATTGGATCCTGTCTAAATAAGCCCTAATGTGCAGTAGGAGATTTAGGTTTTGTGCTGCCCTAGGCCTGACCAAATTTTGGCACCCCCCTAATAGAAAAATGACCCACCCTTCCTGTCAAGGCCACACCCTGTTTTTTTATGACCCACCCAGGAATTTTCAGGGACACACACAAGTTCTGTGGGGGGGGACTTGGGGGGCCCTTAATTTGCCCTACTTTTTTCGATCACTTCCTGTTTGGCTATGGGGCAGGAAGTGAAGGCCAATCTCCCCAAACGGACAGGGATAATACAAAATAAACTGACAGAGCTTCTAACCCCCCCCCCCACCAACTCTATCCAAAATGAAAGAAATCCAAAAAATAAAAGTGATGATTATTGTTCCAGTTTAACCCCCAAATTTCAGATCATTTTATTGAGAGGCTTAAGAAATATAACCATGCCAATAGGCCAGGATCCAGCGTTGCTAATATGTATGAATGTGTGTTAGGGACCCCCACAAACACCACCCCAATGTTAAATCAACTATTTTCTTGTTTGTTTTGGGATGCCTGCACCCTGATAGGGTAAAGACACCTCACAAAATGTTGTCACTTTCTACTTAATTCATTCACTTCCTGCCACACAGCCAAACAGGAAGTGAGGGAAACACCTGAGTAATGTTTTGTTGGGGACACACAGATCAATATAAATAGTTTCCCATTTTGGAAATGGCATTTTGCTGTGTACACCCCAAATTAGTAGGAATCTTGGACTTTGGGTCCATTTACTAAAGGCAAATCCACTTTGCACTACAAGTGGACAGCAAGGAAGAAAACTCAAAACTTGGCGGGATTGGAAGTAAAAACCATCAGTGCTTCCCTTCTGATTTTCATTGCCTACGCTTCTACTGCAGAGCGGCTTGCCTTTACTAAACCCCAAATAACAAAGTAAAAATCATTTGGGGGTGTACACTGCAGTGCAATTTGCTTAATGGTGACACTAGTTAGATTGACCTGTGCCCCGAGAAAAGACCATTGGTAGGGTTTTAACCTCACTCCTGTTCAGCTGTGTGACAGGAAGTGAAGCCAATTTTAGGAAAAGGGACACAAAGCCCAACCTAAAAACACTAGCAGGGGTTCTAACACTCAATTGGCTTCCCTCAAACAACCCACAATTAGAATAGGATTGTCTTGTGCTAGTTTCAAGCACAGCGGTGTAAATCAGCACTTCAAGCCTGTCCAAAAAACAAAACACCCCCCCCCCTCCACAGGCCCTGTTTGCAGCTTTTCCTACATCTTGCACATGTGCTTTAAAATGTCAGTCTGGACATCAGTTCTAGGAAACAATACTTACCGCTTTGTCCTTCCTTTTCTGGTGACTAAACATTTCATGCATACACACCAGGAAAGAGCTTAGAGACAAATCACACTTGATGGTTTAGGCCCAAACTAGTTCAGCTGCAGCGGTTGAAATCCATAGCAGGAAAAAAAATATCACAAAACAAACTTCAAAATTTGAAAGTAATTTTATTGGTCCACAAAACAAGGAAAGCAAAAAAAAAAATTACAAATAAACACACCAAAAATATATACAAACACACCTAAAAACAAAAAAGACCAACGTTTATTTCACAGTCATTGGAAAATAAATCATGCTTTTAAATAACAGGATAGACCCACAGGATTAAAACATTAGTCATTAACATCTTGAGAAACATTTAGCAAAATTATGTAGCAGAGAAAACATCAAAAAATACAAAACTTGCTCCAAAACATCTCTGGTTCGCTCTGCCATTACTTCCAGCCAGCAAATCTGCCCCCCTCTGAGGGGCAGCTGACACGTGCAGTATCCACGCTTTTTATAACATGTGTGCTAATGAACCAATTGGAAACACATGAAGAAATGTCAGCCTCTAGTTTGTGTGCACTTGGAACTGCTTACACCTGTTAAGGATGTCCTTAAATTACTAAGCCAAAAAAAGAGCTTTCTGAGCATGCTCAGAAAGATGCAAGTCATTTTCAGGATGAAACTTCCAACTTCTTTTTCTAACTGTTCGAGCATGCCCAGTTCACTCGAAATGCAGTACCAGAATCAAATCTGCAATGGCGGATGAAAGCATTAGAGGTGTTAATTTTTTTTTTGGTCCCCATGAAGTGATGCTTTACAAGCTGAACGGGAGGTCTTATAGAATTTTTACGTAACAAACCTAAATAGTAATAATTTAAAACGCCCCTGTCCCTAGTAGCTCGCAGTCAGAAGCGAACAAGCAGCATTTTTATTGTTTCCGGTTACCAGTTTAGATTTACAGATGAGGTCTAGTGCTATAAATATTCCTCTTGCTGTTACGCACGCTATGATACCTCACATGTGTGGTTTGAAGAATGTTTCCATATATGGGGCGGGCCTTAAATGTGTAAGCCCCGCCCACATATTGAACCCCCGTTCAAACCCCACATGTGAGGTATCATAGCGTACGTTAGAGCGAGAGCAATACTTTTAGCACTAGAGCTCCTCTGTAAATCTAAACTGGTAACCTGAAACACATAAAAAAGCGTTGCCTATGGGTATTTTCAAGTACTGAAGTTTGGCGCCATTCCATGAGTGTGTGCAATATTAAAGTGTAACATGTTGGGTATCTATTTACTCGGTGTAACATCATCTTTCACATTATGGCCATAAATTGGGCTAACTTTAGTGTATTCTTAATTTGTAACCACTTGAGCCCCAGAGCATATTACTGGTCACTTGACGGGGCCATTTTTTGCATTTCAACACTGCGTCATTTTGACTGACAATTGCGTGGTTGTGCGACGTGGCCCCCAAAAAAAATTGGGCGTCCTCATCCTCCCCCCCCCCCCCCCCCCCTAAAAATTCAATTTTTTTTTTTGTTGGTGGTATTTGATCACCTCTGCGTTTTTTCTTATTTTTGCTTGACCCAAAATATAGCGACAATTTGGTAACTAAAAAAACATCTTTTTTACGTTTTGCTATAATAAATCTCCCCCAAAATATATTCAAAAAATGTTTGCCCTCAGTTTAGGCCGATAAGTATTCTTGGACATCTTTTGGTTGCAAAAAATCACAATAAGCGTTTGATTGGTTTGGGCAAAAGTTCTAAGTAGGGGTTGGTCTTATGGGTTTTTTTGGAATAATTTTTGTTTTACTAGTAATGGTGGCTATCATTGTTTTTTCTGTCTAATGCGACATTGTGGCGGACACATTTTTGTGAGATTTGGCATTTTTGTAGCGAGCAATGGTATATCAATGCATTGCTTACTATAAAAAATGACACTGGCAGGGAAGGGGTTAACACTAGGGGCGCGGAAGGGGTTGAATATGTTACCTGGGTGTGTTCTAACTGTAAAGGGGGTGGGACTGTGTAGGGGAAATGACAGATCGCTGTTCATACATTGTAGGGACAGACGAGCAGGCATTCCCCCCCCCCCTGACAGGACCGGGATAAAGGGGAACTCCACCCCAAATTTACATAAAAAAAAACGGCGTGGGGGTCCCCCTTCAGGTGCACAACAGGCTCTTAGATTTGATCTGGAACATAAGGGGTTAAACCCCACGCCAAAAAACGGCGTGGGGTTCCCCCTCAGATCCAGACCAAACCCTTCTCCCAGGCACGCAGTCTGGCCGGACAGGAATGGGGGTGGGGACGAGCGAGCGAGCGCCCCCCCCCCTCCTGAGCCGTACCAGACCACATGCCCTCGACATGGGGGTGTGTGCTGTGGGGGAGGGGGGCACTGCCCCCCCACCCCAAAGCACTCTTGTCCCCATGTCGATAGGGACAAGAGCCTCTTCCCGACAACCCTGGCCGTTGGTTGTCGGGGTATGCGGGCGGGGGGCTTATCAGAATCTGAGAGCCCCCTATATTAAGGGGGCCCCCAGATTCTGGCCCCCCCACCCTATGTGAATGAGTATGGGGTACATCGTACCCCTACCCATTCACCGGGTGGAAAAGTGTAAACAAAAAAAAACACACAGAAAAAAATAATTTATTAGTCAGCTCCGGGGGTCTTCTGCCGGGACCCCCCCACACCAGCCCATTGGGCCCCGGGCTTCGCCGTCTTCTGCCGGGGGGGACACCCACCGATGATCTCCGCCATGTCCAGCCAGGCCCCCACCCCAAAATAAGCTCTTTCACATCCGGGGGGGGCCGGCCGAAAAAAGCAGAGAACAACGGGGGCGGAGCCCCTCGGTCTTCCAGACGTTTTCTGCCGGGGGGGCTCCAGCCCCGCACCGGTCTTCGCCGCCGCCTTCCGCCGGGGGGGGACACCCACCGATGCTCTCGCCATGTTCGGCCAGGCCCCCTACCCCAAATCAAGCTCTTTTACATCCGGGGGGGGGCGGCGGAAATGGCGGAGAACAACGGGGGGCGAAACCCCTCCTCGGTCTTCGCCTTCCGCCGGGGGGGTACACCTACCCCCCCCCCGGTCTTCGCCGCGCCTTCCGCCGGGGAGAGAGAACCACCCACCGATGCTCTCCGCCATGTTCGGCCCAGGCCCCCTACCCCAAATCAAGCTCTTTACATCCGGGGGGGCGGCGGAAATGGCGGAGAACAACGGGGGCGTCGCCACTCCTCGGTCTTGAGGGCGTCGTGTGTGTGAGGCTCTCTGGACTTCCAGAGAGCCATGGAAGCTATCAGCCCAGGGGGAGGCTCTACTTCCCGGGCGGTGAGAGAAGCTATGCCTGTGGAGGGATCGGATACCATTTCAAGGACAGTGGAGAGTTTGAGACCATCAGATGAGGATCTCAGGTATCTGGAGTCCCAGATTGCTCTCTCTGCATGGCAGGAGCAGCAGCCAGGTGAAAGTGATTTTGAAGCTATAGGCCGTCGGATGGAAGTCTATGCAGTCTTGGGAAGGCTTATGGACTTTTTGGTGGTAGTGCATGAAGACCTGGCACTTAAGAACAGCCAGAGATCGGGTGGGAAAAAAGAAGCGGAAGGGCTATCGCCTGAGTGTTCAGACATTGAAAACGACCCTGAGTGAGTATATCATTTATTGGAACCGGCTGTTGGATCAGTCTACTATGGACACTGATGAGATGGATGAGTTGGAGGAACGCCTGATGGAGGTTTGTGATAAGGGAAGCCAGGCTGCTCGCCGTAGCTCCCAGGCTGAGGTGCCAATTTCCCCTTTGCCATCAGGGGCGCCCAGCCTGGAGGCCTGGTCGGATCCCCCGCGATCACCGCGGGACCGGAAGTGGCGGGTCCGGGCTGCTGCGGACGAGGAGGAAGTCATGGAGGTTGGAGGAACGCAGGACGAAGTCGCGGCGGGTATTGCCGCGAATGTGTGTGCCGCGAGTCGCGAGGCTACTGCTGCGGTGGATGCCGCGGGTCGCGGACTGCCGCTGCGGGTGTGGAGCCGGAGGGTATGGCCGCGAAAGTGAATACCGCGCGGGTTGCGGGGTTACCGCTGAAGGTGTGGAGCCGGAAGTAGCGGATCCCGGGACAGCTGCGGGTGAGGAGATGGGACTTGTGGAGGCTGTTGCTGAGAAGGATGGAGCAATGAAGGACGGTTCCGCGGGGTGTGAGTGCCATGGATCGTGGGATTTCTGCCGAGGACACTGTGAGGGTGAGATACCTACTATTGTCTCATCCCGGGTTTTGGGGGTGGCCACTGTTGCGGAGACTGTTGGGTCATCTTTTCCTGTGGACCTGCTGCGGGTGGTGGGGGTGCCTCTTGTGGTTTCCCCCCTCCGGCCCTCAGTTTCTGAGTCCGTGGCGATGACCCCCCAGCGCATGGAGTGGGGTGATTGCGAACAGGGTAGTATAACTAGCCCATGTCTTGCGATGGACCACATACGGCTGCTGGAGGGTGAGCCAACTAAAGCGGACCAGAGTACTGGTTTTCATGACATTGGGGTACCCTCTGGGGTTTTGGAGCATACGGGTCAGCCCCAAGTGGGTCCTCTGGCGGTGCGGGGACCCTCCGGCAGCAATTATTTCTGCTGGGGGGGTGTTTCCGGTGCTTGTGCACCTGCTGTGCCCGGGCCCTGGGAAAGACTTAAGTATAGCTGTTGATAATGTTGATTCTAGCAATGTTGTTGTTTCTGATCTCCCCCCCCCCTCTCCCCCAATCAGTGGGTCCCAGGAGGCCGGGGTTATGTCGGCCCTAAAAGTGGGGTTGTCTTTTGCAGATGTCACTGGTGGCAGGTACAGCTTGGGGCGTTTTTATAGTGCCCACGGTACGATGGCTTTTAGGGGCTCAGTGCCAGCTGCCACTAGGGTGGGGGGAGTGGAGCGTAAGCGCCATAATGTTGTGCAGCTGCGCTGGTTGGAAGAGTTTGGTCGTCCTCCGGGGAGAGACGAGGTGGTGGATATGGTGTTGGCCCTTGGGTTTAAGGCATCAGACATCTTTGCTGTTATCCACCCCTCGGGCTCCCTGGAGTATGATGTAAGTTTTGGTACCCCCGTCTTAATGGAGAGTTTTATCTCCAGACGGAGGTGGTGAAGAATCAGTCCTCGTGGAAATCCTTTAGAGCAGTCCCCCTGTCTAGACAGGAAGAAATAAAAGGGTGTCAGTCCTGGTTAGAAATGAATCTATTCCCGCAGAAGATATCACAACATGGTTGGGGGCGGTACGGCCAGGTGTGTGCCGGCCAGGTTTGGTGCCAAAGGGATTGTTTTGATGCCAAGGGAATCTGGACTGGTGCCTGGTCTGTCTCAGTAAGGCTTAGACGCATCGGGTTATCAGTGACACATGTGCCTGCGTCAGGTTATATTGGGAGGGATAGGATCCTTGCATTCTATCCAGGGCAACCCAAGCTCTGTTTTAGATGCAACAGTCCTTTGCATTTCAGTAGGGACTGTAGGGAACCCTTTTGCACAAAGTGTAATGAAGCTGGGCACTTGGCCAGCGGGTGCAATAAATTTCAATGCAATCTGTGCGGTGTTATGGGGCACATTTTTAGCCAGTGCCCCTCGGCCTTTCGGGCACCTGTTGGGGGGATGTCTCCCCCTGCGGGGCCTGGGGGGTCTAGGGAGTCTGTGCTTCCGGTTGTTTCGTCGGCCGGGCCTCCTGCCCCGCTCCAGCTGGCTGGCGCAGTGACTCTTGAGGGTCAGTCTTTTGTGATGGGTTCCGGGAGTCCGGGGCCATCGTCAGGAAGATTGGGTCATAAGTCGGGAGGCTCGAGAGTTTCCCCTTTAAAATCTGGGGGGAGGGGTAAGGCCCCTTTGGTGCAATCTGTGGTATCTCGTGGCAAGGCTAAGATGCCTAGGGTGGTGTTGCATTCCCCTTCTCGGGATTCGCAGCCCATTCCTACTTGGTCTGGGTCCTCTGTCCCTGTGTCTGGTGGTGGGGGGGATCAAGAGGCGGGTCGTTTCTCTGATTCTGATACCCTAGTACGAGACCTGTTCGTAAGGGCAGAAGGGGTAAGGTTCCTAGAGATCCCCAGCCAGTTGTAGACTTGCCTTCTCAGCCAGGAAAGGAGAGTAAAAGCAATGTTTGGGTGGCGGTGGGAAAGGGGCGGTGTGAAAGCAGTCCTGGGGTGATCCCCAGTTCTGGGTCAGGTCCTGGTCCGGGTGTTTCCTCTCCAGAAGGTGGAGTTGGGGCGACAAGTAGTGCCCAGACTCCCCCTGGTATAGCCCTGCAGAACAGGTTTTCCACCTTGGATCCTGTGGAGGATTCTGGTGGGGGTATGGTTGCAGGGGATTGTGCTGATGGAAGTAAATGAGTAATTTTATTATAAAAAAAAAAAAAAATGCAGTAATGTGGTAACATGTGAATGAGCAATGTTGGGTGGCGGTGGGAAAGGGGCGGTGTAAAAGCAGTCCTGGGGTGAGTAATTTTACTAAAAAAAAAAAAAAAAAAAAAAAAAGCAGTAATGTGGTAGCATGTGTATGTACAATTGCGTGGTTGCGTAGATTTTAAAGTTTTGGGGAAGGTTGGGGTTATGATTTTGTTTTTTTGTTTATGCATAATAGAAGTATGTATGTTTTAGGGGTTGGGGTTACTTGGGAAGTGGAAATGATTAAAGAGTATAATAATGCAAGTTATTGGAGCAGGTATTGGTGCGATTTTAGTGATGTGCAGATGGTATATGTATAGTATGGTGGGATAGTGTTTGTACGTAAAGAAAATGTTTAGTGGTAGAGGGTTGCTTTGGTACTTGGGAAGTGGTAATGACTAAAGAGTATAAAAATGCAAGTGAGTGGGGCAGGTATTGGTGCTAATTTTTAGTGATGTATAGATGGTATATGTATAGCATGGTGGGATAATATTTGTATGTAAAGAAAATGTATTGGGGCAGAGGGTCGTTTTGGGTTTAATTGTTTTTGTCTTTTCTGTATACATTTTTGGTCGAGAATTTTCAATAAAAAAATTGCCACTCCTCGGTCTTCTAGCCGTCCTTCTGCCGGGGGGAAACACCCCCCATGCTCTCCGCCATGCTCGACTGTGCCCCCACCCCAAAATGAAGCTCTTTTACATCCGGGGGGGCCGGCCGAAAACAGCGGAGAACAACGGGGGTGTCGCCCACCTCGGGCTCCTCCGCTCTGCCTGGCCCGCACGAGGCCAGGGCTTCTTTCGCCGTCTTCCCGCCAGGGGGCGCCACTCTCCGGGCTCTCGACTTGTCCTTTCCGCCGCGGGGGTACACCTACCCCCCCCCGGTCTTCGCCGCCGCCTTCCGCCGGGGAGAAGAGACCCCCACCGATGCTCTCCGCCATGTTCGGCCGGCCCCCTACCCCAAACAAAGCTCTTTTACATCCGGGGGGGCCGGCGGAATGGCGGGGAGAACAACGGGGGCGTCGCCACTCCTCGGTCTTCTAGCCGTCTTCTGCCGGGGGGGGAAACACCCACCATGCTCTCCGCGCCATGCTCGACTGTGCCCCCACCCCAAAAATGAAGCTCTTTACATCCGGGGGGCCGGCGGAAAACAGCGGAGAACACGGGGGTGTCGCCCACTCGGGCTCTCCGTTCTGCCTGGTCTCCCGAGGCCAGGGCTTCTTTTGCCGTCTTCCGCCGGAGGGGGCCACTCTCCGGGCTTCTCGACGTTGTCTTCCGCCGCGGGGCCAGGCCTTCTTCTTTGCCGCCCCCTTCGATTTTTTCGGCCTGGACGGGGGTCGCACATCCCATCCAGGACTTGGACGTGGCGGGCTTCTCGTCGCCGTTCTTTCTGCCGCTGCCCCCTTCACCACGAAGCTCCGTGCTTGTTTGATGAGGGCAGCGGGCTTCGTCGTCTTCTCCGGGGCGAGGGTCGTACATCCCACCCCGGATTTCGTCGCCGTCTTCTGCCGCTGCCCCCCCTTCACCACGAAGCTCCGTGCTTGTTTGATGAGGGCAGCGGGCTTCCGTCGCAGTCTTCCGCCGCGGGGTGACACTCGCGGGCTTCTTCTTCCATTCGATGTTGACCACGGCGAGGTCCGGCGCTGAAATGCCTTCTGAGCGGCGGGCAAGGACTTATATTGGCATTGGGCGTGGGCGTGGTTATGCCAACATGTGACCTTAACCCATGTGACAGTGATGTGACGTGACATCACTGTCACATGGGTTAAGGTCACATGTTGGCATACCACGCCCACGCCCAATGCCAATATAAGTCCTTGCCCGCCGCTCAGAAGGCATTTCAGCGCCGGACCTCGCCGTGTCAACATCGAATGGAAGAAGAAGCCCGCGAGTGTCACCCCGCGGCGGAAGACTGCGACGGAAGCCCGCTGCCCTCATCAAACAAGCACGGAGCTTCGTGGTGAAGGGGGCAGCGGCAGAAGACGGCGACGAAATCCGGGGTGGGATGTACGACCCTCGCCCGGTAGAAGACGACGGAAGCCCGCTGCCCTCATCAAACAAGCACGGAGCTTCGTGGTGAAGGGGGCAGCGGCAGAAGACGGCGACGAGAAGCCCGCCACGTCCAAGTCCTGGATGGGATGTGCGACCCCCGTCCAGGCCGAAAAAATCGAAGGGGGCGGCAAAGAAGAAGGCCTGGCCCCCGCGGCGGAAGACAACGTCGAGAAGCCCGGAGAGTGGCGCCCTCCGGCGGAAGACGGCAAAAGAAGGCCTGGCCCCCAGTAGGAGCCAGGCAGAAGCCGGCGAGGAAATCCGGGGTGGGATGTACGACCCTCGCCCCGGAGAAGACGACGGAAGCCCGCTGCCCTCATCAAACAAGCACGGAGCTTCGTGGTGAAGGGGGCAGCGGCAGAAGACAGCGACGAGAAGCCCGCCACGTCCAAGTCCTGGATGGGATGTGCGACCCCCGTCCAGGCCGAAAAATTCGAAGGGGGCGGCGGCAGAAGACCCTCAAAGTTCAAACCACCTTCACCAGGTGAATGGGTAGGGGTACGATGTACCCCATACTCATTCACATAGGGTGGGGGCCCGAAATCTGGGGGCCACATTATTAAACGGGGCTCCCAGATTCTGATTGGCTCCCGCCCGCATACCCCGACAACCAATGGCTAGGGTTGTCGGGAAGAGGCTCTTGTCCCGATCGACATGGGGACAAGAGTGCTTTGGGGTGGGGGGGCAGCGCCCCCCTCCCCCAAAGCACACACTCCCCCATGTCGAGGGCATGTGGTCTGGTACGGCTCAGGAGGGGGGGGGGCCGCTCGCTCGTCCCCACCCCCATTCCTGTCCGGCCAGACTGCATGCCTGGGATGAGGGCTTGGTACGGATCTGGGGGGAACCCCACGCCCGATTTTGGCGTGGGTTAACCCCTCACGTTCCGGACCAAGCCGGAGAGCCTATTGTACCCCTGGGGGAAAGCCGCGCCGGTTTCACATTTGAAATTTGGCGCGGAGTTCCCCTTCAGTGTCAGCGCAGCCCGAGAACAGCTCGGAGCTTGCCGTACGCCGCTCCAGGCAGTGCAAACACCTGCTACGCCGCCTGGTATTTACCAAGGATTTCCCGCGTCTGAAGAGGCGCGCGGTGAGCTCCGATTTTTCCCTCTGCGCATGCCCAGTATGCAAGTGAACCTTCCGAGGTTCTAGCGTACTTTGCAAGCGCCGGGGATCGGGTCCAAAAGTCACTTTCCCTTTCAAATCGCCCGCCACACAAGTTGAAACACATGTCACTACACTTCCCCTGCATCACCCCCCTCCCTCCCCTCATAAACTCCCGCC
Source organism: Rana kukunoris (assembly GCA_029574335.1). NCBI lineage: Eukaryota > Metazoa > Chordata > Amphibia > Anura > Ranidae > Rana > Rana kukunoris. The sequence continues at coordinate 68,272,376 of CM056053.1, read as the reverse complement.
CGAATCCCCGATGTTTACATAACTAAATGCCGCACGCCAGCTCTGTACTGGCGTGCTGTGCGCCCTCTTCTGGGCGCATTAGGCACTTTAGTAAATGAGGAAACACGCTGCACTAGCAGCGTGTTTCTTTGGTAAATGTCAAAAACAGGTTTACTCCTGCTTGTGCACCATGAGTCTTGGCGCACAGGCTTGGTAAATCAGCCCCTATGATTCTACAAATCCTGACTTTTTGCAAAAATATAATTGTGCCAGTGTAAGCATTGATCTCTAATTGATGCCAAAAGGTATATACCCCAAATATTGATTTGAGTTAGATTTTTCTTCTGTCCACTTACTCCATTTACTTACTGCATTTGGTAAATTGTTGATAAGAAACTAATGCAAATGTATTTTTATTTTTTATAAAGCATGTTTACTTTACAAACAGTAAGAGAGAGAGAGAGCATAGGTATGCTGTTACTTTAGGCTACTTTCACACTCCGCCCAAACGTTAGCGGTAAAGCAACTATAGTTTCAGCAGCGCTTTACCGGCGCTGTGTGAGGCGGGAGCAGGATGCTTTTAACCCCAAAGAAGAAGATTAAGGAGGGGTTAAAAGCACTCGCAAAGCACCGCTGCCGAAGCACTTTGCAGGAACTTTGGCAGCGCTGCTTATTGATTTTCAATGTGCAGGGCGGTGCGGGAGCGGTGTATGCAACGCTCCTACACCAACCCAAAGATGCTGCTTGCAGGACTTTGCAGACAATATGATAGGGAGTTGGTGTTAAGGCAGCATTTTAGTTCATACAAAGGTCAGTACTGTATGTTTTAATCGTCATAGCTGAGATTGGCAAGAAAAAACAGTTCTAGTTACAGACTAAAATTTCCGGGTACAGCAGCCATATTGAAAGTGGGACACTAGGTCAATCACAGAAAAATTCTAAGATTTTACAGGGGGCATTAAAAAACGTGTCTATCCTTGTTTTAGTGTTTTAGGCTCCTTACACACGGAGCGGTCCGTTTTTCGGTCCGCTCTGTGTGTCCGCACATTGTGCAGGGACCGCCCCTCTCTCCTCCGCTCTCCCCCTATGGGGAGTCGGATGAAACGGACCGTCTGTCCGTTTGCATCCGATCCGTTTGGCCGGACAGAAGAAAAATAGGACATTCTTCCGTCCGCAAAAACGGATGCGGATCTAGCGGAGACGTTAGCGGATGCATCATCCGCTAACGGATCCGCTCCCATAGGGGTTTCATTACAAGTCCGTAAACGGACTTGTAATGAACGGACGAGCGGAGAGGACGTGTGAAAGGACCCTTAGTCTTTAAAAAAATAAATAAACAAATGAATATGTGTGTAATATATACAATATATATACTGTATATTTGGGTTAAATAAAAAAACAGAAATGAAAACATATGAATCAGGGTAGTAATTAGAATCCGCTGCAAGTATATATAGCTAAAGCATGTGGCCCTTTACAGTATAAATAGAAGCATTCGATCAGACATGTCTACGTTTTTCATGTTCCCCTGAGGATCTTCTCTATGCTCTTTCAAATTCCATAAACAATACTTTATGTCTTTTGCACAGATAGTGGATAATTACCGTAGACTTCCAAACATGCTGCTTTCAGTCACTCTCTTACAGTAAGCTTCCTTCATTATGACAGCCAAGGAGCGTCTAGGGAGCTGAAGTTTATCATCCACTCCTCCTGGGCTCAGTGACTTGAAAAGTCATTTTCTTTTACAATATGGCTGAGTGACAAAACTATTCGCATATAGCCCTATAATCTTTGTAATCATGAAGGGTTTACAAAATATTGCTGATATACTAGATAAATTATGTGATGTGTATGTCGCCACAAGAATTGGGTTTGATTTAACTAAAGTAAAATAGACTGTTCTCTTTTCAAGGGAATTTTCACTTAGCTTAGTGAGGGCGGGAAAATCTCAATTTGCAAAGAATATCCAATTATGTGCAAGGAAAATTTAAAAAAAAAAATCCTATTTGCACATGATTGGATGATGGAAGATTGCAGGGCTTCAACTCATTAACTAACAAAAAGGGAAATTCTTTTGCAAAGTGAACCACCTATTTGCCTTAAGTAACTCAACCCTTTACCAAACTGATAAGAGACATGGAGGAGCTCAGCTATGAGGAATGATTAACTGAACTTAAAACTGAGTTATTTTATTGCTGAAGCCCAGATAAGAAGAGCCAATAAGCTTTTAAAACAAAACATGACTTTAGGATATGTCACCACAAGGTTTACTGTCCCACCAACCGCTACCCTCTTTAGCTGTGGAGGCAGAGGCTAGAGCTGTATGTATGCCATGGCCATGATGCTTTGCTTTATGGCTGCAGCAGGAATATAACCCGCTGTTACTTCAAGGTAATGGGGCTGCTCTCCATGTACCCCACAACCGCATGCAATACACATGGTAGCAGCGCACTAGAGTGGGATTCAAGGAGGTAAATCGGGCGATGAGTAGGCGAAACATGACCTCCTCATAGTCTGTCAAATGCCCTCTGAAACACGCTCTGAACGCTAATTGATTTTTTTTTTTGGTATGATGTGTGAAGGGGGAATATGTAAAAAACATATAGTGGAGTTTTCTCAAATTTGACTTAAAACACGGAAATACTTTAAAGTGGATGTAAACCCAGTCTCATCCTTTCTAAACTACTGCCATAGTGCTGATATATAAGGATATAGATGCCTCCTGTATGTATCCTTACCTGTCAAATGTCTCCCCTCTGTCTGTTATAAGAACTAAAAAACTGCAGATTCTGTGGGTGGATCTGTTGTCTGAAGCTCAACACTGAATTCTGCTATGATCACTAACACCCAGTCAAAATCCAGAAAAGTAACCACATGACTTTAGAAAAAAAATAATGCCTGTCTCAAGCTACTGCTAAATAACCTGTAAATAACCTGTCATTCACAGCAAGGGGGAAGAACGGACACAAGTTTTCTCCTGTTTGTCCGTTTATCTCACTGAAAAAAAGAAAAGAGGATTGCTCAGAGCTGGATTAACTCTTTGTGGCAAGACTGGGCATAGATGATAGGAAATCTTATACTCTACTTCGTAACAGCAAAAAATATATAAAAAAAATGGGTTTACATCCACTTTAAGTCCAGCTCCAGCCAAACAATTATATATTGCAGGCTAGAACAGTTTTTGTTTTTATTGCTGTTTGTTACTTTATAGAGGGGCTTCTCCTGTGACACCAGGAACAGGGGAGAACAAGGACACCGACAAATAAGGGAACACGGTCTGGAAGTATTGCTCTAATGACTTATGGCAAGGATTGGGAATCTTTCAATTTAAAGCCAAAGCTCAGGCAGTGTGTAACATCATCTGGTCCTTCTCCCTGTCTTGTCCAATTAGAGAATGTCTTGATAAAAATAAAAACATTTCTGAATGATTCTCAGCATTCATCCCCTGTATTTCATATACAGATGGAAACAACAGCGGTCAGTCCATAAGGTGTGCAGGGGCGCCGCCCCCCTAATCTCCATGCGGGGCGCAAACTTTCTATGAGTTTTTATTTTTATTTTGAAGCACATGATTAGAATCTGATGCTGCGTAAACACGATTTAAAAAAAAATGTAATTTAACCACTTGCCCACGGTGTCATAGTCAAAAGACGTCATGACTTTAAAGATGGATATCTCGGTAACGGCAGCAGCTGCTGCCACAACCGAGATATCCATCTTTTCCGTGGGCAGTGCTGTACACGATAATGGCGGTCCCATCGGCGGATTCGCCGCAAGATCGCCGTTATCGGTGGCGGGAGAGGGCCCCCCCCCTCCCGCCGCTCTCCCGCGCTCTCCGCCGCTTACCGGAGCCGTCAGTAACGGCGGAGGCGATCGGGTCCTCCTGCTGGCTGTGTTGGGATACGAGTGAGGGAAAAATCGCCCCCACCCGTCCCCCACAGCTCTGCTGGGCGGAAGTGACGTCAAAACGTCAGTCCCGCCCAGCGTCTTAAAGAAACATTTTTTTTTTCTGAAATTTGAAAAATGACATTTTTTTTTTTTTTTTTTTCTTTTTTTGCATTTAAGCCTAAATATGAGATCTGAGGTCTTTTTGACCCCAGATCTCATATTTAAGAGGACCTGTCATGCTTTTTTCTATTACAAGGGATGTTTACATTCCTTGTAATAGGAATAAAAGTGATAATTTTTTTTTTTTAATTTATTTCGATGTATAAAATTATAAACTAATTAAAAATAAATAAGAAAACAAAAAAAAAAAATGTAAAACGCCCCGTCCCGACGAGCTCGCGCACAGAAGCGAACGCATACGCGAGTAGCGCCCGCATATGAAAACGGTGTTCAAACCACACAAGTGAGGTATTGCCGCGATCGTTAGAGCGAGAGCAATAATTCTAGCCCTAGACCTCCTCTGTATCTCAAAAAATGCAACCTGTAGAATTTTTTAAACGTTGCCTATCGAGATTTTTAAGGGTAAAAGTTTGACGCCATGCCACGAGCGGGCGCAATTTTTAAGTGTGACATGTTGGGTATCATTTTACTCGGCGTAACATTATCTATCACAATATATAAAAAAATTGGGCCAAATTTATTGTTGTCTTATTTTTTTATTCAAAAAAGTGTTTTTTTTTCAAAAAAAGTGCGCTTGTAAGACCGCTGCGCAAATACGGTGTGACAAAAAGTATTGCAATGACTGCCATTTTATTCTCTAGGGTGTTAGAAAAAAAAATATATAATGTTTGGGGGGTTTAAGTAATTTTTCTAGCAAAAAAAAAACAGTTTTAGTCTCGTAAACACCGAATCTGAAAAACAAACCCGGTGGGCAAGTGGTTAAAATGATCGTGTGCGGGCTTCACATAATTTTTTCGGGTTCTGAAAAACGTAAAAAAAAAAAAAAAATCCGAACATGCTCCATTTTTTAACGACATTTTAAACAATGACATTTTTCGGGTTTAAAAAATTGATCGTGTGTGCGCTAAAACGACATTAAAAACCCGCGCATGCTCAGAAGCAAGTTATGAGACGGTAGCGCTCGTTCTGGTAAAACAACCATTCGTAATGGAGTAAGCACATTCATCACGCTGTAACAGAAAATCGCGAATTTACTTTACTTTTACTAACAGGAAATCAGCTAAAGCAGCCCCAAGGGTGACATCATCCACATGGAACTTCCCCTTTATAGTGCCGTCGTACGTGTTGTACGTCACCACACTTTGCTAAGAGCATTTTTTAAAAACGATCGTGTGTGGGCAACGTTGTTTTAATGATGAAGTTGGAAAAAACAATGTTTTTTCTACATGCCGAAAAACTTTTTTTTTTCATGCCGAAAAAAAATTGTGTGTACGTGGCATTAGGCTCTAATTGGCTTAAAAAAGGTTGAGCTCAAAGCGCACTGCAGTGCCCTGAATCCATCCACTTGTGTGACATTAGTGAATTAATATTCTTCTCCTCCTGGCCAATCAGAACAGGAGGCGGATCTTAAGACCGATTAACTGGGAGGAGAAGCTGGGAAGCCGCAACCTGCATGGGGTAAGTGCAGACCTGGCTGGGAGGTTTGTTTGCCTCCCCCAAAAATGTAGCACCCACTGAATGGTAATTTGCTTGAGCAGCCCCTAGAAGAGACCAGTGCTGACTATATATAGTACAGGCTACTACAGTGAATTTCTGCATGCCCAGCCACCTCTGGATAGGAGATACTGTTTGTAGAAATAGATGTTAACAAGCTGATAATTCTTGAAGTTCTGCTTTCAATGCATTTTTAACAGCAATTAGTGTAATGCCCCGTACATACGGTCGTTTTTTGTGATGAAAAAAAACGACGTTTTAAAAAACGTCATTAAAATGATCGGCGCGTGGGCAAAACTTTGTTTTATGTCCTTCAGGAAAATGACCAAAAAAAAAAATTTGAACATGCTTGAAATGTCGTTTTTCAGAATGTCGTTTTTGTTTTCACCAAAAATGATCGTGTGTGGGCAAAACGACGTTTAAAACAACGTTTTTAAACCCACGCATGCTCAGCATGCTCAGAAGCAAGTTATGAGACGGAGCTTTCAATAGAACAGAGTGCCGTTGAATGTGGTGTACGTAACCGCGCTTTGCAGAGAGCATTTTCAGAAAACGATGGTGTGTAGGCAACATCATTTTTTAAAATGATGTTTGAAAAATGTCGTTTTGTTTCGTGAGATAAAACAATTCGTTTTTTTACATCACAAAAAGTGATCGCGTGTACGCGGCATAAGTATCGGAGTTTGCAGTCCCCATGCAGTATAGCTCAGAATGAGAGAGGGGGAAGCAGCACAGGGAGCCAGTCAATTAAGCTGCAATCCTCATGTGCTAACAAGAAGCATGCTGAAAGGGGAGAGAGCAGAACAGAAAGAAGAGCTCATCAGTGTATTGCTTCCCCTTTACTTCAAACTCACAGGCTGGGGGCAGGGACAAGACCTATTTCTTTACTACAGTAAGAATGGTTATATCTCCAAGATGGCTGTGCCATGCCATGTCTCAGGAATAAATGGATTCAAATACAAATCCTTTGGCAGTTGAACTGTTTTTTTTTTAATGCATCTTATCTGTGTTCATCATCCGTTCATTCAGCTTTTCGCTAAACGTTGGCTTTAAATTTTCAGAACTGGCTGGCAAAAAATGAGTAAGTAGGTTCCTATAGCCTAAAAAACATCAGTTTAGACATGTCTGCCTTAAATATCTAGAGCATAAGAGCAAGGAAACCTCAAAAGTATATTTTATTAAAACGATTCATAGCTTTCTGATAAAACGCAATATCTTATAGAGGTTGGAAGCTGAATCACTCTCAAGAATGTCACACACAGGGCTGAAGATAATTGCCAGCATGAGAATCCCCTTGTTGCCTCTCCACAACCCAGTCAATTACTTATTTTTCAGTCTTCATTACCCGCATCAAGTATGATACATCTGAAGAAGTACTTACCACTGTTCCAGGTCTTGTCATCTATGACCTTGCATTTTTATACAGGGGGAAATTTAAGGAAATGAAGGAACAAAGCAATTTAATAAGCCACTTACCACCACACATGTCTCATGCAGACCAAATGATAATACAAGTACCTAGAATAACTAATGTAGTAAAAACATACTGAACATTCCATAATTACACATATGCTACAGCTAATACAATAAAAGCCTCTGTTCATTTAAATTAGGCTTGAGCAAAGCAAGATCATCCTTGAAGCTGGAAAGAGGATATTTTAGGTTAATAGAAAATTGTCACCCTAGCTTTAAAACCCTTCAGTCTAATAACATTAGGGTCCACCCACCATCTCCTCATAAGTAAATAACAAGAGCACTACTCGAATCATAGGTATGGCAGGATGGTTTTGTTTGACATGCATTGCCCTTGCACGTGCTCCTTGCTACAAAGACCAGTTATAGGTGGGGCAGTGGCCATTTGTTTGTACTGTTGGAATATGGTTAGGGGATGTTGTGCAATATGTTGGGTGCCCAGTGTGAGCCTGTGCCTATAAGGAGGGATGGGCTCTCTCCAGGCTCACCCGCTCTCTGCTTATCCATTATAATGCATATGCTTCTACTATGGAGATTCTAAAGATTGAGGCCTCGTACACACGGCGGAGAATCCCGTCGTAAAAAAAACATTGTTTTTCTCTACGGGATTCTTGTCAAGCTTGACGGATTCTTGTCTAGGTTTCCTTGCATACACTCTCGAGACAAAATCTTGTTGTTCTCAAACGTGGTGGACGTACAACACTTACGATGGCACTATAAAGGGGAAGTTCGATTCCACTGGCGCCATCCTTGGGGCTGTTTTTTGCTAATCTCGGTGTTACTGCATGTTAGTAAAAGTTTGGTGAGAGACGATTCGCGCTTTTCAGTCTGTTACAGCATGACAAATGTGCTATCTCCATTGCGAACGCTAGTTTTACCGAAGGTGTGCTCCCGTCTCATACTCGATTTTGACCATGGGCAAGTTTTTTAAGACTCGGAAAAGGATACAAACAAATGCTTTTCTCATCGTAAACCAGCCCAACGAGAATCATGACGAGAAAAATTGAGACTCCCGGCAAGAAAATAGAGAGCAGGTTCTCTTTTTTTTTTCTAGAGATTCACAAACATTTTTCTTGACGAGAAACCATACACACGAACGTTTTTTCCGAGCGTGTGTACGAGGCTTTAGAGTTAGGACTGCTGATAATACAAGAGTGCTGTGAAGTGGCTCTGCAACTTACGCATGTATTTACAAATGTGTGCAAACTAAATCCATGTATTTAATGCATACTGTTAGGCAGGAAAATTCAGTTGGTTGCAGACTGGTCGGTAAGTTGAGCTGGGGATTTACTTTGGTTTTGTTTAAAATGCGTCATCCACCCTTCCATGTGCTCCTTGGTGCAAAGGCCATTTATAGGTGGGGCAGTGGCCCATTTGTTGTTTGTTATGGCAGAATGGTGCAGGGTATATAGTACTACTAAAAAATATTTCTCTGTCCATTCCGTTACACAGGAGCACATTTCAGAGCATTTAGCATTTTTCTGCCACAAAACTTCCTCTTAAAAACACAAACCAAACGAAGTTTTTTCTTCCTGCCTCTAAATGCTGACCTGAAAATATGCTCTACACGACCCAATGTGCATGGTCACATAGGATAACATTGAGCTTCTTCTATACAGTGCCTGCCGCCGAGAATGTGTTTTTAGCACGCCAGCATCGCGCTGAATCTCGGCGACAGGCTGCCGATATCTCGCACTCGCTGGAATAGTAAAAGCACATTCCAGCGAGTGCGTCATAGAAGCGACGGGGATCCGACGCGGATTCCCGCCAATTCTACACGTGGGCGGAGTTTGTTATGAATCCTGAAGGAGAAATCCCCGCCGGATTTTTAAAGAAAAATCCGGCATGGGTTCCCCCCTCAGGAGCATAACGGGCCCTTAGGTCTGTTATGGGTTGTAAGGAGACCCCCTACGCCGAAAAAAACGGCGTGGGGGTCCCCCCACAATCCATAACAGACCCGTATCCAAAGCACCCGCCGGCCCCGGTCAGGAAGGGAGTGGGGGCGAGCGAGCGCCCCCCCTCAAGAGCCGTACCGGGCAGCATGCCCTCAACATGGGGGGGTTAGGTGCTTTGGGGCAGGGGGCGCACTGCGGCCCCCCACCCCAGAGCACCCTGTCCCCATGTTGATGAGGACAGGCCCCTTCCCGACAACCCTGGCCGTTGGTTGTCGGGGTATGCGGCGGGAGGCTTATCGGAATCTGGAAGCCCCCTTTAATAAGGGGGCCCCCAGATACTGGCCCCCCCACCCTAAGTGAATGAGTATGGGGTACATTGTACCCCTACCCATTCACCTGCAAATAAAAAGTGTAAACACAAATAAACCACACAGGGTATTGAAATATTTTATTAGTTGGCCGCCGGGGGGGGGTGTGTAATGATCGCTTTTATAAAAGCGCCCCCCTCCGGCGGGCTTCTGTGGGGGGTGGGTGCCGCCGTCTGGTTCTCTTCCGCCGCCGGGGGGGGGCGCTTTGATAAAAGCGCCCACCCCCCGGCGGGCTTCTTTTGACGTCTTCGGCGGCTGGGGGTCTTCTCCCACTCTCCGGGGTCTTCTCCTGCTCTCCGGGGTCTTCTCCGCTCTCCGGGGTCTTCTCCGCTCTCCGGGGGTCTTCTTCTTCTTCAGGACTCGCCGCCGCTAACTTTGTGTGTTAGCTCAATTACTAGCGGCGGCGAGCCCCCTCCTCTGTGACGTCGTCTTCTTCTTCTTCTTCTGTTCTCCCTCCTCTTGTGACGTCGCAGTCCCATCATGCTCCGGTAGGTACCACGTGGTACCTACCGGAGCATGATGGGACTGCGACGTCACAAGACAGGCCTATATAACTCGATGCGAGCCGCGCGCCCGGCATAACAGCGGAAGGAGCGTCGCATCAACATCTGGAGAACAGAAGAAGAAGAAGACGACGTCACAGAGGAGGGGGCTCGTCGCCGCTAGTAATTGAGCTAACACACAAAGTTAGCGGCGGCGAGTCCTGAAGAAGAAGAAGACCCCCGGAGAGCGGAGAAGACCCCCGGAGAGCGGAGAAGACCCCCGGAGAGCAGGAGAAGACCCCGGAGAGTGGGAGAAGACCCCCAGCCGCCGAAGACGTCGAAAGAAGCCCGCCGGGTGGTGGGCGCTTTTATCAAAGCGCCCCCCCCGGCGGCGGAAGGAGAACCAGACGGCGGCACCCACCCCCCACAGAAGCCCCCGGAGGGGGCGCTTTTATAAAAGCGATCATACACACCCCCCCCCCCCGGCGGCCAACTAATAAAATATTTCAATACCCTGTGTGGTTTATTTGTGTTTACACTTTTTATTTGCAGTGAATGGGTAGGGGTACAATGTACCCCATACTCATTCACTTAGGGTGGGGGGCCGGTATCTGGGGGCCCCCTTATAAAGGGGGCTTCCAGATTCCGATAAGCCTCCCGCCCGCATACCCCGACAACCAACGGCCAGGGTTGTCGGGAAGGGGCCCTGTCCTCATCAACATGGGGACAGGGTGCTCTGGGGTGGGGGGCCGCAGTGCGCCCCCTGCCCCAGAGCACCTAACCCCCCCATGTTGAGGCATGCTGCCCGGTACGGCTCAGGAGGGGGGGGGCGCTCGCTCGCCCCCACTCCCTTCCTGACCGGCCGGCCGGCGTGCTTTGGATACGGGTCTGTTTATGGATTGTGGGGGGACCCCCACGCCGTTTTTTCGGCGTAGGGGTCTCCTTACAACCCATAACAGACCTAAGGGCCCGTTATGCTCCTGAGGGGGGAACCCATGCCGGATTTTTCTTAAAAATCCGGCGGGGATTTCTCCTTCAGGATTCATAACAAACTCCGCCCACGTGTAGAATTGGCGGGAATCCGCGTCGGATCCCCGTCGCTTCTATGACGGCTTTGTCTCCATCGCGGCAAGCCAGCTCGGCGCTGGCTCCCGCGATGGGGCTCGTAGGTGGTCAATCTCTCCGAGAAAGGGAGCGAGATTGACACAATATCCCAGTCACCTACTGTAGGTAAAACTTCTGTAGAAGCAGCATTTTTTTTTATGCCAGTGTGCACGGAACCTCAATATGACCATTTCTTGGTGACAAATTGACAAGTTTTTTTGTGTATTATCTAAAACATACTGATCACAATAATCACAATGTACCCTGAGCTTTTAGCATTGGGTCCCTAAGACTTGACAGTTATTTCAAGTGTTCATTTGTGGTAAGCAGAAAGGGCTGGTCTACATAATATAGCCACATGTTACTCTCAGGTGCCAGTGTAGGCTATTTCATGGGCAGCAAATATGAAGAGAAGTGACCAATCAGTTTGGTCAGCTGTCAGATACAGTAACCCTTTACTTGCATTCTTTCTTTGAGCAGAAAGTTGACCAGCAGAAGAATCCAATATACAATATACCTCCTTCTGCAGCCAGAGAACCCACACCCTTACACAATCCTCTTCAGTGCAACTGAAGGACCAGTAAGCAGGATTAGGACCAATGCAGACTTTCATTTTGCAGCCATAATCCACAGATTATTAAAACACCCCAAATGCAGCAATAGACCCCTAAATACGGTCATAAAACCCATCAGGCCATAATACTTAGCCATGACCAAATGCTACATAAACACCAATAAAGTAGACCTTTGCACAGACAACAAGTACAGCAGACATCATGAAGCCACAGAAACTCCAATAAAACATAAAACTGTGGGGGTTTTATGGCTCCAATAAAAATAAAAACTCTTCAGCAAAGAGGGGCTTTATTGTATCTTTGCAGGGCGATGGTCTAATGTGGTAGCACCAGTCTATTTTTCCTTATGGGAGGGTGAAAATGAGGATCAGCGGGAATGTGGCTGCAAGCACTGCTGTTGCATATTACATAAAGACATAAGATCCAGTCTATCCCAATAAACGCCATAACTGCACTAATCTATTTCAAATATCTTGTGCAAACTATATAAAAACTTAAGTAAGACTCAGCATAATAAAAAGAATCTTTGAAGTCCCACAATACAAATCACAGTAGTTTTCCTGATATGCCTGAACGATGCATTTAAAAAATTCTCCATCTTCGTATCAATCATATTATGTCCTTCACTAAAGTTTATGGAGCATTGCGGTACACCATTTCTGCAATTACACACAGAGCAGGAATCAATGTTTAAAACAGCCAAGTATATAAACCATTTAGACACAGGGTAATAACAGTGCAAGACTGATTTTCTTCTACTATAGCAAAGCTGTATTTGCTGAAACAGTACAGGAGAAGTTAATTTTTTTTAAAAAGGGGCAAAAGTCTCTGTGTTGTCCACAGCAACCTCACTATCATCTACTAAAGTTTGAATGGTTGTTTTGGACAACTCAAATTTTTCCTAACAATTTACTCATTAAGGCACATCTCAACTGCAATGTGAGGCCGCGTACACACGACCGAGAAACTCGTCGGGCGAAACTCATCGTTCCGCCCGTCGAGTTCCTAGTTCGGCAGTCAAAAAGCTTGTCGAGCCAAATTTTCCCATTGAACAACGAGGAAATAGAGAACCTGCTCTCTTTTTGGCTCGACGAGTTCCTCGACGGGTTGCTCGGCGACAAGTGTACACACGACCGGTTTCCTCGGCAGAATACGTCTCCCATTGAGGTTCTTGCTGGATTCTGCCGAGAAACTCAGTCGTGTGTACGCCGCCTGAAACCAAATAAAAGAATAATGATAAATACCAGTTAAAGCATCTGAATGTAGAATTTAAATACTTATATGGTAACTTGTGTAAAGATATGTAATAATGTGCAACCTGTTTTATGATCCAAGCACCCCCTCAAGATTGCATGACCAATTCTCAACCTTCATCGCAACAGTAGTGAACCTTGGTAAAGGACAAACCCTTTCCAAATAACCACTCTTCTCCCTCTCGCCTCCTGGAAGCATGTTCACTGTCAGCATAGGTGCATCCAGTAGAGCTCTGTTTCTCAACCAAGGTCCGTGGCACCCTTGGTTGCCATTTGGATATTCCCAAAGGTGCCACGGTGACAAGACCCTGGTTGCCCTAGACAAAAGATGGGGGGAAGATCTCTGTGACCTTTGTGGGGCTCTGTGGTGATAAGGGACACTGATGTGATGGGGGGACTCCCATGTGATGGGGGCATTTGATTCTATAATGGGGGACTTTGTAGTGTTAGAGGGTCTTTCAAGTATACATGGAACTTTGATGTAAAGGCAGATTTCTGACAAGATCGGGCCCGCAATACGGGGGACCTCTCGTGTTAATATGGCACTTTAGATGTGAAGTTCATTTCATCAATGCTCAATATAAACCACGGGTTGTGGTCCATTCATAAATTGCAAACCATGGTGTGGAGTTTTGACATTTTTATGTGAATTTTTTTTATTTTCAAGTTAACCAATGTATACTTGGCACCACTAAATTTGACCTGAGCACCTGGATTTAAGAAACCTTCATCCATGAACTTAAAACAGGAATAAAAAGCATTTCTCATTTCTATTTACTAGAAGTTTAACTTGCCTATGAGATATCGTGATGGAAGTGCTTGCCTATACGGTCATGGAAAAATAAATTGCCTTTGTCACCGCAAGCAGACTTTGCATTTGCCTGATGGCTTCTTGACATCCTCATATCAAAATGCTGATGTGGCATTCAGGTGACATTTTTTTTTTCTTCAATAGTTGGACAGTCAACACAACATAACACATATACTATCAGTCTTCATGGGTAAATGTGATGTGACTTCAGAAATCCTTGCAGAAACTGTATGTTTGTATGTCATAGTGATATGATTGATGATTGACATTTTATCTTTTTTTTTATCCATTCTTTATATCAAGGTGGATATTTTAGTTTATGTCATTTAATTTGAATGCAGAACTTCAGGCAGCCATGTGCAGATACTTTGTGTTAACCATCTTATGAAATGATTTTTTTTAATAATAATTACAATTACTAATACCTATTTAATTAAAGAGCAATTCTAGTGCTGGGTTGGTGGGGTTTTTCTGCCGATCCGGCTCAGGGGGGGGGGGGGAAGACTTCTGTTAAGATTGTTTCATTCTTTATCATGATCTGTCAGTATATGGTAGTTGGTGCCAATGCGATGTTATTTCTACACTACGTATCTCTGTCTTTTACGTGTACTTTATAATGTTTGTTCTTCTTTTGTATCGTTTGTTGTAGCATATTCTGTATCTCCTTGTTTTGTTTTTTTTTCTCTTTGTGATTGGCCCAATAAAGATTTTTTTTGATTTAAAAAAAGAGCAATTCTAACATTTACGAGTAACTGCATTTTAAATATTATTTTTACCTTAAAGTGTTACTAAACCCAGAACTTGCATTTACTATATCTGGTCTCCAACAGTACACAGAACATGGAAATGCAATAGTTTTAATAAATATAAACTACTAAATACCTTTTCTCCTCAGAAGTATATAGCAGTCTTGTGACTTCTATCAGTTCCTAGTAAAGCTTGTAGGAGGAGTTTTCATTCTCCCTGACCCTCTGTCTGGACATGTCTGGGTACTGATTGGCCCTGTGCTGATCACATGCACTAAAAAAAAAAAAAAAGAAAAACCCCTATAGCAATACATACCAAACTGAGCATGTGCAGCTTGTCCCCGAGCTCTGTATTATCAGGAAATAATAAGGAGACCGTGGAAGAAGAGGAGGATACGAGGAAACAGGATCACACAGCCTTTATACACAATTCACGGGATTAACCCCTTTGGTTCCACTGTGAGTATAACAAGCATGCTTTACTACAGGGGTGCCCAACCAGTGGCCCGCAGAACCCTCTGATGTGGCCCGCAAACCTCCTGCTCTGGGATGGAATAGAATACTGTTATTAAAGGTCAGTTTATCACTAAATTCACAGTGTATGAATGGGCATTTTTTTTCTGCAGTGATTACTGGGCTGCTTTCAAACTGAACCGCAGGTGCAGATTAGTTTTCCTGCGTGTTACCTGCACTGAGCCATAGACTTATGTTATTACCTGCGAGTTTGGTGAGCTTTCTGAAAGTGCACCAAACCTGCAGAATATAATAGAAGTCTATGGCAAAGTGCAGGAAAGCCAAAGGTACACTGCTTTGCACCCATGTCACGTATAAACCGCAGCACATCAGTGTGAAAGCAGCCTTTGTCCCCTTTCACACTGTCAGTGCGACCAATTGGACCCTCCATTCACCTCTAAGTAGTGGCAGACATAAACAGACTTGTGCTCTTCCTCCAGTAAGACCTGCTAAAAAGTATTGTTGGCTGTGTCCGTGTCCACTCTGCATATGCAGAGCAGACATGCCCATGTCGTCTAGCCGCTTCGCTCATTGTGGCCCGTGACCGGTTTACCAAGTCGCTTAAGTGGCCCTCACTCTTCAAAAGGTTGGGCACCATTGCTTTACTGCATTCTACTTGCCTTAGTAAATCAACCACATAGTCTTTGGATGTAATTCATTTTTTGTCATCCCCACCACTTCAAATGTTCGCTACAATATAGTAATTTTTTGCAGGTGTAGGCTTTAATAACTTTATAGTACATGCCGGAACTCCTTTTAATTAAACATTGTTAACTTATGTTTAAAACTCTAAAGCTGCTGAAATACATTTACATACCCTTGTCTCTTTAGGGTTTTTGCAGCTTTTCATACTAGGTAATAGCTGTATTTATTTTTGGACTGGGTCCCGTTACAGGAAGAATTTCATACAGGTCTTCTTGATACAGAACACTTTTCCAAGACTTGGCAATTTATTTTTGCAATTTTGCTGCACTTTTTTTTCATTGCTTATCAGGATATTGTTCTCTGCCGATGCTTAGCCAGCTGTTAGTTTCCATTAGTTGAACTGAAATGAATGACACTAATATGAAAGCATAAAACATTCACCTAGTTTTATTGGATAAAGAAAGCGGGACTTATAGGGTCTATTAGGTTTTCTAATTTATTTTGACTGTTAAAGAATGATATTTCATAGTTTGCAAAGTAAGAAATTATATATCTAATGTGTAATTTACTGTGAAAGAAGGAAAAAAAGAGAAATATGAGTCTTGCCAGGTTTTTTTCACAACTCCCCAGCTTAACCTATCTTTTTGCTCTACTAAAAAACAACATAATGACTTCAAAATCTAGCTTCAATTTTAAGCATTTCCCATAATTACCTCCCACTTCTGTGCTTAAGGAAGAATCAATTCATTACTGGTACTTACTCTGGCTGACTTAAAGGAAAAAAAATCTCAGGTTAACTTTACCAGGTCATTGAGTGGACTATGCTGAAAAGGGTTTTAACGTGTTATTTAACCCTTGAAGACAAAGTATATTTGTAAAAGCATAATGTACACATTTCTGTTTGCCGATTGCTGTTGTGATTTTCTCTGTGTCTTCTCTTTTCTGGCTGAATTCTACATCCAAATTTATGCCTCCTATACTCCTTCCTTCTACATTGCTATTTGGGGTCCACCTGGAGCCCTGCAATGTAAATATTTGAAAATGTGGATTGTGTATATGTGACATATACTCCTGCACTGATTATCTAAAACCATAAAAACATATATATAAACAAATATCCATGAACACCAGTGTTAATTTAAACCATATAAATATTGTACAAAGTTCAAATCCTGTTGGTGCGTGCTATTGCACCTAAAAAACAGTCCTTAATCCTTAATCCTTCCTGATGACGCATGCGTGCATGCGAAACATGTAGAGGCATATGGGCAGTATCCCTTTACACAACGAATCTATCACTAGTCTCCTCCATTGTCAATACTGCAACTTCCGCCCGTTGAACCGCATCCATAACGAGGCTTGGAACGCACGCCCGCACGTTGCGCAAACAGTAACGCTGGACTAGCTAATGCGCGGCTGGGCATTGCAAAATGTGAGTGAGATTTTTTTTACTTTCTTAAATAAAACATTGGTCTTAAACTATACTACACCATAAGAGGGCTTTTTTCTTTTGGGGGAGCCTCAAGAGGTGGAGAGCCATTCGGGTCTGATATACAAGATAAAGGATCGTGCGGAACCCGCTGCTTAAAGGATATTATATGCTGTTTCCCTTATGTGATCTGGTGAGCGCAATCTTTACTAGAGGTGGTGGTGACACTAATTAAGGGTGCTAATTCACAGAGAACATACTTTATTCTACAGTATAGAGCACGTTTTTCACTTGGAACAAGAAAATTAAAGGATTAAGGACTGTTTTTAGGTGCAATAGCACGCACCAACAGGATTTGAACTTTGTACAATATTTATATGGTTTAAATTACACTGGTGTTCATGGATATTTGTTTATATATATGTTTTTATGGTTTTAGATAATCAGCGCAGGAGTATATGTCACATATACACAATCCACATTTTCATTTTTTCACTTGTCACAGGTGTTTACAATAACTGCAGCAGATTAATATATATTTATATTACACACTTAGTTGCGCCGGTGCCACAATACACGTAATATAAATATTTGCCAGCACACCATGGATCTTTAGGATAAGTCTGAACATTTCCAAACAAGAAAGATCCCACCACAAACAGAGAAGTGCAATGTTTTAGAACCAAGCAAGGCCCCTTCATCAGACATGTTATCACATGCCTGATGAAGGGGCCATATGTGGGTCCGAAACATTGCAATGTCTGTTTGTGATGTGATCTTTCTTCTATAGAAAAATGATTGGACTTATTCTGAAGATCTGTGGTGTGCTGGCGAATAGTTACAATATGTCCTGCATGCTCCAGTTGTCAGCTGGTGGTTTCTGCAGCACCCAGTAATTGTAAGAGCTCATTCTAGGAACATGTGCAGCAGTGGGAATATGGACTGTCGCTTTGAGCCCCAGCTGCCTTAATGTGCATGCTCCCAGTTGGCTCATGCACATACAGAACCAAAACTTTATGTCATCCCACCGCTCCTCCCACCAAGCCAGGGATTGACAGCAGCTCTGTTCCAATTACTGAGCAAGCAATGTGACAGCCTTTCTCAACATTTTCCCCCCAGGTGAAATCCCAAAATCAATTTCAGGCCCTAGGGAACCTTTGCTAAAATCAATTCATTAGGGGTTAATGGCAAATGTGTCCCTTATAGAAGTGATCTGAATACCAACATTACGGACAACTAAAAAAGATAATTGGTGTTATGCTGCTGGCTCTGCCAACTGGCTGTGGTCCTGCATCTTTGCAGGCTCCATCAAATGGAAGGCCAATCAGCCACAGCTCAAGGAACCCCTGGTGACCTCTGGAGAAACCCTGGTTCAGATTAGCTAGTCTAGGCTGTGAACAGTGTGTAAAGTGGAGAGACACCAAAGCATCTGCAGTTTGCTAAAGCAAAAAATGTCTGTTGGATGCAAACTAAAGTGCCCTAGATCATCAACCACGGAAACATAATTTTTGTGCTAGTAACAGCAAACTGTGAAAATAAAGTAATTAAACAGCGCTGGCAAGACTTAAGTGACAACACACTAAATGACACATATAAGGTGATAAGTGTCTTTCTTGTTCTTGATGACGCCCTGGAGAAGGGGCGAAACGTGTTGATGTAGTTCCGGTTTCACGTACGAAGTGGCGTTACTTCCGGTATCCGAGGAATGTATGCAGCCAGCAGCGAACCCAGAACTCACTGAAGCCTGTTTGTTTAGTCGTCTCATGAGTGTCGTTTACACTACTGCACTTAAATGTAGTACCAGCAGTACTTCACTATATATTTTTCTTTGCCTTTTCTTTGCCATGTTTGATCCCCTTCAATCCATATAATTATATGAGTCCTGGATGCCTCATTGAGAACGAAAGATCAACACTTCAGATCGTATTTATTACAGCACGTTTGACCCTGGACTGTAAAGCTGAGGGTCCATTAATGTCGGTGAGTGGAGCCATAAGAAGGGAATGTGATGTTTGATAATCCCTCCTGCATGTCCTGAACCCCAAATTACCATTGAATTATTATTTTGAAAGACACTTAGCACTTTATGTCTGTGTATGGACTGTGTCATTTAGTGTATTGTCACTTAAGTCTTGCCAATGCTGTTTAATTACTTTGTTTTCACTTCTTTTTATATTATGTTTTTATATTATCTTATTCCATTTAGTGCTAGTTTTAGTTTACACAGAAACTGCAAACCTTTCTTTCAAGATTTAAGTAACAACTAATCCCTCCTACTGCAACCCCCTGGCTGTCTGTAACAATAAGAAAGGTTGTTTCATAGCAAAGAATCATGTGACAAGAACACCAGTCCAGCCCAGCAGTACATGTGAGGATCTTCTAATGGTCAGTGGATTATACACAACTCATATTTGACTTTCTGTGTCTTGTAATGGAATTACTTCATTACACTCCGTTTTTAAACCCATTCTCACCAGTCCATGACCCTGAACAAATCCATGATCTAATGTTCAGGAAGATGGACACCAGTTAACCAATCTACAAGCATGCTTGACTTATGGGAGGGACTGGAGCCCTACGCAGCTACAAGCCCTACGCAGATGATGACCTTGGTGTGAATGAACCCAAGGATCCCAGTTGTGTAAGGCAGATGTACTAATTACTTAGCAATCATGCTTATTCAGAGGGATAACAGTGTGCTTTACAGATTAGTGTTGTTGCCCTCTGCTCGGGATAAAATAGGACAATTCCAATATGAGCACAGAGACAAAGCCTCCAGTGAATTCAGGGTGTAACAATTAACACAATGTAAGCCATCCTAAATCTCTCATGAAGAGAAGCTTGTTATTGCGATGAACTCTGCTCGTTCAGCGGTGGCCGCGTTGCCGTAAGAGATGCAATGCTTACCCGCTACTAAACCTGATTGCCGACCACTAAGCCAATCCACAGGCACATTACTGGCCTTAAAAAAATAGAGATGTTGACATTAAATACATTTAGCCTCCGGCACTCTAACATTTATATAATGTTACATTCATTCTTCCATTAGCCTTTATCCTTTCTCTAAAAGATTTACACTACAATTGTTAATTATTTTAATCCTCCACCATGTCAGGTTTGCGCTAGGAAAGGAATTAATCTAGCCATAGCACAAAGCAGATCTGTGTCTTCCAGCGACTGCAAGAATTTCTCTTCGCATGCTTCTTGTAAAAGAACACTTGAATTCATTACATTTATAAAAAGCAGGAGAAAGCGGTAGAGAAGGAGAGAGTAAGTGAACAGAAACATATCAATCACCCTCAGGAAAAGGCTTGTCAGGGATTGTGGATTTCCCTCTAGTGGGCTAATTTTCAGCTGCTTATTACACATAAAGTACCGTGATAGGCTATGCTAAAGCATGATACCTAGAGCACTGTGCGAGAGCTGGGATGGAATGAATCTTCTCTTTTGTCTAATAATAAGCTCACAGCATCGGTCCATCATTGCCCCTATATTATAAATCAGAAGACTAATGAATGGAAAGCTGGGGGAGAGGTGACCATTAATTAGCATATGGAAGAATCAGCATATTGCATTTTTTTTTAATTGTCCAAGCCAGCGATTCTTAACCTATTATCTGCTGTGACGCCCTCTAGGCACCCCAGTCTAAAATGTAATACATGTAAATGTTTTGTTGTACTTATTAATGGGAAACCTGAGCTTGGGACGATGCACATAACCACCTTGAAGAAATTAACTTCACATCACTAGCTACCCATTCACATCTAAGGGGCGCTATCACATTGGAGCCCCCATTCATGTCAGAGGGCCCCATCACGTCAGAGGTCCGCATTCATGTCAAAGTCCCTTTTAGACCCCTTTCACACTGGGGCATTTTTCGGGCGCTTTGGCGTTAAAACTAAAGCCTGTAAAGCGCCTGAAAGAAGCCTCACCTGCAATCCCGATGTGAAAGCCTGAGTCCTTTTTAGAGCCCTTTCACACTACCAGCATCCGTAAAATGCTGGTAAAATGCCGCTAAGACCCCTTTCACACTGGGGGCATTTTTCAGTCGCTTTGGCGTTAAAAAAGCTCCCTCAATGGGAAGGGGGCTTTAGGAGCGGTGTATTCAACGCTCCTAAAGCGCTGCAAAGAAGCTGCTTGCAAGACATTTTTTGGACACCCTGCCAGCGTTGCACCTCAGTGTGAAAGCACTCGGGCTTTCACATTGGGATTGCAGATGCAGCTTCTTTCAGGTGCTTTACAGGTGCTTTTTTTTTAACACTAAAGCACCTGAAAACGCCCCAGTGTGAAAGGGGCCTTATACATCAGAGGCTCCTATCAGCACAGAGTCCCTTATCACATCATATTCTCCTCCACATCAGACCCCCCCAATACATGAAAGCCTACCATCACATCAGAGTACCCTTATCACTACTAAATAGCATCCTGAAGTTTATTGAAGAGATCACATCACAGCATATAGTAGTGATGTTTGGAGGCCATGCAGGACCCCTTCTTCAGGCATGTAACTGTGCTGCCCCCTAAACGTTGCTACTATATGCTGTGATGTGATTTCTTCAATAAACGTCTGGATGCTATTTTAAGGATCCTTAGTGTGTTGATGATATATCCCTTAACCCTATGATGACACTTGTTTCCAGATGGTGGTTGTTGCAGTTACCACACAGCCATTGTCAAGAATGTGTGCATTGGAAATATTTCACTGGACTCATCACCACAGAGTCCCCCTGGATCACAGAGACATCTCCTATTCGGGGAAAACTGGGTCTTGTGACACCCCTGGAGAGCCAAAATGGCACCCCTAGGGCACCGCAGCACTCCGGTGGAAAAATGCTGGTCCAATCTGTAGAGAATCATACAAAAACAATTGTCTGGAATCCCATAGTGATTGGTTGTATTCTGGTCAGACAGATCAACACATTGTTCTATAACAGATAAAACCTACAGTGTGACCAATATATAATAATCCCACTGAACCCGTAAGTGAATAAATGTATGTATGAATGCCCTATAGTGTATCTACTGAGAAAACAATAATCAAAGGCATCTAAATAATGCAAATGAAATACCACTAGAAAAGTACATCACATATGTATATATCCCAGATTATAAACAATCATATATAAAAAATGTGAACATAAACTAAACCGTGCTTAATCTTAAATCTCACTAAGAAGACAGAAGATGGATAAACTTGCGAACCAAAAGATATTATTAAATGTCCATCCATTAAATTAAGTGAAAAGGTCCATATTGTGATGAATAAAAAACACCCGTGCACACTCCAGATGACTACTCTTTCGTGATGCCGTATGGAACCCAGTGTGAATCCCGAAAGCCAATCAATCTGCTTACCAGATCATATGGTCCCACTGGACCAAGCTCAGCATGTAAAGACCCAACACGGGGGTAATGTCAGCTACATCTGCAGTAAGGTATGCCGTGAATGGACTCCCAAATTGAACCTCAATGGCAATCATGTAAGGAAAGAAACACCTCACATAGCATAAAATCAGGTGATTTATTGAATCGTAAAAAGCAGTAAACAACTCACATTTAAAAAAAAGTAGACAAGCCTTGAGCCGATTGCGCCGGCCGGACACTAAACAGACAACCCGTCCATGGAGAACAAGCGAAAGAGGGTGATGACGCCAGCAGGCCGCTCGCTCCGCCCAACGCATTTCGTGATAAATCACTTTGGGGCTGATTTACTAATGACTCTGCGCTGCGCCGGTACATGCCTTAATTAGTGCGCTGGATGAAGCCCTAATTAGGCGCATGAACCGGCGGCAGCAGCAGCGCGATGTGATTGATAAGTAAAGCCGCCGCCGAACTCCCTGTATAAGTCTATGGGGGAAAATCTTAATAGTGAATTTTAAAGGCTAATCTGCAAGTTTTGTCCTAAAAAGTGTTTGGGGACCTCAGTCCTGCCCCAGGGGACATGTACCAATGCTTTTTTTTATTTTTTAAAACGGCCGTTTTTTCGGGAGCAGTGATTTTAATAATGCTAAAAGTGCAATAATAAAAGTGTAATTTTCCTTTAAATTTCGTAGCATGGGGGTCTCTAATGTCAGCATGTGAAAAAGCGCATGTTTCCCGTGGTTAGAACTGTCTCTGCACAAAATGTCATTTTTCAAAGGAAAAAAGCCATTTAAAACTGACTCGCGGCTATAATGAATTGTCGGCTCCCGGCAATTGCAGGAGAATTCATTCATTAAAAAAAGGGAAAAAAAAGCGTGGGGGTCCCCCCAAATTCAATAACCAGACCCTTTAGGTCTGGTATGGATATTAAGGGGAACCCCGCCGTCAATTTTTTAAAAAAAATGACGTGGGGTTCCCCCCAAATATCCATAACCCAGACCCTTCAGGTCTGGTGTGGAATTTAAGGGGAACTCCACTCCAAATTTAAAAAAAAAATGGCGTGGAGTCCCCCCTAAAATCCACACCAGACCCCTTATCCGAGCACGTTGACCTGGCCGGCCGCAGAAAAGAGGGGGGGACAGAGCGGCCCCCCCCCTCTCCTGAACCGCACCAGGCCACATGCCCTCAACATTGGGAGGGTGTTTTGGGGTGCCCCCCAAAACACCTTGTCCCCATGTTGATGAGGACAAGGGTCTCTTCCCCACAACCCTTGCCCGGTGGTTGTGGGGGTCTGCGGGCAGGAGGCTTATCGAAATCTGGAAGACCCCTTTAACAAAGGGGCCCCCCAGATCCCGGCCCCCCCCCAGTGTGAAAAGGTAATGGGGTACCTTGTACCTCTACCATTTCACGAGAAAAAAAAATTAAAGGGTTAAAAAAGACAAGAGCCGGTTTTTGACAAGTCCTTTATTATCTTCTTTCTTCTTTCCTTCGGGTTTCTTCTTCCTCCTCCTTCTTCTTCCTCTGCTTCTGTCTTGGGTCTTCTATTCCCGCATCTTGCCCGGCGTGTTCTTCCATCTTCTGTTCCTCCCGCTGTCCTTCTCGTCCGCATCTTCTTCTCCTTCTTCTTCTTCGCCGGAGGCGCCGCTTCCAATTGAAATCCCCGCTGTCTGCCGGACCACGCCCCCCCCCCCTCTGACGCCACGGGCAAGCTCTTAGGAGTGTGCTGCCAGTGCGTCAGAGGGGGGCGTGGTCACATGTCAGAGGGCGGCCAATTCAATTTGAAGCTCGTGCGCGGCTTTTTCTTTGCCAGAGTCGCCGCTTCCAATTGAATTGCCCGCTTTCTGGAACATGTGACCACGCCCCCCTCTGACGCACTGGCACCACACGGGGACTTTCCTAAGAGCTCGCCCGTGGCGTCAGAGGGGGGGCGTGGTCCGGCAGACAGCGGGGATTTCGATTGGAAGCGGCCGCTCCTGCGAAGAAGAACAAGAAGGAGAAGATGCGGACGAGAAGGACAGCGGAAGAAGATGGAAGAACACGCCAGTCAAGATGCGGGAATAGAAGACCCAAGACAGAAGCAGAGGAAGAAGAAGGAGGAGGAAGAAGAAACCCGAAGGAAAGAAGAAAGAAGATAATAAAGGACTTGTCAAAAACCGGCTCTTGTCGTTTTTTAACCCTTTACATTTTTTTTCTCGTGAAATGGTAGAGGTACAAGGTACCCCATTACCATTTCACACAGGGGGGGGCCGGGATCTGGGGGGCCCCTTTGTAAAAGGGGTCTTCCAGATTTCGATAAGCCTTCCGCCCGCAGACCCCCACAACCACCGGGCAAGGGTTGTGGGGAAGAGACCCTTGTCCTCATCAACATGGGGACAAGGTGTTTTGGGGGGCACCCCAAAACACCCTCCCAATGTTGAGGGCATGTGGCCTGGTGCGGTTCAGGAGAGGGGGGGGGCCGCACTCTGTCCCCCCCTCTTTTCTGCGGCCGGCCAGGTCAACGTGCTCGGATAAGGGGTCTGGTGTGGATTTTAGGGGGGACTCCACGCCATTTTTTTTTTAAATTTGGAGTGGAGTTCCCATTAAATACCACACCAGACCTGAAGGGTCTGGTTATGGATATTTGGGGGGAACCCCACGTCATTTTTTTAAAAAATTGATGGCGGGGTTCCACTTAATATCCATATCAGACCTGAAGGGTCTGGTTATTGAATTTGGGGGGACCCCCACGTCATTTGAATAATTATTTTAAAATTCGTACCATGGGGGGGGGGGGGGATGTCAGCAGGTGAATAAAGTGCACTTTTCCTGCGGTTAGAAATATGTCTTTGCACAAAATGACATTCTGAGAAAAAAAAAAAAAAAAAAAAAAAAAAAGCCATTTAAAACTGACTCGCGGCAATAATGAATTGTCGGCTCCCGGCAATTGCAGGAGAATTCATTCATAAAAAAACGAAAAAAAAAGCGTGGGGGTCCCCCCAAATTCAATAACCAGACCCTTTAGGTCTGATATGGATATTAAGGGGAACCCCGCCGTCAATTTTTTAAAAAAAATGACGTGGGGTTCCCCCCAAATATCCATAACCAGACCCTTCAGGTCTGGTGTGGAATTTAAGGGGAACTCCACCCCAAATTTAAAAAAAAAATGGCGTGGAGTCCCCCCTAAAATCCACACCAGACCCCTTATCCGAGCACGTTGACCTGGCCGGCCGCAGAACAAGAGGGGGGGACAGAGCGCGGCCCCCCCCCTCTCCTGAACCGCACCAGGCCACATGCCCTCAACATTGGGAGGGTGTTTTGGGGTGCCCCCCAAAACACCTTGTCCCCATGTTGATGAGGACAAGGGTCTCTTCCCCACAACCCTTGCCCGGTGGTTGTGG
Organism: Rana kukunoris; assembly: GCA_029574335.1. NCBI lineage: Eukaryota > Metazoa > Chordata > Amphibia > Anura > Ranidae > Rana > Rana kukunoris. The sequence continues at coordinate 68,246,803 of CM056053.1, read as the reverse complement.
GGGTCTGCGGGCAGGAGGCTTATCGAAATCTGGAAGACCCCTTTAACAAAGGGGCCCCCCAGATCCCGCCCCCCCCCCTGTGTGAAATGGTAATGGGGTACCTTGTACCTCTACCATTTCACGAGTAAAAAAAAAGTGTCAGTGTAAAAAAAGACAAGAGCCGGTTTTTGACAAGTCCTTTATTATCTTCTTTCTTCTTTCCTTCGGGTTTCTTCTTCCTCCTCCTTCTTCTTCCTCTGCTTCTGTCTTGGGTCTTCTATTCCCGCATCTTGCCCGGCGTGTTCTTCCATCTTCTTCCGCTGTCCTTCTCGTCCGCATCTTCTTCTTGTTCTTCTTCGCCGGAGGCGCCGCTTCCAATTGAAATCCCCGCTGTCTGCCGGACCACGCCCCCCCTCTGACGCCACGGGCAAGCTCTTAGGAGTGTGCTGCCAGTGCGTCAGAGGGGGGCGTGGTCACATGTCAGAGGGCGGCCAATTCAATTTGAAGCTTGTGCGCGGCTTTTTCTTTGCCAGAGTCGCCGCTTCCAATTGAATTGCCCGCTTTCTGGAACATGTGACCACGCCCCCCTCTGACGCACTGGCACCACACGGGGACTTTTCTAAGAGCTTGCCCGTGGCGTCAGAGGGGGGGCGTGGTCCGGCAGACAGCGGGGATTTCAATTGGAAGCGGCCGCTCCGGCGAAGAAGAACAAGAAGGAGAAGATGCGGACGAGAAGGACAGCGGAAGAAGATGGAAGAACACGCCAGTCAAGATGCGGGAATAGAAGACCCAAGACAGAAGCAGAGGAAGAAGAAGGAGGAGGAAGAAGAAACCCGAAGGAAAGAAGAAAGAAGATAATAAAGGACTTGTCAAAAACCGGCTCTTGTCTTTTTTTACACTGACACTTTTTTTTTACTGGTGAAATGGTAGAGGTACAAGGTACCCCATTACCATTTCACACAGGGGGGGGGCCGGGATCTGGGGGGCCCCTTTGTTAAAGGGGTCTTCCAGATTTCGATAAGCCTCCTGCCCGCAGACCCCCACAACCACCGGGCAAGGGTTGTGGGGAAGAGACCCTTGTCCTCATCAACATGGGGACAAGGTGTTTTGGGGGGCACCCCAAAACACCCTCCCAATGTTGAGGGCATGTGGCCTGGTGCGGTTCAGGAGAGGGGGGGGGCCGCGCTCTGTCCCCCCCTCTTTTCTGCGGCCGGCCAGGTCAACGTGCTCGGATAAGGGGTCTGGTGTGGATTTTAGGGGGGACTCCACGCCATTTTTTTTTTTATTTGGAGTGGAGTTCCCCTTAAATTCCACACCAGACCCTGAAGGGTCTGGTTATGGATATTTGGGGGGAACCCCACGTCATTTTTTTTTTTAAATTGATGGCGGGGTTCCCCTTAATATCCATACCAGACCTAAAGGGTCTGGTTATTGAATTTGGGGGGACCCCCACGCTTTTTTTTTCCCTTTTTTTAATGAATGAATTCTCCTGCAATTGCCGGGAGCCGACAATTCATTATTGCCGCGAGTCAGTTTTAAATGGCTTTTTTTTTTTTTTTTTTTTTTTTAAGAATGTAATTTTGTGCAAAGACATATTTCTAACCACATGAAAAGTGCGCTTTATTCACCTGCTGACCTCCCCCCCCCCCCCATGGTACGAATTTTAAATTAATTATTCAAATGACGTGGGGGTCCCCCCAAATTCAATAACCAGACCCTTTAGGTCTGGTATGGATATTACGGGGAACCCCGCCGCAAATTTAAAAAAAAAATGACGTGGGGTTCCCCCCAAATATCCATAACCAGACCCTTCAGGTCTGGTGTGGAATTTAAGGGGAACTCCACCCCCAAAAAAAAAAAATGGCGTGGAGTCCCCCCTAAAATCCACACCAGACCCCTTATCCGAGCACGTTGACCTGGCCGGCCGCAGAAAAGAGGGGGGGACAGAGCGCGGCCCCCCCCCTCTCCTGAACCGCACCAGGCCACATGCCCTCAACATTGGGAGGGTGTTTTGGGGTGCCCCCCAAAACACCTTGTCCCCATGTTGATGAGGACAAGGGTCTCTTCCCCACAACCCTTGCCCGGTGGTTGTGGGGGTCTGCGGGCAGGAGGCTTATCGAAATCTGGAAGACCCCTTTAACAAAGGGGCCCCCCAGATCCCGGCCCCCCCCCTGTGTGAAATGGTAATGGGGTACCTTGTACCTCTACCATTTCACGAGAAAAAAAAAGTGTCAGTGTAAAAAAAGACAAGAGCCGGTTTTTGACAAGTCCTTTATTATCTTCTTTCTTCTTTCCTTCGGGTTTCTTCCTCCTCCATCTTCTTCTTCCTCTGCTTCTGTCTTGGGTCTTCTATTCCCGCATCTTGCCCGGCGTGTTCTTCCATCTTCTTCCGCTGTCCTTCTCGTCCGCATCTTCTCCTTCTTCTTCTTCTTCGCCGGAGCGGCCGCTTCCAATCGAAATCCCCGCTGTCTGCCGGACCACGCCCCCCCCTCTGACGCCACGGGCAAGCTCTTAGGAAAGTCCCCGTGTGGTGCCAGTGCGTCAGAGGGGGGCGTGGTCACATGTTCCAGAAAGCGGGCAATTCAATTGGAAGCGGCGACTCTGGCAAAGAAAAAGCCGCGCACGAGCTTCAAATTGAATTGCCCGCCCTCTGACATGTGACCACGCCCCCCTCTGACGCACTGGCAGCACACTCCTAAGAGCTTGCCCGAGGCGTCAGAGGGGGGGGGCGTGGTCCGGCAGACAGCGGGGATTTCAATTGGAAGCGGCGCCTCCGGCGAAGAAGAAGAAGGAGAAGAAGATGCGGACGAGAAGGACAGCGGAAGAAGATGGAAGAACACGCCGGGCAAGATGCGGGAATAGAAGACCCAAGACAGAAGCAGAGGAAGAAGAAGAAAGAAGGAAGAAACCCGAAGGAAAAGAAGAAAGAAGATAATAAAGGACTTGTCAAAAACCGGCTCTTGTCTTTTTTAACCCTTTACATTTTTTTTCTCGTGAAATGGTAGAGGTACAAGGTACCCCATTACCATTTCACACAGGGGGGGGGCCGGGATCTGGGGGGCCCCTTTGTTAAAGGGGTCTTCCAGATTTCGATAAGCCTCCTGCCCGCAGACCCCCACAACCACCGGGCAAGGGTTGTGGGGAAGAGACCCTTGTCCTCATCAACATGGGGACAAGGTGTTTTGGGGGGCACCCCAAAACACCCTCCCAATGTTGAGGGCATGTGGCCTGGTGCGGTTCAGGAGAGGGGGGGGGCCGCGCTCTGTCCCCCCCTCTTTTCTGCGGCCGGCCAGGTCAACGTGCTCGGATAAGGGGTCTGGTGTGGATTTTAGGGGGGACTCCACGCCATTTTTTTTTAAATTTGGAGTGGAGTTCCCCTTAAATTCCACACCAGACCTGAAGGGTCTGGTTATGGATATTTGGGGGGAACCCCACGTCATTTTTTTTAAAAATTGATGGCGGGGTTCCCCTTAATATCCATACCAGACCTAAAGGGTCTGGTTATTGAATTTGGGGGGACCCCCACGCTTTTTTTTTGGTGTTTTTAATGAATGAATTCTCCTGCAAATTCCAAGAGCTCACAATTCATTATAGCCGCGAGTCAGTTTTAAATGGCTTTTTTCCTTCAGAATGTCATTTTTCACATGCTGACATTACACCCAGGGCCGCCATCAGGGGGGTACAGGCAGTACACCTGCAGGGCCGCCATTAGGGGGGTACAGGCATTACACCGCCCGGGGGTCCCCAGGGGCCCCCAGGGGCCCGGATGGGAACCACCCTAAAACAAAAAAAAAAATTTTTTTTTTTTTTTTTTTTTTAAGGGCTCCGAAGGTCCCCAGGGGCCCGGAGGCCACTAAGGGCCCCAGATGGCAAGCCCTTTTTTTAAAATAAAATATATATATTTAAAAAAATATATATATTTTTTTAATATATTTTTTTTTTTTTTTTAAGGAAAGGGCCCAGAGGTCCCCAGGGCCCTGGAAGGCTACCCCCTTGTTTTTTTACTTTTTTTCGATAAATGTTATATTTAAAAAATATATATATATGTATTTTCTCTCTTTTGTATTTTTATTTGATAAAGAGCACAGAGGTCCCCAGGGCCCCGGATGGCTACCCCCCTTTTTTATATATATTTTTCTTTATTTCTTATTTCTGTCAAAATTTTTGTAAAGGGCCCCTCCGCTCCTCAATTTGTGGCACCACCCCCCCCCCCGCTTCTCAATTTCATGCGGCAGCACCCCCCCCGGTTCTCTGCTCCAGGGGGCCCATGCCTGAAGCTGTGTAAGGGGCCCCAAAATTCATGATGGCGGCCCTGTACACCTGTAAGGGGCCCGGGGGTCCGGAGGTGCCCAGATGCCTGGAGGCCCCCCAGCGCCCCAGATGGTAACCCCCCTCTTTTTTTTTTTGTATATATATTTGTTAGTTGGTTTTTGTAGGATTTTTTATTAAAGGGCCAATTTTTGGAATTTAATATTTTTTAGCAGTCTGGAGGTCCCCAGGGCCCCGGGTGGCAACCCCCCAAATTTTTTTTTATTAAAGGGCCAATGTTTTGGTTTAGGGGTCTGGAGGTCCCCAGTGGCCTGGTCCCCAGTGGCCCGGAGATCCCCAGGGCTCCAGATGACAACCCCCCACCTTTACAAAAAAATCAAAAAAAAAACATATGATATATTTTTTGGTTATTTTTTAAACATATATATATATAATATAATTTTGAAAGCTCCCAGAGGGCCCCTTTTTGCTTCTAAAAATGTTATAAACATTTTCCCCAGGTTTGTTACTTTTTACTTTAATTTCTTTTTTAAAGTGTATTTTGTGCGTGAAGTCGAGAGAGAGGAGCTGGACTTGCAATCGCCATCCTTCTCCATGCCCCCGGTGGCAATGGTGGGTGTGAGGGGGGCCTCACCCCACCTGCTACACTTGGGAGCCCGATGGGACAGAGGGACTCCCCCTATGAAGGAGTGTAGCCCACCCAGCCAGCCCTGTAGGTCCTTCGCCTCCCTTTATTTTAGGAGACCTCATGGCCAAAGTGTGTGCAAGTGTGGTGTTTTTTTTGTGGGGGGGGGGGGGTGGTTATACTAAGCACAGGCGTACCTTGCATAGCACACCCATCGGGAGCCGGGCTGACACCACCAAACTCAATTCACATGTAGCCGAGACCGGGATCCGAACCCTTGGCTGCAGAGGTGAATGGCTTGTCAGCGCAGTGCCATTCACGTTGAGCCACCACAGCTCCCACCCAATGTTATTTTTTTTTTAGATTTTTGGTAGTTATTTTTTATTAAAGGGCCCAGAGCTCCCAAGGCAACCCCCTTTTTTATTATTTTATATATGTAGATATTGTAATTTATTTTTCATTAAAGAGCCCAGAAGTTTCTTTTTATTAAAGGGCCCAGTGGTCCCCAGGGCCCCCGGATGGCTACCACCCTTTTTAATATATATTTTTCTATATGTATTTTTTAGTAAAGGAACCCCCCGCTTATCAAATTGCGGCAGCCCCCCCCCCTTCTTAATATCAGGCGGCACCCCCCCCCCCTATTCTCTGCTCCAGGGGGCCCATGCCTGAAGCTGTGTAAGGGGCCCCATAATTCCTGATGGCGCCCCTAATTGCCTCCCCCCCCCCATGGTACGAAATTTCAAGGAATTTTTCACTTTTATTGGTGCACTTTAACCACTTCCATACCGCGCCTATTCTGGCACTTCTCTCCTTCATGTAACAATTATATTTTCTTCCTTGAAACTTACTCAGGACCCCCAAACATTATATATATTTTATTAACAAACACCCTAGGGAATAAAGTGGCGGCCATTTTTTCGGACACATTTCCAACAGTATTTGTGCCAAAAATGTTCTAACGTTTTTTTTTTTTTTTGGCTTTCCAAAAAAAAACCTGTTTCATGAATGACAAAATAAGAAAGCAGTAAAGCTAGGCAATTTTTAGGGATAAGGTAAAAGATGATGTTACACCGAGTAAATAGATACCTAACTTGTCACGCTTTCATATTGCGCACACTCATGGAATGGCGCTAAACTTCGTTATTAAAAATCTCCATAGGCAACGCTTGACTTTTTTTCTCAGGTTACCACTTTTGAGTTACAGAGGAGGTCTAGTGCTAACATTATTGCTCTCGCTCTAACGCACGCTATGATACCTCACATGTGGGGTTTGAAGGATGTTTACATATGTGGGTGGGACTTGCATGCGTGTTCGCTTCTGAGTGCGAGCTACTAGGGACAGGAGCATTTAAATTCCTTTGTTATTTTATTTTTTTACTTAATATTTTATTTTTTGCACTTGTTTGTCCCTTTGTTTGTATTATTTTTCACTTTTCTTCCTATTACAAGGAATGTAAACATCCCTTGTAATAGGACTAGTGTGTGACAGGTCCTCTTTATAGAGAAAGGCGGGGTCAATTAGACCCCACATCTGTCCTCCAGGCTGGAAAGCATGGAATTGGTAAAAAAAAAAAACATCTCATGCTTTCAGCTGCGTTCATGTTCGTTCAGCACAGTAGCGTAGTGTGTAGCATGTTCACCTAGCAGCAAAAGGGTTGCTGGTTCGAATCCCACCCGTGACACTATCTGCCTGGAGTTTGCATGTTCTCCCTGTGCGGGTTTCCTCCCACAATCTAAAAACATGCTGTAAATTGGATCCTGTCTAAATAAGCCCTAATGTGCAGTAGGAGATTTAGGTTTTGTGCTGCCCTAGGCCTGACCAAATTTTGGCACCCCCCTAATAGAAAAATGACCCACCCTTCCTGTCAAGGCCACACCCTGTTTTTTTATGACCCACCCAGGAATTTTCAGGGGACACACACAAGTTCTGTGGGGGGGGACTTGGGGGGGCCCTTAATTTGCCTACTTTTTCGATCACTTCCTGTTTGGCTATGGGGCAGGAAGTGAAGGCCAATCTCCCCAAACGGACAGGGATAATACAAAATAAACTGACAGAGCTTCTAACCCCCCCCCCCCCCCAACTCTATCCAAAATGAAAGAAATCCAAAAAATAAAAGTGATGATTATTGTTCCAGTTTAACCCCAAATTTCAGATCATTTTATTGAGAGGCTTAAGAAAATATAACCATGCCAATAGGCCACGATCCAGCGTTGCTAATATGTATGAATGTGTGTTAGGGACCCCCACAAACACCACCCAATGTTAAATCAACTATTTTCATGTTTGTTTTGGGGATGCCTGCACCCCTGATAGGGTAAAGACACCTCACAAATGTTGTCACTTTCTACTTAATTCATTCACTTCCTGCCACACAGCCAAACAGGAAGTGAGGGAAACACCTGAGTAATGTTTTGTTGGGGACACACAGATCAATATAAATAGTTTCCCATTTTGGAAATGGCATTTTGCTGTGTACACCCCAAATTAGTAGGAATCTTGGACTTTGGGGTCCATTTACTAAAGGCAAATCCACTTTGCACTACAAGTGGACAAGCAAGGAAGAAAACTCAAAACTTGGCGGGATTGGAAGTAAAAACCATCAGTGCTTCCCTTCTGATTTTCATTGCCTACGCTTCTACTGCAGAGCGGCTTTGCCTTTACTAAACCCCAAAAAAACTAATCATTTGGGGTGTACACTGCAGTGCAATTTGCTTAATGGTGACACTAGTTAGATTGACCTGTGTCCCAAAGAAAAGACCATTGGTAGGGTTTTAACCTCACTTCCTGTTCAGCTGTGTGACAGGAAGTGAAGCCAATTTTAGGAAAAGGGACACAAAGCCCAACCTAAAAACACTAGCAGGGGTTCTAACACTCAATTGGCTTCCCTCAAACAACCCACAATTAGAATAGGATTGTCTTGTGCTAGTTTCAAGCACAGCGCTGTAAATCAGCACTTCAAGCCTGTCCAAAAAAAACACACCACCCCCCCCCCCCCCCCTCCAACAGGCCCTGTTTGCAGCTTTTCCTACATCTTGCACATGTGCTTTAAAAAGTCAGTCTGGACATCAGTTCTAGGAAACATTACTTACCGCTTTGTCCTTCCTTTTCTGGTGACTAAACATTTCATGCATACACACCAGGAAAGATCTTAGAGACAAATCACACTTGATGGTTTAGGCCCAAACTAGTTCAGCTGCAGCGGTTGAAATCCATAGCAGGAAAAAAATAATCACAAAACAAACTTCAAAATTTGAAAGTAAATTTTATTGGTCCACAAAACAAGGAAAGCAAAACAAAAAATTACAAATAAACACACCAAAAATATATAAAAACACCTAAAAACAAAAAAGACCAACGTTTATTTCACAGTCATTGGAAAATAAATCATGCTTTTGAAATAACAGGATAGACCCACAGGATTAAAACATTAGTCATTAACATCTTGAGAAACATTTAGCAAAATTATGTAGCAGAGAAAACATCAAAAAATACAAAACTTGCTCCAAAACATCTCTGTTTCACTCCGCCATTACTTCCAGCCAGCAAATCTGCCCCCTCTGAGGGGCAGCTGACACGTGCAGTATCCACGCTTTTTATAACATGTGTGCTAATGAACCAATTGGAAACACATGAAGAAATGTCAGCCTCTAGTTTGTGTGCACTTGGAACTGCTTACACCTGTTAAGGATGTCCTTAAATTACTAAGCCAAAAAAAGAGCTTTCTGAGCATGCTCAGAAAGATGCAAGTCATTTTCAGGATGAAACTTCCAACTTCTTTTTCTAACTGTTCGAGCATGCCCAGTTCACTCGAAATGCAGTACCAGAATCAAATCTGCAATGGCGGATGAAAGCATTAGAGGTGTTAAATTTTTTTTTGGTCCCCATGAAGTGATGCTTTACAAGCTGAACGGGAGGTCTTATAGAATTTTTACGTAACAAACCTAAATAGTAATAATTTAAAAGCCCCTGTCCCTAGTAGCTCGCAGTCAGAAGCGAACAAGCAGCATTTTTATTGTTTCCGGTTACCAGTTTAGATTTACAGATGAGGTCTAGTGCTATAAATATTCCTCTTGCTGTTACGCACGCTATGATACCTCACATGTGTGGTTTGAAGAATGTTTCCATATATGGGGGCGGGCCTTAAATGTGTAAGCCCCGCCCACATATTGAACCCCCGTTCAAACCCCACATGTGAGGTATCATAGCGTACGTTAGAGCGAGAGCAATACTTTTAGCACTAGAGCTCCTCTGTAAATCTAAACTGGTAACCTGAAACACATAAAAAAGCGTTGCCTATGGGTATTTTCAAGTACTGAAGTTTGGCGCCATTCCATGAGTGTGTGCAATATTAAAGTGTAACATGTTGGGTATCTATTTACTCGGTGTAACATCATCTTTCACATTATGGCCATAAATTGGGCTAACTTTAGTGTATTCTTAATTTGTAACCACTTGAGCCCCAGAGCATATTACTGGTCACTGACGGGGCCATTTTTTGCATTTCAACACTGCGTCATTTTGACTGACAATTGCGTGGTTGTGCGACGTGGCCCCCAAAAAAATTGGGCGTCCTCATCCTCCCCCCCCCCCCCCCTAAAAATTCAATTTTTTTTTTTTGTTGGTGGTATTTGATCACCTCTGCGTTTTTTCTTATTTTTGCTTGACCCAAAACTATAGCGACAATTTGGTAACTAAAAAAACATCTTTTTTACGGTTTGCTATAATAAATCTCCCCCAAAATATATTCAAAAAATGTTTGCCCTCAGTTTAGGCCGATAAGTATTCTTGGACATCTTTTTGGTTGCAAAAAATCACAATAAGCGTTTGATTGGTTTGGGCAAAAGTTCTAAGTAGGGGTTGGTCTTATGGGTTTTTTTTGAATAATTTTTTGTTTTACTAGTAATGGTGGCTATCATTTGTTTTTTCTGTCTAATGCGACATTGTGGCGGACACATTTTTGTGAGATTTGGCATTTTTGTAGCGAGCAATGGTATATCAATGCATTGCTTACTATAAAAATGACACTGGCAGGGAAGGGGTTAACACTAGGGGCGCGGAAGGGGTTGAATATGTTACCTGGGTGTGTTCTAACTGTAAAGGGGGTGGGACTGTGTAGGGGAAATGACAGATCGCTGTTCATACATTGTAGGGACAGACGAGCAGGCATTCCCCCCCCCCCCCCTGACAGGACCGGGATAAAGGGGAACTCCACCCCAAATTAGAAAAAAAAACGGCGTGGGGGTCCCCCTTCTGGTGCACAACAGGCTCTTAGATTTGATCTGGAACATAAGGGGTTAAACCCACGCCAAAAAAACGGCGTGGGGTTCCCCCTCAGATCCAGACCAAACCCTTCTCCCAGGCACGCAGTCTGGCCGGACAGGAATGGGGGTGGGGACGAGCGAGCGCCCCCCCCCCTCCTGAGCCGTACCAGACCACATGCCCTCGACATGGGGGAGTGTGTGCTGTGGGGGAGGGGGGCACTGCCCCCCCACCCCAAAGCACTCTTGTCCCCATGTCGAAAGGGACAAGAGCCTCTTCCCGACAACCCTGGCCGTTGGTTGTCGGGGTATGCGGGCGGGGGGCTTATCAGAATCTGAGAGCCCCCTATATTAAGGGGGCCCCCAGATTCTGGCCCCCCACCCTATGTGAATGAGTATGGGGTACATCGTACCCCTACCCATTCACCGGGTGGAAAAGTGTAAACAAAAAAAAACACACAGAAAAAAATAATTTATTAGTCAGCTCCGGGGGTCTTCTGCCGGGACCCCCCACCACCAGCCCATTGGGCCCCGGGCTTCGCCGTCTTCTGCCGGGGGGGGACACCCACCGATGATCTCCGCCATGTCCAGCCAGGCCCCCACCCCAAAATAAGCTCTTTCAGATCCGGGGGGGGCCGGCCGAAAGAAGCAGAGAACAACGGGGGCGGAGCCCCTCGGTCTTCCAGACGTTTTCTGCCGGGGGGGCTCCAGCCCCGCACCGGTCTTCGCCGCCGCCTTCCGCCGGGGGGGTACACCTACCCCCCCCCCGGTCTTCGCCGCCGCCTTCCGCCGGGGAGAGAGACCCCCACCGATGCTCTCCGCCATGGTCGGCCAGGCCCCCTACCCCAAACAAAGCTCTTTTACATCCGGGGGGGGCCGGCGGGAATGGCGGAGAACAACGGGGGCGTCGCCACTCCTCGGTCTTCTAGCCGTCTTCTGCCGGGGGGGGGAAACACCCACCCATGCTCTCCGCCATGCTCGACTGTGCCCCCACTCCAAAATGAAGCTCTTTTACATCCGGGGGGGGCCGGCCGAAAACAGCGGAGAACAACGGGGGTGTCGCCCCACCTCGGGCTCCTCCGCTTCTGCCTGGCTCCTCCCGAGGCCAGGGCTTCTTTCGCCGTCTTCCGCCGGAGGGCGCCACTCTCCGGGCTTCTCGACGTTGTCTTCCGCCGCGGGGGTACACCTACCCCCCCCCCGGTCTTCGCCGCCGCCTTCCGCCGGGGAGAGAGACCCCCACCGATGCTCTCCGCCATGTTCGGCCAGGCCCCCTACCCCAAACAAAGCTCTTTTACATCCGGGGGGGGCCGGCGGGAATGGCGGAGAACAACGGGGGCGTCGCCACTCCTCGGTCTTCTAGCCGTCTTCTGCCGGGGGGGGGAAACACCCACCCATGCTCTCCGCCATGCTCGACTGTGCCCCCACTCCAAAATGAAGCTCTTTTACATCCGGGGGGGGCCGGCCGAAAACAGCGGAGAACAACGGGGGTGTCGCCCCACCTCGGGCTCCTCCGCTTCTGCCTGGCTCCTCCCGAGGCCAGGGCTTCTTTTGCCGTCTTCCGCCGGAGGGCGCCACTCTCCGGGCTTCTCGACGTTGTCTTCCGCCGCGGGGGCCAGGCCTTCTTCTTTGCCGCCCCCTTCGATTTTTTCGGCCTGGACGGGGGTCGCACATCCCATCCAGGACTTGGACGTGGCGGGCTTCTCGTCGCCGTTTTCTGCCGCTGCCCCCTTCACCACGAAGCTCCGTGCTTGTTTGATGAGGGCAGCGGGCTTCCGTCGTCTTCTCCGGGGCGAGGGTCGTACATCCCACCCCGGATTTCGTCGCCGTCTTCTGCCGCTGCCCCCTTCACCACGAAGCTCCGTGCTTGTTTGATGAGGGCAGCGGGCTTCCGTCGCAGTCTTCCGCCGCGGGGTGACACTCGCGGGCTTCTTCTTCCATTCGATGTTGACACGGCGAGGTCCGGCGCTGAAATGCCTTCTGAGCGGCGGGCAAGGACTTATATTGGCATTGGGCGTGGGCGTGGTTATGCCAACATGTGACCTTAACCCATGTGACAGTGATGTCACGTCACATCACTGTCACATGGGTTAAGGTCACATGTTGGCATAACCACGCCCACGCCCAATGCCAATATAAGTCCTTGCCCGCCGCTCAGAAGGCATTTCAGCGCCGGACCTCGCCGTGTCAACATCGAATGGAAGAAGAAGCCCGCGAGTGTCACCCCGCGGCGGAAGACTGCGACGGAAGCCCGCTGCCCTCATCAAACAAGCACGGAGCTTCGTGGTGAAGGGGGCAGCGGCAGAAGACGGCGACGAAATCCGGGGTGGGATGTACGACCCTCGCCCCGGAGAAGACGACGGAAGCCCGCTGCCCTCATCAAACAAGCACGGAGCTTCGTGGTGAAGGGGGCAGCGGCAGAAGACGGCGACGAGAAGCCCGCCACGTCCAAGTCCTGGATGGGATGTGCGACCCCCGTCCAGGCCGAAAAAATCGAAGGGGGCGGCAAAGAAGAAGGCCTGGCCCCCGCGGCGGAAGACAACGTCGAGAAGCCCGGAGAGTGGCGCCCTCCGGCGGAAGACGGCAAAAGAAGGCCTGGCCCCCAGTAGGAGCCAGGCAGAAGCCGGCGAGGAAATCCGGGGTGGGATGTACGACCCTCGCCCCGGAGAAGACGACGGAAGCCCGCTGCCCTCATCAAACAAGCACGGAGCTTCGTGGTGAAGGGGGCAGCGGCAGAAGACAGCGACGAGAAGCCCGCCACGTCCAAGTCCTGGATGGGATGTACGACCCCCGTCCAGGCCGAAAAATTCGAAGGGGGCGGCGGCAGAAGACCCTCAAAGTTCAAACCACCTTCACCAGGTGAATGGGTAGGGGTACGATGTACCCCATACTCATTCACATAGGGTGGGGGCCCGAAATCTGGGGGCCACATTATTAAACGGGGCTCCCAGATTCTGATTGGCTCCCGCCCGCATACCCCGACAACCAATGGCTAGGGTTGTCGGGAAGAGGCTCTTGTCCCGATCGACATGGGGACAAGAGTGCTTTGGGGTGGGGGGGCAGCGCCCCCCTCCCCCAAAGCACACACTCCCCCATGTCGAGGGCATGTGGTCTGGTACGGCTCAGGAGGGGGGGGGCCGCTCGCTCGTCCCCACCCCCATTCCTGTCCGGCCAGACTGCATGCCTGGGATGAGGGCTTGGTACGGATCTGGGGGGGAACCCCACGCCGATTTTGGCGTGGGTTAACCCCTCACGTTCCGGACCAAGCCGGAGAGCCTATTGTACCCCTGGGGGGGAAGCCGCGCCGGTTTCACATTTGAAATTTGGCGCGGAGTTCCCCTTCAGTGTCAGCGCAGCCCGAGAACAGCTCGGAGCTTGCCGTACGCCGCTCCAGGCAGTGCAAACACTGCTACGCCGCCTGGTATTTACCAAGGATTTCCCGGCGTTCTGAAGAGGCGCGCGGTGAGCTCCGATTTTTCCCTCTGCGCATGCCCAGTATGCAAGTGAACCTTCCGAGGTTCTAGCGTACTTTGCAAGCGCCCGGGGATCGGGTCCCAAAAGTCACTTTCCCTTTCAAATCGGCCCGCCACACAAGTTGAAACACATGTCACCACACTTCCCCTGCATCACCCCCCTCCCTCCCCTCATAAACTCCCGCCCGAATCCCCGATGTTTACATAACTAAATGCCGCACGCCAGCTCTGTACTGGCGTGCTGTGCGCCCTCTTCTGGGCGCATTAGGCACTTTAGTAAATGAGGAAACACGCTGCACTAGCAGCGTGTTTCTTTGGTAAATGTCAAAAACAGGTTTACTCCTGCTTGTGCACCATGAGTCTTGGCGCACAGGCTTGGTAAATCAGCCCCTTTGTCTCGGGGCACGTTATAGAACTTTCGTTTTATATGATTTAGCGCCACTTTTTATTTTTCCAAATTTTGTTTACTGTTAGTTTGCAGATAAGTGGCTGCTCATTGACTTAGCCTAAGGCTACATAATTTATCATTTACATAGCACAGTTGTTCTCCAAACTTTTTTAGATCAACACATTGAATAACTATAAAGTCACAAATCTGCAATCCTCATCATTTGTCCATGCCTAGAGGTGACCCTAGAGTTAACTGCTGTGTATGAAAGTTACAACACAACAATAGGGATATATTTAGACATTATGCTGCTCTAGACACACCTGAATTATTTTGCCTTTTTATAAGGAACGCCTATTGTGTCTTGTAATTAATTTAGTAACAGCGAATGATAGAATATGCTATTGGAAGATGACAGAACTACTTTTTACCTAAAGCAAATAAGAGAAAGGGAAAATGGTTTCCTGAACTCTAAAGAGCCTTCTGACTCCCATCAACATCAACTTCTACCATCTATCTCCTAAAGTCTGGCACAAATGTTCAGATTCTTCTGCCCTATATTTAACCTTGCTGGCCAAAGCAATGGGTTACGGGTGCACTTATGGTAAATAAAGACCTAGTTGCAGGCGTCTTTTTCATCTAAATGACTTCATATCTATGTTCTGAGGTTCAGAGTACCACACTATTTGAGATGGAGGCCACACAATAGCGAAAGGGAGTTTTCCATCTATTCAAAGTGGTGTAAGAAACTTGTTAAATATGGCTTCAATAGATTATTTAGAAAACACACATATTGCTGATTTGGCATTCTACTTGTTGCACATGTGTAGTTGGCAATTTACTTAATGAAGTGATGCTTTGAAGTATATTACCTTGTAATAAATCAGTAGAATAGTGATGCAGATGCGGACCTAGCAATTGTTTTGTTTTTTTATTAAGCACATGCATGCTAAGTAATGCGTAAGGAGCAAATTTTGTCCAGTTCCTGGTGAAGCTGGCCTAAATTTGAGCCATGTGTGGCCTTGTCGGCACCTTCCCGCCTGACATCTATCAAGTGGAAAGTTGTTGTTGACTGTAAAGGGACTGCATCCGACCGGATGCAGCCACACTGTGGGTTGTCTGACAGCCACAGTAGCCAATTGTCTGAATAAAATAGCTGTCAGGAGAGACTCCTCCATCAACATTGGTTAGCATGGGTCTGAATGGGAGAAAGCTAACAGTGTATGGGCAGCATAACACTTCCAGGAATTTATTAATATTAATATTTCTCACATAGAGTAGTGCTTCTGAAATGGGGTTTATTTACTAAAACTGGAGAGTGCAAAATCTGGTGCAGCTGTACATGGTAGCCAATCAGCTTCTAACTTCAGCTTGTTCAATTTAGCTTGGACAAAATAACCTGGAAGCTGATTGGTTTCCACGCAGAGCTGAACCATATTTTGCATGCTACAGTTCTAGTAAATCAACCCAATGCCTTCATTTGCTTTTCTCTTTAGAAACAATATTGTAATTAGAGATAGGCCGAACACACCTACTGTAGAACAGCCAAACATCACAAAAAGTTCGGATCTGAACACCGAACCCCATTGAAGTCTATGGAACCCAAACTTGAAATATCAAAAATCCCTATTTTGAAGCCTTATATGCAAGTTACTGGCCATACAAATGGTATGGGCGGCTCAAGTACTGTCCTGGGGTACATGTATCGATGCAATTTTTTTTATAAACACAATTGTTTTTAAAAGAGCAGTTATTTGGATGATGCTTAAAGTAAAACAAACAAAAAAAAATAAAAAATCCTTTAAATTTAGTGAATGGGGGGTCCCCTTAGTCTGCCTGTAAAGTGGCACATCTCTGGCATGTATAGAACATGCTGCAGCAAAAATGAACTTTCCACAGAAAAAAAATGTACTTCATTGCTGCCAAACATCCCACCAAACCCACAGAAATTGTGGGTGTTTGGCGAACATCCAAACGGCCGATGTTCGGGTTAAACTTTTGCTAGGCCTGAACCGTTCGCCCAACACTACCGGTATTGTCATGTTTGGTAATCCAGGGGTCAGCATATACTTTCTGGACTGATATGCTGGCTAAGAGATGACATAATAGAAATAATGTAAATCCTGGTGCCTATGTGGTTTTTGCCTATGTTTACTAGGGATGACCTGAACACCCCCCCCCCCCGTTCGGTTCGCACCAGAACCTTCGAACGGACCGAATGTTTAGAACATTTAGAACCCCATTGATGTCGTTCAAATTCAAAAGTGCTAATTTTAAAGCCTAATATGCAAGTTATTGTTGTAAAACGTCTTTGAGAACCCGGGTCTTGCCCCAGGGAACATGTATTAATGGTAAAAAGTTTAAAAAACAGTAGTTTTTTTCAGGAGCAGGACTGAAAAAACAACAGTTTTTAAAACTTTTTTCCATTGATACATGTTCCCTCGGGCAAGACCCGGGTTCTCAAAGACGTTTTCACAGGCAAACTATAGACACCCAGCAGGTACAATATTTAAAGGAATTTTTTATTTTTTTTATTTTTATTTAAGCATCATTAAAATCACTGCTCCTGCATCAGGAGCAGTGATTTTAATGATGCTTAACCTCCCTGGCGGTATGATTCTGTCTGGAATTACGTACCAAAAGCGGTACAATTATTTGCATGGAAATTTGGCGTTTTATACTGCAGGCCTGCAATTCTTAGGAATAACTTGCTTAAATCTGTCCAAACAAGACATCCCGGGTATGATAAAGTTTGAAAAACAAAATCATATTTTTTTATATAATAAAAAACTATAAATAATTATAACAAATTATAATGTAATTATAATAAAAAATATTCAATAATGTAATCAACTCAAAAACACTGAAATTTGCTCAGTTGCAGAATTGTCGCTGTCATTATTATTTTTTTTTATGACGAATTTCCCCACAAATCGCTATCGCTCAATTCTGCAAGTGATTACAATTTATTATCGCTGTTTTCTAGCTGATCTAAAACCATTTTTGACATAAAGGGACAATTTTGGTTGCTATGGGCAATCTACAGTTTCCAGGCAGAAAGAACACTTTTTATTTTATAAAAGAACATATAGGGCACAGGGCAGACCACTAGGGACAAGGGGGGTGTGTATTTTTTACATACAGTACTGTAATCTATAAGATTACATTGTACTGTATGTAAAGTGTTTGTTTACATTTTTGAATTTGGCGCCGTTCTCCGCTTCCGTGCGTCGTAACGTCGCAGGAAACGGAGATCGGCAGAACACGGGGACGCTGTGTGAATCGATCGAGCACCGGCTCGCTCACACAGCGGGGATGCATCGCTGGATCCAGGAAGAAGGTAAGCCAGCACGCGCTGCAGGCTCTGCATGGCTACCCCGTGCGTGACTCGGGGATACCGTTCTTAGCAGAAAAAACCCACCCCGGGTCACGCACGGGGATACCGCCAGGGAGGTTAAATAAAAAAAAAAAATGAAAAATTCCTTTAAATATTGTACCTGCTGGGTGTCTATGCCTGTGATAACGTCTTTAAATAGCAATATCACCTGCCTGCCAGTAAATTAGGAAGAACTGATCTAGCTAAGCTATACAGTGTATAAATATATTTACAACTCCTAGGAATGTACAGTATATATATCCTCTACACACTGTAACATTAACTAGCCTGCCTGCCTGCCTGCTCTATCTACCTGTAAAAAATGACACTCTCCCTATCTCTCTGTTCTCTGTTAACTGCCGCAACACACTACACAAGGCCGCCCTGCAGGCGGCCTTTTTATAGTGTGGGGCGTGTACTAAACCCCCTGAGCAATAATTGGCTCTCCGTTTTTTGCGCGCTGTGATTGGCCAAGCATGTGGGTCATAGTGCATGCTTGGCAAATCATCAGCGCGCAATGCCGCAGTGAATTATGGGCCATGACGCGCCACTCGAATTTGGCGCGGACGACCCATAACGTTCAAATTTCGACGAACGGTCGAATAGACGATGTTTGAGTCGAACGTACGTTCGACTCAAACACTGAGCTCATCCCTAATGTTTACGTATGACAGACACAGATCGACCCCTGTTGCAGTCCCTTCACCTACAACAATGCAGTGTGATCACTGGGGGAGAGGAGACTTAGGAAATGCTTCTTCCTGTCTGTAGCAGGCTGATGACATCATCTCAGCCTAGACAAAGTCACCTGAAGCTCAAGGAGTGTTTTTTTTTTATTATAAAAGTTTTTTAAAGGTCAATAGGTAGATTAACTAGTACTCCACCAAAGAAAGACAAATTCAGGGGGAGACAATGCTTAATAGAAAAAAAAATGCCACCAGACTGCATAAAAATGCTGCATTTAGAATCAAAGTACAATGTGCTACTCCTGTCTTTCTGTAGCTCAGTAACCGCATCCTTTGTTATCCCTCTGCCAATTCCGTCAAACAGTTCCCTAATCTGCATACATTTCCCCGCCATCCATCCCTTTTGATCCAGCCTCTTCCCTACACCAGTTCGGCTTTCATTGTTTTTTTTTTGAAGTTTAAAATGAATTGCCTGCTAATATAGGTATGAAAAGTATTCAGTTGCAAATTGCTCAATCACATTTCTCTTTAGCCTTTTTGCTGCCTCCCTAGTCTATAGAGTAAAAGAATGTACATGATAAGCTTATGGATTTAGATAGTTTTAACAGCAATTTAAAACCTTTGTCTACTTCCTTGTAAGAAAGTCAGTCTATATTCCAGGAACAATAGGGGAAACTTTTCTGATTGTCTCTACTCCTGAATTGTAGGTTTTGATGGATCATTTTCAATGGTGCATTGAATCAAAACTCTGATAGTAGGTTTAAAATAGTTTTTTCGCCAATCAATAGTTTTTTTAGAAAAATTATTACGGGAATGTTGGGTGCAATAACAATGAAAAAGTCTAGGAGGCCGTACTAAGAATGTGGGCTTCAATTTGTTTTTGCCTTGCTAATGTATGGTGAAGGGATTATTTTATTGTTTTATTGGAAATGCATGTGTTTGCAGACATGTACAGTGCCATGCTACAAATTACTTTCATTGATATGATTAAATACCAGTAGTTTTTTTAAAGTGTATCCAAGCCCAAGTGAACAAAGGACACCTATGTAGGCATAGAACACACCCCCTGTCACACCCCCCTTAAGACACCTTTCACACTGAGGGTGTTTTACAGGCGCTATAGCATTAAAACAGCTTAAAGGAGAAAATAAAGACAATCACCGGCTTGTGTACAAGGGACATCGTTCCTGAAGAGGAAAATGCAATTCTGCCTCATCTGTGCCCACCTGCCAGTGCCTCCTGCCACTTGTACCAGTGCCACCTGACAGTGCCCAGAGTGCCACCTATCAATGTCCACAGTGCCACCTATCAATGCCTACAAGTGCCACCTATCAATGCCCACCAGTGGTGCAATTCAGTGCCTTTTCAGTGCCACATAGTAATGCTTCCTATCAGTGTAACCTACCAGTGCCAATCAGTGCCCATTATTGCCACCCTTCAGTGCCCATCACTGACACCCATCAGTGCCCATCACTGCCACCCATTAGTGTCACCTATCAATGCCACATATTAGTGCCACTTCTCAGTGCCCACCAGTGCCACCTATCAATGCCCTTCAGTGCCACCACTCAGTGTCACCTCTCAGTGCCCACCAGTGCCGCCCATCAGTGCCCACCAGTGCTGCCTTACCGGTGCCCATCAATGCAGCCCATTGGTGCCCATCAATGCAGCCCATCGGTGCCCATTAGTGCAGACCATTTGTGCCCATCAGTGCAGCCTTATCAGCGTACATCAATGAAGGAGAAAAATTACCTGTTTGCAAAATGTTATAACAACATATAAAAAAATCATTTTTTTTTCTTTAAACTGTCTTTTTTTTTTTACAAAAAATTAAAACTGCAGAGGTGATCAAATACCACCAAAAGAAAGCTCTATTTGTGGGAAAAAAATGATAAAAATTTAATTTGGGTTCAGTGTTGCATGACTGTGCAATTGTCATTCAAAGTGCAACAGCGCTGAAAGCTGAAAATTGGACTGTGCACGAGGGGGGGGGGGGAGGGGGATATGTGCCGAGTAAGCAGGTGGTTAAAATCACTGCTCTAAAAAAAAACAGCATTTTTTTTCATTGATAAATGTACCCTGGGACAGGACCCAGGTCCCCAAACACTTTTTATGACAATAACTTGCATATTAGCCTTTAAAATTAGCACTTTTGTTTTTTCATGTTAATGTCCCATAGACTTTTAAACGGCGGCTGCCCTGTAGCAATACAACTCCTAGAGGGTGGTCAGCATGTGGTTAAAGGAGAACTGTACCTTTGCTAAAATTCATTAACATTGAGCACGGTCTCTTTCCCAGGTATATCAGAGAAAACATTAAGAGAAGACAGTTCCCCTTTAACTATATGATAACTATAGGCCAATCCAAATACTATACATATTACTGTACAGTGTATTTTATATACATAACCAACATGTTTATACATAACCATAACCGTATTGGTTACGTGATATAAAATACACAGTATAATTTAATAGTTGCCAGATCTGAAACAATATAATAAGCCCAGCTTCCCCTTTTAATTTGCAAACAGTCTGGAAAAGATTTAGAGTTTTATAATTGCCATCAGTAAGATTTCAGGACAGGAAATAAGGAAACATCTCTCCAATGGGGTGACAAAACAAAATCTGATAGAAATTGTAACTGGTTACATTCTACCAAAAGCTAACATAATTTTTAGCTGGAGTTAGGCTTTAAAAGTCATTTGTGTTAAATGTCTCTGTTTAGAATAATGCATAGTCTAACATAACATAACATAGTAACGGTTTGTAGGCTGTAAGCCATGTATTAGGCTGCGTACACACGACCAGCAGACAGATTTGATCGTGTGTACGGGCGAGCAGACGGATTTGGCCAGCCGACAGATTTGAAAGCATGCTTTCAAATCTGTCGGCTGGGAACCCGTCCGCCCGACATGTCTGCTGGTTAGTACGCTAACCAACAGACATGTCTTCTCGCACACGCGTCAAATGGATTCGACGCATGCGCGGAAGTGATTTACTTCCTGGTGCGGTGACGTGGCGGCGTCAACGTCACCGTCACGTCACCGCGCCATCTGCCGGCGGGGATTTTGGTTTGATCGTGTGTACACGATCAAACCAATACGTCCCCAGCAGACAGATTTGTTCAAAACGGTCTGCCCGACCGATTTGAACAAATCTGTCTGCTCGTGTGTATGGGGCCTTAAAGTTACAGAAGAATAGTTAACACATTTCATAATAAAGCGGAACTAAACCCATTGATTTAACAGTTAAAAAAAACTGTTGCATTCCTGGGATGTGCAGGGAATGTAACTGTCACATTGGTTGTGCTCTCAACCAGACTGCCAAACTATCCAATGGCTGGTGTCATAACTGATCACATGTGCAGCGTCATGGCAGTTAAAGATTAAAAAGAGGCCAAGGTTTCAGCTTCCTTGGCTGAAAATGATAGAAGGGTTTAGTTGCACTTTAAAGCAGAACTTTACCCATAACAACTTGATAAAAAAAACATACATGCCACAATAATAATTATGCTACCAAGCATAGTGAGTGCTGTAAACTGCCTCCAGTATTGCTTCTGTTTCTTCTTGCTGGAGGCTGCCATTTTGCTGAAGCTCAGAGCCCCTGAACACAAGTAAATCATAGAGCGGATCTAAACCCATTGATTTAATGGTTCAAATGGTTCCATTCCTTGAATGCCAGTATTGCTAACTGTCACATTTGCTTGTGTCCCCAACCAAACTGTAAATCCATCAAATGACTGATCACATGTGCAGCCCTGTAAAGAAAAAAATTGTATACATACCTTTTTTGAAGCCGATATGATCTCCAGCGGAGGAAGCTCTGCAGAGAACACAGCCGAAAACAGCTGTGAAATAAATGGGGAGTGATGTCACCTATAGACTTACTATGGGACTTCCGTTGTCGGATGTGTCCTCTGCACCCACCTCCGCAGCAAAGCTGCGGCTGACGGCTCACTGTGGGATCGGGTTGGATCGGCTTTAGAAAAGGTATGTATACTGATTTTGGGCCAGATTCTCAGCTGCGATACGACGTTGTATCTCAGATACACTGTCGTATCTCAGTTTTTTTCAATGGGTATCTATGCGTGTGATTCCTAGAATCACTTACGCATAGATACACTAAAGTTCCGACAGGTGTAAAACAATTACACCGTCGGATCGTAGATGTAATGACAACGCCGGCCGCTAGGTGGCCTTTACATTGTTTTCTCATTTGCCTATGCAAATGAGCCTAATACGCCGTTTCCCGAACATTTTTACGCCGCCTCGTCATCGTTTACGTCGTTTCCGTAAGGTTTTTCCGGCGTAAAGATAAAGCAGGTCAAAAATGGCGCATCCTATGTTAAGTATGAATGCCATGACCGCGGCAAATTTGAAAGTTTTTACGTCGTTTGCGTAACTCGTCCGTGAATGGGGATTTACGTCGATTACGTTCACGTCGAAAACATCATCATAATTTGGAGCATGCGCACTGCGATTTTACTATGGCCGGCGCATGCGCAGTACGTTCGCGCGGGGGCGCGCTTAATTTAAATACAAGCCGCCCCCTTCGATTTACGCGGAGAAACGCCAGGGCCATTTACACTACGCCGCCGCAAACTACGGAGCAAGTGCTTTGAGAATACAGCACTTGCTCTAGTAAGTTGCGGTGGCGTAGTGTAAATGCCTTACTCTACGCCGCCGCAGATTCTTAGAGAATCTGGCCCTTCCTCTTTACAAGGCTAGATAGGTTAGTATTAGATTTTGGATGTCTATAGATGCAGGGATTTTTGTGCATTTTAGGGTGGACTTCTACTTTAACAAAAGCTTGTTCTTGTCACAGAAACAAGTTGAAAGGATAATGAATGCTGTAACATACACCAAGAAAGGGAATGGAAGTTTTGGAGTTATCATAGGCATGTGGACAGGGTGTGCTAGGTGTGCCTGGGCACACGCTAATCACCCTGTGTGGCACAGATTTCTCCTGTTTAAACAACTGATATTTCAGCTAAGGGCTCCTAAAAAAATGGTAAAAAATATATAATAATTGTAAAAAGAAATAGTAAAAAATGATAAAAAATAAAATAATAACAATATAAACTACCGACACCATTCACTGGTCTATTGACACCAATCTCTGCCCTTCTGACACTGTCCACTGTTCTACTGACACCATCAGTATATACAGTATACACCTGCATGTGTTTGAGTTTTGAGTTGCACACCAATGCAAGAGGCTGTGCACACCTATGGGAGTTATATTTAGGTAATACCTATGAAAGGCATTCATAAAGTCCACAATGTGTTTATGTGCTCATAAGTTCTCCTGAGTACTTCACGTGTCGGTGTCAGTGGTGTCAGAGATTGTGAAATACAGCTTTGTAAATTGGATGAAAATTTTACACACGACCGAGGAACTCGTCGGAACAGACACATCGTTTTCCTCGACGAGTTCCTTGTTAGGCTTGTTGAGAAACTTGACAAGCTGTCTTTGCGTACACACTGTCAAGACCAAATCTCCTCGTTCTCAAACGGGGTGACTTCAACACATTCGACGGCAGGGGAAGTTCGATTCCACTGGCACAACCCTTGGGGCTGCTTTTGCTAATCTCATGTTACTGCATGTTAGTAAAATTTTGGTAAGAGACATTTGCACTTTTCAGTTTGTTACAGCGTGACGATGGTGCTATCTCCATTACAAACGCTACTTTTACCGAATGTGCGCTCCCGTCTCATACTTTTCTGAGCATGCGCGGGTTTCTAAGCATACACACGAATGTGTTTCTCATCGAAAACCAGCCCGACGAGGAAATTGAGACTCCCGTCGAGGAAAAAGAGACTTGTTCTCTTTTTTCCTCGTCGAGTTCCACGTCAGTTTTCTCGATGAAAAGCATACACACAATCGTTTTCCTTGGCAAAAAAGCTCTCCCACCAAGTTTCTTGATGGATTCTGTCGAGGAAAACGGTCGTGTGTACGAGGCCATGGAGTTAGGATTATCATTAACTCTCAAGGTTTTACACACACTTAATTTGAATCTATGAAATAAAAAAAAGGGTCACAGTAGTGTCCCCTAAGAAATAAACATAAAGTGTATCTCAATATATGAATAAAAATGCAATACCATCACTGCAAAATATTTAAGAAGTAAAAACTAAAATCCATTCTGTACCCAAAGGTAAGTTTTGGGACTATTGAAGAATTTCTTGGCCACTAGGAAGAAAAGCCTGCACGATAAAATAATTTGCTGCACATGCTGGCAGGGTTCACCTTCCCCCAGGATGATGAAAAGCCTATTTTTTTCTTTGTATTTGTACATTTTAGATCCGTATTTGTCTAACAGAGAAAGCTAAGACAGAATTTCAATGAAAAGTCTGATCGCAGAACACAAAGGAATGTAAATGACATTTGGAGGAAGACTAGTTACAACGTGCACTGGAATAGATTACAATGTACTTTTTCTAGTAGTAACAGGATGATAATGACAATAGCAAGACACAGGTACAATAAATAATAGGGAAAGAACACCAGAACACAATATGTGTCGCAGACACAAAATTGCACTAAAGGTATATAAAATACACTGAATGTCTTTAATATAACATGGCACATATTATGCAAAGCTGTGGCACCTCCCCAAATATCTGATTGGTAAGGTATGTATCCACCCAGACATCTGATTGGTAGGCTGTGGCATTTCTAAGTTCCTAACAGACCAGGAACACCGTTGGGCACACATATTAACATGTTGAGGGACTAGTAGGATACAATGACTACTTTGTATCAAATCCAAAAAGAATATAATCTTTATAACTGAGCAACAATGGATTTGTCTAAAAACTTACAATATGATAACCAGATGAATAACACATGGGTTGAAAATTAGAATGTATAATCTCCATATCTCCAAGGAGAGCCAAAGCATTCAGAAGAAGACCTTTCTTCTGAGAAATTCTTGTGCCCAAGGTCTTCTTCTGGTCCCTGTTTTATAAGTTATGTTCCACAGGTTCTTTCAGTAATGCCCATTGAGAAGTGATCAAATGTTGTTACACACCGATAAATCTGACATTGACCTATTTTTGTACATGTTATCTTCTACAATTTAGTGTTGTGGGGTCCAAGATGTTCTTCAGTGATTAGATACTCATACACCGATTACATCACCCAGTTGCCTTACTAAATTATCTTGGAACTGAATGTTATTTCAGAGGTTACCTTCATGAAAGTTTGAGAAAGGCTGATGCATGGTAACAAAAAAGTATGGTTAAAGGGGTTGTAAAGGTAATTTTGTTTTCCCTAAATAGCTTCCTTTACCTTAGTGCAGTCCTCCTTCACTTACCTCATCCTTCGATTTTGCTTTTAAATCTCCTTATTTCTTCTGAGAAATTCTCACTTCCTGTTCTTCTGTCTGTAATTCCACACAGTAATGACACACTTTCTCCCTGGTGTGGAGAAAGCCTCCTGAGGGGGGAGGGGGCGAGCAGGGGTGTCAGAACGCCCACTAACACACAGCTCCTTTCTCTATCTGCAAAGTAGAGAGTGTCCTGACACTCCTGCTCGCCCCCTCCCCCCCCTCAAGAGACTTTCTCTACACCAGGAAGAAAGCCTTGCATTACTGTGTGGAGTTGCAGACAGAAGAACAGGAAGTGAGGAATTATCAGAAGAAATAAGGACATTTAAAAGCAAAATCGAAGGATGTGGTAAGTGAAGGAGGACTGCACTAAGGTAAAGGAAGCTATTTAGGGGAAACATTTTTTACCTTTACAACCCCTTTAATCATTATTAGGCCAATGACATCTCAGAGTTGGGTAATAATCTTACTCTTTGCATGTAATCTTTCAGTTAATAAAAGCACAATGCCCACTGGGTCCTGGTTATTGCATTGGACTCGATTAACACAAACAGAATGCTAGAAATACAGATATCATAACATAACGTCCAGAGATGCAATGGTCCTGACATGCACTAATCAAAACTGTGGTGGAGACACTACATTTTGCACTATATTATTACAGTTTGCCATAACAAAAGGGGTCTTCTGAGGACTATTGTTGGGTCATAGTTGTATTTTATTTCTATTGTCTTTTTTGTTGCCTACTGTTAAGCCATTTATTTAATTGGATAGCCAACCACCCACACCCAGATGGATGACTACCTGTGTGAAAACAGCCTTATGGTGGCCATATACACTTCAGTTCTCAAATCCAGGCAGCGCAGTGGCTAAGTGAACAAACCCCAGCCATGGCACTACCTGCCTGGAATTTGCATGTTCTCTCTGTGCCTGTGTGGGTTTCCTTCACACTCCATAGGAATGCTGATAGGTAAATTGGCCCTAGTATGAATGTGAGTTAGGGACTTTAGCTTGTAAGCTCCTTGAGAGTAGGGACTGATATGAACATATAATACAGTATGTATGTAAAGTGCCGTGATGGCACTATATGAGCGCCTGTAATAGAAAAAAAAAATATGCAAACATTCGGAGAGCCATAACTTCCTTTTTGATCGATTCACATTGAATTTAGCTAGGATATAAACAAATTATCAATCACTTGGCAATAATCGTTAGCACTGAGATACTTTGTTTATTAAAATGATTGTATTTCAATTGATCAGATCATGAAGCTTTATGGTGGAAACAGTGATGCAAACCTAAATTACGATTGTATCTTAACTATCAATTGAAATTCACTTTCCAAGAAATTTGTATTTGGACTAATATGAATGTAACCTGTTTTTTATATGATGAAGAAAACTAATATAGAGAATTTAAAACTTTCCACTGTGTGGCATATCATTTAAATGGGATGTCAACTATAACTCGATTATTCCTATTGAAAGAGTTTGATTGAAATAGAAAGCAATAATTTATTAAAGTGTGTATGGCCACAATTTAAGGTTGAGATGACTGACTTTTCCTCACATAAACCTTCTGCTGTTGTACATAAATAACTTACCACTATTAGTACAAGTTGAAAGTTATATGCTGGCATCTACCGCTAGCAGTGGGCAGCACATGTTTCGGCCTAAAGCAGTTCGTAAATTCAGAGGCAGCTTATACAGAAGAGGTGAGCAGGGCTCCTACATGCTAGTCCCAGGTGGTGGGGTCTGGGTCTGGTGCTTCAGCTCTGCATTATAGAAATTTGGCACTCACTGTCCGCAATGTAAAAATCACCTACCTTACCTAAATTTATGGAGTAAATTGCTTACAAATAATCATGCATTACATCTAAACACATATATTCTATTTCTAAACACAGATATCAGTCTCATCCATATGTTCATTTGCCTGTCTTTACCTCAATGAGGCGATTTCCTCTGCAGCTCAGCTGTGTTATTGAGACATTTCAGCATGAAATTTGTTTTTCCTGACTGAACTTTAAGCGGAAATTCAAGAGCCAAGTCTCTAAAGCCAAGTGGGGCTATTAAGAGATAATTACTAATTATGCTAATTTGAGAAGTTGTGCTATTTCTTTCCTTGGTCATTTTATCTGCAACCCTCCCGAGAGAGCGGACTCCATTCAACGTTAATAACCTTTTCCTGTTCAGCGTTTTGGTGGAGGACGCAGTGTCCTAAACCTGAGAGATGGTTACAGCGTTGATCATGAGATGGAGGTTCCTTTTACAGAATAAATGATTTTCATTAACTTCTCAATCGCCATTGCACATTTCATCTCCATTACTATTCTGATATACATTTACAAACTACGTTTTTATTAAGGTCTTTTTTACTCTTGAGACTTCATAAGCCCAATTATGATTTCTATATATATACTACATACTTTTAGTATGATCTTTTTTACTCTGTTAAGATTTCTTTAGCCAAGTTAAGTGTCCCACGTAGGAGATCTATGTTCATTGTAAAGTAGGGTAACCAGAAGCCCCCCATTTCCTGGGGGCGGTCCATGATTTTAGGAAGCTGTCCCCAGAAAATAATGGAAAATAATATTGTACTTTTAAAAGAATCTGTCCCTGATTTTTTATTTTTATTTAATAATCCTGTTCCTGTCCCGGGTGGCTGAAGTGTAATTAGCAATATTTCTGTGGTTGACCTCGAGTAGGTGTGTCTTCTCCCAGCTCTGTCTGGGGTATTGATAATGTCACATACTGTTATTACGTGGTCTTACTAGTTTCTCTGTTCTCGGCTTAAGCAAACTTCATTGCAGGGGGTAAGGATGTACAGTATATTATTTCCCATGTTGCCCTTTCCTGTGCTGGTAACACTTGGGCCTGCACTCTTGACCTAGAGTGGCGGCCTTCAAACTGTGGCCAGGGGGCCGGCTGTGGCTCTTTGCTTGGCTTTATCTGGCCCTAGGGACACTATTCCTCCCATGAGTCACTATTTCTCTTACTAACAGTGGGGCATAATTCCTTCCACCGACACCAACATTGCAATGTTTGGAAACCCCTGACCTAGAGCAAAAATAGGTTTAGGTGGTTTTAAACTATATCCATTTAAGCCCCTCCCACTGTCAGCAAAATTTGGCCACACCCAACATTTGGTGTGGTGTGCTTTGCATGCCGCTAATATCCCTATACCCTGCTTCACCCCTGTACCAGCCCCAATAAAAGTTGGCATGGTCAGTATGGTGTCCTCAGATTTCACTTTTAAAATCTGAGTTTATTGTACTGTAGTTCTTCGTTTAAGGATAGCAGCACTAACGGGAAGTGTATTGCTATAAATAGGAAACATTAAACAAGACATACTGTATTTTTTCATGCTAAATTGTTTTTAAATACCATTTTTTTTCACCAAGTGGACCTATCACTACCAAGTTTCCTGTCTTAGGGTGACAATGCTTGCTCACTGTGACGTATATTTGAAGGAACAGTGTTGTCACCCTTGGGAAGGAAGGGAATTAAAGGAGAAGTACAGCCACAGCTCGTTAAGCTGTACTTCTCCTGTTAATCACAGGAGTGCAGTTCATTCTCAGTGCACCTGTTTTCAGCAGACAGCAGGCTAAAGCCTGCTGTTGGCTGACATTACAAAGCTGGTTCAGGCTCAGGAAAGATTGCAACCATATGGGCAGGATCCACCCACATGCCTGGACCAGGACCCACTTAAGCCTCTTGTCGATCCCGCCCCGTTCACAGCCCGGGGGGGCAGAGCAGACAGTGGTTACTAACAGTCACCAGCTCTCTGCTCACAGAGAGCTGGTGACCGATGCTCACTCGGACCGATGCTGCATCCACCTAGGTAAGTATGGTTCTGAAACAACAAAAAAACAATTACCATACTTCTCTTTTAAGACTACATAACATCCACCCTCTCCTTATCTCTATAACAGAGGGAGAGGTGTTCAATAGTGAAGTGAAGTAGGCTGCACTGATAATAGATGGAGCTGATAAGTGCACATAAAGTTAGGAGCACACAGGAATCACCCGGTATTATGTACTTGCATTGTGTTTTAAAAGAGACAAAAACATTGGTAAATGTGCATATACTGGGGAGATGTACTAAATATGTTTTTTTTTTCACATATATACTTATAAGTGTGTTTGTCAAATATGCAGCAGCTAGAGAGTAAAGTACTTCTCTTGACAATGCCTACATCTTCTTCTTTTCTCCCCAAAAGGCTGACCCAATCTTTGTTTAGACATCATCTGAGATCAGCGTTTATTTCTTGGACTGAGATCCTGGCTCAGAGATGACACAATCATTTAAATCAGAGGTGGGCAAAGTACGGCCCGCGGGCTGTATACGGCCCGGCGGACCTTTTAATCCGGCCCCCGGATAGCTGCGGCCCGTCGCAAAAGGACAGGCAAACCAGACCAGAAAGGGGCCCCCAAGCTGGCTCGTTTGTCTGCCTGTTGCTATGTTCACAGGCCTCCCTCCTCCCCCCGCGGGCCGGCGGGGGGAGGAGGGGTGTTCGCGGGCGGGGGGGGGGGTTCGCTTTTTCGCGGCCCCTGCAGCGTCATTCGGCTACAGTGCAGCCGTCCCTCTCTCTCCACTGACTGCAACACACAGTCACACGCCGACTCCTCCCCCCCTCTTGGCTCAATGTGTACAGGAGAAGGAGCCGAGAAGAGACACTACTGAGAGAGCCATGCTGCACAGTAACCAGGAGGTAAGGGGGGGGGAGCAGATACGAGGTGAATGTATGAAGTGATAGGAGAGGAGAGGGTGGTATGTGGATATGGGCTGGGGAGTGATTTGAGAGGGAAGATGATATGTGCTACTAGCACATATCATCTTCCCTCGCAAATCACTCCCCAGCCCATATCCACATACCACCCTCTCCCCCCAAAAGATGCTCTGTCCCCCTGGACTCCTCATCCCACCCTGTGCTCCTCATCCCACCCTGTGCTCCTCATCCCACCCTGTACTCATCCCATCCCACCCTGTACTCATCTCATCCCACCCTGTACTCATTTCATACTACCCTGTACTCTTCTCATCCCACCCTGTACTTATCTCATCCCACCCTGTACTACTCATCCAACCCTGTACTCATCTCATCCCACCCTCTACTACTCATCCCACCCTGTACTCATCTCATCCCACCCTGTACTCATCTCATCACACCCTGTACTCATCTCATCCCACCCTGTACTCATCTCATCCCACCCTGTACTACTCATCTCATCCCACCCTGTACTCATCTCATCCCACCCTGTACTCATCTCATCCCACCCTGTACTCATCTCATCCCACCCTGTACTCATCCCATCCCACCCTGTACTCATCCCATCCCACCCTGTACTCATCTCATCCCACCCTGTACTCATCTCATCCTACCTTGTACTCATCTCATCCCACCCTGTACTCATCTCATCCCACCCTGTACTCATCTCATCCCACCCTGAACTCATCTCATCCCACCCTGTACTCTACTCATCCCACCCTGTGCTCCTCATCCCACCCTGTGCTCCTCATCCCACCCTGTACTACTCAACCCACCCTGTACTACTCATCCCAGATTCCCACCCTGTACTCCTCATCCCACCCTGTACTCCTCATCCCACCCTGTTCTACTCATCCCAGATTCCCACCCTGTACTCCTCATCCCACCCTGTACTACTCATCCCACCCTGTGCTACTCATCCCACCCTGTGCTCATCCCACTCTGTACTACTCAGTCTGCAGGAGCGATGTCCAAAAAAAAAAAAAAATTCTTGTAAGGCAATCTCACTTTTTCATTGTTTAACTATATAACAAGTACTCGTACCAGTTGTCCAACAATGATATTTACTGCTTTTTTTATAAAGAAATACAATTGATTTCATGCAGTATTGAGTTTAGCCTTTTGGCCCGGCCCTCCAAAATATTTTTAGTTTCTCATGTGGCCCCATCGAAAAAATAATTGCCCACCCCTGATTTAAATCCTGGGGCCTGGGCAGTTCTCAGTAGTATCTACAGATATTGCCTTATACATACAGTATCAGAATCTGAGCAGAGCAGAAAACGCTCAAAAATGCCTAAATGTGAACAGAGCCTTATGGCCCGTAAACACGTTCAGAAAATTGGGGCGACAGATTGGCCGCCTTTATTCGCAAGTAGAAATTGAATAACTAAAGGTTACTAAAATCACAAAAATTCTCGTATGACAGAAAAAAAATGATGTCGTGTGTTGTAATGTATTTCTATAGTATTTTCGGATGAACTAAACTGACTAAACAAAAATCGTACAATCTGGTATCATACGAGGAAGCCCTGGTTCACACTGGAGCGTTTTGATATGCGATTTGGCATGTCAAATCGCATGTCAAAACTGCAGATTTTGTTGCAAATTGTCGGCAATGGGACTGTCCTAATCAGCGCGATGCTGCATCTACGGCATTGCACCGATTTCAAAAAGTAGTCTCTGTAGTACTTTTTGCGATTTCAGCCCGCGATTGCTGAACTCGCATGTCTTCACTCCCGTAGCCCAATGTGAACCTGGGCGAAAACTTTTGTGCTTGTCCGATCGAAAAATATCAGATGAATTGTTGTGATCGGCTCGTGAAAGCTCTGTACTAATGATCCAATTATTGTACGATCACGACGAAAGTGGTATTTTTCTTCCGATTTTCAGATCGTGTTTATAGGCCAATGTCTGCTCTACAGCAACTCACTCTCCCTTTATTCAATACAGATTCCTCACAGAAATGAAATTATTTATTTAAACTATCAAACGGTAATTTTTATGTGATCATGTGAATCGATAACCAAAGCTCTGCAACAGTAATTAATTAGGCTAAGTAGTCTTATTGTGTTCATCCTAACATAACAACATAAAAAATAAACCTTCTTTTACTTGTTTTTTACATTTTATAAATGCAGGCAGCCAACTTGAACTTTTATTGATTTTGCCCCGTTGGCAAAAAAATAAAGTATTACAGATTTTTGTTTTATCTTGTATTAACACATGAAGATTTTCTGCAAGCTTGGATAGGCTTGGCTGTGGCCCGGAGGGTATTGTGGGGATTTTCTGAAGGGTCACGACCTAAATCAATGATTTTTTTCTTATCTTTCTTATTTTGTCTTACCGTCAAGAGAAGTTGAGATGGGAGAACAATGACGCACCTTGTATTTCTCTAGGAAAGGTAATTCTGTGCCTCCTGGTATCATTAGTTTAACAAACTTGGTATATGTGTTTTCTAGTGTGAAGCTACGTACAACATGATCATATTTGCCCTAATTTTCAGGTCCTTGTGGGGTTCCCTAATGGCCATAATAGGTGCTAGTTATTACTCACAGTGATCTTCCCAATGGGGTGATGGGCCAGTCATAGAAATATTATATAAGGGTAGATCAGATTACAAGTGAAAAGATCAAACCAATACTAAGAAATGTAATACAGTTTGTGTTAAATATTAAATATCTTAGTATTGGTTTGATCTGTCACTTATAATCTGATCTAACATTATATTTGACTATGAGATGTCAAATTTACCTTTGCCTTATACATTATTGCTATCTGCCCTTTATATTTTTTTCTGGCTAATTTACGCAATTTTTTTTTAATCTTCTATTAATTACACCCTATTCCTCTTTCCCTATTCCAGAGTCCTTATCGGATACAATTTACTCTATATCCCAGGCGCCCTCCACCCCATGCTCTGAATTTATTCATTTTAAGTAAGTATCCAGTCTCCATTCCAACTTTTTCCCATATTGTTGATTTAATATTCTGGCACCTTGCTATGATTTTTGGTGCCAAATTTGTCTTAATTACAAATTTTATAATTTTATAATTATATATACAAAACAAAATTTTTCTCCGTCTTTTTGCTCTTGATCACTTTACAGCCTGGTCACGGTGTGTCCTCTGTGGCCACGCAGGGCTCTTTTTCCCTTGGGTCGGTTGGTCCCTCCTTTGTCAGTGGTTACTCCCGGGAAGAAGGCTCTTCTCTCTTTGGGGTAGGCATTGGCTAATGATGTATATTTTTTGCATATAATGATACATGTATGTTTTTTGATATTTTGCACTCATTTCTCTTTTTGTATTTCGGTACAGTCTTACGCATTTCCTGGCTGATTCGTATATCCCCTGATGAAGCTATTAGGCGAAATATGTTGGGATAATATATGAATATGAAGTTCTATTTAAGCTGAAGACTTGTCTTATGACCACCTTCATCATGAAATGTTAAATACCCTTGATCAAATTGGCTCTGTTCTGTTATTAACTTTATTCTCATAAAAATTATATATTTTTTAATATATGGTTTCCATTATTATCTGTAAGCACCGTAAAAATCCCCCTCTTCTTTCCCATTTCACATATTTGACTATCTGGGATGAGGTGCCAATTACTTGGGTGTTCTACCTTTAGCCAGACACACCTAGCATAAATATATAGTGTGTACTTGTCTAAAAACAAAGCACTTAATGTGGTTCTTACCTGCTCTCTCTTCTCTCTGCTATCTGCATACGTCCCAGTGGTCTCCAAACTGTGATCTGGGGGGCCGGAAGTGGTTATTTGTTTGCCTGGTGCCTGTGAGATTTTGCATTCATTTGATATTATGGCAAATTAGAAGCCAGTTAGATGACTGATGCAGCAAGGAAATAAGACGCCAAGACAAAGCCAGAATTAGAGCGGGGAGACCTCTCCGTCAAAAGACTGGAGAGGTATATAAGAAGCTAATGAGAGACTCACCTTATTATCATTTTACAAAAAATGTAACATATAACTGTTAAATCATTTTCGCAAATTCCCCTTGGCTATGTTCACATTCACCTCAGTGTGTATTAATGCTTTTGTGACTGTTAAATGTATCATCACAGTAATTTTTTAAATACACACCAATGTAGCACATTTGCCGTGAACAGCTCCTTTTAATTTGTGTATTTTTATCATGATCTGCATTTGCATACATTGAAAATACAGTAAAATACATAGAAAAGATACATATAGTACCTGCTTTCCCTGCTAAAATTTTTTTTTTTAATCCTGCCAGTCTTCTGGTTCACACACACCTTCTACACTGTTTAGCCAGACTGGTGGCACCCCGCTGGGAGAAGTCAGAGATTATTGCTAGCGGCTAGGGATATTGTAAGTAAATTCCGGCATGCTGGTTATACCCAAGTTGATCAATCAATCTACTTGGTACATTCAGCTTGCCCACACACAGTTCGAATATCGGCCGGTTCCTGCTGAACTGACTTGATTTGAATGGTCTATGGCTGGCCTTATGCCACGTACTCACGATCGGAATTTCCGACAACAAATGTTCGATGGGAGCTTGTTGTCGGAAATTCGGACCGTGTGTAGGCTCCATCGGACATTTTCTGTCGGAATTTCCGGCAACAAAAATTTGAGAGCTGGTTCTCAAATTTTCCGACAACAAGTTTTGTTGTCGGAAATTCCGATCATGTGTTCACAATTCTGACGCAGAAAATTCCACGCATGCTCGGAATCAAGCAGAAGAGCCGCACTGCCTATTGAACTTCATTTTTCTCGGCTCGTCGTACGTGTTGTACGTCACCGCGTTCTTGATGTTCAGAATTTCTGATAACATTTGTGTGAGCGTGTGTGTGCAAGACAAGTTTGAGCCAACATCTGTCGAAAAAATATTTTTTTTGTTGTCGGAA
Source organism: Rana kukunoris (assembly GCA_029574335.1). NCBI lineage: Eukaryota > Metazoa > Chordata > Amphibia > Anura > Ranidae > Rana > Rana kukunoris. Next base: position 68,211,756 of record CM056053.1, on the reverse strand, counting down.
TGTCCGATCGTCTGTACGCATCATTAGAGTTATCATGGGAAAAAGGTGTCTCCACTGAAGCTTTATGACCTTTATGACCAATCCCAAATTTTCAAAATCAGCCAGTTCAAATATTTTTCCATTTTTCATATCAGGAAAAAAAAAAATAGTATTCCTGGCATACCCTTAGAGGCACCTGATCCATGGGCAATGTGCCTGTAGGGATAAGCAAAGGGAAAGTAAGGGATTTCCAATTCCATCCATATACAACAATAGATTATTATTTCCTTCTGGCTCATACATCAATCCTCGGCCTGATTTAAACCAGCTGCAAACACTATACTGGGTGACATTTTTAGTTCTTATTTAGTTCTTTGCCTGAAATTCCACTTTAGGACTCAACCCTAAGTGCCCTTTTTTTTCTCCTACAGCCCTGCAATCCAGAAACCTATAGACAATCTGATTACATTTTCACTTTTGCTCATCAAATAATCTGTGCTCATTTGCCCTTTTATTCTATCTAAATCCTACGTTAGTGAAATCCTCTGACAAACTCCACCTGCTTATAAAAATGAAGAGACCTCTCAAAATAATTGTCTGGCTTTTATCTGATGAATATGCATTAAAGCAGCATAAACTGCATTATAATTCAATCTGCATTATTAGGCAAAGTAATTCAATCTGCATTATTGGGGAGAATTCAGGAGGCAAGCTGCTGCCACAAAAAGAGTATGCATTATCCTTGGTGATGGCCAACCTAGTCTAGGCAGGAACGTATTATGGTTAATCTTATATTTCGTTTTGATTACAGATGTTTTTACATGCTGCTCATTTGAAAATCTGCTGTGCAGACCATGTGCATTTCCTACATCCAATCAGTTTAATCCTCAGTGTCATCTGCTGCCAGTGTATTACAATGACCCCTCTGTGTTCTTAGGAACGAGCAAATGAAAGACCTTTTTTAGAGGAACAATGGCAAGAGCAGAAGGAGATTGACTTTACTAAAGAAGGTAGTAAATGTGCCTGTGACAATTAGGTAACGTGCATTGTAACTTTCTGTTGCTGCAACTGTCTGTTTTTGTTGTCTCCTGATGGCACGGAGAGGGGAGGGGAGGAACAGTGCTATTGCAGTAACACACGTTCATGGTTGGTGTCCTATTCTGAAGCTTTAAACTGTACTAACGACACCACACAATAGAGTCATTTGGGGGCTTAACTATGATTCATGAGCATGAAGTCTATAAGCTAAATCACCCAATTTAGGTCATTTGCCCAGACGAGCATGAGATCTGTTTAGCCTTTGCAGGGTGCAGGGGTCCAAAAAGACACGAAAAATCCATCAAAGGAACCTGAGTGAGGCCACTTAGAGGACAGGTGGTCAGGACAGAGATCCACCTTCCATCGCACTGCTCAATTTTTGGTTGAGTTCAATGGACATTTTTTAATTTTTCCCCAGACCTGACAGATTTATTTTCTTTGGTTGTATCACAGGAATCAAAATGATGATAGGGAGATGACAATAAAAATAACCTTCCTTTGCACTGTGGTGAAAGGTCTGAAGTTCTTTAACCACTTCAATCCTATCCAGATCAATTTTCAGCTTTCAGCCCTATCACATTTTGAATTGCGCTGTCATGTGACGCTGTACCCAAAATATATATTTTTTTCTCTAGAAATAGAGATTTATTTTGGTGATATCTGATCACCTCTGGAGTTTTTATTTTTTGTGCTACAAACAAAAAAATACCAAAAACTTTGAAAAAAAGTATTTCTTTGTTTTTGTTACAAAACTTTGTAAATAAGTGAGTTTTCTCCTTCACTGATGGGCACTGATGAGGCTTCACTCATTCACTCAGAGGCAGTACTGATTGGCTGATGACGTGGCACTTATGAAGTGGCACTAATAGGCACTGATAAGCAGCATTAATGGGCACTGATAGGTGGCACTGATATACAGCACTGATGAGCACTCATAGGTGGCACTGATGGGCATTCATAGGCAGCACTAATGGGCACTGGTGGGCCCTCATAGATGGCACTGTGGGACACTCATAGGTGGCACTGAAAGGCATGTATAGGCGGCACTGATGGACATTGGTGGTCACTGATGGGCGGCATTGATAGGCAGCACTGATCAGAGGTGCTGGCAGGCATCACTGATGGGCACAAAGTGCCATCCCTAATGGGCAATGATTGCCATCTCTCGTGGGCTCTAGTGGGCTTACTTGTTGGGAAAGGGTGGACATCCCTGATGGCCATGGGTGGGCATCCATGGTGGTCCTGGGCAGGCATTCTCAGCGGGCTGCACTGATGATCAATCAGTGCAGTGCCACCCCCCCTGTCAGGAGAGCAGCCGATCATCTCTCCTTTACTTATGAGATAGGAAGAACAGACAGTCGCACTCCAAAAATTGTCTTTTATTCAAGAAATGGTATCAAAAGTACATGCCACAGCAGAACGGACTAAAGGGCTTCTAAACTGGAGGATAGGCTTGTTCTTTGACCTACCTGGAGCAATGATATCCCTCTCCTTTACTTGCGTCTGTTGGTGCAAGTAGAGGTACACGGCTTTTACTGTTTACACTGTGATAAGCTCCGTCATAGGCTCTTTACCTTGATCTGAGATGCAATGTGACAGACTGACACCACACCACCAATCACCACGCTGTGTGCCCCCACAGGCCCACAATCACAAGTTATCCAGCAGGACGTCATATGACGCCCAGTCAGGATAATGAAATCACTTCCCGGCCGTCATTTTGCTATATGGAGGGCGGGAAGTGTTTAAGGTTTTTATTGGTGTTGTGTCTTCCTGTCTTGGTGACCCTCATTCCATTAACCGCTTAACGACCGCCGCATGTACATATACGTCGGCAGAATGGCACGTACAGGCACATGGACTTACCTGTACGTCCCTGCCTAGACGTGGGTCGGTACTTGTGGCGGTCAGTAAGCCTCTGGGAGTGATCCGGGATGAGGGGGGGGCTGTTAGTTTTTGTCCGCCCCCTCCGGATCACTCCGAGCTAATCCGCTCCCTCCCTGCTCTGCACTTCCTCTGCCTGTATAATGTAAACACAGGTAGAGGAAGTGAGGTCAGCTCTCCTCTCGGTGGTATTTTCAATCCGCCGAGAGGAGAGAAGACATCACAAGTAAGTCGCACCAACACTACACTGACACCACACACAAAGGCACATTAACCCATTCCGATCACCCCCCCCCAGCCCCCTGTCACACTGTCACTGATTGCAGTGATCATATATTTACTGATCACTGCATTTAGTGTCAGTGTGACAGTTACTGTGACAGGCAGTTAGTGTTAGGTCCAGGGTAGCCCCTTACCCCCCCAATAAAGTTTTTAACCCCTTGATCACCGCCCTAGTTAACCCTTTCACCCTATATTGCCAGTGTCACGAAGCGATCATTTTTCTGATCACTGTATTAGTGTCACTGTTGCCGCTAGGTAGCTATTTTTTTTTATTGTGATTTTTTTTTACTAAAGACATTTGGCTGAATACATTTTGGCCTAAATGTTTGACTTCAATTTTGTTTATTATTTTTTTCAAAAATTTCATTTTTTTTCCCTTTATTTTGCAAAAAATAAAAATTGCAGAGACAATCAAATACCATCAAAAGAAAGCTCTATTTGTGGGAAGAAAAGGACGTTAATTTTGTTTGGTAGACAAGTCGCACGACCGCGCAATTGTCTGTTAAAGCGACACCTTTGGTCATTTAGCAGCATATTGGTCCGGTCCTTAAGTGGTTAATTTAGTGTCTTTGTGACACACGGGGAAATCTCCCCAAGGAAACACAATCAATAAAACATGCCTAAAGCTTTAACTCTTCTTCATACAATCCAAAATGTAAAAATCCTTGACTCGAGTTGGATGTCAATATTCACTAACTTAACATTTTTTTTTTTTCTCCAAGTCTACTGAAAAGCCTCCAGCCAGTTCAATTTTTCTTTCATTTTCTAATAAATGCATCTACATCTCTTTTCATAAAACTTAAGAGCAGGTTTCCTTCACTTCTCATATATCAATCATGGTCCAGATATGATGTAGTTCTACACCCTACCTGGATAACATTTGTGGGGGGGGGGGGTTACTAAAATGGGTGCAAACTGAATCTGGTGCAGTTGTGCATAGTAACCAAGCAACTTCTAGATTGTATTGTCAAAGCTTAATTGAACAAGCTGAAGTTAGAAGCTGATTGGTCACTGTGCACAGCTTCACCAAATTCTGTGTGCACAAATTTTAGCAAATCGCCCCCTTAGTTTGTTAAAGCGTTGTGTATTATACATACTTTTCAAAAATACTGTTATCACCTTTTTAACTTTTAACTTACTAGTTTTAGACACTTTTGGTCTCCATGCCCTAGCTCCAACACCAGCTGCACATCATTGCTCAGGACTGGCTTACTCATAGAGACAACAGTGGACAATGCTTGTGCAATGTTTGTCGGTGGAGATACTTGTAGTTTCCACTAGAAATACATATGATGGGTTGATATCACAGGAGCACAACAGGGGAACAGGGGACACCCCATAACATTAAGTACCTGAACAAGAACATGGAAGGTATGATATGTCAGCTCCAAATTTAAAAAGATTGAAAATAATGTTTAAAATATTTTAGCATGTTAAAGCTTATATGAACTTTTATTAATTAGTTTTCGATTTACTTTAATGCAAAGTGAGGCACCATTTAAGTCTACCCTGTTCACACACTGATTGCAGTTAATTCAATTAACACATCCTAGATGGCTGCTCTCAGTAAACATTCTGGGATTGATTTACTAAAACTGGAGAGTACAAAATGTGGTGCAGCTCTGCATAGAAACCAATCAGCTTCTAGGTTTTTTGTCAACGCTTAAAGGAGTTGTAAAGGCAGAAGGCTTTTCAATCTCAAAGCAGTCTATGGCAGAGTCCCATCTCTGTCCAGCAAAGTCCATGAGTCCCTTGGCCGTCCGGGACTTTCCCCCTGATTGGCTGAGACACTCTAGCAGTGCCATTGTCTCCCTCGTCTGTCAATCAAAGTCAGGTAGCCAATCAGGGGCGGGAGGGTGCAGGGCCGAACTGCAGCTCTGTGTCTGAATGGACACACAGAGCTGCAGCTCGGCTCAGGTGCCCCCATAGCAAGCTGCTTGTTGTGGGGGGCACTTGATAGGAGGGAGGGACCAGGTCCAGCGAAGAGGGACTTGAAAAGAGGAGGATCCAGGCTGCACTGTACAAATCCACTGCACAGAGCAGGTAAGCATAACATGTTTGTTATATAATTTTTTTTAGACGAGACTTTACAATCACTTTAATTGAGCAAGCTGAAGTTAGAAGCTGATTGGCTGCCATGTAGAGCTGCACCAGATTTTGCAGTCTCCAGTTTTAGTAAATCAATCCCTAATGTCTGCTCTCAGTAAACATACTATGTACTAGGGTTGTCCTGATACCGATACTAGTATCTGTATCGGTACCGATGCTAAGCATTTTCCAGAGTACTTGTACTCGGGGCAAATGCTCAGATGCTTCACCAGATACCTGGGCAGTCAAGTATGATCGGTGCGGCGGGGGGGAATTACAAGCACGTACAGATTTCGTACAGATTTCTATAAAGCCTGACAGCTTCTCCCCAGACCCTCCCCCCCTTTTCAGCTGCTTTAGTGAAATCTATACAGCGGTGATCGGTACTTGTAACTCCCCCAAAGCCACAACGATCATCGCTGACTGTCCCTGTATCCTCCTCCAGTTCCCCGATCCATGCTGCTCCGTGTCCCCTTCCACGATCGGTGTCACCCTCCATGCTGCTCCTCTCCCCCTCCGTGCTCCGTGTCCCCCATCCGCGTTGCTGCTCTCCCCCTCCACGCTCCGTGTCCCCCCTCTGTGTTGCTGCTCTCCCCCTTCGCACTCTGTGTCACCCTCTGTTCTTATGCTCTCCAGTTCCGTGCTCCCCCTCCATTTTTCTGTTGTCCCCCTCCGTGCTCCATGTCTCCCTCCATTCTTCTGCTGTCCCCCTCTGCGTTCTGTGTCACTCTACATATCCTTCTCCGCCCCCTCTGTCCTCGATCTGTCAGGATGGAGAGTGGAGGTAGGCTCCTACCTTTTCCGAATGAACAGAGTCAGTAATCACTGACTCTGTCCATTCATATAACTGAAACATCGTAACCTGTGTTTAAGATGCTTCAGTTTATGAATGGAGAGGAGCCGCTGTCTCCTCTTCATTCATTTTCAGCGCAGCTGAGGCTGCTGAGAAAGAGACTGGGGAATCTGTGTAAAAAACACACTGACACCCTCCAACCCCCCCCTCTAAAAAAAAGAAAGGTTTGTAAAAAAAATAACAAAACATAGTAAAAAATCTAAATTGTAAACATCTGCAATAAAACCAACCACAATAGATGCAAAGCAAGTATAGTCCCTTGAATAAGGGTGAACACAATAACTTCAAGATGCATTGTTATACTTGAATATTGCCTAACACCTGAAATGGCATTGGGACTTCTGGTCTACAAGGGCATTTAAATGTATCCCATTGTGCATATGTAGAGTTAAATATCAAACAGTAGAAAAACTTCTGTTAAAATATTCCCCTTGTTTTGACGGTTTCAGATTCCATGGAGGATGGATGCAATCGACTGCCAGAAACATGGACTCAGCACAGACATCTCGGGAACAGGAAGGCAATTAGGTGGTGACAAGTGTGTCATTTTTATAACTGTCTCATTTCTGGTTCCCTCTCTGTGTCCCCTGCAAACAGTCCCTGTTGTGTCATATGACACAGGAATAGTCTAGCATAAAAATCGGAGCTGATGTGTTATTGTGATTGCACTTCGTAGCCGAGGTAGAGAAAAATGTCAGCGTGTAGTCATTTACGCAGTATTCACTATGTTGCCTGAGCTTCAATCCTCTTGTCAATGGAAATCTACAGTTACCCTTTATAGGCTGAAGAGAGTGACACAGAATCCAAATCACCGCACAGAAGTGCAGACTTCACCTATGAGACATGAAAAGGAGAAAATAGTTGGCCACTTGCTGAACTAAAGTATCTGTCAGCATCAAAGTAAAGTGCAAAAGAATTCTCTCATCTACATCTTAAAGCAACCCTAATAGCAATCCAAATAAATCCTACTCCTGTAAAGAAGAAGGTAAGTACTCCTTCATTGCCTGCATTACTGAACACCACTTTGATCAGGAGAAACTGATAGTTGAAGTCTGGACACAAAAAAACACTTCTGGTAATATCTATCTCCTGTGTCCCCTGTTGCCCTCGGTGGTTCCTCCTGCCGATCACCTGTGTTCTGTAGTGACTTAGTGATCAGCAGGAGATACCAATGAGCATTGCGGGGGACACTAGAGGTGAAAACTACCAGAAGTGTCGGTTTCTGCACAGACTTTAGCCTGTGATCCCTCTTGAGGAGTTTACCAGTGTAGGCGGCAGAAGAGGTAAGTATTACCATAAATGATCCAGTGGGTTAAACTAAAGAAATTGAATTGGATTCCCTCATCTACACACTCAATGTGGAAGGAGGGATCCCTGTGGTGACAGGTAAAGTTGGAGCTATTGTATTCTGACAGCCAAAACTCTTCCCTGCCTTCAGAATGCACTTATCAGCACCGCCAGCTAGAGCCGTAGACACCAATCGAGTGAAACTTTTCCAACAGGCTAGTTGTACAGAAGTCAATTGAGAGATCAACTTCTGTACAACCAGCCAGTCCATAGATGGGTTGAAATTTGGCCAATCCCTGCTGAATTGACCAAATCAAGATCTATCCATTACCTATGTATCATTGATTTTATCTTGTGTTCATTTACCTATCATTGATTTCATCTGAGAGTCACATATTTTTTTAATTATTTCTTGGGTGAAAAACATATGAATCCTTGGTAAAAGATAAATAGACCCCATAGATATTAGATGGCCAAATTTTGCAAAGGAGAGAGCCTCTGTCCTCTACAAAGGACCTCATATTATATTTTAAGAATTTTTGTTCCTGCAAATTTTAAATTAGAGAGAAATATAAGGCCTCAAGCACACTGGACGTTTGGCCACAAATGCCTGTCCACCTGGCAGTAGCATCTTAGCGTTAAAAATGCTTGACGCTAGACATGTGCATTTGTTTTCGTTAGAATGCATTTTCGTCCGAAAATCAGTTTTTTTCGTTATCGATTTAACAAACGATAACGAAAGCACAAGAAACGAAAACCGAAAGATCCGACATAAAAAATGCTTTATTTTCGTTTTCGTTGCGGTAAAAATTCGATATAGAGAGATTCGACATTATAGGGAAAAGATTTGACATTATAGGGAAAAGATTCGACATTATAGAGAAAAAATTCAACACTATAGAAATAATAGATTCGACATTACAGAGAATAGATTTCGATTTATGAGAAATAGATTCGACATTATTACTAGTCATACAACATTAGAATTCTTGTAGGCGGAATATTCGAACGGAAATGTACGATTCGACGTAAAGATTCGACGTTCCGTTGAATATTCTTTTGACCATTTGACAGAAACCAAGTATTATTGGATTTTCGGACGAAAGCTATTCCCCAACGAAAAACGAAATAAATCAAAACGATTTTCGGGAGTAACTAAATAAATTCATTTTCTAAACGAAAACAAAAAACGAAACAAAATATTCCAGTCTGCACATGTCTACTTGATGCTTGTAAACATGTATAACGCATTTAGGTATGTTTAGGTGTATCAAGTGCTTGGGTGTTAATTCATTTTATTTGCCAGAATAATAATATAATATAATAATAATATATTCTGGCCATTGAAATGAAATGGTTCTAAAGGCAGAACTTTTTTTTTTTTTTTTTATCTTAATGCATTCTATCCATTAAGATAAAAAACCTTCTGTGTGCAGAAGCCCTCCGGCGATGTTGCACGAGAGCCTCGGCTTTCCGGGACTCTCCCACTTGATTGGCTGAGACACAGCAGTGAGTGTGAAACGCTCTGTGGGTTGTGTGTGTGTGGCATGTCTTTCATTACCATTTTTGCACAACAAAAGGAGCTGTTTTTTATTCTCTGGAAGTGGCACTATCTTTTTACTTTCAAACAAAAGTGAGTGTTATTGGCTCTGGCTGCTGACAATCAAAGTCAGTGAGCCAATGAGGAGAGAGGGGCGGGGCAAGCTGCTGGCTGTGGGGGCATTTGGCAGGAGGGAGGGTTCAGGAGCACTGGCAGGAGACCCAAGAAGAGGAAGATCTGGGCTGCTCTGTGCAAATCCACTGCACAAAGCACATAAGAATAACATGTTTGTTTGTTTTCAAACATAAAAAAAAATAAGACTTAACCTCCCTGGCGGTCTTCCCGTGTGTGGCACGGGGTGAGATTTTAAAGCTACGATCGGTAACCCCGTGCCACACACGGACTTGCCTCGCTGGATGCAGAAAAAAGTTTACTTACCTTTTCTCTGCGATCCAGCGATGAATCCCCGCAGTACACGGCGGGCGGATGTCCGCCTGATGCTGTGTGTTCCGCCGATTCCCTTCCCTGCGAGCGTCGCGACGTAGGGGGGGGAACGGCGCCAAATTTAAAAAAGTAAACAAACACTATACATACAGTACACTGTAATCTTATAGATTACAGTACTGTATGTAAAAAATACACACCCCCCATGTCCCTAGTGGTCTGCCCTGTACACTACATGTCCTTTTATATAATAAAAACTGTTCTTTCTCTCTGCAAACTGTAGATTGCCCATAGCAACCAAAAGTGGCCCTTTATGGCAAAAATTGTTTTAGAGCAGCTAAAAAACAGCGATAATAAATCAGAATCACTTGCAGAATTTAGCGATAGCGATTTGTGGGGAAATTCGTCATAAAAAAAAAAAAATAATGACAGCAAAAATTCTGCAACTGAGCAAATTTCAGTGATTTTGATTTGATTACATTATTGAATAATTTTTACTATAATTATATTATTATTTGTTATAATTTTTTATAATTATTTATTATATTATAATTTTTAATAAGAAAAAAAAAAAAAATCATACCCAGGATGCCTATTAGACTCTTGTTTGGATAGATTTCAGTGAGTTATTCCTAAGAATTACAAGCCTACAGTATAAAACGCCAAATTCCCTTGCAAATAATGGTACCGCTTTCAGCACCTAAAATCTTAAAGAATCATACCGCCAGGGAGGTTAAAGAGGGGGTTCACGCTTAAAACCACTTTCTCCCATCCCATCCAGCATACTGGCGTCAGCGCCAGTATGCTGTCTTTTTTTTTTTTTATCGCTGTACTTACCTCTTAATAGATAATTAAATTTTCGTCCTACCACGGGGTATGGCGCCGCTATATAGCGTCACGCCTTCCGAAAACAGCCGACGAGCACTCGGCTGTTCTCGGCGCTATACGGCGCCTGAGCACAGACCTAGGAGCTGACTGCGCAGGCGCCGTATATAGCCGCGTCACGCCCTCTGAAAAAAGCCGAAATAGGACTCGGCTGTATACGGCGCCTGTGCAGTCAGCTCCTGGGTCTGTGCGCAGGCGCCGAGAACAGCCGAGTGCTAGTCGGCTGTTTTCGAAAGGTGTGACGCGATATAGCTGCGCCATACCCCGCGGTAGGACGAAAATTAAATTATCTATTAAGAGGTAAGTACAGCGATAAAAAAAAAAAAAAGACAGCATACTGGCACTGACGTCAGTATGCTGGATGGGATGGGAGAAAGTGGTTTTAAGGGTGAACCCCCTCTTTAAATAGGACTTTAAAGTGGTTGTAAACCCTTCCAGACCACTTTATGCTACAGGTAAGCCTATATTAAGGCTTACTTGTAGCTACCCAGGATATCTCCTAAACCTGCACATTTTAGGAGATATCCCCTGTCCTCTGCCCCCTGCATGTGCTGATTTGTCATCGGTTCATGCGCATTGGGACAAACTGAAGCAATGGCACATATGTCCAGGATTGTTGTCATTGTGGCTCCGGCCAATCACAGCACTGGAGCGGCAATACCCGGAAGTAACCCCTGGGAGAGATGTTGTCACCGGAGGGGGGGGGGCGAGGACTGCTTCAGGGGCTTCGATGTAGGATAAGTAATTCATAATGAGCTAGTATGCTATGCATACTAGCTCATTATGCCTGTGTCTTGCAGTTTTTTCCCCCCAAGGTTTAAAAAACAATGAAATGCTCAATGGCTAAACATGCCTTGTGTTTATAAGCGTTTTGCATTTTTTCTGTCAAATGCCGCTGCTTCTGGATGCGCTGGCAGTGGGTTTTATTCTGCCTCTAAACGCCTGTAAACCCCTAGGTGTGCATAGACATATAGACTAACAGACAGAAAAAACAATTGGCTAACTGAATATATTTAAAGATTTTTTTTCAAAGGCTTGATGTCACATGTGGGTGTTACATGTTGCGTACCATTAAAACGTAATATAATCATGTAGCGGTCTGCACAACGTTCTTCACACCACTGCGCACTTTATATCCTGCGTTATCACAATGTGAAGATGCAAAATGGCTCTAAAAGGTGAACCCAAATGTTGATTCCCGCACGTCTTTCTGACAGCTGACAGGCATGCATGCCATAAGGGCGAGCTTCTTATTTTTCCAGAATAAGCATTTATGAAATGACAACATTGTTTTGTTATGTGCCCATATCAGATATTGAGACATTTAAACATATGTATTATTTTAACCAAGCTGTAAACTCATGGAAACCAAAATAAACCACATAAAACCGCCTTGAACATAAAACTAAAGCTTGCGGCATCCATATTTCGCCCCCTCCTAAACTTCACAATTTGCTGGCCCACCTGCCGTATACCAACTTGGATTCCCTGCTGCCATCCAGACAAGCATGTTTTAAAAACCATTCAGTTGAGCACAGAGCAGTCCTATAAAGGGGCATAAAATGTCAGTGTACAATGGGCTTCAGGTCTTACTGAGCACCAGACAGCTGGTACCACAGATGAGAACGACTGCATCTAATGTTCCATGAAATTAATAGCAGTAATTGGGAAAAGGTGGAAACAGGAGTGACAATGGTTCAGCACTCTTTGTGCACTGAAACATTATACAAATATTTATCTGAAAGTGACTCAGAATCAGCCAATATGGCACACATCCACACTTCCCAATGCTTTGAAATCATTTCCAAGGGCAATACAGTAAATTTACGTCCATCGCACATAATAAATGATCTGGGTGTGTTGGAGAACATTGTTTTGCATTCTCAGCAAATTTACCAACCTTCTAAGATAGGAAGCAGGGGCATCTTTTTAACACAGACTAGTCAGGCGATGGACAAACCCTTTCCACAACCACAACCATGTGGGCCCAAGAATAATCACTTTTAGTGCAACTAAACTCTCTCATTCAACATTAAAGTGTTACTAAACCCAGGAGCCTGCATTCACTATATCTGGTCTTCCACGGTACACAGGACATGGAAATAAAAACGTTTTGGTAAAAATAATCTGCTAAATATCATTTCTCATCAGCAGTATATAGCAGTCTTGTGACTTCTATCAGTGACTGGTCAAATCGTGTAGGAGGAGTTTTCCTTCTCCTCTGACTGCCATATAAGGTTTTAGGACCCCTGACCCTCTGTCTGGACAGTGCTGATTGGCCCTGTGCTGATCACATGCAAGACACACCAAACTGAGCATGTGCAGAGTAACTACAAGGCCTCTGTCATATCAGGAGATGGATTGGGGACAGTGAAAGAAGGGGAGGATTAGAGAAGACAGGATCAAACAGCCTTCTTGCACAATGCAGAGAATGCTTGTTAGTATAACAAGCATGCTTTACTGGATATACAAACTGATTTTACTGTTGTGGGTTTAATAACACTTTAACTGTTTCTAATTCTTATGCTACTGGCATTTGTGACTATATAGGAAGGTATATTATATTTACTTGTTTTAACTTTTTTTTTAGATTTCTTCACTTGCTTCCTGGTTTCTGATCTAGATTAAAATGATGTCATAGATCCCAGGAGTCTTCAAGGGAATTTTTTCTTTCATCTGGAGGAAGGGAGGGGATTTTCTCTGCTAAGCACACCCTCCTGCCTGCATGCCTAAGTTAAAGTGGTTGTAAAGGCTTACAGACCACTTTAACCTACAGGTAAGCCTAGATTAAGGCCTACCTGTAGGTGCAACAAATATCTCCTAAACCTACACGGTTTAGGAGATATTTTCAAAAGAAAGGCACCAATGTCTACGGCGCATGCACACTGAGCGTGCTGTTACTAGCGGCGGCCATGCCGTTAGTGGTGGCACCCGCACACGTGCCACGATATGCGGAAGTGAATCGTGCAGAGATGGCGGCAACAAAGGAAGTGAGGGAGCACCGCTGGGGGGGCTTCGATCTCAGGAAAGTACTTCAAAATTAGCTAGTATGCTATGCATACTAGCTCATTATGCCTTTGCCGTGCATGGTGTTTTTTTTTTAAAGAGGGTTTACTTGCTTATTAACGGCAAATAGATTGCAGGAAGCAAATGCTCCATGAATCATCTGCCCGTATTCAAGATGGCCACAGCTAGAAATGCTAGGGGGTTTTTCAACAAAATAAAGCATGGAGATATGGATGGATGAGTTTGCGTTTGAATATTAAAAATGAATTAAATTGTGTTTTTGATTTATAGTGTTCAGCTACAGTAAAGTTCTGCTTTAACCTACTGAAGATTTTTTTCCATCACTAATTTTACTTTATATTATGATAATCTAAAGTAATGTTCAAAAAAAAGTGCCAGTAAAATAATAAACATTTTTGTACAGATAAATACTTTGGAGCTAAAATAGCAACATTTAATGAAGGAAAAGGGATTTGTTTTCAAACAAGCTGCTAATTATGCCTGTGCTTCAAATGCACACTAAAATAAATACCATTGTAGGTCCAGTTCACTACTGGTTTGTTTACTCAGTTGCCAATCAAGCCCTGATGAAGGGGTGATGTAGACCCTGAAAACGTGTTGGGTATTGCTTTATCTGTACCCCTAACCTTTAGGGATTAAAGTTGTATCTGGGCCTCTCAGCAGCGGCATGGTGGTTACATTTTAACCCTTCTTGTTTTCAAAAGAGGCACAGTTGAGGGACTGAGAGGTTGATTTACTAAAGAAAGTCAAAAGGAATTTTCATTTGGCAAGGGGATTTTCCCTCAGCTAAGTGAAAGAGCTGAAGTTCTTAGGAGCATAATGATATGTGTGCTTCTGTTTTGAACTTTGAGGATAAATTGCTCCACAGTGCCTGAAGCAACAAAGATGAGTTAGGCCTGTTTTAGAGCTTCCTGATAGTTAAGCAGATGCAAAATCTTGAATATCTACAGCTTAGACAATGGTTTACGTAAACCAGTGTGACCCTCCTGTGTATACCTTCCCTAGCATCAAATGAACAATGCATGACTTCAAATATAAGCTGAATTTTATTAACCTTCTTGCACTTTCATAGTTAAAAAGAACAACTACTAACTGTCCGTAAGAAGCCTGAACCAAGTATTGCCATGCTGGCAAAAATGAACTGCGAGATGGAATGGACTGAAAAAAAAAAGGAAATGACAGTTTTCTTGTTCCTGACATTATTTCGGTTTATGTATATAACATTCGATCACACACAAGAGGAGAAAAATAAGTACATTTCCGTAGGGCTTTCCCCACCTCATTATTCATTTCTGCTGGTTTCCTCCACATTGTGCAAGTGGCCCCCACAGTTTCTACTCTAAGGCGCTCTAGCCATTAGTCCTGTATTAAAGGTTAGGACAGCAAGGTTCTGCCCACAACTCAGCACACAAAAGAGGAAAGAGGTTAGAGATGGAAAGTAAGGAATAAGTATAACAGCCTTTTCCTTTACCTCCAATGTCCTAATAGACATTTAAACCCTGGAGTAAAGGAGGAGGGGTGGTTACTTTTTTCATAATTCCTGTAGTTCAAATTTAAAGTGGAGGTTTCGTGGTTGCTCGTTTTTTACGCATTATGTGCAATGCATACTAATACAGATATCATTGTCACACTCACTTGCTAGCCACTTCTAATCGCATGCCATCGTTTTCCGTACGAAATTATAACTTTTATAAAATCATCCTGGCATTTTCCATCTTGCTTGTGGGCATTGTGAAGCCCACAAGCAAAGACTTCCGGGAAGTGGTGATGCGCCCTCGTCACATGACCCGCTTGTCGAGTCACATAACCCGCTTGTCGAGTCACGTGACCTGCTTGTCGAGTCACGTGACCTGCGAGATAGCGTGAGAATACTGTTATTGAGAGTACAGATCGTCTCCTGGAAATCTCGACACATAACTCCCAGGAGACATTGCGCACAGTTCCCATCACACACTGTGCCATCGGGGAAAAGGAGCGAAACGCCCACTCCCGCGGGAACAATACCCGGAAGCAAGAAGAAAACTATCAGAATCAAGGTAATCATTGACCTACGGGGAAAAAAAAAGTGGATTCTACTTGTATTAATGTTGCAGTTCTTAGTAATGTGAAGTTCAGATTGAGGGTTAACCTCCGCTTTAATTATCCAGCCTAGTACACACCACTAGTATTTAAATAAAAACTGACAGTTCAGTCGGAGCCAATGTACTAACGATCCAGTGTTGGTATAGCCATCTCCCCTGCTGTTCTTTTGTGTTTTGACAGGGGGACGGGCCCCCAGCTAGAACATTATGGTCAGGACTCTCAGCCATTGGCTCAGAGCACTGTTTGGGAGCCCATCGGCTGCTGGTTTTTCAGCATGCTTGTCTGACAAGCCAGCCAAATGGCTGGCTTCTGTTGAAACGATAGCCTTACACATGGGCTGAATGTCGGCCTGTTTTTTTTATTAAACCGACCCATGTCATGTGCAATTTCACCCGTTTGTACTAGGCTTTAGGCCGGTAAGCAGGGGGTACAGATTTGCTAAAGTAGTTATACTCCAGATATTTACACCTCTAGGCACAGGTCATCTATGTCTAATTAGAAGTCTAGTTCAAGGAAAGACAGAAATAGTACAATTATAGAAGTGAAGCAGTTAACACACATTTCCTGTTTATTTCCCTCACTCGTCCTTCCTCTCCTTACATTCTGATAATTTAAGGCTGGTCCGTGACTTACGAGATTTCCATTTTGTGATTAAGAGCTATTATTAAAGGCTTAACTCGGAAGTCTAGTTCTCACCAGTAATGGACCTAACGACTGCTGATAGCAAGCATAATATCAGCTTTATCTAGAAGGATTTTAAAATGAGCATGAAAGTCAACCAGAAGGAGGATGCTTTTCACAATATGTTACGTAGACTGTTTGAAATCCATACCATTCGTTCAGTACACTAGAACTGCAATTGAAGAAGAGTTTGCTGGAAACATCAAAGCATGACATATTTGGGCTATGTAAGATTTCAACCTTCTTCAGTAAAAAAAAAAAAAAAAAAATTGCATTTTAAAGACATTCCACTACCTGAGCAAAAATATTGCATCAATCTGGGCAGCCCACACAATTTTAGAAGATTGTGAATGCAGGGGCAAAAGCTGGATCAAAGCTGATATCTCCAGTAAGATTATTCGTATCTAGCTGCCTGTTCATAACATGTGTATAAGGACTAAAAATGACATACATGATGCACTCTGTCAATAACATTAACACAGCAGTGTTAGCAGAGTCCAACTGTAAAAAGTTTTGGAACCTGTTGGTTCTGTCATTAGATCAGTTATTTACCCAATGCCTTCAGAAGGCCACTCTGTCAAGCACAAAAGGTTTGGCTACAGGGGCTGGGACAAACCATAAGCTTACAGATACAGGGCCATATTCAGTAAGAAGTTACGCGGCTTATCTCTAGATAAGCCGCGTAACTTCTTAGATGCGCCGGCGTATCTTTTTTCTGTATTCAGAAAACAAGTTACGCCGGGATTGAGTTAAGATACGAGCGGCGTAATTGGATTACGTCGTCATATCTTAACTGCATTTTTAAGATGGCCCCTAGGGGCATTCCCGCTGATTTACGCCTAGAATATGTAAATCAGCGAGATACGTCTATTCACGAACGCACGCCCGGTCGACGCAGTGAATTTACGCCGTTTACGTAAGGCGTTTTCCGGCGTAAAGATAAACCACCAAAAAGATGGCGCATCCTATGTTAAGTATGGACGTCGGGACCGCGTCGAATTTTTAAAACTTTACGTCGTTTGCGTAACTCGTCAGTGAATGGGGATTTACGTCAATTACGTTCACGTCGAAAACAATGCGTCATAGCGTCATAATTTGGAGCATGCGCACTGGGATAAGTCCACGGTCGGCGCATGCGCAGTTAAAAAAAAAACGTAAAAACGTGGGGTCACAGAACATTACCATAAAACACGCCCACCTCATTCACATTTGAATTACCCAGGCTTACGCCGGCCCATTTACGCTACGCCGCCGTAACTTAGCTTGGTGAATACAGCATTTGCCTCGCTAATTTACGGTGGCGTAGCGTAAACAAGATACGCTACGCCCGCCAAACTTTAAACCTCCGTACCTGAATCTGGCCCACAATGTATTATATAGTTCAAACCATTTTTTCTAAAAAAAAAAGTACGGTAGCTGCTTAACCACTTAAAGACCCCCGCACGCACATATACGGCCACAACATGGCTCGTACAGGCACAAGGGCGTAAATTTACGTCCCCGCCTGAGTGCGGTTCGGGGGTCCCATCGGGACCCCCTCCGCGGCGTGCGGGGGTCTCCCTCCCTACCTCTGGGAGCGATCCGGGATCTGCGGGCGGATGTCCGTGTTTTCCGCCCCCCCCCCGCGATCGCTCCCAGCCAATGGGAGCGCGCTCCCAGCCTGTCACTTCCTCCTCCTGTGTTTACACAGGAAGGAGGAAATGATGTATTCTCTCATCGCAGCGCTGTTTCCCAGCGCTGCTGATGAGAGAAGACATCACAAGTAAGTGTGCACCAACACAACACTGACACACACTCACATAGGCATATTAACCCCTTGTGATCGCCCCCCCCACCCCCCTGTCACAGTGTTACTGAATGCAGTGATTTAATCACTGCATTTAGTGTCAGTGTGACAGGCACTGTAAAAAACAGTTAGTGTTAGGTTCAGGATAGCCCCCCCACCCCCCCTAATACAGTTTTAACCCCCTGATCACCGCCCTAGTTAACCCTTTCACTCCCTATTGCCAGCGTCACTAAGCGATCATTTTTCTGATCGCTGTATTAGTGTCGCTGTTCCCGCTAGGTAGCTATTTTTTTTTATTGCGATTTTTTTTTTTTACTAAAGACATGTGGCTTAATAAATTTTGGCCTAAATGTTTGACTAAAATTTAGTTTATTTGATTTTTTTTTAACAAAAAGTAAAAAATAGTGTTTTTTTTTCAAAAATGTCGCTCTATTTTTGTATATAGCGCAAAAAATAAAAATCGCAGAGGTGATCAAATACCACCAAAAGAAAGCTCTATTTGTGGGAAGAAAAGGACGCAAATTTTGTTTGGGAGCCACGTTGCACGACCGCGCAATTGTCTGTTAAAGCGACGCAGTGCCGAATCGCAAAAACACCTTGGGTCATTTACCAGCGTATTGGTCCGGGTCTTAAGTGGTTAAGGTCCTAGCAGTACTGATTCACAAAAGTTTTAGCGGAATGTTACAAAAATTCTGCTAAAACTTACACAAATTTTGCTAAAACCTTTGTGAATCAGTACTACTAGGACCTTGAAGAAGACATACTCTGAAAGCTTGTCCTGAAAAATTGTATGCTAGTGCAAAAAAAAAAGGATCGTGGACAGTACTCAATTGTTTCTGGCACAAGTACACTAATACAGCTACAATCACCTTAAGCAAGTAGCTGCTTAAAAAGTGTTAGCTGGAGGTGGGCTTTAATTTGTTTATTTCAAAGGCTCAGTACACATGGGCTGAATATCCGGCCAATAGAAAGCAGCTGAAATTCACCTTGCGTGTACTGAAGTTGGTCCTAGAGAAGCTGGCGGTTCGGCCAGCTTCTGTCAAAGGGGTATGACCAAAAAAGGTCTGCTGATTGGTGCTCTCTGCCAAACAGCATCCCTCTAACAGAACACAATAGCACTGCAGGGAAGAACTTTGGATAGTTATTACAGCGGCTCCTTTTCAGCTGTCAGTTTTTTTTTTTTCTTTCAGCCCTGCTGGGTTGAACGGAAAAACAAATATACTGGTGTGCACTGGGGTTTACTTAACCGCTTTACTTTAACGGCGGCACGATAATCCTCTCGTTCTGCGAGGACAACATATGACGTCCTCGCCTTGCAGAGCCACTAGGGGGCGCGCGCTGGCGCACACTTACCGCCTTACTAGGAACCCGATGCCCGTGCCCGGGGACCGCGATGGCCACCTGGCACCCACGATTGCCCAGTAACTGAGCAGGACTGTGGATCTGTGTGTGTAAACACAGAGATCTACGTCCAGTCAGGGAGAGGAGACCGATGATGTGTCCCTTGTACATAGGGACACAGATCGGTCAGTCCCCTCCCCCCACAGTTAAAATCACTCACTAGGATTCACATTTAACCCCTTGATCGCCCCTAGTGTTAACATCTTCCCTGCTTGATTGGTTACATTTACACAGTAATCAGTGCATATTTATAGCACTGTTCACTGTATAAATGTGAGGCCGCGTACACACGACCGAGGAACTCGACGGGCGAAACACATCGTTTTCCCCGTCGAGTTCCTTGTTCGGCTGTCAAGGAACTCGTTGAGCCAAATTTTCCCATTCCTGTCGAGGAAAAAGAAGACATGCTCTCTTTTTGGCTCGACGAGTTCCTCGACAGTTTTCTCGGCGAAAAGTGTACACACGACCGGTTTTCTTGGCAGAATACGTCTCCCATCAAGTTTCTTGATGGATTCTGCCGAGAAAACCGGTTGTGTGTACGCGGCCTCAATGGTCCCAAAATAGTGTCAAAAGTGACCGATGTGTCCGCCGCAATATCGCAGTCACGATAAAAATCACTGATCGCCGCCATTACTAGTAAAAAATAAATAAGAAAAAAATGCTATAAGTCTATCCCCTATTTTGTAGCCGCTATAACTTTTGCACAAACCAATCAATATACGCTTATTGAGATTTTCTTTACCAAAAATATGTAGAATACGTATCGGTCAAAACTGAGGAAAAATTTGTTTTTTATATATTTTTGGGGATATTTATTATAGCAAAAAGTAAAAAATATTGCTTGTCACTCTTCTTTTGTTTATAGCGTAAAAAATAAAAACTGCAGAGGTGATCAAATACCATCAATAGACAGCTCTATTTGTGGGTAAAAAAAATGATTTGGGTAAAGTGTTGCATGACCGCGCAATTGTCATTCAAATTGTGACAGCGCTGAAAGCTGAAAAATGGCTTGGGCAGGAAGGGGGTAAGAGTGCCCAGTATTTAAGTGGTTAAAGCACATCTTTACGCTTTCTTATCACATATTTTTCCTTCCCCCTTTACTTGTTACACAGTTAGATACAAAAATTGGGGGGGGGGGTTACGTGGTATTAATTTTGGATACTGATTTCCTGCCTAGTTGACATCACACCCCACCCAAAGCCTCATGGTATACCAACATCACACATCCTAGGAACATTGGGGCCATTTGCATTGGTTCCGGTCAACTAACCAAAACCTCCTCGACATCCCCAAGACCCGCTACAAATCAAAAGGCGAACAAAGATTAGCAGTCCAAGGACCCTGGCTATGGAACGCTCTACCCACGAACATCCACTTGGAAGAAAACCATCTGGCCTTCAGGAAGAAGCCTAAGGCCGCGTACACACGATCAAATCTGTCTGCTGGAAACGGTCTGCTAGACCATTTCAGCAGACAGATTCGATCGTGTGTACAGGCAAACAGACGGATTTGGCCACCCGACAGATTTCAAAGCATGCTTTGAAATCTGTCGGCTGGGAACCCGTCCGCCCGACAGGTCTGCTGGTTAGTATGCTAACCAGCAGACATGTCTTCTCGCACACGCGCCGAATGGTTTCGACGCATGCGTGGAAGTGTTTTACTTCCTGGTGCGGTGACGTGGCGGCGTCAACGTCACCGCCACGTCAGCGCGCTGTCTGCTGGCGGGGATTTTGGTTTGCTCGTGTGTACACGCGAGCAAACCAAAATGCCAGCAGACAGATCTGTTCAAATCGGTCGGTCCGACCGATTTGAACAGACACATTTGATCGTGTGTACAAGGCCTTAGACCAATCTCTTCTGATGACACAGACGGAAACTGGCTACAAAAAGCGCCCTGAGGCGATTTTGTTTGCGTTTGTAGCGCTATACAAGTTACTCATTCATGTGCACATGAGCCAGGAACTCTCTGTGGCACTGCACATACACTGATAGATTATTAAGAGACACACCAACAAGAAAGTGAAGTTCTTTAAAGGGTTACTCCAATTTCATGGGAAAAGATAAGCAAATAAAAAAAATATATAGAGAGTATACAATTGCAACACAAGCCATGTTGTAATTGAATATTATGGCCTCGTACACACAATCGTTTTCCTTGACAAAATCCATCAAGAAACTTGGTGGCAGAGCTTTTGTGCCGAGGAAAACGGTCATGTGTCTTGGATCTCGACGAGAAAAAAAGAGAACAAGTTCTCTTTTTTCTCTTCGGGAGTCTCAATTTCCTCGTCGTGTTTCTCGTTGGGCTGATTTACGACGAGAAACGCGTTCGTGTGTATGCTTAGAAACCCGCGCATGCTCAGAATAAAGTATGAGACGGGAGCACACCTTTGGTAAAAGTAGCGTTTGTAATGGAGATAGTACATTCGTCACGCTATAACAGACTGAGAAGCACGAATCGTCTCTCACCAAACTTTTACTTAACACTTAGTCTGCACTAAGTCCGATTTTTGGCACCCCCTGAACAAATGTAATTTTTGGTGAGATACAAACAAACAACTATATCTTCAGAGATATAAGAAAAGGTAGGAATGTAGGAATCTGCAACAAGGTTTGGTAAAATCGCTGACATGTATATAGATCACCCAGAGGGGGATGTTTTTTTTTCCTCAAAAAAATTGTAGTTACTCTTAAAAATCAATTTAATATACATATCTATGTAAGACAAATCTTTAAACAGGGTGACAATGCTGCTGTGAGATTTCCATCTCTGGGACTTGCCAGACACAAGCAGCATGGCTGAGCATGCATGGGATGGAGAACCAAGAAGATGACTTCCAAAATGGAAGTGTAGAATTAGATTGGTGGCAGGAGAACATTTGCTGTTATGAAGACAATTTTGGACTCATTGGACTAGTAAGTAGGTTTTGTTAATATTAGTTTATTAATATTTATTTATTTTATTGTATTATTATTATTACACAGGGACGAGTATTAGAAAGATTACATTTCATTTTACTTGGGTTTGGTAAAGTTCCTCTTTAAATAGTGTGTTAATGATAGCTAGGATCAATTCTGGGGTTAAGAGTACAGCATGCATCTTTCTTGCCTGGAAAAAAAAGACATTTCTATATGCATTAGAAATTCATTTTATATTTATTGAACACTAAAGTGTACAGCTGTATGATTCACCAAGCCTTATGTAGGTCTGCGTTTGCCATATGGCCAACACACAATATGCATAGCACTGAGCTCTTTAAAAGGATCTATATACAGTACAGTTTTCTTTCTCATTTAATAAAAATAAAATGAAATAGCAGAAGAGTTTAGATATACTGGGGGTGGAGTCCATATACTGTATATGTCATAACACAGTTAAGTTGTTTACCAATATATACAAAAAAAAAAAAAATCAAAATTAACAACGTAAAGATAAATAATTAGCCCGACATTACAAAACCAAAAAAAAAAGTGATTGTATTCATATACAGTAAGCCATAAATACCAAGATGAATACTGCATTCTGGTAATTTTTTTATATTATAGGACCAGAATTTGGCAGTTTTTTCATTCAGCCCCCCCCCCCCTCATTCTGATCCTGCTTGGATAGTTTCTGGTGTCCATGGTATCCATTATGCACATATACTAGATCTTGCACTAACGCCACAGGTGATCTGCACAAAGAGGGTGCAAAAGTTCAATATAATTCCAACATTGAAAGGGTTCATCTTCAATAACACGACAACCTTGCTGTTCTTGCAACCAGCAGGCACTGGAAACTGCAAACACACAAGAGCCCAAGATCTAGTGCAATGCCCTTTATTTTATGGCGGTGTCCATTATAGAACATATAAGGAGCTTTCTAAATTTATTGGGTTGGTTCAAATTTCATTTCTGGGGTAAGGACATTGCAAAGACCATGTCTAACTATTGTTTTATATGTCTTTTTCGAGAATGGTCAACCTACTGACAACAGTATTCTGCACCCACCCAAAATAAAAAGCATGGAAAAAAAGCAGGAACTCGTCGTAAATTAAAGATTGTTTTGATCGACGAGTTGCTTGTCAGGCTTGTAGAGAAACTTGACAAGCTTTCTTTGCGTACACACTGTCAAGACCAAATCTCCTCGTTCTCAAACGTGGTGACGTACAACACATACTACGGCAGGGGAAGTTCGATTCCACTGGCACAACCCTTGGGGCTGCTTTTGCTAATCTCATGTTACTGTGTGTTAGTAAAAGTTTGGTGACAGACGATTTGCACTTTTCAGTCTGTTACAGCGTGACAAATGTGCTATTTCCATTACAAACGCTACTTTTACTGAAGGTGCGCTCCCGTCTCTCATACTTTATTCTGAGCATGCACGGGATTCTAAGCATACATACGAACGTGTTTCTCGTCGAAAACCAGCCCCACGAGGAAATTGAGACTCCCGACGAGGAAAAAGAGAACTTGTTCTCTTTTTTTCTCATCGAGTTCCACAACAGTTTTCTCGATGAAAAACATACACACGACCATTTTCTCAGCAAAAGAGCTCTCCCACCAAGTTTCTTGATGGATTCTGTCGAGGAAAACGGTTGTGTGTACGAGGCCTAAGGTGTTGATTTTTAGAAAAAATATGATGGATGCCATTGTTGACCTCCTTCAGGAATTGGTGATAACCTGGCTACAATATTTTCTTTGTTGCTGACCTGGGACAAGCCATACAGATTAGAAGATCAGTAGTCCTACCTACATACTGGTTTAGGTGAGTCATCCAGAATGTACTAAACCCATTGAATCAGCATGGCAGCCCAGCAATTAGCATTTTCTGATAAAGGTCAGCCTTTATATTTTTCTTTTCTACTGCAAGGCTTTCTTTAACATGCTCTTCTTATGACTAAATGAGGACATCCATGGTGCCAGAACGTGATGGCATAAATAGGAAGAGTGCTGAGTTATTTATTAAACTGTGCCATTCATTATAGTGTGATAGTGCTGATCAGGCCTCAGTCACTTTAGTCAATCAGGAGCTTTAGATCGTCCTTATCTGTGCCATTGCAGCTTAATGGATAACCTTCTTGGAAAGGGAGGGGTAGATTAAGTACAGTCTGAAGCGGCTGATTGCACCACCATAATTGGCTGAAAACACCCCACTGACTTGAATAGGAATTCTCCCTGTATCTTGAGTTTCACCCTAAGTGCTTCATTAGCAGCTGATTTTTGTTAAAATGTATCATTTTATGATGCCGCACAGTGCACTCTCCTGTCTACTTCAGACAGTAGGGTGGAAAGAGTAGTTCTTTTTTTTCCCCAACTGCAATTTTCTTAGATGGATAGTAGTCTCTGATTGCCTACATATCTCATTTCACTAAATGTTATTTCAAGGCAT
This sequence comes from Rana kukunoris, assembly GCA_029574335.1. Classification (NCBI taxonomy): domain Eukaryota; kingdom Metazoa; phylum Chordata; class Amphibia; order Anura; family Ranidae; genus Rana; species Rana kukunoris. The sequence continues at coordinate 68,187,131 of CM056053.1, read as the reverse complement.
TTTACTGCTAACAATTAAACATTCATTTCAGCATCTTCACAGCCATAAAAATCATCCACTAGAACTTTATTCAAAGTACTGATCAAGAAAACGGAGCAAAACTGGATTCTGGACATGCATTGTGTCTCGAGTACTTGCTTTGCTTTTCTCCACTTTACATGGTAGCAGTGAGACAGGAAATGGCATCTGCTATAAGCCTTATAGCTTCAAATGACAACACCTTGTGCAAAATGTAGAACCAGGGCTTTTTTTCAGGGGGAACTTGGGGGAACTCAGTTCCACCACCTATGGCTCAGACCCTTTGGTGCCTGCTCACCACAATCACTTGTAAACACAGAAGTCTGGTTTCTGTGTTTATAAGTGACAACTCTGCACTCTGTGTGTAACCCCCCTGAACTCTGCACTCTGTATGTAATACAATCCTGGTATTTAATGCCCCTTCAAGACCCTTCTACTGTTTGTGAAATCTGAACGGGGTTGTGGTTGAGTTCCTGCACCTATTTTCTGAGAAAAAAAGCTCTGTGTAGAACTTTATGCTAACACATAAAGATGAGTGAACAGGCATGATTTTAATGCAGAAGAGACATGCTTTGTCACTTCTGCATTAAAGTTATATATCTGACTGTCCGCCCCAGTATAGTGAGATGCTTATGCGCAGCTCACTGTAAAAATTTGGCAATGCCGAAGCTGACTGCTCTCCCACGCATGCACGGGAGTGACGCCATCCCCGTCCGGCGAACGAAAAGGAGCTCTGGGACACATCGCTGGGATAGTTCCGCTTTAAAGGAGAAGTACAGCTAAAGCTCATTTGGATGTACTTCTCCTGTGGATCACAGGAGTGCAGTTCATTCTGATGCCCGCTGTCAGCACAGAGCCTGCCCAGGCTGGGGTAAGATCGCAACCATATAGGATCCACCTTGATGCCCAGACCTGCACCCAACTCAGCGAACCACTGAGAGCCAAAGCCAGCTGCTCCCACTCTCTTCACAGCCCAGTGCTCCAGGAGGGGGGAGCAGAGCAGAGAGCCAGTGACTGACAGTCACCAGCTTTATGCTCACGGGGATCTGAGAACTGAGTAACCAGTGGTGTTTGAACCCCTCAGTCCTTAGCCTTAGAGCCGGCTGGGGACAGATGCAGCGTCGGACCTATGCTATATCCATCTACTGTAGGTAAGTGTGATTTAAAAAAAAAAAAAGGAAACTTCTCTTTTAACGCATATTTCCAGTTTTGCAGTCAAATCTGACAAAACTCAGATATATGTTTCTCAGGGGGAGGGGGTATTATGGCTGACTGCAAGTTTTTTTTTTTTTTTAACAATTTTAGAGTGAGCCTGTCCTAAGTCTGTTCTTATTAACATACAATGCAAGAAGCCAAGCCTTCAAACCTTTAACCCTATGTTAGGACAGACAGTCTTCAAATTGAATTACAATTGATAATGAAGATCTGCCTGCACAGTACAGACAGATTTAGTTATGGCAATTACAAGTGCCCAGCTCCCTCACAAAGAAAGAAAACTACCTAGGATCTTTCCTTGCTAGATGGTCCAGAATAGAGCATCTAAAAGAGGTAGGCTGCAATTTTTAAATATATAACTTTGGCTATATGAACGGAGACATGCAACAAATATAAAGTGGATGTTATTCAATTGTGCCTGCAAAAGTGGAAATAAACTTTGAAGGGTATGTAAACCCTAACAATGAACTTCTCTTATTTGCTCCCTTTCAGTCAGTTTGATATGACATTCAAAGAGTTTTGTTTTAGCTGTGCAAAAAAAAAAAAAAAAAACTGTTGATCTTGTCAGAAATACAGAGCCATACTGTGTCCCCTCTACACTTTCCATGCTATCTCAAATAGTCTCCTATTGCTTTTTCCTAGACAACAGAATAATTATTCTGGAGATCTGAGATTATGAGTGCTAGAGCAGTTTAGCATATGACAACTGGGCAGGGCTGACACCACTAGGGATCTTAAAAATGCAGTGTGTTGTCAGCACCCAACAAGACTTTCTGTACTTGCAAGTTCTTTCAAGGGCCAAATCACAGAGAAATGTGCATGTACTGCATTAGTATTTTTTTATAATTTCGTTTGACATACACTTTAAAGTCATTGTAAAGGATAACATTTTATAAAAAATAAATAAAAATAACAAACATGTCATACTTACCTGCTCTGTGAAGTGGTTTCGCACAGAGCACTCCTGCCCCCACCTCCACAGAGTGCCCCCATAAGACACACACACACACAGGCATTACTTGACTCTTACCCCCCCCAAACTCCTTCCAGTGATTGACAGCAGTCGGAGCCAATGGTACCCACTGTTGTGTCTTAGCTGATGAGAAGAGAGAGCCAAGAGAGTCTCTGCTCTTGAGCACATCACTAGATCGATATTGGGCTCAGGTGAGTACAAGTGGAGACTGGAAGGGAGATGCAGTTACTGTGTGGTGCATGAGTCTTATAAGGTAAACACAATTTCCTTAACTTTCCCAGACTGAGCCAAATCCTTCATCTTTTGTGTCTCACACACTCTCCTCCCCACTAGGGGTAGCGCGACGCTGGACCTGATGCGAGTGCCCGGCGGGCACAATGACCGCCGGCCCCTGCGATCGCTTGTGACAGAGTGAGAACCGGGATCTGTGTGTGTGTAAACAGACAGATCCCAGTTCTCTAAGGGGAGAGGAGACAGGACGTGTGTACAAAGTATGAACAACAATCTCTCCGCTCCGCTAGTCAGTCCCCTCCCCCTACAGTTAGAACACACCTAGGGAACACAGTTAACCACTCGATCAACCCCTAGTGTTAACCCCTTCCCTGCCAATGACATTATACAGTAATCAGTGCATTTTTATAGCACTGTTCGCTGTATAATTGTCAATGGTCCCAAAAATGTGTCAAAAGTGTTCAATTTGTCTGCCGCAATATCGCAGCCCTGATAAAAATCACCCCCATTACTAGTAAAAAAAAATAATAATAAAAATTTCATAAATCTATCCCCTATTTTGTAGACGCTATATCTTTTGCGCAAAGCAATCAATATATGCCTATTGCGATTTGTTTTACCAAAAGTATGTGGAACAATACATCTTGATCTAAACTGAGTCCCGCTAAAAACCACTGATTCCTGCCATTACCAGTAAAAACAATAAAAAAAAATGAAAGTCCCTAACTCTATCCCTTAGGTTGTAGACACGATAACTTACACAAACAATATACTGCATGCCTATTGCGATTTTTTTTCCAAAAATATGTAGAAGAATATATATCGGCCTAAACTGATGAATAAATTAGATTTTTTTATATATTTTTTTAGCATATATATTATAGCAGAAAGATTTTTTTTAAATTTAAGCTCTTTTTTTTTTGGCTATAACACAGACAATTATCACCGTGATAAAATACCACCAAAAGAAAGCTCTATTTGTGGGGAAAAAAAGGACATCAATTTTGTTTGGGTACAGCCTCGCATGACCGCGTAATTGTCAGTTAAAGCGATGCAGTGACGTTTTGCAAAAAATAGCCTGGTCATTGAGCAGCCAAATCTTCCGGGGCTGAAGTGGTTAAAAAACAGTGGGCAGAACTAGGTCTGGTATTGATTAACAAACTACAGGCTTATATAGGTGGGAGGGTCTTCCTGATATAGTCACAGGACCTTCCAGTGTTGTGTATGAAAAAAAAAAAAGGACTGGGAAAAGTTGCGAGCCAATCACATGAGCATAAAATGATATTTTAGAACATCCAGCAGTATAGAAAACACTGTCATACATAGAAGACAGGCTTTAATTTTTCCCAGTTCAACCACTTAAGGACCGCCTCCCTGCACATATACGTCGGCAGAATGGCAGAATGGCACGGCTGAGCACATGCATGTACAGGTACGTCCTGTGCTAGTGCCCAGCTGTGGGTTGCGGGCGCACGCCCGCCCGCGGTGTGCTCCTGTGACCCGGTCCGAAGCTCCGGGACCGCGGGACTCACGGACCCGATCGCTGCTGGAGTCTGGAGCTGAAGAATGGGGAGAGCCGTGTGTAAACACGGCTCCCCCGTTCTTCACTGTGGCGGCATCATTGATCGTGTGATCCCTTTTATAGGGATACACAAACGATGACGTCATACCTACAGCCACACCCCCCTACAGTTGTAAACACATGTTAGGTCACACATAACCCCTTCAGCGCCCCCTTGTCATTAACTCCAAAACTGCAAATGTCATTTTCACAATAAACAATGCATTTTAAATGCATTTTTTGCTGTGAAAATGACAATGGTCCCAAAAATGTGTCAAAATTTTCCGACGTTCGGCTTCTTTCGACAACTCGTGATGCGCAGTATGCGCCCGTCAGAAGAACGTCAATCACAGCCTGTGAATAGGAACACCCAGTCCCGCGGGATTACCTTCCCGGAACCGGGGGGTGAAAATAGCCCTAAAATGGTATGTACGCAAAAAAAAACGACAGCATACTGTCGGTCTCATAGGTCGGCTCCATGTAATGTTAGAATTTTTTTTAAGGGTGAATCCCCGCCTTTAAGTGGTTAAGACAATCCTAGCTGTCTGCAGACTAAACCAAAAGGTCATCTATATTAACACTAATTTACAAAAAGGCTTACCCTTTAAAGGGAATTTGTCATAAGGGAAAGTGCCTGAGAAGCATTTTCTGTCATCATTCTCCTACTAACATCACTTATGGTGAAGCTGCATTGGTTTAGCTTCATTGCCCTGGATGTATAGTTCCAGGATGAAGGCTTCTTGTCACTCATATGTGCTCACTTGTGAGAGATTCCATTTAATAAAAGAAATTGCAACGTGCAAAATGTAATAAACCGTTTAACCCAACTGAACTCATTTTTTGCCGACTGCACTACAATACACAAGTTGTAATATTACATGTTATCACCATTATATCACCATTGCTGTGGACACTGCTTGCCTAAATGAGCCTGCACATTAAACTAAAGGCAAAACTTTCCTTTTAGCTTTGGATAGTGTGGAGATGTATTAGGAGCCCTCATTGCTGCCTGTGCATCTATTTACTCCCTATAATTGTCAAGTAAAAGAAAACTCCATATTTTGGGTTGTCCCCTCAGCATTAATAGAGGAAAAATCTTCCAATGGGGACACAAATTCTGATAACCCTGGCGACAACCAGTGATTCTCTTACTGTGCAGAGATGTCCTCTCAATTCCTGTTTTAGCTATGCAACAGGAACAGATAGTAAGTCTCCCCAATGTGACACAGATGATAGAGGATATAACCTTTTCGTACTCTATCCCCCAAAAATTCCCTTATTTCTACTTTAAAATAATTCTAACCTTTTTATATTCTTGCATTCTATGCATTAAGGTAAAAAACCTTCTGTGTGCAGCAGCCCACCAAAACCGCCTCCCCCCAAAACTTACCTGGGCTTCCCTTGATCAAGCAAAGTGAATGTGATTATCAACTCTCCGGGGACTCTCCCTCCTTATTAGCTAAAACAGCAGAGGGAGCCATTGTCAATGACAGCCAGTGAGCCAATGAGGAGAGAGAGGGTGTGGGGCCTAGCTGTGGCGCCATGTCTAAATGGACACGCAGAGCAGCAGCTCGGGAGTACTTCTGCTTGCTCTGGGGGCACTCACAGGAGGTGGGGGCTAGGAGTTCCAGCGGGGGACCTGAAAATGGGAGAATTAGGGCTGCTCTGTGCAAAACTGCTGCACAAAGCAGGTAAGTATGACATGTTTGTTATGTATTTAATTTTTTTTAAGTTTGCCTTTATGTCGCTTTAAGTCTCCATGCAAGGGCACAGCAATGAATTGATATGTCTTTAAAAAACAATCACTACAAACTTCACAAATATCCCAATTTTAAATGTGAAAGGCATGTGACTCAATGTATGTGGTTTGACGAAATATGGATACAGTAGTTAGTACTCTGGTAAGGTGGGTTAGTGTTCTGGTACGGTGGGTCAAAATCAACGAAAAGCCCTTTTTTTGAAACAAAAATTAAGTCTTGACCCTTTTTTATCTCTTTATAGTCTTAATGTGTGCTAAATTGTTATATATGCCTTAAAATACCCTGAAATTGCTGCTTCCTGCTCTCCCCCTCCAGTGCTCTATACTGAAATAGTTGAATAAGTTCACAGTATCAGAGTACTGGGTTTAACTCTAAGGCCATTGCATTGGATATTTAGACAAACCACTAGGGCTGCAACTAACGATTATTTTCATAATCGATTAGTTGGGCGATTATTGTTTCGATTAATCGATTAATCGGATAATAGCCTAAAAAAAAAAAAAATGTGCCAATTTGTTGCCGGGCAGATTACAAAACACAAATTGCCGCAAAAACACATTGCATGCTTTTCTGCAGCTTCTTCATTGAAGTATATTGAACCAAAAAAAATAGCACCGTTTTTTCATTAACCACTTAAGGACCCCCGCACGCACATATACGGCCACAGAATGGCACGTACAGGCACAAGGGCGTAAATTTACGTCCCCGCCTAAGTGCGGTTCGGGGGTCCCATCGGGACCCCCTCCGCGGCGTGCGGGGGTCCCCCTGGCTCCGGGAGCGATCCGGGATCAGCGGGCGGATGTCGGCGCTTACCCGCCCCCCCGCGATCGCTCCCAGCCAATGGGAGCGCGCTCCCATCCTGTCAGTTCCTCCTCCTGTGTTTACACAGGAAGGAGGAAATGATGTCACCTCTCATCGCAGCGCTGTTTCCCATTTAGTGTCAGTGTGACAGGCAGTGTAAAAAACAGTTAGTGTTAGGTTCAGGATAGCCCCCCACCCCCCCTAATAAAGTTTTAACCCCCTGATCACCGCCCTAGTTAACCCTTTCACTCCCTATTGCCAGCGTCACTAAGCGATCATTTTTCTGATCGCTGTATTAGTGTCGCTGTTCCCGCTAGGTAGCTATTTTTTTTTTTTTTTTTTTTATTGCGATTTTTTTTTTTTTACTAAAGACATGTGGCTAAATACATTTTGGCCTAAATGTTTGACTAAAATTTAGTTTATTTGATTTTTTTTTAACAAAAAGTAAAAAATAGTGTTTTTTTTTCAAAAATTTCGCTCTATTTTTGTATATAGCGCAAAAAATAAAAATCGCAGAGGTGATCAAATACCACCAAAAGAAAGCCCTATTTGTGGGAAGAAAAGGACGCAAATTTTGTTTGGGAGCCATGTCGCACGACCGCGCAATTGTCTGTTAAAGCGACGCAGTGCCGAATCGCAAAAACACCTTGGGTCATTTACCAGCATATTGGTCCGGGTCTTAAGTGGTTAAAAAGTCCTTGCCTTTTCCAAATACGCAGCAGCTGAAAAAAAAAATCCTGGATGTGAACGTGTCCCATAGGAAAACATGTAAATGATCTGTAGTGTGTTTCTGTTAAAAGCACCAAAAAACACACAGAGGTGTAACCCGGCCTGAGATGTTTAGTAACATAATGGGGGGGGGGGGGAACTAAAATAAGTACAAAAAGAGCAAATAATCGCTACTGTAAGGGGTTCCTTGTTTTACTGTGGGACAGTGAGATTATTATTTACAGGAGAGATTTGCTTTTTTTAATCCCATTATGTTACTGTAATCTGTAATCGATTAATTTCATAATCGATTAGTTGTTGATTAATCGATTAGTTGTTTCGGCTCTACAAACCACACAACTATTATAAAGGATTGTGGGGGTAAGACTAGAGCTGGGCGATTTTGGCCCCCCAAAAAATCTGCATTTTAAAAAAAAACTTGATTCACGAATCACGATTCAAATCAAGTATTTTTTTCCTAATGGACATCGCACCGGTCCTAAGTTTTTAGGTGAGGCCGCGGCTTCGGCCTAGTGCGCCGTGATCCTGGGAAAAAAATCCGGTGTCCGGACTCGCAGCCTTTTCCCAGGAGCTGCGGGAAGGATTTTTTAGGCAAGGCCGTGGCTTCGGCCTAGTCCGCGGTCGCCGGTCAAAATCTGAATCGATTTGCTCACGCAACTCCATTTAAGATTCAAATCGATTCAAATCTATTTTTTCCCCAGCCCTAGGTAAGACTGTGATAATAGGGGTTGTTAATAAAATGTCTAAATGACTACTACATACTGTATGTACTGCAAAATAAATATGCCCGCTTACAAGTCCTTATTTTCAACAATGATCCAAGAAACAAATGGTACCAGCCTAATTTTACCATGAGCTGGCTGGTTAACCAAGTTTGGTGCCCCTTCAAGTTCTACTTCATAGATTAGCGTGTTCTATATCTTCCTCTGATGGAGACAACATAGTCTACAAAAGAGCTGTACACAAGTAGAAATAAATGATTGTAAAATTAGGCTGTGCTATAGATTAACAGTTTTGGATGTACAGTTAGCCACAGGGGCATTGTAGTATAATTGGCATGCCTCTATTCATTATCCTACAATGAGGATTTGTGATGTAGGCAAGGACATGTAAAATAGCTCCTGTTTTAAGAATAAAATACTGCTTTTCTTCCTAAAATGAAATACATTTTCAACATTTACAGAGCTTCATAACAATGTATACGCAATAGATTTAAACTAAGACAATCATTACCCTCCCTGTGTACATGATCTACCAAACAATTAATAACACAGGTTACTTTATCATAAAACTGCTATTATTATGAGAGTGCATCAAGTTTGACTTTTCTTCTACTTAACATAAAAGAGAAAAAGGAATTTCACATTCTTTTCCTGACAAGTTGTGAAGAAAAAATCTTTTTTTCACCTGCGTAACAAAGAATGACCTAAGGATCCTTGCGTTTCTGAAGGCCGTTTTAACTGCTGCAGGTGATGGCTGTGATGTTCACACTCTACTGTGTCGGAAACCATGAAGATAGCTAAGGTTTCATTGACTGCAATGCTTACATGCAAGGATTTTTCCTTGCTTGTATAACTGTATAACTGTGAGCGTACATTGGGAAAAGGTGCAACTAAAAACAGCAGAGTTCTGGGTCAAAATATAAAGAGGTTCCTCCTATCATAGAAATACCTTTCAAGCTTCTATATACAGTAGCTAATTATTATTTTGAGATATCATGTGTCCATTGAAACTTAACTCAATGAGTTAAAAGCAAGAACACAAGAGCAAGTGTCTCTACGAACCTTCACTCCTTTTCCATGGTGCCCCAGCCCACCCCAAACCTCACATGATTGGTATTTGAGCTTCCAGATCTGAGATTGGGGCTTTAGCATGTCCTGAGTTATGAAATGGAAACATTAAGCATAATAACTGTCTGTATATATTTTCAAAAACTTGTTTTAACGGATTCTAGTTGACCTTCACCCAGGGGCGGACTGACAACTCATGGGGCCCCCGGGAAATAGAAGATTATGGGGCCCCCGGACTTACAGATGGCCACCACGCCAGGAGGCAGTGCAGTGGCTGGGTAGCTAAAATCTCAGTATTTTCATATCAAAAGCATGTCCGTATTGGGCATATCAGGGACAGATGTAAAAAAAAAACACAGATTTTTTACATAATGTCCCTGGTTTTACTGAGCCTGGCAACCCTAATGGGGCCGCCTAGTGGCATGGGGCCCTCGGGCAGTGCCCTAATTCTTGAATGGTCAGTCCGCCCCTGCCTTCACCCCTTTATATACCTGACTCTTTATTCTTTAAAAAGGAAGTGGGTTGGGGGGCCTACCAGAAGAGCATCAACTTTTTAATATATGAGTAGATAGTGAGGATAGACAAAGGAGAAACGGCAAGGAAATGAGAAAGAACGAAAATTATAATATGTCAGTAAGTTTAATGTAGAATGGCCTACTTTGTACATATATTGACTGTGTCTGATGTCATATTCTTGGCTGTCCTTCATTAGGGGGAGCTATCCCTACATTTATATTTAAAAATAAAGAATAATTCATTTTTTTTGTCATGTTACCTATTTAAAAGAATTGTCTATAGCAAACCTAAGCCAAGATGAACCAGTAAACAGAAAGAGAGGGGCTGGGGGTAAAAAAGAAACACATTAGACAATAGGGTTGATTTACCAAAGGCAAATAGACTGTGGGGGAGATTTACTAAAACTGGTGCACTCAGCATCTGGTCTAACTGTGAATCGTAGCCAATCAGCTGCTAAATTCAACTTTTTCAATTAAGCTTTGGCAATAAATAAAGCCTGGAAATTGAGTGGTTCTCTGCATAATAATAATAATAACCCCATGTGCGCTTTGCAAGTGCAGTTGCTCCAGAGCTTAGTGATTAAAGGGACAGTCTGCTGACTTCTATTATCCAATCATGTGCAAACAAAAATATATATATTTTTTAATTTTCCTTTCTTGTGATTGGGTATTCTTTGCAAGGTGAAGCTTCATCTCATTTACTAAGCTCTGGAGGAACTGCACTTGCAAAGCGCACAGTCTATTTGTCTTTAGTAAATCAATCCCAATGTTATACCCAAAAGAGAATAAAACGTTAGCAAAAACCTGATGAGTAAAAAGCAAATAAACTGTGCAGTTGCTCCCGAGCTTAGTGACATTGGTGAAGCTTCACTTTACAAATAATACCCAATCACATGTAAACAAAATAAAAAAAAAGCATTTTTGCTTTCACATTATTAGATGATGGAAGACAACAGAGCTTTCCTTCGTTTACTAAGCTCTGAAGTAAACGCCTTTAGTAAATCCACCCCATAGGCTCTCCAACATAATGTGCCCAGAGCCGTAGCACTCTAAAAAGGTTTATGCAGGATTGAATCCCTTTCTAAAATTATATGTTTGTTACCCAACACCAATTGAAGGTTCCATTTCCCGCTACAGGCTTTAATTTATTTGCAACCTTATGTTTGGTAAATTCAGAAACAAGTTGACATGGGTTTAAAAAGCTATCCATTTTGCAAATCTGAGGCAATTTAAAGGGGTTGTAAACCCTTGTTTAAAAAAATAAATAGCAAACATGTCTATACTTACCTGCTCTGTGCAATGGTTTTGCACAAAGCAGCCTTGATCCTCCTCTTCTGGGGTGCCCCACCGGTGCTCCAGGCCTCTCCTCTTCATCGGGTGACCCAGGGAAAGTGGCTTTTCCTGGGGGCAACTGTGCGGGCTTTCTCCAGGATCTAGCTGCTACATTCATTGACACAAACAGTGGGACTCCGCCACCCACTCCGGTGTCACTTGATTTGATTGACAGAAGCGGGTGGTAATGGCTCCTGCTGCTTTAATTTGTCCAATGAGGAGAGAGATAGCAGCTGGAGCCCTGCGCTTGTGCATATCGCTGGGTTGGATTGGGCTCAGGTGAGAAAAAGGGGGGTCTGGGTGGAGCTGCAGCACAGAAGGTTTTTCACCTTAATGCATAGCATGCATTAGAGTGAAAACCCTTGAGAATTTACAACCACTCTTATGCCTCGTACACACGGCCAGACTTTCTGAGAAAAAAGTCAGACAGGCTTTTTTTTCTCGGAAAGTCCGGCCGTGTGTAGCCTCCATCTGACTTTTTTTGTTCGAAGTCCGATGGACCTTAGATAAAGAATCTGTTCTCTTTCTGTCTTTCTATCTTCCGACCGGCTCACTGTGGACATTTGCATGGTCTAAAGTCCGTTTGTACAAGGCATTATTAGTTTCTTTCATTCTTTTATGGCATTTTTATGTCTTGGTGACTAGTGTGACAGTGGTCATCTGTGGTCATTCTCCATCATCAAACTGTCACACTAGAAGTATGCAATTATAGGTAATTTGTGTTGAGCGGACATTGCAAACCATCCAGCCAACTAGTGTTTTCAGTAGAAGGTCAGCAATGGAAGCTCCCATATTTCTCTCAGCACAGGTTTCCTTTAAGAACAAAGTGAAGGAGGTGGGCTGTGTGTGGTGGTGGGGGGTGGTGGTAGGGATTAAAATAATCAGTTCCAGCTCACCAAAATGTAAATATAAAATAGTTGGTTAAATAACCTATTTATGTAGTAAAATCTAAATATGTAAATTCTATCTCTCTTTGCATTTAATGAGATCAGTGATCAAAAAATTGTTTTATCCTTGCGCGGCTCAGCAACATAAATTCTTTGATACAAAAGAAATAGGCAGCTACGAAACGCTACACTGGGGGTATAAATTTAATTTAGTATAATAGAGTGTGAGACATAATCTAAGCAGTGTGTTATTAAAAAGTTACCTTGTTATAATGTCAATGATAGCTCCGGCTGAACCCTACAGTCTGCCTACACCATATGATTCTGCATAATGATCTAAGTGGGAAAGGTTAAGCAGTTGAAATTAAAAACTAACTGCAGGGTGGATATGGAGGATTCAGCGTCTGTTTCACAGGGAGGAAAAAAGCTTGTCGTATTTAGATGCGTATTCACGAATCCCGCGTTTTAATTCTAAATTTAAGTTCAACCATCACGGCTAATGCCCTTGATGCAATCTCAAATTGCTGTCATTACACGGATCACTAGAAATCGGATGGCGGATAAAGGATTAATCGATTTAATTTTATCACCGAATCCAGCCCTGCCTCTCGAGCTGTCAGCGGACAAGATAAGAGGTGCACATCTTGAGACGTGACACAAACCTGTCATAGGGAACAGTTTGGTCTGAAAAAACACAGTGGCGATGAAACAAGCTCATTTATTGCCATGGCAGAGTTGGAAGATAGAAAAATCCAACTGGTCCTTTTATCTGCAGCCTTACTGTAATCTGTCTCAATGTTATTGGATTTCATACTGAAATAATCGTACTTTTTTCAGCCCACATAATCTACTCCTTTAACCACATCAGCTGCTTTTTATTTTCTTTTTTGGATGGTTTACTGTTACTTGGAAGGTATCCTAAAGAAGGCAAAGGTGTTTTTATTGTCTTTTACCCTATTTTGTATTGTTATGCCTTTTTATATTAAAGCACTATTACACCCACAGGCAAAGATTTATTACTTAGCAGTTTTACCAATTCTTAGATGTAATTCCTGCATTTTTCTTTTTTAGGTTTGGTGATCTAGCCAGTAAGACTGTTGTTTTTGAAAAGGGAAAGCTCTATTGCAGATTCATCTATTACAGAGATGAGACAAACCATTGATAGGGGTGCTTACAATAATTAACTTTTATTTATTGATGGAAAACCCTTTATCCCAAAAGGAAGAAACTGTTTGCTTAACAAGTGTTAGCTGGAGTTTATTTTCAATTTGTTAGTGTATTTATGTCTTCTAGTCCATCTAGCCTCCCCACCAGACTGACAACGCTGCTGTCTGCTGCCTTTCATCCAGAGTATTGGAACTCTAATACAGGAGGTGTGTTATTGCAGTGGTTCTCAACTCTGTCCCCCAACAGACCATGTTTTGGAAATTTCTCTTAGATAAAATAGTTGTCCAAAATACCAAGCAAAATACCAAGCAATTGACCCTAGATTAACCACTTAAGGACCGCCTACTGCACATTTACGTCGGCAGAATGGCACGGCTGGGCACATCAACGTATATATACGTTGGTTTTAGTACCCAGCCGTGGGTCGCGGGCGCGCGCCCGCGGGCGCGCGCCCGCGACCCGGTCCGAAGCTCCAGGACCGGGACCGCGGGATTCGCGGACCCGATCGCCGCTGCAGTACGGCGATCCGTCCCTGGAGCGGAAGAACGGGGAGAGCCGTGTGTACACACGGCTTCCCCGTGCTTCTCTGTGGCCGGAGTATCGATCGCGTCATCCCTGTAATAGGGGGACGCGATCGATGACGTCACACCTACAGCCACACCCCCCTACAGTTGTAAACACACACATTAGGGCACACATTCCCTACAGCGCCACCTGTGGTTAACTCCCAAACTGCAACTGTCATTTCCACAGTAAACAATGCAATTTAAATGCATTTTTTGCTGTGAAAATGACAATTGTCCCAAAAATGTGTCAAAATTGTCCGAAGTGTCCGCCATATTGTCGCAGTCATGAAAAAAATCGCTGATCGCCGCTATTAGTAGTAAAAAAAAAATAATTAATAAAAATGCAATAAAACTATCCCTTATTTTGTAAACGCTATAAATTTTGCGAAAACCAACCGATAAACGCTTATTGCGATTTTTTTTACCAAAAATATGTAGAAAAATACGTATCGGCCTAAACTGAGGAAAAAAAATGTTTTTTTATATATTTTTGGGGGATATTTATTATAGCAAAAAGTAAAAAATATTGCATTTTTTTTTAAATTGTCGCTCTATTTTTGTTTATAGCGCAAAAAATAAAAACCGCAGAGGTGATCAAATACCACCAAAAGAAAGCTCTATTTGTGGGAAAAAAAGGACGCAAATTTTGTTTGGGAGCCACGTCGCACGACCGCGCAATTGTCTGTTAAAGCGACGCAGTGCCGAATCGCAAAAACCCCTTGGGTCATTTGCCAGCGTATTGGTCCGGGTCTTAAGTGGTTAAAGCACCTGTGCAAGTCTAAAGGAAAACCTGTAAACATGGCCTGTTGAGGGTACTTGAGGACAGTGTTGAGAACCACTGTGTTACTGAACAGATCAGCAGGTGAAAACAGGAAAAGAAAACAGATGCAGCCACCACACCTGATGATTCGTAAACTGCAATATGTAACATTTTTAGTTTTGGGTTTAATACTGCTTTAAATCTGGCAACATCAAAAATATAAATTTATATCTGATGGCCTCCCTTCAAGCACACAAATGCATCACATGCCAACAAGGACATTAAAGTACTGTATATCCCACAGCCTTATTTTCTGGACCCCACTAGGCAGATTCACCCTATATTTTGTTTATTGACCCAGTGACTAAAAGTGAATTGAAAATTCAAAGCCTTGAGATCTCACCAGAAATAAAATGCAATGAAAAAATGAAAACCTTACAATGGGAACACTTGTTTCATAACAAAGAGGCTTTAGCCTTGAGATTTCCTTTTACTACATTATGTGTAGTGTTGAGCGGAATACGCCATATTCGATTTCGCGATATTGCGCGAATATATAGAAGAATATTCGCGAATATTCGCTAATATCGAATATTCGTGATATTTTATCCAAAAAAATGCTAATGCGAAATTTCGCTAATGCGAAAATGATTGCGAAATTCTCATAAACGGAGATCATTTCCTGTATTACTAAACTAATATGCACTAAACACTAACTCTACACTAACTCTACTTAAAAGAAAGGAGAATAAGGGGGCAAAAGAAGGGCGGAGAAGATAATCGCGCAATATTCCGTTTGCCGAATATTCAAGTTATTCTGATTGGCTCTGATGCAAAAGAAGGGCGCATCAGAGCCAATCACAATAACTCGAATATTCGGCAAAAGGAATATTGCGTGATTATCTTCTCCGCCCTTCTTTTGCATCAGAGCCAATCAGAATAACTCGAATATTCGGGAAAAGGAATATCGCGCAATATTCCTTTTGCCGAATATTCGAGTTATTCTGATTGGCTCTGATGCAAAAGAAGGGCCGAGTAGCTGATGCGATTCTTTTATGTTGCTGAAAATTCGCATTGCGAATTTTCGGCAACATAAAAGAATCGCATCAGCTACTCGGCCCAGGGTCTCTCTCTAATCATACCAGCAATGCTTTTAGACGTCGATGGAGATCACTAGGATGTGATCTGTTTTAAAAATAAATTTGAAAAAATACGAATATTCGCCATAGCGAATATTCGCCGCAATATTCGAGTTATTCGCGAATACTCGAATATGCAATATTCGTAGCGAATATTCGCAATGCGAATATTCGTGAGCAACACTAATTATGTGTCCCTGAGATAGGAAGTGAAGGAAAATTTCTCCAAAACAGCAATGATTTAATCCCTTCCTTTCCCCATCCCAAAAAAAGACATACTATATATATATATATATATATATATATATATATATATATATATATACTGTATATAGGTTATAGATGGCTTCTATGCTGGTATTTAAGTTATGGGTAGACCCTGCAGCATCTTTCGATATTTCCCTGCTTCTGCTTTTTATGGAAAGTCACTTCCTTACTGCAGAAAAGGAAATCTAGCCCTCACCCCCAAAACGGCATCATAAAAAATGCAAGTGGGAGGAGATGGGAGCTCTCAGAAGTAGAAAATTACCATTTGATGTGGGTTGAACCAATATAAAAAGGAAAAAAATACAGTAAGTTCCGCAACCCAATAAAAGATACCGAAGGGTAGAACATTACCTTTGGACAGACCGGTATTTCAAGGGGATATTATTTTGCATAATATACATATATAATATATATTATATATATATATATATATATATATATATATATATATATATATATATATATGTGTGTGTGTGTATACAGTATATATATATATATATATATATATATATATATATATATATATATATATATATATATATATATATATTATAAATCCTTCTGCCAAAGTGTATATTTTTAATGCCATATAACACACTCTCAAAAAATTGGAGTAATTCAAATAAATTAGGTTTCCAGTATCCGAACCCCATATCCCATAATGAATTAAATTGTACTCAGCAATAGTGTCAACTTTCATGCAGAGCTGACCAACAGGTTTAGGAGCAGCCTTTTCCCATATACAGTAGGTCACCACGCATCTGAATTTAGATAGAATGCTGACTTTTCCATCTTAATTTTCCAGTGTTCTGGAAAATATTTCTATTCAAATCGAAACAATCCCAACAATAATACCTAATATTTATTGGTAATCTCTACTCTACCAATTCATTAGTTAGCAAATATTGGATATTGTATGGCTGTTTTCACACAACCTTAAGAGCATTATAAAGATAAAGAACATATACCACAGCACTTAGCAGCATGGCAGATTGCTGATATGCAGTGATATGGTATTGGATTCCATACTCCCAACATATCCTGTATCTAGGTATATTGGGGTTGCCTTAATAAAAGAGTAGAGGCTGTTGATTTTGTAATGTAAACAATAGAAAATAAGTTGAGTCTGCTTTCACTTTCAATTACCAATCATGTGCTAGGGCAGTGTTTCTCAACTCCAGTCCTCAAGGCGCCCCAACAGGTCATGTTTTCAGGATTTCACTCAGATGAAACAGCTGTGGTAATTACTAAAGCAGTGAAACGGAACAAATCACCTGTGCAAAATAATGAAAAGCATGAAAACATGACATGTTGGGGCGCCTCGAGAACTGGAGTTGAAAAACACTGTGCTAGGGAAACAAAAAAATAAAAAATAAATGTTGGCATGTGCTTGGTTGATTGAAGTGACCACGTCTTATTCACTAAGCTCAGAGAACATTGACTTTACAAAGTGAAAAGTCTCTATTCCTTTAATTAATCATTATATGTGTAGATTTCCTCTACAATACAAAAACACACTATTAGGTTCTTTAGAGTTTACTCAAACCAATCCTGGGCCCTAAAGGGAGCATTATATTGTAAGATTTTTGGTGGCTGAAGGGCTATTTTATCATTTTATAAAATATATAAAATAAAAGTTCACAATAATAATAGAAACACAAAACTCAGTTAAATATTAATATACATAACCCATCTGTCAAGAGCGGTTTTGACTGACATGTAGAAGAGATAAGAGCACCGACCATAAAGGCACCATTAAACTGTGACCCTGCTCGGCCTATCTGTTTTTCCATTTTGTAAGAAAATGTTTTAATCACACAACAGTCATGTTCATTTTTTTTAAATACTTGAACTAAATTTGTCTCCATCTACTGCTTAGCAAGCATCCTTACGTCAGCAGGAAAGTGCTGAGACTTATAAAACACCAATAATATTAGTAACCAAATGAAAAACACAAACGCAAGTAAAAAAATGCAGATGCACAGGCCTGGAGCACAGCGAGTTATCTTGTCACACATTAGCGAAAAAATATTTTGTATCACACAGGTATTTGTCTACTGAATAACAGATTAAAGTGTTCACTATTCTATGAACCAATCAGCTTTATTGTATCCAGCATTTTTGTATGAGCAAGATAAAGATGGCTACTATCTGCTTAATTTATCAATGTGTCTAAACGTCATCAACAGACTGAAAATTTATTGATTAGTTGCTATGGGAAACACAGATTTGTTAGATTTTTTTTTCTTCTGGCTCTTTAATAAATAAGGTCTAATACGTATGCACCTAGCATTTGTTATAAACTGGCCTTAGGACATGTTTAACTTAAATATTAATATTTACCATTGCCTATATCTACTTTAAATATTCATATTATATTCATAATTCCCCTGACTAGATATCTCCACACAGGTATAAATCTGCCACATAGAGTAGTCAACTACACAAGTTGAAAGAACCATTGTTTAGGGTTTGGTTATACAGAATGCAAGTGCTGTTGTAAGGTAATCATCTTTACAGAACGGAAGAGCCATTTCAAAGTGGTCAACTTCATGGAATAGAAGAGTAATTTCAAAGTGGTCAACTACATGGAATGGAAGAACCATTTCAAATAGGTCATCTTCACAGAATAGAAGAGCCATTTCAAAGTGGTCATCTACATGGAATCGAAGAGCCATTTCAAAGTGGTCAACTGCACAGAATGGAAGAGCCATTTTAAAGTGGTTAACTACATGGAAAGGAAGAACCAATTCAAAGTGGTCAACTACACAGAATGGAAGAGCCATTTCAAAGTGGTCATCTACACAAAATAGAAGAGCCATTTCAAAGGGGTCATCTACACAGAGTGGAAGAGTCATTTTAAAGTGGTCAACTCCATGGAATTGAAGAACCATTTCAAAGTGGTCAACTATTTGAAATGGAAGAGCCATTTCCAAGTGGTCAACTATTTGGAATGGAAGAGCCAATTCAAAGTGGTCAACTGCATGGAATGGAAGAGCCATTTCAAAGTGGTCAACTACAAAAAATGGAAGAGTCATTTTTAAACTGGTCAACTATGCAGAATGAAAGCACCATTATTATAATAGGGAAATACACAGAATGGAAGCACAATTTCTTGGCTAAAACAATGTCCACTTCAGCATCTTTCTCATGCAAATTCATAAGTACCTAGTAAAATGATAAGCCATATTTTGTTTTAACATCAGTATTATGAGGGTATTTCTATCATGCACACATTCATGCTTTTATTTGGCTTCTTAAGCAATACGACTGCTATTTTTATTATTATTACTACTACTATTACTATTACTACTACTATTACTGTCAGTAGTAATAACATAGAGAATGTTTAATCTGTATTGTTTTTATTGCTTTCTTAGGGAAATCAGGTCTTGTCTTAATCTTGCAGATGTATTTAAACAAAGACTAAGGTCACAAGGACTATGAGAACACCTACACAGTATTGTAGAAGATGTTTTTCTTCATGGTTTTAGCAGACTACTAAACCAAAATCGCCAGCAAGCAATGGCAAATTATTTATTGTCTGTAATGAGATTCACTGCCAACACAAGGGTACAAATGACTTTGTAGACTGATTTCTTAAAGATTGAGATTTTTTTAAACTATTAAAAGTTGATTAAAATATTTGATTTGTCATTAGCATACCATATGTCAATGCAATGTGTTCCATCAGCTGTCAAGAGCGTGTTGGCAAAATAATGTCATCTTAAAACAAAATGTTGATACATCACTAGTATTATACAGCTGTCAAAATGATCAGATTATGTGTTTTTTTTTTTTTTTTAAAGTCAGCATAATTTTGCATCCGGCAACCAGTAAGAGAACAATGGTACTGAGAGTAGTTCATTAAGGGTTAATTCACAAAAACAAGAGGACCTAAAGAAATTAACCATTATATACCATGAAATATTAATTGTGACCTGTAGCAATAAGGCACAGATTGAGAAATGTAGGTTACTAATTTGGTCATCACCAATGCATCGTTCGGAATATGTATAATTTTTTTTTTCTGGATACCTATTTTAATTAGTGTGTAAGTATATATCATAAAATTGGATAACATGGCATATGGGACAAAAGTAGAATCTTATGTACTGATGAAAAAAAAAATGTTTCCTACTTTGATATATTTTGTTTCACAAAAGTCTTTCTTTTATGTTTAGGTAACTAGTATATTATCCTTCCCTTTGAACATGATATATGCCTGTGAGGTTGCCTGAAGACAACACAAAGGCTCAGTCAAATGAAATCATCTATTTAGCCAGGAAAATAATGACCTGGCTAATTAACATGCTGGACTGGACGGAGGCTAAATACTGACCGGTCCGATGACAATCAATTGCGTATCACCCTATTGATTTTCTGATAAAGGACATCTGACATTGGACAAAGCAGCCAATGGCAACGCACGTCAATCAATGGCTTGGGCAATCCCACTGATTATCTTGGAATGTAGATCATAGTGTGAGACCAGCACTTCATTATGTGTCACTAATTTAATTTGCAAACATCCATGTACGTACACACCCCAAAATCAAAATGTCGTTTTTTATGCAACGGATGAAAATACAGACTTGACATTCAACATGCAACCAATCCCGATCATTTTTAGAAAATACAGAAGTCAGTTTGCACTCTGTTTTCACTGTATTATTAGGTCTTTTGTGTTCTTCTAAATAAAACAAAAGATGCATTGGACATATTCTATGCAGAATCTCTGCAAAAATCTTTGCAGTCTTATACTTCAACCTCATAGAACTATGAAGGACAGAAACCGCAGAGAGTAACCAACTAAAATACACACCCTGCCATCCAAGCATCTATCTTCCGGGATGTACATTTTCTATGAACCATACCATACAATGCACAAATATAACTTACTAGTAAATATTACAATGCATATACATAGTAAAACATATGAAATGTGTTCTTTAAAAAAAAAAATGTTGAATATCCTAGAAAAGGCCTACTCTGTATTATTACACACACAGATGTACAACCATACACATACATACGCAATATATATAATCATGCATAGAAATATTGGCAGAAGGTTCTGGCAAACAGGGCCTTCACACTTTTTTTTTTCGAAAGATGTTCTGTATTTTTACTACACTATCTCCATCATCTATTGTAAAGCCATTTGGAGCATGTTGGTGATAAAAAATAATGATAGCAATAGATACATAGATAGTTATTTGAAAAATGTTGGTGTGAAATACAATAACGATAACAATAATAACAATAAGTACATATGCTATGGAAAGAAAGGAAGAGGGAGAGATAAGAAAGAAAGAAAGAAAGAAAGAAAGAAAGAAAGAAAGAAAGAAAGAAAGAAAGAAAGAAAGAAAGAAAGAAAGAAAGAAAGAAAGAAAGAAAGAAAGAAAGAAAAGAAGAAGGGAAGGAAGAAAAAAAGCAAGAAAGAAAGAAAGGAAAGAAGGAAGGAAGGGAAGAATGAATGAAGGAATGAAGGGAAGAATGAATGAAGGAAGGAAGGGAAGAATGAATGAAGGAAGGAAGGGAAGAACGAATGAAGGAGAGAAAAAAGAAAGAAAGAAAGAAAGAAAGAAAGAAAGAAAGAAAGAAAGAAAGGAAGGAAGAAAGAAAGAAAGAAAGAAAGAACATACACATGGTGGGGTATTATAGATAGATTGACACACATATACATATAATAGTAATGGACTATTTCTATCAATATGTTTATTATGTATGATTATGGGTGATTTTGTATTCAGCAAATTACAATGTAATCTTAGTAATCAGCAAAGTATAGATAAAATATTCAAACCCAGTGGATCCAAGCTAGTGTTCTGAGAATTTCTTTTTTCCTCGCAAACCAACTATAAGTCATGTAAACAAATCACATATCCAATAAGTTATAAGCACATGTCTATGATTATATCAGCCACACTTCTCATCTTCAAAAACAAAAGTTGAAGTGAACAGATAGGCGCTGTTTAGGAGACGCCGCAGTGACAGCAATAATGGAACAACTCTCATAATACTATGAGCATATTTTTGTTGTTAGAGCTGTCAAGTCTCTATATAGGCTGACAGTGACAGGTCTGACAAGGAATACAACACATGCAGATGTTGAGATTCCAAAGGGTATTTATAAGCCACATACATCTTCCCTGGAAGTTCATTCTCAAACATATGGGTTTATAAAAGAATGATTTGATTGCAATATGTTACCCAAAAGTGGCATAATTAGCTATAATCCCAGTGCACTTGGGAAATTTCCATGCCAGCAGCTAAACGTTTGTAACTGGGTAAGGGCAAAATAAAAGAATGACACATATCCTCATTGTACATTTTACAAGTGTGCACATGTCTGTCTATCTCTCTATCTATGAATCTATTATCTTTCCATCTTTATATTTGCATTACTTTTGTTCTCTGTGCAACAATACAGAATAACAAGGTGCTAGTCAGGTCCAATACTACAGATGACATCATATGTAATCATAGCAATGCATAATAAGTAATAAGTAAGCAAGTATAATATAAGTAATACGTAAAAAATATAATAAAATTAGGTACAGAAAAAAAGATAGATAAAGCACTGCAAGGCACCTGTAAACTGTACTTTTTCAGTTCTGAGGACTATGTGATGCCTTATAAATACATCTCATATTCCTATTCACACATATAATAAAAACCCACATTGCATTATTGACATATTTATAAACAAGTCATACCAGCAATCTTATTTATTCATGTTACACATTTTAATAGCGGTGTTACCATGTTAACATGCCACTATGTTTTTACAAAATTCTTGCGTTCAAAAATAACAGATGATTGTACAACTCTTGTATTAGATAAATAGCACGCTTATAGCATAGTATTCTTTAATGCATTGTCTAAAAAATAAATGTTTATTGTTGTATCCCTTTTTTCCTGTATTCTTTTATAACTGTTTTGGGTATGTTGTCAAAACGTACTTGTACTTACAGTGGTAGGTTATTGTTTATAAAATAAAAATAAAGCTTATTAAACATGATTTTAATCATTATAAAAAAAAAAATAATAATACATTTTCTTGTTTTTAAATTAAAGCCAATATTACTTCAGAAGACCCAGAAGGGTTTTTACACCTGATGGCGGAATAAGGTGGAAATGTACAATTTTAGTAGGAATTGCACATCTAAAGGCAAGACCTTTGCAGCCCTGAAGCCTCAAAACGCCTTCTAGGTCTCACACAATAGAGGTTACAAAAACCAGAAGAATGCGGTCATTTTCATAATTAACAGCACAATGCATCACAAATCTTTGTATCCTGTACTCATTTCATGAATCACTTCCTTTTAGAATATTGTGGTTTTTGTTTTTATTAAAAAAAAAAAAAAAAAAAACTTTTTATAAAAGCCTCAATGCTTCAAAGCAGTGTGCACTACCTTTTAAGCTGTCTGACTATATTGTTGGCGTGGAAACAAACAGAACAAACTAATAGGTGTAAAAAAACAATCACATCAGACTAGCAGATATAAATTATTTACTATTTCAGGTTTAAATTAACTATAAATGATGTAACGAGGGACTTAAGTGAATCCTCTGTCAGTACAAGCTATCTGCCAGACTACCCTAAATAGTAGCTAATTTAATATTACGTTAGGCTGACGGGTGATTGTTGTGACCATAATAAAAAAAAAATTAATAGGCTACTTGGCTTTATAGACTGCATGCTATTAGGTCTTGATGTTACTTATGAATTCTGAGATCCTTGAGGATCACAGAGCATCAAAGAATGAAAACCCAGTCAAAAGATCATAACTAAAAAAAGTTTAAGGTGAATTTAGACTTCCAGCAGGGTTTCTCTTGCTCTTTTGTCTTGGTGTGGCGTATATGATTCAGAAAAAAAGTCTTAAATTAAAAAAAAAGAAAGAAAGAAAATCACACTTTTGTATTTATAGCAGTTTGCTGAGCAAAGCCAAAATCAAAAGTGCTAAAGGATACATTTTTACAACTCAGTTCTGTACCTTTCAAATTGTGTGCTATTCATCTCTGACTCAAAAGCAATATTTTAATATAAATATAAAAAAATACGCAATTAAAGAAACAGATCCGATTCATCAGCTTCTAATTTGGGCCTTTGCTTGGGTCAAAATAATACTGGATGGTCATGGGAATAAACTACAGACCTGTTAGTTTATTAGACTTTTGTATCTTTCTACAAATATTTTCTTATATCACTTGTTATTTTTTAAACACTTTCTTTGCGTTGTTTAATATTCTGTTCCATATTGTTGTAGTATAACTTCTGATTTTTTGTTGTAAAGTAGCTGAAAACAAACTTTGTCTCAAAGTTGCCAATACTTTTAGACTTTTAGATCATTTCCATATTATTTTTTTTTCTGGGCTGGCATACTATATATAGTCTAAGATCCCAAGCAGTGTAAGGTATATAATTAGATTTTTTTAAGTATAAAAAAACAAAAGGAACCATTTAATTAAAGAGAAACCTTGGCAAAAGGTCATTTTATATTACATATGGTGAAAACGTCAATGTGGGAACAATTCCAGGAACAAATCCTAAAAATCCAGATCAGACCCATATAACAATTAGGTCTATGGGATGAAGCAGCCTGTTCTTGAAGCCTCTTTGTCTGGAAATCTCAGTTGCAGTGGAATGACAGATCACATGTACAGTTTTTTTTTGCCATGATTGCATGCTAGGAGATGACTGGCACTGCTAATGCACTGAGTTTACATTGTAGAAGCAAGAAGCATTTTGTGAATGTGAAATTACTGCTGCTTAGAATTGGCAGGGATCATGTGCTAAGTGTCTGTGACAAGAGGGAAAGAAAGCTACAGACATGCTAATGAATCTCACTGGGGAGGGAATGGGGAGCCGCTGAAGAACAAGCTGTAAGGACGCTGATAACTACAAATCACTCTTCACCTTGTGAAATAAGAATTCCCATTCCCGTGAGTTGGACCTTTGTCCCTGGAAATGTCTCTGATTTACAAAACTGGAACAAACCTTAACCATCCCCTTTTTTCTGGCATGCTGCATTCAAATCACAGTCTCCCAATGTCTGGAGGAATATGCTCTAAGTTACGGATCTCTCTAATCACCTATATAACTGCTCCTGGTTCCCAAGGACAGTCCTAAAAGCATAAGCTATGTCCCTGGAAATGATTCACGTCACAGTCCTCAACTATCTGAAGGAAGATGTTGGAAGACACTGATCTCCCATTTCACCCCTAGATCTGGCAGCAGTCCCTGGTTTCCAAGGACTGTCCTAAAATCTGTAGCTTGGTTCTTGTAAATTATTCAAATTACAGTCTTTTATTTTTTCGGAGGAATTAGCTGTAAGTCATTGATATCTTAAATAACTGTCAGGAGTCCCTGGTTTTCAAGGACAGTCCTAGAATCTGAAGTTTTGTCCCTGGAAAATGATCAGATCACATTCTTCAACAGCCTAGAAGAATACAATGTAAACCACGGATGTCTTAAATAACTGGCAGAAGTCCACAGATTTTGCAAGTGCAGTCCTAAAATCAGAAGTTGTGTCCTTGGAAATGATTCAAATCACAGACTTCAATAGTCTGGAGGAATAAAGTCAATAATCTCTAAAATCGCCTATATAACTGGTAGAGGTTTCTAGTTTCCAGTGATAGTCCCCAAATCTGAAACCTTGTCCCTGGAAACTTCTTCAACTGTCTAGGGGAATATGCTGTAAACCACAGATGTCTCAAATAACTGTCAAAAGTCTTCAGTTTACAGGGACAGTCTTAAAATCAGAAGCCTTGTTCCTGGAAATGTCTTCAACTATCTAGAGGACTATGCAATAAACCCCAGATCTCTCAAATAACTGCCAAAAGTCCTTGGTTTATAAGGACAGTGCCAAAATCTGAAGCCTTGTCTCTTGAAATGTCTTCAACTGTCTAGAGGAATACACAAGAAACCACAGATGTCTCAAATAACTGGTAGAAGTCCATGCTTTACAAGGACAGTCCTAAAATCTGAAGCTTTGTCCCTGGAAATGATCAGATCACAGCCTTCAACTGGCTAGAGAATACGCAGGAAACCATGGATGTCTCAAATAACTGGCATAAGTCCCTGCTTAACAAGGACAGTCCATAATCTGAAGCTTTGTCCCTAGAAATATGCAAATCACTGGCTTCAATTGTCCAGAGTTAATTGCTGTAAATGACCCAAATCCATCATATAACTGGCAGAAGTCCCTGTATTTCAAGGACAGTCTGAAGCGTGGTCACTGTAAATATTTTGAATCACAGTCTCCAGCTGTCTGAAGGAATAAACTGGCCATACACAATACAATCTGATTTTACAATCTCCTTTTCACTTTACCAGTATAATGACAAACCTAAACAACCTTTTGCATATTTGCAAGACAAGCCATTATACAAAATAGTTGATAGCAGATCTAAAGAAGATCATACAATCAAAATTGTTAAGTATATGGTCACCTTAAGACACCGATCTCCCCAATCGTTCTGGCAGAAGTCCCTGGAACAGTCCTTAAACCTGAAGCTTTGTAATTGGAACTGTCCCTGAGTTCCAGAACTCCCTTTAGTTTTAAATCACAGTTTGTAAGACACTAACCAATCAAGCCACTTATCTAACTGGCCGAAGTCCCCAAAAGTCCTGAAAATCCCAACCGTTGTCTCCAGAAATGTCCCTGATTACCAGAACGAAATAAAACCCATGAGAGTTCCTCTAGCTCCTGGCTTCTAAAATATTCACTTTATAGTAATTCTATTGCTAATTCAATCACTATTGATATTACATTTGGGAATTAGGAGCTGGCTAAAGAACTTTAGCATGTTGACATCTATGTCAGAAAAAAAAGTGATTGCACCCTAAAGGGAGAAAAGAGCAAACTCTTCAGCAGGTAACAGGTCCATGATCAGAGCTGCTGCTTACCTTTTCTCTTGGATCTCCTCCTCCTCCTCTTGGACTTGAATTTGAGTTGGTTACTTGGACATCCAGATGTCCTGCTGCTCCCCAATACTGAAGCCATGGATGAAGAGGCAGCAGAGGGCAATGCTTTGTAGAATAGTCCCCCAAAATGAGCAGGATGTGTGCAGGCTGCTCTGTAGAAAGCTGTGTAGCTGCTGATTTATCCAGCTGGATGTTGTTGTGGCATGTAGTCACTTGCTATTAGCTGCGCTAAGTGTCTTTTTATCTTCTTTGCATGCTTGGTGCTCTGGGATCAGCCTCTTTCCTCTCTTCTCTCCTCTCTTCTCCCCTCTCTCCTCTCTTCTCCCCTCTCTCCTTTCTTCTCTCCCTGTCTCTAGCAGCCTGGATCCACTTTTTTGCACCTCTGCTAGTGCTTTGGCATTGACTACTTTGAAGGCAGTCATGCAGGGAGCCTGTCTATTTGCTCTAGCAAAGTCTAATTAGACCCAATCAGAACTGTCTCCTGGCTCTGACATCAGCAGCACCACCAGCAAGCAGTCCCTCTGTATTCCCCCCCTGTCAGCTTTGCAAATTCAGCTCCCATTTGGGCTGACGGATAGGCTTAGGACCTGATGGGGAGGAAGAAGGAGATGCTGCGCTGGAGGGGCTGGGAACATACTGCCAGTGGATGGGGATGGAGCCTGGGGGGCATCTGAAGAATGCAGCCTACAAAAGCAGCTCTCTGCCTCTCGCATTAAGCCACATGGGCAGAACATTAGGTTCGCAGACCCTGCTTCCCTGGGCATGGAGTTTTCTCTATTAGCTGCTTATTGCCTTCATTTGCAGGGAAGAGAGAAAACACGTTTCTTTGACATTAGAGATGTGTAGCATTCATCCCTGGCTGGGAGCTCACATACTGGAGCTTTATTGTCCTAAAGCTACAGTAGAAGGAGAGGAAGAAATATTGCATGTTACCTTATAATTAGGAGAACATGAATAATGTTACGGGAAGATGGAATAACAGAAATGATGTGAATTGATTGTAAATGAACACCTTGTAAAACAACCCATTCAGTTTAACCACTTCAGTACCGGAAGGTTTACCAGGCAATTTTTTGCAAAACGGCACTGCCTTACTTTAACTGACAATTACACGGTCGTATGACGCTGTACCCAAATATATATGTCCTTTTTTCCCCCACAAATAGAGCTTTCTTTTGGTAGTATTTGATTAGCTCTGCATTTTTTATTTTTTTTGCGCTATAAACAAAAAAAGACAGACAACCTTGAAAAAAAAAAAAACGATCGTGTTGATTTAGGAATGGCAAATCCACATTGCACTACAAGTGCAAACTACAAGTGCAAAGTGCACTTAAAATTGCACTGAAAGTGCACTTGAAACTGCAGATGCTGTAGATCCGAAGGGGGGAACATGCAAGGAAAATAAAAAACAGCATTTTAGCTTCCACATGATTGGATGATAAAATCAGCAGAGCTTCCCCTCTTTTTAGGTCTACCCCTCAGATTTACAGAGACTGCACTTCCAAGTGCACTTTCAAATTCAATGCAATTTCAAGTGCCCTTTGCACGTGTAGTGCAAAGTGGAGTTTCCTTTTGTAAATAACCCCCAATATGTTTTTTTCTGCTATAAAACATATCCAATAAACAAATGTAAAAAATCTATTTCTTCATCAATTTAGTCCAATTTGTATTCTGCTACATGTTTTTGGTAAAACAAAAAATCCCAATAAGCGTATATTGATTGCTTTGCGCAAAAGTTATAACATCTACAAACTATGGGATATTTTTTTCACTTTTTTTTTACTAGTAATGGCAGCGATCAGAGACTTATAGCGGGACTGCGACATTGGACAAATCGGACACTAAGTAACACTTTTGATACTTTTTTGGCGACTAGTGACACTAATACGGTGATCAGTGCTAAAAAAAATGCGGTCACTGTAATAATGACACAATTCTGGCAGGGAGAGGTTTAAAATCAGGGGCGATGAAAGGGTTAAATGTGTTCCTAGGGAGTGCTTTCTAACTGTGTGAGAGGTGCTTTAACCGTGGGAAAACATGCTTAGCAGAAACACAGGATTTCTACATTCCCTACTAGCAGAACAACGATCTGCCCTGTTTACATAGCCAGACTGCTGTCCTGCCTTTGTTGGGAATGATCAGCATGCCTAGCCAATCATAGGGACCATCAGACCCACTGATTGGCTCCCGCTGTGTCCACCCAAACGTGCAGAAACAAGTACCAGTCCATGATTCTGCACAGAAGAGCCACCACCCCGCAGTCAATGTATATGGGGCAGTCGGCAACAGGTTGTAAACAATCAACTTGTAAAATAACACATTCATTTTAAAATAGAAATGAAAGGCAAAACATTTTTGTATAGATATAAAAATACATTATAAATATCTTTTTTCCTTTTTTTTTAAAAGTGATCACATTCCCTCTGTTCTCAGCTGCATAAGAGTTGAGGGGAGGAGAAGCTGGACTCAAATGAAGGTGTAGAACCATTTCATGGATAATTAGAAGAAATGGACAGCACCTGAGTTAAATATATGCATGTCACAGCAAAGGGTCTGAATACTTAAAACCTTGTGATATTTCATTTTTTTTTTTTTTTTATAAATCTGCAAAAAAGTCAACAATTCTGTGTTTTTATGTCAATATGGGGTGCTGTGTATACATTAATGAGGGACAAAAATCAAATGATTTATAGCAAATGGCTGCAATATAACAAAGAGTGAAAAATTTAAGGGGGTCTGAATACTTTCTGTACCCACTGTATGTTACACTATAAATAGTAAATAGATACCTAATATGTTACACTTTAAAATTGCACATGCTCGTGGAATGGCGACAAACTACGGTGCTTAAAGGGGAGATTCACATAAAAAAAAATGTTTTAACCTTGCATTTAGGCTATTAAGTTTAATAAGAATCGGCAGTTTTTGTTAAAAAATACTTGCGGTACATACCGTTTTCCATACGTATGTTCACCGCAGCTTCCGGGTATGATGGTCGGGGTTGGGCGTTCCTAATTGATTTACAGCATCCTGAACGACGCATACAGCGCGTCACGAGTAGCCGAAAGAAACCGTATGTCGGTGCGGCTCTGTACGGCGCCTGCGCACCGACGTTCGGCTTCTTTCGGCTACTTGTGATGCGCTGTATGCGTCTGTCAGGATGCTGTCAATCAATTAGGAACGCCCAACCCCGACCATCATACCCGGAAGCCGCGGTGAACACACATATGGAAAACGGTATGTACCGCAAGTAGTTTTTAACAAAAACTGCCGATTCTCATTAAAATTAATAGCCTAAATGCAAGGTTAATTTTTTTTTTTTTTTTACGTGAACCTCCCCTTTAAAAATGTCCATAGGCAACATTTTAAACTTCTTTACAGGTTACCTTTTTGGTAACCTGTAAAGGGGCAATTTCATTTTTTTTTCATATTTATTTTATTAAAAAAAATTTTTTTTATCACTTTTATTCCTATTACAAGGAATGTAAACATTCATAGAAACATAGGAATAAGGATGAAAGGTCCTTTTTATGGAGAGATCTGGGGGTCAAAAAATCTCTTATTTACCTTTAAAGGCAAAACATTAAAGAGTAAATAAAAAAAAAGTTGATCTTTTGCTTAAAAAAAATAAAATAATTACTTCCAGCCTCAACGGGAAGTGAGGTCATGACATCACTCCGGTCCTCCAAACCATAGAGGCGATCCACAATTTTCTGCCAGAAATGATAAGCCCGAGAGACACAGGCGCTCATGAGCTGCGGAACACTTTCAAGAGAAAGCCACCCGCTGGCTGAATAGAAAAAGTAACAGGGCTGATATTTTCAACCATAATCATGGTAAACTACTTGCATACCGCAGCATATATGTGTATTGTGGTTGGCAAGAGAAATTTCAGCTTAAAGTGGTTCTAAAGTAAATGTGTTAAAATAAATCCGCGCAAGTATATTTAAAAACACCAGTGACAGCAAAAGTTTTTGGTATTGGACTAGGTATGGTTGAAGGCGATCAGTGGATAGCTGCCTCTACTAATTGCTTCCACCTAAGTGGAGCAAGAAAGTGTTGAGAAGAAAAGTAGAGTTGGCGCTGGTCCTATGAAGCCAGATGCTCCATAAAAGAGGCTCCTAGTGTAAGGTGCAGTGTGCAAAATATACACAAGGTGCTAAATGATCCAAAGTGCCAAGTGCCTGTGTAAATTACTAGAATGCTTCCACAGTATTTTTCATAAATGCAGCTATGCACCAACTTTTTCACCCCTTCTTAGGGTTTGGTGCCTTCACAGTATAGGCCACTGTGTAGCCCTCTGGTCGTTACTAGACATGTGCATTTGTTTTCGTTGGAATGCATTTTCATCCGAAAATCTGATATTTTCGTTATTGTTTTAACGAACAAAAACGAAAGCGCAAGAAACGAAAACCGAAAAAGATCCGACATAAAAAATGCTTTATTTTCGTTTTCGTTCAGATCCGACGATTTTCGATGCTTTGTCCAATTTTCGTTGTTTAATTCGACAAAGCATCGAAAATCGTCGTTCTAAATACAGTGAATACTGTAGGTAGAAATTGAACGACGAAAATTCAAAGATTTTAGATGTTTGTCGAATTTTCGTCGTTCAATTCGACAAAGCATCGAAAATCGTTGTTCTGAATACAGTGAATAGGTAGAAAGTGAATACAGTGAATATAGGTAGGAATTGAACGACAAAAATTCGACAAAGCATCGAAAATTGGTGACTTTTCGTCGTTCAATTTCTACCTATTTACTGTATTCAGAACGACAATTTTCGATGCTTTGTCGAATTGAACGACGAAAATTCAACAAAGCATCGAAAATCGTCGTTTTCGGACGAAAACTTTCCAGGCGAAAACAAAATAAATCAAAACGATTTTCGGGAGTAAGAAAATACATTTATTTTCCCGGACGAAAACGAAATTACGAAACAAAATATTTCAGTCTGCACATGTCTAGTCGTTACTCGTCCCCATGCGCTGATGATGTTAGTCCAGTAATAGCTCATACATAGGAGAGAAAGGACCCCCAGATAGTGTAGTATCGTTTTATACTTTATTTAAATAAACAAAAAATGGGTACACACATGTAGATAAAAACACTATGGCATATAATGTTGACATAAGTCTGATGCCTGGAAACGTTGTGACGTTCGTAGCGTGTTCATTTAAAGTGGTTCTAAAGCCTCACTTTCTCTGCTGCAGGCCCCCCCTCCCCAGCCCCCTTATTCTTACCTGAGCCTGATCTGATCCATTGATGTGCACAAGAGCAGCAGTCGCTGTATCCCTCCTCATTGGGAAGATTGATAGCAGTGGGAGCCATTGGCAATCAACTCCAGTGATGAAGAAAAAAATGTAGCGCTAATATTAGTGAAAAAAATTAAGGTCACCTACAGTGACTAAAGAGGCAAATAAATATTATACACATAAATGTGAAAGGAAAAACAACAATAAATGTGAAAATAAATGTCCATCAATAAATATATGAAGAGATGAAAAACATGTAGCCACATCGATCATCATGGACAGGACATTCTTCCCAGCTATACAAGGTAGGTGAAATACTCTTATCGGATCCAGTGGATCTGCCTGTCATGCGACAGCAGATCTTGAAAGTGTAGATTATCTCAAAGATGATCCACTTGACTTGTCCAAAGGCTGGATGGTAAAGCCACACGTACACCCGAATGTAGCCGGATAGTCCTTGACCAGAACCTCTCGATGGAAATGAATCAATCTGAGCTGCAGCTCACTGGATACAATCATTGTTTGGCCGACAAATTTTCCTCATGGCTCCTTTGATTTTTTAACTGAAGCAGTGCCAATAGCTTATTCCATCCCATGTGGTTCTGTTAATATATGATGACAGCATGGGGATGACCCAACGCCTTTCTTGGGAATATTACGCTTCTTCAGGAGTTTTTTAGGCTGATGTTGATACTCCCCCTCACTTTAGAGCCCAACAACTTCAGAATCCCCCTCTATACATCAGAGTCATGTTACCCCTCATTCCTCCTCGGTCATTGCGACTGATATCCTGCTTAAAGGGACTGATGTACAACTACAGTGGTCTGTGGGAACGAGCCCACCTGCGCAGTATAATGACGGTGGCTGGTTGACAAGTGGTTGGCTGTTTTACACTTACCTGACACTTCTCATCTACGTCTCAGTACTGTCCCCGCGATGGACATTTATTTTCACATTTATTGTCATTTTTCCTTTCACATTTATGTGTATAATATTTATTTGCCTCTTTAGTCACTTTAGGTGACCTTAAATTTTTTCACTAATATTAGCACTACATTATTTTCTTCATCACTTGTTCAATTTTTGTTGTGTAGCTGCTTATTATTCACTTGTTTAGATTAGCACAATTCTTTTTTCTTTTTCACAATCAACTCCAGTGACAAGGAAGTTGGGGTGGGGCAGAGCTTTCATTTGGTGGTATTTGATCACCTCTGCGGTTTTTATTTTTTACGCTATAAACAAAAGAATAGCGACAATTTTGGAAAAAAAACACAATATTTTTTACTTGATTCATTAAATATCACATTTAAAAAAAAAAAAAAATGTTCCCTTAGTTTAGATCGATACATATTCTTCTACATAATTTTGGTAAAAAAAAAATCGCAATAAGCGTTTATTAATTGGTTTGCGCAAATATTAGAGTGTCTACAAAATAAAGGATAGATTTATGTCATTTTTATTCATTTTAATTTTTTTAATAGTAATGCAATTTTTATTGTGACCGTGACATTGCGACAGACACATCGGACACTTTTGACACGTTTTTGGGACCATTCACATTTATAAAGCGATTAGTGCTATAAACTGCACTGATTACTGTGTAAATGTGACTGGCAGGGAAGGGGTTAACACTAGGGGGGGATCAAGGGGTTAATATTTTCCCTAGTGAGTGATTCTAACTGTAGGGGCGGGGGACTCACAAGGGGAGGAGACTGATGTGTGTTCCTCTGTACTGGCAACACACATCGGTCTCCTCTCCTCTGACAGCACATGGATCTGTGCGTTTACACACACATATCCATGGTCCTGCCGTGATTGCGGGCAATCGCGGGTGCCCGGCAGACATTGTGGCCGCCAGGCACACGCACCGGATCCCGAGCAATGTGGCAGGCACGTCCACCCGGAGGGAGGGGGGTTCCCGCCAACATCATTTCACAATGACTTTGGTAGGGAAGTGATTAAAAGAGATGGCCGATCGATTGGTTCTTAGAGCTCCAGCCTTAAAAGAATAAGGGTGTTTATAGTTACAAACATCCACATTTATAAACCAGAGACAATCTTAAATGTGAGTCCCCGCGATTTGTCGTTCACATCAGTGGCGGCTGGTGCTCAACATTTTTTTGGGGGGGGGCGCAAACGAAAAAAAATATATTGCAGCCTCACTGTGCCCATCACATGCAGCCACTGTGCCATGCCACCAAATGCAGCCACTGTGCATCACTGTGCCATCAATTGTCACTGTGCCATGCCACCAAATGCAGCCACTGTGCCATCAATTGTCACCACTGTGCCATGCCACCAAATGCAGCCACTGTGCCATCAATTGTCACCACTGTGCCATGCCATCAAACACAGAAACTGTGCCATCAATTGTCACCACTGTGCCATGCCACCAAATGCAGCCACTGTGCCATCAATTGTCACCACTGTGCCATGCCATCAAACACAGCAACTGTGCCATCAATTGTCACCACTGTGCCATTCCATCAAATTCAGCCACTGTGCCATGCAACACAGCAACTGTGCCATCAATTGTCACCACTGTGCCATGCCACCAAATGCAGCCACTGTGCCATGCCACCAAATGCAGCCACTGTGCCATCAATTGTCACCACTGTGCCATGCCATCAAACACAGAAACTGTGCCATCAATTGTCACCACTGTGCCATGCCACCAAATGCAGCCACTGTGCCATCAATTGTCACCACTGTGCCATGCCATCAAACACAGCAACTGTGCCATCAATTGTCACCACTGTGCTATGCCATCAAATGCAGCCACTGTGCCATGCAACACAGCAACTGTGCCATCAATTGTCACCACTGTGCCATGCCACCAAATGTAGCCACTGTGCCATCAATTGTCACCACTGTGCCATGCAACACAGCAACTGTGCCACCAATTGTCACCACTGTGCTATGCCACCAAATGCAGCCACTGTGCCATCAATTGTCACCACTGTGCCATGCCATCAAACATAGTCACTGTGCCATCAATTGTCACCACTGTGCCATGCCATCAAATGCAGTCACTGTGCCATCAATTGTCACCACTGTGCCATGCCATCATATGCAGTCACTGTGCCATCAATTGTCACCACTGTGCCATGCCATCAAACACCACCACTGTGCCATCAATTGTCACCACTGTGCCATGCCATCAAGTGCAGCTACTGTGCCCATCAATTGTCACCACTGTGCCATGCCATCAAATGCAGTCACTGTGCCATCAAGTGTCACCACTGTACCATGCCATCATATGCAGTCACTGTGCCATCAATTGTCACCACTGTGCCATGCCATCAAACGCCACCACTGTGCCATCAATTGTCACCACTGTGCCATGCCATCAAACGCAGCCGCTGTGCCATCAATTGTCAACACTATGCCATGCCATCATATGCAGTCACTGTGCCATCAATTGTCACCACTGTGCCATGCCATCAAATGCAGTCACTGTGCCATCAATTGTCACCACTGTGCCCTTTAATTGTCACCACTGTGCCCTTTAATTGTCACCACTGTGCCCCATGCCTCTGTGCTCATTGTCGCCACTGTGCTCATTGTCGCCTCTGTGCCCTTTGTCACCACTGTGCCCCATGATGCCACTGTGCCCCATGATGCCACTGTGCCCCATGATGCCCCTTTCCCTGTAAAAAAAAACACTTACCTGACGCTTCCATGTCCTCCCTCGATGTCTTCTGCCACCGTGGAGAAGCTTCCGCCAATCAGGTTCCTGATAACCAGAATCCGGGAACCTGATTGGCTGAAACGGCCGTCAGTCTTATGCAAGGACCGCAGGTTGCCTGCGCTCCGAGTATAGACTTCCGAGAGCCAGAGGGCGGTCCGGGAAAAGCCTATCAGAGCCGCTGGCTTTGATAGGCAGTTCCCCTCAGCCAACCAGCTGCCGCTATTCAGGTAACCGGCGACCCATGTCCGGTTATATGAATAGACCAGGCAGCTGGCAACAATAACACACGTTCAATGCATTGCATTGAACGTGTGTTATTTGCGAGAGGGGCTGCCGCTGCAGCGCCCTCTATAGACGGCCGCCAGAACTTCGGCTAAAATGTCAAAATTAAATTTTAGCTGAGTAAAAGTTCTTAAAGGGCCCGTTTTTTTTGTGACTGCGGGAGGGGGGGCGGCGCCCATGCGTCCCTATGGGCGGGCCGCCACTGGTTCACATATCATGCTTTCAAATCACAGAATCGCTGCAAATCTGCCTACAATTCAAAACGCTGAAGTGTGAATGCAGCCTAAGGCCGTGTACACACGATCGGTCAAAACCGATGAAAACGGACTGAAGGTCCGTTTTCATCCGTCCAAACTGATCGTGTGTGGGCCCCATCGGTCAGTTATCCTTCGGTCAAAAAAAAAAACTTGCTTTAAAATTTAACCGATGGACGCCTAACCGATAGGTCAAAACCGATCGTTAGTACGTAAAAGCATCGGTTAAAAAGCTGTGCATTCTCAGAATCAAGTCGACGCATGCTTAGAAGCATTGAACTTCGTTTTTTTCAGCACGTCATTGTGTTTTACGTCACCGCGTTCTGATACGATCGTTTTTTTAACCAATGGTGTGTAGGCACATCAGATCATCAGTCAGCTTCATCGGTTAACCGATGAAAACGGTCTTTCGGAACGTTTTCATCGGATGGACTGATAGTGTGTATGCGGCCTAAGTGTTTTTTGTTACTTTCCTGTAATTGGATGCAATTTAGAAGTGCATCAGTAACATACAGATGCACACAAAAACACAAAATTGTATTTATGAGTTGAAAACTGCATTATCCTTTTCAAAATCACCAGTGTAGTACAGTGCTAATTACAGGAGTAAAAGCTTGGCTCACACCAATTATGGCGTCATAGGAACACTCTAAGTATCTTATTTTGTTCATGACATATCTGATTATTTTCTTATTAATAGTTTTTTTTGCTGAGAACACTACAAGCAGCATGTCAGCTCAGCATCCTACACACATGTGAGGGACACGACACTCTGTACCCATATGGCAAGCCCTGTAGTCCGCTTACGTCTGTGTGTGATAAACTTGCATATTTAATGAGATGAATTCATGGAATCTGCCAGTAAAATATATTTTTAAATTGCCACCCTAAGGATTATGTATTTTTTCAATAACCCAATTCTATAAGATTGAGCTTTCTGTGTTTCGTCTTGCTCCTTGCCAATTGGCTCAACCAGAACCACTGTATAATTGGCATGGCATCCCTCCATTAACACTATGAACTTTGTTCAAACAAAATAGTACTAAACAAGCTTGACAGAAGCTTTATCATAGATTTCAAGTCATGATAATTAAAATTATAGTCAAGACACTCTACTTGCATCTATAAAAAATGTGTGGACAATTTTCAGTCAAAGAAATATACATTTTTTTGGTCATTTTGGTTAGACTGGTTGGTCAATTTTTGAAGATTCCCAAATCCTTCAGTAAATCAGCCCAAACTGGGGCCAGCAGTGATCCAATTACTTGAGAAGAAACTTACATACAAGCCCTGTACACACGGCCCGGATTCTCGTCAGAAAAAAAAAAAACTTTTTTCCTGACGAGATTCCTGGCAAGAATCTCTTGCCGGCCGAGTGTACACACTGTTGCTGTTGCTTGCCGAGAAAAGCGTGCATGTGTATGAGGCTTAGGCCTGGATTCAAACTTGTGCGAACACAGACATAGCATATGATTTACACCTGCACTGAGGTGCCGATCACATGCAATTTCTGTGCAATGGTAGTTCAGCCACACAGTAGTATGGCGGAACTCACATTGGATTCGTAGGAAAATAGTGCAGGGCCTTTTTTGCCTTACACTGTAATTGGATTGCATGGGTGTTCCCATGCATGCGATCTGATTCCTGTGTGAGTTCATAGTTTGCACTGAAATATTTTAACCGATCTGGTGTGTCATTACCATTGTATTGTCACCCGCAGTGGTTCTCAGAGGGCAGTATGAACTGCGCGCGGGAGAGATGCGAAGTAGAAACTGGGGCTGTAATCGCGCTGGTTCCCGCATCGCTACAGCATGAACCTAGACTAAACCAGCGTAGGTGGTTTAAAAAAACAAAATTTGCTGCAGATGGAACTAAATGATCCCTTTCATTATTACTAAATTATAACTAAGCGTGGAGAAATGGTATATATTGTATTTTTGGCAAAATTAGAAACATCCATTTGTGCTTTTAGACAGTAAAACAACTTAAAGGGGTTGTAAAGTCTCATGGTTTTCCACATTAATGCATTCTACATCTTAGTGGCGGCTGGTGAAGTTTAGGATGGGGGGGGGCTCCAGACCCGGCCCTCCTTTTTGACCCCTCCCACTTATACGCCTCACCCCTTATAACATCCACCCACTTCGTCCCCTGTATTCCACCCATAGTGTCAGGAGTATACAGCTCAGCATCACCAGACAGAATATACAGCTCAGCATCACAGGACACAGGAGTATACAGCCCAGACTCACAGCAGAGTATACAGCCCAGACTCACAGCAGAGTATACAGCCCAGACTCAAAGCAAAGTATACAGCCCAGACTCAAAGCAAAGTATACAGCCCAGACTCAAAGCAAAGTATACAGCCCAGACTCAAAGCAAAGTTTACAGCCCAGACTCAAAGCACAGTTTACAGCCCAGACTCAAAGCAGAGTATACAGCCTAGACTCACAGTATAGCACGTGGTACCTACCGAAGCATGATGGGACAAGACAGGCCTATATAACTCGCTGCGAGCCGCGCGCCAGCCATAACAGTGGAAGGAAGTGTCGCGTCAACATCTGGAGAAGAGAAGAAGAAGACGTCACAGAAGAGGGGACTCGCCGCCGCCAGTAATTGAGCTAACACACGAAGATAGCGGCGGCAAGTCCTGAAGAAGAAGACCCCCGAAGAGTGGAGAAGACCCCCGGAGAGCCGGAGAAGACCCCGGAGAGTGGGAGAAGACCCCGGAGAGTGGGAGAAGACCCCCCCGCCACCGAAGATGTCGAAGGAAGCCCGCCGGGTGGTGGGCGCTTTTATCAAAGCGCCCCCCCCCGGCGACGGAAGAGAACCAGACGGCGGTGAAGAACAGCGGCACCCACCCCCCCGCAGAAGCCCGCCGGAGGGGGGCGCTTTTATAAAAGCGATCATAAAAGCGATCATACACACCCCCCCTGTGTGGTTTATTTGTGTTTACACTTTTCTTGCAGGTGAATGGGTAGGGGTACAATGTACCCTATACTCATTCACTTAGGGTGGGGGGCCGCCCGCCCGCATACCCCGACAACCAACGGCCAGGGTTGTCGGGAAGGGGCCCTGTCCTCATCAACATGGGGACAGGGTGCTCTGGGGTGGGGGGCCGCAGTGTGCCCCCTGCCCCAGAGCACCTGACCCCCCCATGTTGAGGGCATGCTGCCCGGTACGGCTCAGGAGGGGGGGGGGCGCTCGCTCACCCCCACTCCCCTCCTGACCGGCCGGCCGGTGTGCTTTGGATACGGGTCTGGTATGGATTGTGGGGGGACCCCCACGCCGTTTTTTCGGCGTAGGGGGGTCTCCTTACAACCCATACCAGACCTAAGGGCCCGTTATGCTCCTGAGGGGGGAACCCATGCCGGATTTTTATTTAAAATCCGGCAGGGACTTCCTTCTCAGGATTCATAACAAACTCCGCCCACGTGTAGAATTGGCGGGAATCCGCGTCGGATCCCCGTCGCTTCTATGACGGCTTTGTCTCCATCGCGGCAAGCCAGCTCGGCGCTGGCTCCCGCGATGGGGCTCGCAAGTGCTCAATCTCGCCGAGAAAGGGAGCGAGATTGACACAATATCACGGTCAACCACTGTACACAATTGTATCTGAATCTGGCCCAATGTGTGTATATATACACATTACATCCAGGCACTGTTCGCATAGTACAGGTGCAGAGTCCGCCAGGAAGTCTGCACGGCACTGCACTAATCACAGCCAGGGAGACATTTCCTGATCTCTGCTGCCGAGCATCGGGAGATGTCTCCCTGGCTGCGATTAGCACAGTGCCTTGCAGACTTCCTGGCGGACTCTGCACGTGGAGTGTGCGAACACGCTGGAGCTCATCCTTACCAGGCACACAGGGGTCTCTTAATCCACATGACAGGTGCTCCCCCATTGTGAGTACACTGTTCCTGCTCAGGACACACAGGGGCCCCCCATTAAATTAAGTAAAGCTTCCACACACATACATACATACAGGGTCTGCTACCCCCCATGTTCCATCTCACATGTTGCATTGCTACACCCGCTCTGCTCTCATGTTCACCATTGATGGTAAACAGGGATCAGTGTACACAACTGTGACAAGAGGGGTCACTGGCTCTTACCCCTCTTGCTCCAGCAGACATTTTATTCTCCAGGCTGCACATTGTACTCCCCAGCACAGCCTGGACTTCAGGGGGAGACAGGTGCAGAGCTGAGTGACAGGGCAGCAGACCAATCGGCTTCCAGCTGCATTTGGGTAAAACGGCAGCCAGACCTATGGGAACTATGCAAATAGCAGTGTGGGAGAGACACATGCTGTTCTCACTGACATGAGGGAGATGAATAAAACAAATCAGTTACACATGCAGCCCTATTTGCCAGCAGTGCTGTGAACTTATGCTGACCTTGCCCTGAGTTCTCTCACTGCTGGTTCAGGATTTGCTGGTGCTGCCTCCTCCTTCCCAGGCTGTCTCTGGCTCTCTCTCTCTCTGCACATGACCGGCCCACTTACTCCATCCATCCATCCCCCCTGTCCTCCAAGGATAAGGTGACCAGATTTTTAAAATGAAATCCGGGGACACATTTTTTTTTCTTTACTAGTAATGGTGGTAATCAGCGGCTCTCTGCCCGCCGCTGCCCGCCTCACAGCCTGTGAAGTCTCACTCTCCGGGCCCCAGCTACTATTGGGTGGGGTGTGGAGGAAGATCACTTTGCCAGGGAAGGCAAGGCGAGGCAGGCGTTTTGCCGGGACTTGAGCCAAGGCAGAAGAACATGCGAGCGGAGCTGAATGGGCATGCACCCGAAACTGAAGAAATATTCCCCCTGCTCCGACCAGCACATGATCATCAGAAAGGGGCACAGATAATGAAAAAAATACACCCCTAAGCTAGTAGAAGCAAAAAAGCGCGCGGGGGGGGGGGGGGTGGCGTAATTCAGAATTTTAGTTTTTTTATTCTGCACTGACTGTCTTTGAAATTGCCCCAGCCCCTGTTCAAATCCAATCTGGGGACAAAACTGGGGACAGACTTGGTCCGGGGACAGTGTCCTCAATCTGGGGACTGTCCCCTGAAACCGGGGATGTCTGGTCACCCTATCCAAGGAGCCTCTCATGTGGCCCCCAACTGAATGGTCACTCAGTCCACCCCTGGTTCCCGCGCACACACACACGCCTTACCTTCAGTTTGCCAGAGTGACATGTGCAGCCAGCCTATTTGCTGGAGGTCCTGTGAACTGATGCCAAGTGCCGACCCCTGCCCTGAGTTCTCTCACTGCTGGTTTAGGAAGTGCTGGTGCTGCCGCCTCTCTGCAGTCTGCCCAGGACCGTCTCTCTTACTCCATCCATCCCCCATGTCCTCAGGCTCCGAGAAGCCTCTCATGTGGCCCCCCACTGAATGGTCACTCAGTCCGCCCCAGTCTGCCAGCACTTACCTTCAATGGCGCCGCTCCTCTGAATTCACTGCACGCACATGACTCCACCCCCACAGTGACGAAAAAAGCAACGCCTGCTGTCCTCTCCTCCGGTCCCCACCGCGCCAATCCATAGCCAGCTACTGTAGCCACAGACAAATGACAGTGGAGTGGGAGTGTTTGCGGGCGCATTGCGTGCGCCCCGACCACACCCTAAACACAGGCAAATCAGCTTCCCAGCCTGCAATCAGCTGATTGCAGGCTGGGAAGCTTCCCATAGACCGCATCAGAATGTCTGGCGCCTGGTCACTCTTAGGCGGCGTACACACGATCGGACATATCCGATGAAAATGGTCCGCGGACCATTTCCATCGGATATGTCCGATCGGGAGTTTGATCCGATGGCGTGTACACACCATCGGATCAAATTCCCCGCCGCCGGACGGCGCGGTGACGTGGTGGTGACGTTGACGCCGCCGCGTCACCGCCACGTCACCGCACCAGGAAGTAAAACACTTCCGCGCATGCGCCGAATCCATTCGGCAGCGGCGCGGCGGCGGTGGGGGCCGACATGTCTGCTGGTAAGTGTACTAACCAGCAGACATGTCGGGCGGACAGATTCCCACCGGATAGATTTCAAAGCTTGCTTTGAAATCTGTCGGGTGGAGAAATCTGTCCGCTAGCCCATACACACGAGCGGAGATGTCTGCTGAAACGGTCCATCGGACCGTTTTCAGCGGACATATCCCCTCGTGTGTACGCCGCCTTAAAGTGAATTTTTTTTTTCATTTTTTTTTATAGCTCGGGGGGCCGCCACTGCTACAGCTACCCCCCAGAGTGCCCGCCAGCCGCTGTCTCTGTCTTCGGTGAACAGATTGATAGCAGCAGGAGCCATTGGCTCCCACTGCTGTCAATCAAATTCAGTGACACGAGAGCAGGAGGTGGGGCCGAGTCCTGCTGTTTGTGTCAATGGACGCAGCAGCGGAACTCAGGACTGCGCCCGCACGGGTGCCCCCATGGAAAGTGGCTTTCTGTGGGGGGCACTCGATGAGGAGGAGGAGCCAGGAGTGTCAATGGGGCACCCCATAAATGAAGGATCATGCCGCTCTGTGCAAAACCCTTGTACAGAGCAGGTAAGTATAACATGTTTGTTAATTTAAAAAAAATAACGAACCTTTACAATCACTTTAAGCTTTCTAGGAAGGCAATCTGTCTTACAGTAACAGTAACTTACTGTACAGTAACTAAAGAATCTGACAAGATGAGAGGGAAGAGATCAGTAAGTTATCAACTCAAAGGGAACTTCCTACAAACTACTAGGTCACTGAAATATGATCCTGGGAAGTTAATGTGAATTTTCCCTAATTTATTTATTTAATAATTGATATACTGAAGATCTTGGACAACTTTTTCTGAGCATTTAACAATT
Source organism: Rana kukunoris (assembly GCA_029574335.1). NCBI lineage: Eukaryota > Metazoa > Chordata > Amphibia > Anura > Ranidae > Rana > Rana kukunoris. The sequence continues at coordinate 68,144,181 of CM056053.1, read as the reverse complement.
CACATTTAAAGGGTAAAAAAATAATATTGCGCATATAATTGCAACACTAATCATATTGTAATTGAATTGTAATTGAATGTTATTAAGAATTACCTTTCCTTTTCAATCTGCAGTCAATGTAATTTTCTGAGAATACAATGCAATATGGCTACCTGGAGCTGTGTACAGACCACTCCCCAGAAACATAATTTCCTGCCTATGTGATTGGCTCTCTGATTTTCCCAGAAGTCTGCCTAAGATACAAGTCAGATTTCAGGCGTCCCCTGCAACAAAAATGAACATTTTTTGACAGATAGTTTCAATAGGAACATGTCTAAAGGGATGCAGGCTCAGCAGATTTCCTTATTAGTGCCCTTCAGCTCCACACCTGACAGTTAATTATGATACCACTCCCATTACACTCACTCAGAACAGAGGCACAGACAAACACACATACATTTCTTCAGAATAACAAAAGGTAGGAATCTGCAAGTAAGTTTGTTATAATCCTTGCAATGTACATAGATCACCGGGGGGGGGGGGGGGGGTGTTTTTTTCTTAACAAAAGTGGAGTTAGGCTTTAACAATTCACATTAGTTCGCTCTCCTAAAGGATCTTACAACTTATAGTCAAAAGAATTGCTGATCAACCTCTGTAATTTTTAAGCTAAATTGGAAAGGGACTTTGCACTCCAGAAGAACTGGTAGGTCTTGATACTGGAAAACTGTTTGAGGTATGTTGGGTGGTGGTGGGTGGAACAGAAGAGAAACATCTGATCATGATATCAACTATTCCAAAGGACAAAGTTTTAACATTGGTCCCGCTCTGTGAATCAGGACCAACCGTCAGTGCTCCTGATATACTGGACTCGGCCGTGTGACTGTTAAACCCCACATAATACTTCTGAAGAACCACTATGAGTTTGAAAACCTTTGACAACGGGTCTTTCTAGATGTATCAGAAGCACGCACAGGGGCTCTTGTATAAATGAAGTATGCCGATTGGAGCCCGTATTCAGTAACATGCGTTGTCCTTTGACTTGCACTGTTGCCTACCACAATCATACACATTTTGCTCACATTATAGTCCCTTTTTAGATGGAAGTAAATTATTCTTCCAGTATGTTTTTTGTAATAAACCTGGAGTACCCAAAAACTCAGAGAGAATGGGATTAAAGAACAATTGAGCACAGCCTTCAGTGTATATAGGGTACAAGCAGCAGGGCCGAATGTACCCATTTTTTTTTTTGCATTACACCTGTAAGGGGCTCGATGGACCCCAGGCCCCGTCCCTTTCTTTTCATCTTGCATTAGGAGAGAGGAAAAAACAGATTACACTTTTTTCGTCAGCACCCCCCCAGTTCTCTGCCCCGGGGGGACCCTGCCTAAATCTGTGTAAGGGGCCCCAAAATTTGTGATGGCTGGGGGTAGTCAGATTAATTCTATGGAGCATTTAAACTCTTCACCCACTAAACAAGCAAAAAACAAAGTGGGCGGAAGTTGTGCTTTAAAACTAACCTACAAACCAGAAGTCTAGAAAAGTCATCTCCCTGGGAGTACCTAATTACTAGAAACATTTGTCAATCCTGGCTTATGTATCTTGTGTACACAAATCTTTTATGTTCTTTTGCAACAAATACCCAAAGACAGACATCATATTTTCACACAGTGGTTTTTATTTTTATACTTCATGTTTTATTCAGGAACAGTACATTGATAGTAAAGCAGTTTACAGGGTTTGATTTATTATATATATGTATGGTATGAATCTGTTGGACGTTATCTTTTCTATGTGCCCTAAAAATGTCAATCAAATGGTACTACATGATGTAAAAACAACAGATTTACACTCCAAATGTATATAATTGTGTATGTATTTACGTAAAACTATGTATGACAATTTTTTAAATTATAATTTAAAGAAAACTACCCGGTCTGGCAATTAGCCATTGGTTTCACAGAGACCCTTAAAGTGTTACTAAACACAGGACACTGCATTCACTATATCTGGTCTCCCACAGTACACAGGACAACAAAATCCGTTCTCGTAAATTCCGATCGTGTGTGGACAAATCCGACGCACAAAATTTCACACATGCTCTGAATCAAGTACGAGACAGAAGCAATCGGTCTGGTAAAACTAGCATTCGTAATTAAGATAGCACATTCGTCACGCTGTTACATACTGAAAAGAACGAGGCTAAAAAGCACAAATCGTCTCTCACCAAACTTCTAGTAACATGACTGGTATTAAATTTCCCTTTAATAGTGCCGTCGTACGTGTTGTACGTGACTGCATTCTTGGCATTTAGAATTTCCGACAACATTTGTGCGACCGTGTGTATGTAAGACAAGTTTGAGCCAACATCCGTCGGAAAAAAAATCCACACTTTTGTTGTGGGAATGTCCAATCGTCTGTACGTGGCACATCAGTCTATAGTTAAAGCTTGTAGGAGGAGTTTTCATTCTACTCTGACTGTCCTACGAAGCTGCAAGACCCCTGACCCTCTATCTGGACAGAACAAATTGGCCCTAAGCTGATCACATGCACCCTCCCATAAAAAAATTAAAAAACTCTCTGTCAATACACACCAAACTGAGTATGTGCAGAGTGACTCCAAAGGTTCTGTTCTATCAGGAGATGGATTGAGGACAGTGGAAGAAAGGGAGGATCAGAGAACACAGGATCCAGCAGCACAATGCAGAGGAGTAACCCCCTAGGTTTCAAAGTGAGTATAACATGAATGCTTTACTGCATATACAGACTGATTTTACTGTTGTAGGTTTAGTAACACTTTAAAGCTGAACTTTAGCCTTACTCTCAGTCTTACACAGGTGCACAGGCTCTACTCCTGTAATGAAATAGCTTACTTTGATTTTCACTGCACACTGTGAAGGTCTCGCAATGTTCATTATAAGCTGCAGCCAAACACTTGGCTGCCCATGGATGCATATGTGCAGTGTTTGGGCATTAAAGTCCATCCTCTTGTGAGCCTGTACTTTAATATAGAACCAACAGCTGCTTATACATACTTATAAGCAGGGGAGGACTGGCAGCCTTGAGCCTGGGGGGCAAGTCCAGTCAAGTGGCCCATTGAACCACACAGAGAGCGAGAGAGAGAGAGGGAGACTGCTCCATATTGCCCCAGAGAGAGATAGACCATTTGACACTGTCTGCACAGAGAGAGAGAGAGACCATTTGACACTGCCTGCACAGAGAGAGAGGCCACTTGACACTGACTGCCTACACACAGAGAGAGGTCACTTGGCACTGCCTGCACACAGAGAGAGAGAGAGGTCACTTGGCACTGCCTGCACAGAGAGAAAGAGGTCACTTGGCACTGCCTGTACAGAGAGAGAGAGAGAGAGGTCACTTGGCACTGCCTGTACAGAGAGAGAGAGAGAGAGGTCACTTGGCACTGCCTGCACAGAGAGAGAGAGAGAGAGAGAGACCGCTTGACACTGCTTGTACAGAGAGAGAGGTCACTTGACACTGCCTGTACAGAGAGAGAGAGGTCACTTGGCACTGCCTGTACAGAGAGAGAGAGAGGTCACTTGGCACTGCCTGTACAGAGAGAGAGAGAGGTCACTTGGCACTGCCTGTACAGAGAGAGAGAGAGAGGTCACTTGGCACTGCCTGTACAGAGAGAGAGAGAGGTCACTTGGCACTGGCTGTACAAAGAGAGAGAGAGGTCACTTGACACTGCCTGTACAGAGAGAGAGACCGCTTGACACTGCCTGCACAGAGAGAGAGGTCACTTGGCACTGCCTGTTCAGAGAGAGAGAGAGGTCACTTGGCACTGCCTGCACAGAGAAAGAGAGAGGTCACTTGGCACTGCCTGCACAGAGAGAGAGAGAGGTCACTTGGCACTGCCTGCACAGAGAGAGATAGGTCACTTGGCACTGCCTGCACAGAGAGAGAGAGAGAGAGAGAGGTCACTTGGCACTGCCTGCACAGAGAGAGAGAGAGAGGTCACTTGGCACTGCCTGCACAGAGAGAGAGAGAGGTCACTTGGCACTACCTGTACAGAGAGAGAGAAGTCACTTGACACTGCCTGTACAGAGAGAGAGAGAGAGAGAGAGAGAGAGAGAGAGAGAGAGAGAGAGAGACCGCTTTACACTGCTTGTACAGAGAGAGAGGTCACTTGGCACTGACTGTACAGAGAGAGAGAGGGGTCACTTGGCACTAACTGTACAGAGAGAGAGAGAGAGAGAGGTCACTTGGCACTGCCTGTACAGAGAGAGAGAGAGAGGTCACTTGGCACTGCCTGTACAGAGAGAGAGAGGTCACTTGGCACTGCCTGTACAGAGAGAGAGAGGTCACTTGGCACTGCCTGTACAGAGAGAGAGAGAGAGGTCAATTGGCACTGCCTGTACAGAGAGAGAGAGAGAGGTCACTTGGCACTGCCTGTACAGAGAGAGAGAGAGAGAGAGGTCACTTGGCACTGCCTGTACAGAGAAAGAGAGGTAACTTGGCACTTCCTGTACAGAGAGAGAGAGGTCACTTGGCACTGCCTGTACAGAGAGAGAGAGAGAGGTCACTTGGCACTGCCTGTACAGAGAGAGAGAGGTCACTTGACACTGCCTGTACAGAGAGAGAGGTCACTTGGCACTGCCTGTACAGAGAGAGAGATCACTTGGCACTGCCTGTACAGAGAGAGAGATCACTTGGCACTGCCTGTACAGAGAGAGAGAGAGAGACCGCTTGACACTGCCTGTACAGAGAAAGAGAGAGAGAGGGGTAATTTGACACTGCCTGCACAGAGAAAGAGAGAGGTCATTTGGCACTGCCTGCACAGAGAGAGAGAGAGAGAGAGAGAGAGGTCACTTTGCACTGCCTGCACAGAAAGAGAGAGAGAGGTCACTTGACACTGCCTGCACAGAGAGAGAGAGGTCACTTGGCACTGCCTGTACAGAGCGAGAGAGAGACCGTTTGACACTACCTGTACAGAGAGAGAGAGACTGCTTGACACTGCCTGTACAGAGAGAGACCGCTTGACACTGCCTTTACAGAGAGAGAGACCGCTTGGCACTGCCTGTACAGAGAGAGAGGTCACTTGGCACTGCCTGTACAGAGAGAGAGAGAGAGAGGTCACTTGGCACTGCCTGTACAGAGAGAGAGAGAGAGAGAGAGGTCACTTGACACTGCCTGTACAGAGAGAGAGACTGCTTGACACTGCCTGTACAGAGAGAGAGAGAGACTGCTTGACACTGCCTGTACAGAGAGAGAGAGAGACTGCTCGACACTGCCTGTACAGAGAGAGAGAGAGACTGCTCGACACTGCCTGTACAGAGAGAGAGAGACTGCTTGACACTGCCTGTACAGAGAGAGAGAGAGACTGCTTGACACTGCCTGTACAGAGAGAGAGAGAGACCGCTTGACACTGCCTGCACAGAGAGAGCGGTCACTTGACACTGCCTGCACAGAGAGAGAGAGAGGTCACTTGACACTGCCTGCACAGAGAGAGAGAGGTCACTTGACACTGCCTGCACAGAGAGAGAGAGGTCACTTGGCACTGCCTGCACAGAGAGAGAGACTGCTCCACATTGCCCGCAGTGCAAAGCGGTCACTCTCTGTGGGGGCAGTGCAAAGCGGTCACTCTCTGTGGGGGCAGTGCAAAGCGGTCACTCTCTGTGGGGGCAGTGCAAAGCGGTCACTCTCTGTGGGGGCAGTGCAAAGCGGTCACTCTCTGTGGGGGCAGTGCAAAGCGGTCACTCTCTGTGGGGGCAGTGCAAAGGGGTCACTCTCTGTGGGGGCAGTGCAAAGGGGTCACTCTCTGTGGGGGCAGTGCAAAGGGGTCACTCTCTGTGGGGGCAGTGCAAAGGGGTCACTCTCTGTGGGGGCAGTGCAAAGGGGTCACTCTCTGCGGGGGCAGTGCAAAGGGGTCACTCTCTGCGGGGGCAGTGCAAAGGGGTCACTCTCTGCGGGGGCAGTGCAAAGGGGTCACTCTCTGCGGGGGCAGTGCGAAGGGGTCACTCTCTGCGGGGGCAGTGCGAAGGGGTCACTCTCTGTGGGGGCAGTGCAAAGGGGTCACTCTCTGTGGGGGCAGTGCAAAGGGGTCACTCTCTGTGGGGGCAGTGCGAAGGGGTCACTCTCTGTGGGGGCAGTGTGAAGGGGTCACTCTCTGTGGGGGTGAACGTTTTCCAGCCTATAGCTGCCAGCAGTGATCGCCAAAAAAAAAAAAAGAAAGACGCTGGTTGTACTGAAGTCAGTTGATAGATTGAATTCTGTACAACCACATTCTGCACATAGATAGATCGATATTCTGCTGGTTCAGCAGAAAATTAAATCTGTCTATGGTGGCTTTGACCCCTTTCACACTGAGGGAGTATTGCAGGCGCTATAGCATTAAAAATAGCACCTGCAATCTGCTCTCAAACAGCTGCTCCATTGTCTCCAGTGTGAATGCCCTCTGGCTTTCACACTGCAGTGTTGCGCTAGCAGGACAGTAAAAAAAGTCCTGCTAGCCGGATCTTTGGAGTGGTGAAGAAGCTGTGTGTTTACCGCTCCTCCACCGCTCCTGCCCATTGAAATCAATGGGACAGCATGGCTATACCGCTGGCAATGCGCTGCTGCAGTGCTCCACTAAGGTGTAGAAATTCACTTTGAACTCCACCTTATTTCCAGAACTCTTTAGGTATAAGATGTGCAAAGAATAAAATACCTACTGAGAGTAATGGAAACAAGGTGGAGTTGAAAGTGATTTGTGCCATTATATGGAGGGATTGGTATTTAGGGGGTTAAAATAGACAGGGATGTAATGTGATATCACCTCCTCTGCCTGTAACTTTTTAGTGAAGTGGCAGTGCCTGCTGCAAGTGAATACAGTTGTGTCTTTGGGCTCAGAAGGGTTTACTGACAGTTTTCCATAATCACAGTCCCTCAGATTTCTTTTAGGTTGCACATTTTTGCTGCATTTTCTGGATTTGCACAAAAGATGCAGCATTCAGGACATTTTGTGCACCTTCAGAATATGCAGTAAAAATGTGCAACCTCTATGGGAATAGGGCTGGCCAACATGCAGGAATACTGTCAGTACATCCCCAGCACTGCAGAGAACACACAGCATGCCAGACCAGTGTGAGCCCACATCATAACACCTAGGGCAAGCAAGGTACTGGCACAGGCTGCTAGGGAAGAAAAAATCTTTAGCTGCAGAGAGGGGAGGGAGGAGGAGCTCACTTACTTGTATGGTCCCAAGCCAGCCTCCAGGACACTCACTCTGTATTCGAGCCGACTGCTCAGATTGAACCTTCCCGCCCACACATCCTCACACATCCTTGGGTTGATCAGAGTGTGGGCGGGGAAAGAGAGCAGATCCAGCCTCTGCCAGCCAATTCGTGTGAAGGAGGGAGGGGCTGGGCGGGGCTGTGCTCTGTACACAGGCTGTCAGCCCTAAGACATCGCTGGCTCACAGTACTGGATGGAGATGCCGCACTCGGCCAGCTCAAAACTGTGCATGTGTGGTTCTGAGCTGGCGACACAACGGCCTTTGTAGAGCCTATAAGAGCAGCCCAGGGGGAGAATGCATCTCTGACCCCCGGCCCAGTCCGCCCCTGCTTATAAGCAAACGTATTACTCTATACAAAAAGATGGCAGCCACCCCAATTTATAATTAGCCTTTGCAGTAAGGTGCACATGAAATGGCATCACGAACAGACAAATATTTCCCAGCACACCAACCAGCTAGCTAGAGAAAAAAATACCGTCTAACACAGGAATGGGCAAACTACGGCCCGGCGGACCTTTTAATCCGGCCCGTGGAGCGCTAGCTACGGCATGGTAGTGGCTGGGCCTAGTGACTGGGGAATGACATCTCACAGCATCTCCTCCTGGCTAGTCAGTGGCTGGGGGGGGGCGGCAGGGCTGTGGGCAGAGTACGGGTTGAGCCGTACGTGCAGGCGCAGGCAGGGAGTTGACGTCACGTCAGATGACGTCAACTGCCTTTCCGCGCTCCTGTGAGGAGGAATCCATGCGGCATTGTTTGTGATAGGAGGAGACGCTGTGAGATGTCATTCCCCATCACCTCTCCATCCTCCTGGTGTAATACATAGGTGAGTCCATGGTGTAATACACAGGTGTACAGGGAGGTATTCTGTGCAATACACTGAGGTAGAAGTATACAGGCAGTAATAGACAGGTATACAGTGGTCTATATGGGTACACATTGTAATAGACAGGTACACAGTTTTATACATATACAGGGAGTAATAGACAGGTACCAAGTAACAACCAGACATGCAGGGTTATAGACGGGTATGAAGTGTAATATACAGGTGCACACCGTGTCAGACAAATATGGAGTGTAAACACAGTGTTGTAAGTGTTCTGTCATAGAGAGGTATGCAACGTCATAAACAGGTACACATGGCGCAGTAGAGAGGCAAGTAGTGTTATAGACAGGTACACATGGCATAGTAGAGAGGTACATAGTGTTATAGACAGGTATACATGGCATAGTAGAGAGGTACATAGTGTTATAGACAGGTACACATGGCATAGTAGAGAGGTACATAGTGTTATAGACAGGTACACATGGCATAGTAGAGAGGTACAAAGTCTTATAGACAGGTACACATGGCATAGTAGAGAGGTACATAGTGTTATAGACAGGTACACATGGCATAGTAGAGAGGTATATAGTGTTTTAGACAGGTACACATGGCATAGTAGAGAGGTACATAGTGCTATAGACAGGTACACATGGCATAGTAGAGAGGTACATAGTGTTATATACAGGTACACATGGCATAGTAGAGAGGTACAGAGTCTTATAGACAGGTACACATGGCATAGTAGAGAGGTACATAGTGTTATAGACAGGTACACATGGCATAGTAGAGAGGTATATAGTGTTTTAGACAGGTACACATGGCATAGTAGAGAGGTACATAGTGTTATAGACAGGTACACATGGCATAGTAGAGAGGTACATAGTGTTATAGACAGGTACACATGGCATAGTAGAGAGGTACATAGTGTTATATACAGGTACACATGGCAAGGTAGAGAGGTACAAAGTCTTATAGACAGGTACACATGGCATAGTAGAGAGGTACATAGTGTTATAGACAGGTACACATGGCATAGTAGAGAGGTATATAGTGTTTTAGACAGGTACACATGGCATAGTAGAGAGGTACATAGTGTTATAGACAGGTACACATGGCATAGTAGAGAGGTATATAGTGTTTTAGACAGGTACACATGGCATAGTAGAGAGGTACATAGTGTTATAGACAGGTACACATGGCATAGTAGAGAGGTACATAGTGTTAGGCCGCGTACACACGAGGGGATATGTCCGCTGAAAACGGTCCGATGGACCGTTTCAGCAGACATCTCCGCTCGTGTGTATGGGCTAGCGGACAGATTTCTCCACCCGACAGATTTCAAAGCATGCTTTGAAATCTATCCGGTGGGAATCTGTCCGCCCGACATGTCTGCTGGTTAGTACACTTACCAGCAGACATGTCGGCCCCCACCGCCGCCGCGCCGCTGCCGAATGGATTCGGCGCATGCGCGGAAGTGTTTTACTTCCTGGTGCGGTGACGTGGCGGTGGCGCGGCGGCGTCAACGTCACCGCCGCGTCACCACTACGTCACCGCGCCGTCCGGCGGCGGGGAATTTGATCCGATGGTGTGTACACGACATCGGATCAAACTCCCGATCGGACATATCCGATGGAAATGGTCCGCGGACCGTTTTCATCGGATATATCCGATCGTGTGTACGCCGCCTCACAGAAGATTCTGGCCTTGTTTGGCTCGACCTACGTGTGTGAACAGACGTTCAGCGTCATGAACATCAATAAATCCCGTCACAGATCCCAGTTAACTGACCAACACCTCAGATCTATTCTATTCTATTGCAGCAACAAAGCTAACTCCTGATTTTGATGCCTTAACAAAAAAGGGAGACCAACAACACTGTTCCCACTAAAATTGAAGGTACTATTTTATGAAAGAAATACATTGCATAAAAGTTTTGTAAAATAAAACATTTTATGCTTTTCTACCTTAAATTAATCTAAACATTTAATGTTACAAATTTAAATTTAATTTATATTAATTCACACATACACACCGTCCATCTACTCATGGTCCGGCCCCCGGGTCAAATATATGAACCCATTGCGGTCCTCGAGTCAAAAAGTTTGCCCACCCCTGGTCTAACATCTCAAGTTAAAAATAGGGGTTTTGTTTGCACGCGTTTGCAAATATATGTGGAAGCCGCAGTGCCTACGTCTAAGCTCCTCTGTATACTGCGGTCCTAACTCTATATTTTTGAGAGTCTCCAAGTTGGAGCATTTATGGCAGTGAATAAATTATGGGCAGGTTTGCCTGGAGGGAGCCCACTCCTCCTTCAAGGCACAGGAACACAGCAAGAGCACAATGGCGACTGGAGGCATCCAATGTGTCCCTGACCAAATCCAGTGAACAAAGGGCTCCCTCCAGGCAAACCGGCCCATAATCTCTTCACTGCTATATATTCTCCAACTTGGAGACTCTCAAAAATATGGCGTTAGGACCACAGTTTATAGAGGAGCCTTAATGTAGGAACTGCAGAGCAGTGGGGATGTGAAGGGAAGGTAATTATATATAGCTGCAGGGCTGGATGGACATTTTAGTGTACAGTCAGCTTAAAAAGTGATGTGAGATCCCTGGTGGCTGCTTGTAAGAAAGTTTTGGCTTATGTTTTGGCTGATCTCTTGATATTTGGGCAGGCTGCACACAGGTCTCATCCTACACCATACATTTAGTAGACATGATCATGTGCTATCTAGTTGTAGACCAGTCCCAGGCCTCTCCAGGCCTAATAATGTCCTTCAGAGTTAGGGACAGCTGACATCCTTCCGTGTAGAGTGGGTTACGAGGTATGGTGGGTGCAATGCAAGATAGATTAATGGGCGCCAGGCACTTCTTGAATGCAAAAAGATTTATTGTCGCTTAAACAGAACTGTGGAAGAGAGGGTTAGGGCCAGGACACACTTTAGTAGTTGCAATATTAATTTAGCAGACTTCAAGACTTCAATAGGTAGACAGCCATGCAGGGAAAGACATCCAGCAAGACACCACATCTGCATGAGTAGAACCGCTGTCTCCTATAGCAACAATCCTAAAACAGTTTCTAACAAAGGTTCTAATGACCTTATTCACTTCTTCTACAATCTCCTATTGTAGATCTTCACTCAACTGAGCTCCCAGCCTTTCACTAGACTTTCTGATCCACTGCCACTGGATCCATTGAGCTCTTCCAATCTTCTCACTCAGTATCTTCCTCAAGTGTCAACCCGTTCCTGCTGGGTCCCTAGCTTGGCACTCACAGATACTCCTCAAGAGTCACCCCACTAACCTGCTTTGTCCCTGGCTTGGCACACAATATTGCTCTGCAAGCGTCACCTTCACTGGCTAAGTCCCTGGCTTGACATCTGCTGAAGTTTCCCAATTCTTCACTGTCCGCGATTGGTCAGAATACTGCTCTCGTATTTGCTTCAGCTATTCACGGTGGCCCTGGTAGTAAGGTGGATGGTCCTTTAGTGGTGACAGCTTCCCCTCTACCCCTGACCACGAGAAGTTTTCCGGTCGGCAGAATCGTCACTTCTGGTTGGATTGCAAGCCACAATTTCAAACCCTACGCTGCTCTCTTGCTTAATAGGCCCTCAGACATCCTAGCAGCCAGATGTCCCCAGGATAGGCTTCAGGCTTTGGCCTAGCAGCCTGGGGCAGCACAAAATGCGTCCACCCAGACAGCCGTCCAGGTTGCACAGAACACCAATCACCTGACCTCACCCAAATAAATAGGCTCTCCCAGCAGGCCAGGGGATTCAGGAAAATCTCTGCCCATTTTCTGAGACACCCCATTCATTCCTAATCTGTCTTTGCAATGCCATTCTCTTATCTAATGCCAGCAGATACCTGGCCATCTAGTGACAGAAGAGAGAAGTACAGCAATTTCAGAATTAGGGGTGTAATCAATTGACCTATCAATTGGCTAAGTCAACTATCACTTGCAAATAAATGTACTGCCTAAACATTAGGGTGCTACATAGTATAAGTTATGGTAACTGCATCTGGCACATTGTATAGGTGGACTAAGATGTCCCTCAGATGAGGGGTCAAAAACAGATTCTCCTTTGTATACTGAGTTGATCTTTAATACTTATGGTTTATTTTTTGGAAAACAAAAAAAATAAATGTTTTTTAAATTAGTTAAAAAAAATTGTGGTACAGTATAAAAAAAAATTCACAGACATGCACATACAGGTGGTTCTCAAAAAATTAGCATATTGTGATAAAGTTCATTATTTTCTGTAATGTACTAATAAACATTAGACTTTTACATATTTTAGATGCATTACACACAACTGAAGTAGTTCAAGCCTTTTCTTGTTTTAATATTGATGATTTTGGCATACAGCTCATGAAAACCCAAAATTCCTATCTCACAAAATTAGCATATCATGAAAAGGTTCTCTAAACGAGCTTTTAACCTAATCATCTGAATCAACTAATTAACTCTAAACACCTGCAAAAGATTCCTGAGGCTTTTAAAAACTCCCAGCCTGGTTCATTACTCCAAACCGCAATCATGGGTAAGACTGCCGACCTGACTGCTGTCCAGAAGGCCATCATTGACACCCTCAAGCAAAAGGGTAAGACACAGAAAGAAATTTCTGAACAAATAGGCTGTTCCCAGAGTGCTGTATCAAGGCACCTCAGTGGGAAGTCTGTAGGAAGGAAAAAGTGTGGCAGAAAACGCTGCACAACGAGAAGAGGTGACCGGACCCTGAGGAAGATTGTGGAGAAGGACCGATTCCAGACCTTGGGGGACCTGCGGAAGCAGTGGACTGAGTCTGGAGTAGAAACATCCAGAGCCACCGTGTACAGGCGTGTGCAGGAAATGGGCTACAGGTGCCGCATTCCCCAGGTCAAGCCACTTTTGAACCAGAAACAGCGGCAGAAGCGCCTGACCTGGGCTACGGAGAAGCAACACTGGACTGTTGCTCAGTGGTCCAAAGTACTTTTTTCGGATGAAAGCAAATTTTGCATGTCATTCGGTAATCAAGGTGCCAGAGTCTGGAGGAAGACTGGGGAGAGGGAAATGCCAAAAGTCCAGTGTCAAGTACCCACAGTCAGTGATGGTCTGGGGTGCCATGTCAGCTGCTGGTGTTGGTCCACTGTGTTTTATCAAGGGCAGGGTGAATGCAGCTAGCTATCAGGAGATTTTGGAGCACTTCATGCTTCCATCTGCTGAAAAGCTTTATGGAGATGAAGATTTCATTTTTCAGCACGACCTGGCACCTGCTCACAGTGCCAAAACCACTGGTAAATGGTTTACTGACCATGGTATTACTGTGCTCAATTGGCCTGCCAACTCTCCTGACCTGAACCCCATAGAGAATCTGTGGGATATTGGGAAGAGAAAGTTGAGAGACACAAGACCCAACACTCTGGATGAGCTTAAGGCCGCTACCGAAGCATCCTGGGCCTCCATAACACCCTAGCAGTGCCACATGCTGATTGCCTCCATGCCACGCCGCATTGAAGCAGTCATTTCTGCAAAAGGATTCCCGACCAAGTATTGAGTGCAAAACTGAACATAATTATTTGAAGGTTGACTATTTTTATTAAAAACACTTTTCTTTTATTGGTCGGATGAAATATGCTAATTTTTTGAGATAGGAATTTTGGGTTTTCATTAGCTGTATGCCAAAATCATCAATATTAAAACAAGAAAAGGCTTGAACTACTTCAGTTGTGTGTAATGAATCTAAAATATATGAAAGTCTAATGTTTATCAGTACATTACAGAAAATAATGAACTTTATCACAATATGCTATTTTTTTGCGAACCACCTGTAAATATGTTAATGCATGTATTAGGTGTGACTACACATGAAAGTAATGATTGCAGATGATATATTGTCATGGATGCAAGATTGAGAACAATAATTCTAGGGTAATTATTCTTAGGCCGCGTACACACGATCGGTGAAACCGATGAGAATGGTCTGATGGACCATTTTCATCAGTAAAAACCGATCGTGTGTGGGTGCCATCGGTTATTTAACCATCGGTTAAAAAAAAGCCAACTTGCTTTAAATTTAACTGATAGATTGCTAACCGATAGGTCAAAACCGATCATTAGTAGGCACGACCATCGGTTAAAAATCCACGCATGCTCAGAATCAAGTCGACGCATGCTTGGAAGCATTGAACTTCATTTTTTTCAGCACGTCGTTGTGTTTTACGTCACCGCATTCTGACACAATCGGTTATTTAACCCATGGTGTGTGGGCGTGACGGACCATCAGTCAGCTTCATCACTTAACCGATGAAAACTGTCCATCAAACCGTTCTCATCGGATGGACTGATCGTGTGTACGGGGCATGAGTTAACTCTTAACTACAGGGGCTTTAAAAGCTTTGGCTAGGGACAGTAATGGGTACCACAGTTTGCAGCTGTTTCATGAGCGTGCAATTATAACCTCTTAGAGCCGAGAGTACGCAAATATGTGACCTCTTGGCTTGTCCTTGACGCTGATCGGCTGCATGTTTCTGTACCAAAACATAATCCATTTTTTACTATTAAGCACTGTGCTAATTTTAACTGCCAACTGCTTGGTCATGCAACACACTGTTTGCAAAGAAAATGTTTATAATTATTTTCACACAAATAGAGCTTTTTTTTTGTGGCATTTAATCACCACAGTTTTTTTTTTATTGTTGCTATATAAACGAATAAACACCTATGTTTTTTCCTAGTAAAACACATTTGAAAAATTGCTGAGCAAATACCGTGTAACATAAAAAGTTATAACACCCACCATTTAATTCCCTAGGGTGTCTGTTAAAACAATATATATAATGTTTGGGGGTTCAGAGTAACTATTAAAAAAAATTAAGATTTTTACATGTAGGAGAAAAAGTGTCAGAATTGGCCTGGGTGGCAAGGGGTTAATTATCATAAGTAATAAACAAATAATTATTATATATTGTTTTTAAGTTATTTAACTATATTTTCAAAAACTGTACTCAAGCAGGTGGCTTAAAGGACAAATTACTCAAGTTTGAAGTTTTAACTTCAAACCAGTAATTTCAAAGTAAATAGCTAAATAATAAATTATTATCTTATAACATACGGCATATAAATATATGATTTAGCTTGATTATAAGAGTATCATTTCAACAGCAGCAGATTCTCATACCCCCTCTTAACTGTGAGAAAAACATGGGATTCTGGGTAAATCTTATACCCATAAACCCATGTTTTTTCCTTGTAGTTAAGAGGGCTGGGCTGGAAGGGAGCATGTGTATTTTAGACACATGCCCCCTTCTATGACACTGCAGTGGGAGACGTGCTTCCACTGCAGCATTTTTAATGGACAGCTGGGGTAAATGGTACTTTACTATTGGTCCAAGACTCCAAGCTGTCCATTGAGCTCAGTGCCTCTGACAAGAAGTAAGGAGAGGCAGTGTGAAATATCCTCTCAGTCTGCTGCAAACAGAGTGTGCCAGCTTGTATATAAACTCCTCTGTATGTAGCTTCTGACAGGCTGCAAAGGAGCCCCATATCACTGTATCCATAGGTCGCAGGAGCCCCAAATTGATGAGGTAGGACTTAGGCTACCTACCCCCCACTGACCCAATAATTTGGTAACCGAGCTATGACCCTCAAAGCTCGATATTTTTCCTCTTGTTCATGGCAGGCGAGGCTCTGCCTTACCTGCCTCCCTTGACTGCAAGGGGCCCCAAGATTTTGACTGCCTAGGGACCTCCACATAGTTCGATCTGCCACTTGGCAAGGGCACACAATTGTTTGTAAACACAGTCAGTGTTTTCATTTGTATTTGCTGTGTTTGATTTGCTGCGATCACAAGGTACAGAGCCACTCTGATTAGCTATTTGCCTACGTCTGACAGTGTAAACAGAGGTATTGGGGTTGATTTATTAAAGGCATATAGACTGTGCACTTTGCAAAGAGCAGATGCACTCTGCAAGTGCAATTGCTCCAGAGCTTAGTAAATGAGGTAATGCATCACTTTGCAAAGAATGCCCAATCTCATGCAGGGAAAAAAATAATGAATTTTTGCTTGCACACGATTGGATAATTGCAGAGCTTATGCTCATTTACTAAGCTCTTGGTCAACTGGTTTTGCAGAGTGCAACTGCAGTCTATTTGCCTTTAGTAAATCAACCCCATTGTGTCTGCGCCAGGTGAAGAAACAAGCATTCACCTACCCACTGTTTTTTATAGGTAGTACTGTTGTTTAAGATACCTTGACACCTTACATTCATATTAATAACAGTTTTTACTTAAGATTATATGTGTATTTTATGTATTTAGCCATATTAAAGTGGTTGTATACCCAAAAAATTCCTCTCTTCCGCCGCCGCCATGATACCCAGAGTGACATCTGGGTATTGCCGCTCCAGCACGATCCCCATGCATGCGCGTATTTCTGGCACTTTCCGACACTTTCCCATTGAAGACCCAGCACGCTCAGTGCGCCTGTGCCTTTGTCTACGGCGTGCATGCATCGTAGACATCGGTGCCCGATTTTCTGCAAATATCTCCTTTACCATGTAGTTTAAGGTGATATTGCAAGCACCTACAGGTAAGCCTTAATGTAGGCTTACCTGTAGGTGCAAGTTGTATCAGAGGGTATACAATCGCTTTAAAGTCACCCTTGTGTAGACATCCAAAAGCCCTGAGACTGCTGCTGGGACCTGCCATTTTAAATATAATGTCCACAACCCCATTATGCCGCGTACACATGACCGTTATTCATGTCATGGAAAAAGGTTTTCTCTACGTGATTCCTCTCAAGCCAGTGACGTACAACACCTACGAAGACCCTATAAAGGGGAAGATCCATTCGAATGGCGCCACCCTTTGGGCTGATTATGCAAATTTCCCTTCTCATAACTTGCTTCTGAGCATGCATGTTTTTTTCCCGTCGTTAAAGCCTACACATTACCATTTTTCACAACGAGAAAAAAGACGACGTCAAAAACGACCAGAAAATATAGAGCAGGTTCTAAATTTTTAACCACTTAAGGACTGCCTCCTGCACATATACGTCGGCAGAATGGCAAGGCTGGGCAGATCCACGTACAGGTACGTCCTGTACTACTACCCAGCCATGCTTCACTGTGGCGGCAGCATCGATTGCGTCATCCCTTTTATAGGGGGGACGCGATCGATGATGTCACACCTACAGCCACCCCCCTACAGTTGTAAACACACACAGGGAACACATAACCCATACAGCGCCCCTTGTGGTTAACTCCCAAACTGCAACTGTCATTTCCACAGTAAACAATGCAATTTAAATTTTTTGCTGTGAAAATTACAATTGTCCCAAAAATGTGTCAAAATTGTCCGAAGTGTTCGCCATAATGTCGCAGCCACGAAAAAAATTGTCGCTTTATTTTTGTTTATAGCGCAAAAAATAAAAACCGCAGAGGTGATCAAAGCTCTATTTGTGGGAAAAAAAGGATGCCAATTTTGTTTGGGAGCCACATCGCACGACTGCGCAATTGTCAGTTAAAGCGACGCAGTGCCAATTTGCAAAAAGGGGCCTGGTTCTTTAGCTGCATTTTGGCCCGGGGCTTAAGTGGTTAATGGCCATTTGTCTCATCGATTAAAATGCTCTGGAGCATACACACGACCAATGAAAAAAAAATTGAATTTTTTTTTCGTCATGAAAAATGTTCGTGTGTACGCGGCATAAGACTCAGGGCTGTCACTCCAATGGCATTGTATGGTATTTCCTTTCTCCCTCCCCAGCAGTTACATCAAAGGTTATGTAAGGAGGTAAGGGGGGGGGGCAGAGGAGCTTGGCTAGCACAGAGAGTAATTAGACACTCCCAGAAGAGGTGTGGGCTATGGCTGTTCTGGGAAAAGTTAAAGTGGATCTAAAGTCTGTGATACTTACCTTTCCTTTAACGGTCTGACATCGCTCGCTGGTGCCGGTGTCGTCTACCCAACTTCTTCAGGATGCCGGGCTGCAGCCATTTTCATTTGGCCATTGTGGGATAAAATCATTCCTGTGCATGCAGAGGTGAGCAGGTATCCCGGGACACACAGAATCATTTGCACAGCCCAGTGTACATACCAAAAAAAAAGCCTGTGAGCAGGCGGGTAGATTTATTTTATTATTGCACGTCTCTTCTGCAATATATAGCCTGCCTGCTTGCAGTCTTTAAGACTTTAGTTCCACTTTAAGAAAGCAGGGGAGTTATAATCACTTATAGAAAAGGAAAATGCTGTAGATGTTTAAAATATTTAAATTTTCGGTGCTTTTCCAATTCATTTTCTAAAGTTGGTGACAGGGTCTCTTTAATAATCAGACGTCAAGTACTATAAATGGTATTACTTGTGACTCAGCGGCATGGTTTATAAAAGCTTCTATTCCCCATACTGACACTGTGGAGGCAAATTCATGCACTGTCTGGGACTATACTGACAACGAGAACATTTTATAAATCTGCCTCGGCAACGTCTTTATCAAAGTATTTCTTCCACATCGGCTTGTGGTTTTTAATAGGCAACGAAGACTGTTAGAGCAAGAGTTGAAGAACAGGCACGTTAAAGCTGCATATGTAAAGCTATTGATCTTAAGCCATCATCTCATCTTTTTCTCTTCTTCTGCCATCAAGGAGCTCACCCTCTCTGTCAGACTGGTCAAATGTGGAGAATCTGACTAACAAGTTTATTATATCTGACACAGCTACAAGAAGAACAGAAAATCATTTCATGAGTCTTTCAGTATTTGTAGTACGCACCAACATCCCGGGGGAGTCTAGGCTGCCTTTGTGTTGTGTTTTAACCTACACTTGTTCCTGACATTGCGTCTGTAAATAATAAAAAGGCACATTTTGTATTTTGTTGGTAAATTTAATGATCACTTTTTTTTTTTATAATAAAAATCTTATAATAACATTACTACTATATTGTATATTTTTTCTGTTTCAAGAGGAAGCTGTGTATGCTGTATGCCATATTTACTATAGAGTTAAATTCTCCATTGCAGTAACCCATAACAACCAATAAGATCTTGCCGCTATGGTATACTACAGCGTACGTGTTGTGTTGCAAGGGCCATTTTTACCTACACATGGATGCACAGGTGTTCCTTGAATCCTTGTGTAGGCAGTCTTATTAATGTCTATTGGGACGCAACAGCTGCTCCCAAGTTGACATTCCTGCGGTGCGGCTACATGGCCCCAAAAGCATGCTGTTTTTTTTGGGGGGGGTTGCATATGAACCCCGCACATATGTTAAATTGGGAGCAGCGGCTGGGTCCATGCAGCTGCTGCGTTTCAATAGACATCAATAGGAATGCAACTGTGCAGGTAAACATGGCCCTGACATGGGCGTATACTACAGTACACCCCCATGTGAAAGAGGCCTATGAATCACTGCACTGACATTACTGAATGTTCACCTAATGCATTTGGATGTCAAAAACCATAAGCCAGACGGTTTATGGAAGTGCAGTTAAAATTACACCTTTAACCACTTCAGCCCCAGAAGATTTTACCCCCTTCCTGCCCAGGCAAAATTTCAGCTTCCAGCACTGCGTCGCTTTAACTGACAATTGCGTGGTCGTGCGACGTGGCTCCCAAACAAAATTTACGTCCTTTTTGTCCACAAATAGAGCTTTCTTTTGGTGGTATTTGATCACCTCTGTGGTTCTTATTTTTTATGCTATAAACAAAAAAAGAGCGTCAATTTTGAAAAAAACAAAATTTTTTTTACTTTTTGCTATAATAAATATCCAATTTAAAAAAACAAAAACAAAAAAAAAATGTTTTTTCTCACTTTAGGCCGATACGTATTCTTCTACATATTTTTGGTAAAATAAAAAAATCGCAATAAGCATATAGTGACTGGTTTGCGCAAACATTATAGCGCCTACAAAATAGGGGACATAATTATGATTTTTTTGTTATTATTTGTTTTTACTAGTTATGGCGACGATCTGCAATTTTTTTTATTGGGACTGCGACATTATGGCGGACACATCGGACACTTTTGACACATTTTTGGGACCATTCACAGTTATAAAGTGATTAGTGCTATAAATATGCACTGATTACTATATAAATGTGAATGACAGGGAAGGGGTTAACCATTAGGGGGCAGGGAAGGGGTTAAATGTGTAGCCTAGTGAGTGTTCTAACTGTAGGGGGAGGGGGTAACTGGGGGAGGTGACGGATCTGTGTCCCTATGTACAAGGGACACAGCATCGGTCTCCTCTCCCTGACAGAACGTGGAGCTCTGTGATTACACACAGAGCTCCACGTCCCTGCTCAGTTACTGGGCAATCGCGGGTGCCCGGCGGCGATCATTGCCGCCGAGCACGTGCATCGAGTTCCCAGCAAAGCGGCGCGTGCCCCCTAGCGGCTTTAAAAGACGAGGACGTCATATGACGTCCTGTCAGAACAACTGCGCTACCTTGCCGCCGTCAATTGACGGCGGCTGGTAGATAAGTGGTTAATGAAGTGGCAAAAGTAAGACAGTTTAAGAACATGGTCAAAAACAAAAGCCAGGGTTTGGATGCCAAAGCAGGTAATCAGACCAGGAAAACAAAAATCAGCATAGTCAGAAACAAATATCAGGAACAGGAATCCAAAGGGAAGTCAGCCAGGCCAAGTCATACACAGGAGCACACAAATGAATGCACTTAGCCATCATATACCATGCAAGTGCAAACAGAAAATGGGCTAATCTGCTTACATAGCAAAAAGTGGCTGGCTGTAGGCTGGACTAATAGGGCAGGTTAATTGTAACCAGGTGAGTCACTGTGGTAAAAAAAAAAGTGGCTGGTAATTAACGAGAAAAAGAAAAGATCTAATTGTTAAGTAGCAGGAGCCCAGCCCTGACACTGGATCAGGAAATGTTTATATGTTTCTAAGCACCTCCTTGATTCTAACTGATGTTCCCTGTCAGAGCTGGCTCAAGGGAAAGTTGATCAGATAGGATTAAAGCTGAAGTACAGGTATGTTTTTTGCTATGGTAGGCCCCTTTCACTTGGGCAATGTTGCTGTGTTGATTCACAATCTGTGGTTTGCAGGCAATCAGGAGGCAATATTTACTGAGAGATTCACAGAGGGATCTTTCACTGAAAATCCTCATTACCACTTCACAACCACAACCTCATTACCACTCCACCACCACATCCATTAGATGTACACTTCTTTGGGGTGCCTTGGCAGGTGGTATAACTTGTCAATTACAACAAAACTTGACTTTTTACCCCAAAGTGAAGCAAAGTCTTGCGGACTAGTTTTGCCACACCTATAGTGCCCATGTGAACGAGTCTATACTGCTATTAACTAACTGCATCATATATGAGGTGGTATCTTAGGCCACGTACACACGATCAGACCAAACCGATGAGACTGGTCCGACGGACCATTTTCATGGGACCACCGCTGAAGTGCTCTGATGGTCTGATGTGCGTACACACCATCAGTCCGAAATCCCATCGGGCCAGAATGTGGTGACGTAGAACACAACGACGTGCTGAAAAAACAAAGTTCAATTCTTCCAAGCATGCGTCGACTTGATTCTGAGCATGCGCTGGTTTTTGGTCCGATGCTTTTGTGTACTAACCATCGTTTTGGTCCGATGGGCCGTACACACGATCAATTTGGTCCGATGAAACTGGTCTTCGCGGCCTTAAAGTTTTGAGACTAGTTTTGTAACACGCCAACAGATGGCAGCACAAGGCTGCAGGCACAGTCACAGGGAACACCAACCTTCGTAAGTCAGTTTGCCAAAGAACATCGTCTGTGTACACCGGGAACCGTGCAACTGGTGCTATTCTGACCACTTGCATTACCATGTCTGCTATTTCATCATGGACAGCAAGCTAGAACAAAGAGCAGACATTTTAATCTGGATGCTCCCTGTCACCAAGATCTCCTCACACCTGAGTTTTTTGCCAGAAACAACATGATCTCACTTCAAAAAGAAGACTTCCAGGACACATTCTAGAAGTGGCAGGAAAGCTGGGAGTGATATATTGCTGTGCAAGGACACTATTTTGAAGGTTATAGTGTCTAAACGTAGATAAATAAAATACTTTCTTGTAAACAGAACTAATCTCTAAACTTTTTGATACCACCTCGTAGTATGTTATTTGTTATTTTGTCTATTGTTCCCCTTTAAAGAAAAACTGACCTGGAACAAGAATACAACCAAACTCTTAAATATAGATTTTAACACTTCCAAAAAGTGTGTTATTCTGTTCACCCAGTCTTGTGACCCAGGCAACCTTGTCAGACACAACAGTTAGGCTGCATTCACATCTAGGCGTTTTTACACCCGACGCCGCATACGCTGGAGGGGAAATTTATCATTCCCCTCTATGGAGATGGTTCACATCTCCACGCTGAATGCCGAAATGCCGAACGCCTGAAGCCCAAATCAAGTCCCGGACCCTTTTTTTCAGGCGTCTTCGGCGTTCGGCATAGGAGATGATGGACCTCTCCAAAAAGGGGGGTTAAAAACTAGGCGTTTTGTCGTCACAAATCGCGGTACAAAACGCCTCACATTTGTCGCCGCAATTCGCGGCTCAGGACGCGCGATTAGGTGTGAATTCAGCCTTAGATTGTCAACCTCTACCTCACAAGTAGCATGGTTTGCTCCAACACAATCCTGGAATGTTCATTGGACAGTGGGGAAGCAGCAGTATGCTAATGAGTTCTCATCTGCTCCCTCCTCCATCAGCATGTTTATTTCTGCCACATGTGCATTGCAAGAGAGCCTGATTGACACCTAGGGATGGTCCTACATATCTCTGTACACACAGCTGTACAGAGGATTACAGGAGGTAGATATCACGACACAACAAATTTATTTACTAATTATTTAATGGATAACCAACTTCACCATCTGTTTTTAATATTTGCCAGGCATTCCTGTGTCAACAATTCCAACACCTAAATAGTATTTTGTTATTTAGTGGTCACCTTTAATTATTAAATATTATGTAGCTCTTTCTTAAGCAGTATATAAAAATAAATCCTTGTCCAAAAAAAATCTAATAAATAAATATACTTTAAATACATATTTTATGCAAGGATATCTTAAGGTCATCTCAGCATTGGAAGAAAATTAAATATTGATTTACAAATTATTATTTTAACTAGAAAAGATAAATGTAGACTTGTCATTGGGATGGAATCCCCTCAATTTTCAATCAATAAATGCTGAATATCTTTGTAACGACTTGTGTATAGCTTGGCCAGACATCTATGTTTTCTTCCCTGTGCTTGTTGTGTCCTCAGGGATGTAGAATTATTTCTGCTGCTGGTCAACATATGGTTTACAGATTAATCTATACTCTGACATTGAATTAGGAAATCATCTAATCTTTTACATCAGTCCCTCAATTTTTTTATATAAATATTTTAATAGAAATTGAAAGCTGTGTGAACAAATTAAAAATTCTGATTATTTTTTATTCTCTATTATTTTTTTTATTATTTTTTTCATGTTCACAACATTTAAAAAAAAAAATGTGATCTTCCCTTTCATCCGTGTCAAAATTAGTACATGTTGGCTCAAGGAAATGTTTCATTCATTCAATTCCCTATACAGTTCCAGCAATTCCAACCTTACTGGTGAAAAGATAAATCAGAGACCACTGTGTTCTACCATAGGAGCAAGATGGGTATGAGCATTCAAGGTGAGTTGACTTAATTCCATAAAAAAGTATTGATGTAAATTGCTATTAAAGCAATTAGGAAAATAATCACTATTGATTTTGGATTTGTATATGCACATTTATCTTTGTCTATCTGGTTAGACTTTGTGTAACCTACGGAAATATACAGCAAACATAGAATAGCTAACAATGTTAAGGTCTGGTCCAGCTTAGGATATTTAGGCCACTAGATACCTTAGAATATCAACTAGTCTGCTAGCATGACTGCTATGCCAGATTTGATATAATATCTACTATGGGGAATGATATAACAGTTGCATCTTTTATTCTAAATATGGACATGTAGAGACGTCCCAGAGAACCAAAGCAGGCCATCCGATGTTCCTTGTGATCTTAAGATGAATTGTGTATTTTTTTTTTATATATTTTTACAATATACATACAGTATATTTAAAGAAATAGCTTTATGTGGATAATTTGATGCTATCAATGTATGTTCATTTTAGGAAAATTTGTCTCTATGCACAGTCTATAACAGGGGTGTCCAAACTTTTTTTCAAAGAGGGCCAGATTTGATGAAGTGAACATGTGTGAGGGCCGACCATTTTGCCCGACATTCTTTGATCTATTAAAATGAAATGCAAATTAACAAATACGCTGCCCAACAAGAATTCTCTTGCCTTTGTGGCTGTGTGTGGTGAAATAAAATAAACTGTGAAGCAAAATAAGGGTCACCACCCCCGAATGCAGCCTCCCCAGTGCCCGAGTGCAGCCTCTGAATACAGCCTCACAAGTGCCATAAATGCAGCCTTACCACTGCCTCCATGCAGCCTGATCCATGAGCATCTGCAGCCTCAGAGGGGACAGGGAGGGGGGGCGGGATGAGCGCAAACAGATTACATACAGAAGTATCTCCTGTTTGCTCGGCAGCCTCTTTAATACAAAGTCCTGCCTCCTATGATAGACAGAACAGTCGTCCAATGCAAGCCCAGGAGACGGGACTTTCTATTACAAATGCCACAGAGTAAACAGGAGATTCTCCTGTATGTAATCTGACTGAATTCATCCGGCCTCCTCCCTATAAGAACGATAAATACAATGGGCCAGATTCACAGAGCCCTTACTCCTGTCTAACTGGTGTTAGACTGGAGTAATTTCAAATTGTGCGCGTTTTTTAGCTAGTCGAAAACCTCAAACCATGAATAGACGGCTGCGGGCTTCAATTCGACTGGATTACGTGTTCGTACGCCTTCAGATCTACGCTGCAATAAAATTGCGGCCACTGGGGGGACTTCCCGTCGTTTTCCGCGTCGGGGTATGCAAATGAGCTTTTGCCGGCGATCCCCGAAATTATGATCTTCATTCGCAATCTCTTACGGCATCTTTAGTCATCTTTTTTTTGCGTAACACTATACCAGCTTTTTGCTGCTCTAATATTAGACAGCCCATGTTAAGTATGGCCGTCGTTCCCGCGTCGAATTTCTACGTTTTCCGACATCTTTTATTATTTTTAACGTAAGTCGTCCGGGAATAGGAATGTTCGTAAACGACGCTACTCAAACAACGAATGACGTAACGACGTGATTTCGCGCAATGCACGGCGGGAAATTTCTGAACGGAGCATGCACAGTTCGATCGCGCTTAATTTAAATGCTTCACGCCCCCTAATCACGTATTTCAATTACGCGGCGAGAAATAGACTACGCCGCCGTAGCGTACGGGCAAAAATCTACCAGAATTCAGTGTAGAGCCTGGTGAAATACGGCAGCGTAGAGTATTTTGATTACGCAGCGCAATATTAAGTGTATCTGAATCTGGCCCAGTATATCCCTGGCGGCGCTCAGGGATTCATTGGGGTCCCAAAATATATATATATATCGAAAAAATTACCAGTTGGGCCGCCTTAAACTGGAATGAGGGCCGCAATTGGCCCGCAGGCCGGACTTTGGCATGCCTGGTCTTTAATATGTATATAAATAAGCCATGTATGCTTAAATAATAATACAACGTCCCCTACAGGATAACACTACTAGTGCATAGACATTATGGGCCAGATCCACAGAGCTAGTACACCGGTGTATCTCCTGATACGCCGGCATACTTTCAAATTACCCACGTCGTATCATTAGTTTGAATCCTCAAACCATGATACGACGGCTTCGGGCTTCGAT
The DNA here is from genome assembly GCA_029574335.1 of Rana kukunoris. NCBI lineage: Eukaryota > Metazoa > Chordata > Amphibia > Anura > Ranidae > Rana > Rana kukunoris. The sequence continues at coordinate 68,118,342 of CM056053.1, read as the reverse complement.
CCGACAGGCTTACGTCTTCGTACGCCTTCGGATCTACGCTGCAATCTTTTTGCGCCCGCTGGGTGGAGTTTACGTCGTTTTCAACATCGGGTATGCAAATTATCTTTTTACGGCGATCCACGAAGTTACGATCGGCCGTCGCATTCTCTAACGTCGTCGCTAGTCGGCTTTTTCCGGCATATAGTTAAAGCTGCTATTATCCGGTCTATAGTTAGACTTGCCATGTTAAGTATGGCCGTCATTCCCGCGTCCAATTTTCAATTTTTTTTTTTTGCGTAAGTCATCCGTGAATAGGAATGTACGTAAATTATGCTACTAAAAAAAAAAAAATACGTTTCGCGCAATGCACGGCGGGACATTTTTGAACGGAGCATGCGCAGTTCGATCACCGTGGGGACACGCCTAATTTAAATGATTCCCGCCCCCTAATCGCGTATTTCGATTCCGCCGTGAGAAATACACTAACTCGCCGTACCTTACGGGCCAAAATCTTCCTGGATTCGACTTAGAGCCAGGTAAAATACAGCGGCGTAGTGTATCTCAATACACAATACACTGCGCCAGGGCAATTGTATGTGGATCTGGCCCTACATTCGTAGAATAGGAATATGAAAGATTTTTTTTTAAATCTTTTCTAAAAATTTGGAAAATGTAAAAACACATCCATCATTAATAAATAAACATATATTTAACAAAAAAACACCATAAGCTAATATCAAAAAGTCCCCAGATATGTGCAAATTAAATTCCCAATTTAACTTCACACATATAAAGCCTAGTATTAAAAAAATATTAATTCCAACCAAAGCACAAATGTCACCTATCCACAGTGCTCACCTCTTTTACAAATAGAGCTTTTTTTTGGTGGTATTTGATCACCTCTGCGGTTTTTATTTTTTGCGCTATAAACAAAAACAGAGCGACAATTTAAAAATAAATCAATATTTTTTACTTTTTGGTAAAAAAAAAAAATATCCCCAAAAAATATATAAAACAAATATTTTTTTTTCCGCAGTTTATGCCAATACATATTCTTCTACATATTTTTGGTTAAAAAAAATCGCAATAAGCGTTTATTGATTGGTTTGCACAAAAGTTATAGCGTTTACAAAATAGGGTATAGTTTTATGGCATTTTTATTAATTTTTTTTTTACTAGCAATGGCAGCGATCATTGATTTTTTTTTCATGACTGCGACATTATGGCAGATACATCGGACAATTTTGACAGATTTTTGGGACCATTCTCATTTTCACAGTGAAAAGTGTTATAAAAATGTACTTATTAGTGTGAAAAATACAATGCCAGTGATGGAGTTAACCACTAGGGGGCGCTGTAGGGGTTAAATGTGACCTCATTTGTGTTTCTAACTGTCGGGGGAGTGGCTGTACGTGTGACGTCACTGATCGTCGTTCCCTATGTCTGTTCCAGACGATCACTGACACTGCCACTGAGAAGAATGGGGAAGGTGTGTTTACACTCTCTCCCTCTCCGCGTTCTTCAGCTCCTGTGACCCGATCGCGGGACACCATCGGCGATTGGGTCCATGGGTCCCACGAGTGCGGTCACGGAGCTTCGGACTGAGTAGTGAGCGCGCCGCCAGCGGCTGGGCTTCCTAAAGGGGACATGTACGCCCTTGTGCCCAGCCGTACCATTCTGTTGACGTATGTAAGGGGCGTTCGTAGATAGAAACAAACTATGTAGCTTTGACTAAAGTTGAATAATAAACTTGCTATATGTGGGGGGCATTTATGTACCTCCTGAATCCTGACTGGAATACCCCCAGGATGTTGGTAGGAAATTGCTGAGTGAGGCCTAGTTGCTACTGCTCACCTCCACCAGTAGAACTAAGTCCCTTCTCCTTAGTGGACAACATCTGGACAGAACTTTCCTCCTCTTGGCAGCCTGTGGCCTTCTCTTGGCAGCCTGTGTCTAAGAGGGCAGTGTGCCATTTTCAGGCTGGACTACTCCAATCTGGGACAATACTCAGAGTTCAGTGTGCTCACAGTATAAATACATTCATCCATCCCACCTTCAGACCCAGCTCTCTGGGAATGTATCCATATTCATGCTGCTATCTGCATAACATATCACCTACTATTCAGAAACGGCTCCAGTCTCCTGGATGCAGAGGAAGCTATAGGCCAGACTGGCAGCAGCTGAAAAAACTAAGCAGACCTAACTAGCAGACTGCAGCTTCACTGATTACAGTGAGCATAACATTACCTACCGTGTGGCAAATAAATTTGCCTACAGAAAACACAACTTAACAGCTATTTAACTATCCTACCACTTACCTAAGAGGATTCTATATTCATTTATTAACACAATGCTTCAATTGGCAGATCTCCCGTTTCACATGTGTCTCTGGATCCATATTTATAAATCAGTTGTAGGTAATTTTTCAAGGCTTGTTAGATAAGCCATTACCTCATGTTCACAGTGCTGATAAAATAGCTGTATAATTTTCCAGGTTACATATGTTCACCTTTTAGAATTCTAGTGGACATTATTACTGTATTGAGCTTCACATTATTCATTCCAACCAAATGTTCCCTTTGCAGCTTCAAATTGGTATATTATGTTTATAAGGGATATCAGCTAAATTGTATATGATATTAAAAAACCCATTATTTCATGGTCCTTTACTCATATAGTTTCAAAGTAAGAACTAGCTGAGTCAAATATATAAGGAGAAGTAACACAATATAGTATATCCTTGACTTAAAAATAGTGTGTGTGAACCTTTAGCTGGAGGACCTAAATTAAGTGTCTCAAGTGCAAGGCTAGAGTTGTCAAGCCATTCTTTATTTGGCTTGTGGATATTTGGCCTTCACTGTCATCCAGAGCTTTAATTATCTAGCTGGTAAATTAAATGTTACTTCTAAAATCTGGAAAACTAATAATGCAACCTTCACATGTCAACAATTAATATATAGTATTAACCTGTCAGCAGGATAATACTTTATAATAATAAAGCTACTTGTAAACAATGAATGTTAGCATATATTGGGTTAGTTGTTATCATTTGTAAAAGAGAGTGAGGAATATGGAATACTTTGATTGATTGATTATTTATGCATTATTTGTAAATAAGTAATTAATGGGGTGTATTTTCTAAAGGAATAGACTGCTCACTTAGCAGTTAACCTGTGTTCACTTCAATCCACCATTTTTTTTTATTACTATGCATGTGATTGCGTATTTGATGAGAGCCAACTGGGCTAACTTAGATTTCTACACCTGTAGTAAATTACAGTAGCTTATTGACTGTAATTTGTAGTATACTGACCTATGTAATTTAATTAAGCTCATGATTAGTAGAAATAAAAAATAGCAATGAACACAGCTTTTTTTAAAGGAATGTCTAGGGATTTCTCATATATTAACTTTATGTTTTATTCAGGAGTAAAAAAAATCTAATTTATCTACAGTAAGTGCATATAAACTATTGCATAGTATAGTTAATATATATATATATATATATATATATATATATATATATATATATATATATATATATATATATATACAGCTGTGCTCATAAGTTTACATACCATGTCTACTCTTTTTAACCACTTCAATACAGTGCACTTAAACCCCCTTCTTACCCAGACCAATTTTCAGCTTTCACTTTGAATGACAATTACTCAGTCATGCAACACTGTACCCAAATAAAAATTGCGTCCTTTTTTTCACACAAATAGAGCTATCTTTTGGTGGTATTTAATCATTAGTTGGTTTTTTATTTTTTGCGCTATAAATAAAAAAAGACGGTAGATTTTGTGACAAAATTGCATTTTTCTTTGTTTCTGTCATAAAATTTAGCAAATTAGTATTTTTTCTTCATAAACAGGTGACAGGGCAGGTCACTGGTGGGTGACGGGTGACAGGGCAGGTCACTGGTGGGTGACAGTGACAGGGTACGGTCACTGGTGGGTGATGGTTGCACCGCTGATGGCAGTCTATTTATGTGACAGGTGTACTTTATGGGTGACTGTTGGGTGACTGGTGACAATTGGGGGGGCAAAGGGACAGATGTGGTGTTTGTGCAGACACTACAGTAACACAGAACTGTAACTCACTGCTTCTAGCTCTTCTCTCCTCACACTGGAAATGATGTGTGAGGGGAGAAGAGCTGATCACGTGGTACACAGCCCTGACCAATGGCTGTGTACCATTGTCGGTGACGAGCAGTGTTCCCGGCAACACGTTGCCACCGACGGGCACGCGCGGCTCGATCGCGATCGCTCACACGCACCGTGCACTTTGGTGGTGTTGCCATGCGTGATCAGCCGTGACTTCATCACGGCCAATCACGTGGTTAACAGCGCATCCACCCCTGTCGGTAATGAGCGGTGTCTCCGTGACACGCCGCTACTGACAGTATAGGGATGCGCGCACGCGGTCGCGCGCATTCCCTATTCAAATGACTGCACGTCATATGACGTGCAGTCAGAATATTGGAGTCCTCCGCCCGCCGTCATTTGACGGTGGGCGGTGGACAAGTGGTTAAATTATAATGACAACAGAAACTACCCAAATAACCCTGATCAAAAGCTTACACATCTCATTTCTTAATACCGTGTATTGCCCCCTTTAACATCAATGACAGGTTGAAATTGTGTGTGGTATTTGTGGATGAGGTTCTTTATCTTCTCAGATGGTAAAGCTGCCCATTCCTTTTGGCAAAAAGCCTCCAGTTCCTGTAAATTCTTTGGCTGTCTTGCATGAACTGCAAGTCTGAGATCTCCCCAGAGTGGCTCAATGATATTGAGGTCAGGAGACTGAGATGGCCACTCCAGAACCTTCACTTTATTCTGCTGTAGACAATGACAGGTCAACTTGTCCTTGTGTTTTGGATCATTGTCATGTTGGAATGTCCAAGTACGTCCCATGCGCAGCTTCCTGGCTGATGAATGCAAATGTTCCTCCAGTATTTTTTGATAACATACTGCATTCATCTTGCCATCAATTTTGACCAAATTTTCTGTGCCTTTGTAGCTCGCACATCCCCAAATCATCAGCAATCCACCTGTGTTTCACAGTTTTCATCCCTCCAAATGACTTTGTGCCAGAAGGTTTGAGGCTTGTATCTGTGCTGTTTGGCGTATTGTAAGCGGATACTTTGGGCCAGATTCTCTTAGATGCGCGCCTAATTATGCAGGCGTTGTGCATCTCAGATGCACTACGCCGACGTAACGCGGAGTGGCAAGTACCGTATTCCCTAAGTAAATGCGCTCCAAGATGCGCCTACGTCGCGTAAAATCATCGGCGTAATCCGGCGCAACTCCAAAGTAGGAGGGAAGTGGGCGTGTTGCATTGTAATGAAGCGTGACCCCATGCAAATGCAGGCCGGGACGAACGGAGCATGCGCCGTGACGTGGATGACCCGCGCCGTGACGTGGTTGACCCGCGCCGTGACGTGGATGCCTTCTGCGTATGCGCAAAGCCTCCCTACGATTTGCCGGCGCAGGGTATATAATGCGCCCACACATGCGCCCGTGCAGCGCAAACGTCTCCCAATTTTCTTGATAGTGACGGCCAAAGTTTGTGCAGGACAAAATGACAAGTGCTGTTAAGGAGAGGAGGAAGAAAAATTTCTCCCCAGAGGAGAGGGCCATTGTTGTGAGGGGAGTATGTCTATGTAATGTTTGGCCATTTTTCCAGGAGTGTATTTGTGAGGTCAGGATCTTGCTTTGTTCACTGGTCCAAATCATTTGGTGGAAGGGGATTATGGTGTGGGGTTGTTTTTTAGGAGTTGGGCTTGGCCCCTTAGTTCTTTGAACTCTTAAGGGGTCAGCATACCAAGAAACTTTGGCAAATTTCATGGTACAAATTTTGTGGGAACAGTTTTGGGGATGGCCCCTTCCTGTTCCAATATGACTGCACACCAGTGCGCAAAGCAAGGTCCATGACCTCAACCCGTTTGAACACCTTTGGTATGAATTAGAATGAAACAGGCCTTCTGGTCCACATCAGTGCCTGACCTCACAAACATTCCCATAGACCGAGGATATGCAATTAGAAGACCTCCAGCTGTTGCAGAACTACGATTCCCATGAGGCATAGCAAGACTGACAGCCACAAGCATGAGACCTAGAGTCAGAGGCATGATGGGACTTGTAGTTTTGCAACAGCTGGAGGTCCGCTAATTGCATATCCCTGCCATAGACCATAGACACACTCCTAAACCTTGTGGACAGCCTTTGCAGAAGAGTTGAAGCTGTTATACGGTGGGCCAGCTCAATACTGAACCCTACGAACTAAGACTGGGATGCCAATAAAGTTCATGTGCGTGTAAAGGCAGGCTTTGCAATACTTTTGATAATATAGTATGTATATATATATATATATATATATATATATATATTGTAAGCTGGGGATAGGTAGCGGGTACAAAAGCTCCCTGGGATGAGCCAGCACAGATACCAAAGTCCATAGGATCAGTGAACAACAGTGGGATGTTTATTGATGCTATACAAAGTCTATTTACAGGTGCTGTACAGTGTGCAGAAAACAAAACAAAAAAATAGCCAAACAAACACCTAGCCGTGTCTCGGCTCTAACTACATGGTATGCAGGTCCTAACTACTAAGCTAAACAAGCCTACCGCTTGTTAGCTCAAACACAAACTTCTCACCAGTTTTTTTCAGCAGCCTCCTTGCTCTCACAGATTCACACTGTTTCCCAGGACAGAGCAATGGCTGTTAGCTCAGGTGAGCTTAAATTGGCCTGGGGGAGAGGGCCAACACCTGACCTGGATCAGGGCTCAGAGATCCCTGAACGTGTAAGAGAGGAGCCTGGGAGAGGTATAAACCCCGAACTGGACTTTCCCAGGCTCTCTCTGGGATGCTCTGCTACACACCCTCCCCCCTTGTTTCAACCCCAGGGTTGGAACACCTGTAGCCCAACAGGAGTGAACACGGGACAGAGCATCTACATTTCCCATCTCAACACCTGGCCTGTGTTTTACTGTAAAGGAATAATACTGTAGAGCCAAAAACCACCGGTTCACCCGCCTATTTGTCTCCTTCTTTTGGGCCATCCATTTCAAGGGAGCATGGTCAGTTATTAGCTCAAACTGGCGCCCTAACAGGTGGTACCTGAGCGCGTCCACGGCCCACTTTATGGCTAAGCATTCCTTTTCAATGACTGCATACTTTTTCTCATGATCATTGAGCTTTCTGCTTAGGTAGACCACAGGGTGTTCTTCCCCGTTGTGTACCTGTGACAATACTGCCCCGATACCTACATCAGAGGCATCTGTCTGTACCAAAAAGTCTTTGGCGAAATCGGGGGAGTATAGCACTGGCTGTGCACAAAGAGCTTTTTTCAGGGCTTGGAAAGATTCTTCCGCTACTGGGGACCATTTCGCCAATACAGAGTCTTTCCCTTTCGTAAGGTCTGTCAGTGGGGCAGCTAAAGTTGCAAAATTTGGGATAAATCTTCTATAATACCCCGCAATGCCAAGAAAGGCCCTGACCTGCTTCTTGTTTGCCGGACGTGGCCACTATTTTATTTACTTGGGGCTTTATGACACCACGGCCAATAGTGTAGCCCAAATACTTGGCTTCCTCTAGACCAATGGCACATTTTTTGGGATTTGCCGTAAACCCTTCTTTGAAGAGGGAATCGAGGACTGCTTGGACACGGGGCAAGTGAGAGCCCCAGTCAGTGCTATGCACCACTATGTCATCCAGATAGGCTGCAGCATACTGTCGGTGAGGTCTTAGGGTCCTGTCCATGGCCCTCTGAAATGTCGCAGGGGCATTTTGCAACCCAAAAGGCATCTTTTTATATTGAAAGGAACCCTCCGGGGTCACAAATGCAGTCTTCTCTTTGGCACTAGCAGTCAGGGGTATCTGCCAATAACCTTTTGTCAAGTCCAAAGTAGTCAGATAGCGAGCCTTGCCAAGTCGGTCTATAAGTTCATCTACTCTGGGCATTGGGTACGTGTCAAACTTTGTCACTGCATTAAGCTTCCTGAAGTCATTACAGAACCTCCAGGTGCCATCCGGTTTTGGGACTAACACGATGGGGCTCGACCAATCACTATTGGATTCCTCAATGACATCTAGCTCCAACATTCTTTTAACTTCAGCACTGATGTCCTTTCTCCTCGCTTCAGGAATTCGGTACGGTTTGAGCTTGACACGGACCCCAGGTTCAGTAACAATATCATGCTGAACCTCCGAACTCGTGCCAGGCAACTCTGAAAATTTCTCTCTATTCCTTATCAGGAACTCTCTAGCTTCCTGTTTTTGGGAAAATGACAGGGTGTCCGGAATCGTGACCTCAGGGATCAGAGGGGATTCAGTACCCTTAGGCGTTACCGGGAGTTAACGCCAGTCTATCCTTCCAGGGCTTTAACAGGTTTACGTGGTAAATCTGTTCCGGCTTCCTTTTACCTGGTTGATACACCTTGTAATTAACTTCCCCAACTCTTTCAATTACTTCAAAGGGGCCCTGCCACTTAGCCAGGAACTTGCTCTCAACAGTGGGAACTAATACGAGGACCCTGTCACCTGGTGAGAAAACACGGAGTTGGGCCCCCCCGGTTGTATATTCTCTGTTGGGCTGCTTGTGCCTGTAGTAAATGTTCTTTCACCACTGGTATTACTGCTGCAATCCTGTCCTGCATTTGAGCGATATGCTCAATTATGCTTTTGTGAGGTGTCTGTTCCCCCTCCCAAGTTTCCTTGGCTATGTCCAAGAGTCCCCGAGGGTGTCTCCCGTAAAGCAACTCAAATGGAGAGTACCCTGTAGAGGACTGGGGAACCTCCCTGATAGCAAACATCAGGTACGGTATCAGAAAGTCCCAGTCTTTCCCATCTTTGTCAACAACCTTTTTTAACATGCCCTTTAACGTCTTATTAAAACGTTCCACCAAGCCATCTGTTTGCGGATGATACACAGAGGTTCGCAACTGCGTCACCTTAAATAACTTGCACAGCTCCCTAGTTATCCGTGACATAAATGGGGTACTCTGGTCTGTAAGGATTTCTTTAGGGATGCCAACCCGACTGAACACCATAAACAGCTCTTTGGCAATATTTTTAGCAGACGCGGCGCGTAAGGGAACGGCCTCTGGATAACGGGTAGCGTAATCCATAATCACGAGGATATGCTGATGACCACGGGCGGATTTGGGGAGCGGACACACAAGGTCCATTGCAATCATCTCGAAGGGCACTTCAATAATGGGCAAGGGCACTAAAGGACTTCGGAAGTGGGGCTGGGGGGCTGACATATGACACACCGGACAGGATTGACAATAATTTTCAATATTTTTCTGTATCCCAGGCAGGTAAAACCTGCGCAACACTCTTTCAGTGGTTTTCTCAACCCCTAAATGGCCTCCTAGCAAGTGCCCATGGGCAAGTTCCAACACCACCCTTCTATAAGGCTTAGGGACCACCCACTGTTCAATAACTTCATCATTCTTTTTATATACACGATACAGTAAATCATCATTGCTGCTGAAATAAGGAAAACAGGGCCTATCCCCTGGTTCGACAGGTACATCATTAATCACCATTACATTTTCCCAGGCCCTGGCAAGGGTAGGGTCTTTTCTCTGCTCAGTACCAAAATTTTCCTTGTGCACATTGAGGTCAGTAAACTCCAACGTAGGCTCCGAGTCGGCAGATTGCTGTCCGGCTCTACTGGTTGTGGGGACTTCCTCAGGCTCCTCCAGCTCCCCTGCCATAACCGAGAAAGGAAAACTTGGAGAGCCCTGAGATGAGTCCCCTGAACCCACAATATCGGAAGTAGCCAGGAGCTCTGGCTCTGCGACTGAGTCAGGTACTGCGACCGGGTCGGGACGATCCCACAGCTCCCAAAACGTAGGGAAGTCCCTACCAATGATGGCCTCATGCACCAAGTGGGGCACAAGTCCGACCGCATGAGACACCGTACCTAAGCCAGTTTTAAACTGAACTGTGGCTATAGGATACTCCCGGGTATCCCCATGTACACAGATCACAGCAACTTTTTTTTCATGAAAATTCACAGTTTTAACTATCTCAGCTGTAACCAAAGTAACCAGACTTCCAGAGTCCAGTAAGGCCGTAATAGGCTTATCATTAACCGTCATGTGATACATGTGTTTCCCCACATTTGGCACTGCAGCGCATGAAACAGCAGCAAACATAGACTGCCTTCTAATAGACAGATCACACTGCATTGGTTTATCAGTCAAAGGACAATTTGCTGCAACATGTCCCAGCTCTTGGCAACGAAAACACCTGATGTTTCCCCAAGTTAGTTTGCTGACAGGCAGTGGTTTCCCTTGCTTGGGACGCCAAACTTCTGTCCTGGCACCAAACATCCTCCCCCCTATTTCCTTGCCATGCTTACCACCCACTTCCCCTGGAACAGTCTTACCGGTTGCCTGGGGAGACCGTGGCTTTGGGTGGAAAGTCCGTGTGGCTGTTGGGGTGGTGACCAGGTTCTCTGCAGCAAAGTACCTTTCGACGAGTTCCACCAAGTTATCTGCCGACTTGGGGTCCCCTTGACTCACCCACCTCTGCAGGGGAATTGGGAGTGACCTCAGGAATTGGTCCATGACCACACACTCCACTATTTGTGGCGCAGACAGGGACTCCGGCTGTAGCCATTTTCTCACCAGGTGGATTAGGTCGAACATCTGCGATCTTGGGGCCTCTCAATTTGGAAGAACCAGTTGTGGACCCGTTGGGCTCGAACGGCCAAGGTGACACCGAGTCGCGCCAGAATTTCCTGCTTGACCTTTTCATAGTCTCTCGCTTCTGCCGACTCCAGATCATAGTAGGCCTTCTGCGATTCACCAGAAAGTAAGGGGGGCGATCAGTCCTGCCCACTTGGTTTTCAGCCAACCTTCCCTCTCAGCGGTCCGTTCAAATGTTAGCAGGAAGGCCTCTGGATCATCATCCGTAGTCATTTTAGACAGAAAGCGAGCCACATGGATGGCTGAAGGCTTGTCTCTAATATCCTTGATTTCCGCAGGTGCCCACTGTGCTAGCGTTTCTGCAACCTTAGTCAGGGTTTTCCTATCCGCTTCTGCAGCAGTGGCAAGCTGTTCAAACAGCCTCTGCGATTGCTCCTGTACAGCACTAATCTGCCTCTGCGATTGCTCCTGTGCGATAGCGTTGGCTTGCTGCAGCGCAGCATTAGTTTGCTGTTGTGCAGCGTTTGCTTGCTGTTGTGCAGCATTGAATAGCACCATTTGTTTGAGGATTTCCTCCATGTTGTCACTTTAGGTACTGGCCTTTTAAATAGTAACTTACTATTGCTGCCCGCATTCTCCACCATATGTAAGCTGGGGATAGGTAGCGGGTACAAAAGCTCCCTGGGATGAGCCAGCACAGATAACAAAGTCCATAGGATCAGTGAACAACAGTGGGATGTTTTATTGGTGCTATACAAAGTCTATTTACAGGTGCTGTACAGTGTGCAGAAAACAAAACAAAAAAATAGCCAAACAAACACCTAGCCGTGTCTCGGCTCTAACTACACGGTATGCAGGTCCTAACTACTAAGCTAAACAAGCCTACCGCTTGTTAGCTCAAACACAAACTTCTCACCAGTTTTTTTCAGCAGCCTCCTTGCTCTCACAGATTCACACTGTTTTCCAGGTGAGCTTAAATTGGCCTGGGGGAGAGGGCCAACACCTGACCTGGATCAGGGCTCAGAGATCCCTGAACGTGTAAGAGAGGAGCCTGGGAGAGGTATAAACCCCGAACTGGACTTTCCCAGGCTCTCTCTGGGACGCTCTGCTACAATATATATATATTTCTATTTCTAATTTCTATTGCTTCCTGTCCTAGGTGCGGCTCCACTGAGGCCGATTATATACATATGTTTTGGTCATGCCCAGCTTTATCAACATATTGGAAGGACTTTTTTTTGTTTGTTTAAAGACACCCTACACTTCCCTATTTCTCTCACTCCGGAGGTTGGATTGCTGGGAGTGCTCAATGACTTTATATCTACAATTCATGCTCAAACTCTGATACGCACAGTTTTATTCTATGCTAGGAAAATTATTCCGTTGCATTGGAAGAGTGCATCTGCTCCTGATATTCAAATGTTGTATCGTATGGTGAATAAGGTCTTACCCATCTTTAAATGCATATATAAGGGCAGGGCTTGTCCCAAAAAGTTTACCAAGATCTGGCAGCCCTAGCTTGATATTGCGGACTCCTATTGGATACCCCGCTCTCTCAACCATAATGGGCTACAAGCAGGAGGGATGAGGTTGTTCTGGTGGTTGCTGGATGGATGGGTGGTGGTTGGGGTGTGAGCGGATCCGTGTTTGGGTGTGGGCGGGTGGATGGTCAGGGCAGTCGCTTGGGTGTGTGTGAGTGTGAGTGTGGTCAGTTTAAATGTACTACAACTGATAGGTATTTCTACTGTTTACTACAGTATGTTTATACGATATGGGGCACAGTGCAGTCCACGGTGAATACCCTGGAGCACTTGTTATGGTTCCTCCATTGAGGAATCGGGGTACTTACTCTCAGGGAAAAGTCGATGTCTGCTATGAAAATGTTGACTCTATGTTAATCTATGCAAGAGCTGTAACCGTTACTGTGCCTTTTTGATGATTGTATTTGCAGAAAACAAATAAACAAAGTTTAAAATAAAAAGATTATAAAAGACTAACTATATACATTCATAATAATATTATAATAATAAATAATAATACAATAATATAAAATATAAATATAGTAATATAAATTAATATACCGGTACATTAAGGGGCTAATTTACAAAAGGCAAATAGTCTGCTTGTACTTTGCAAGAAATATATCACTTACCAAGTTAGCATACTGAATGTGGTGAAAATTCAAGTAAAAAAAAATGTGAAAGAAAAAAACTGTATTTGTGCTTGCCTATAGTTGGATGAAAGAAGTCAGAAGCTCTTCACTTCAATAACTAAACTAAAGGCACATTCGCTGGTAAAGTGAAAATTCCCTTGCAAAGTGAACAGCCTATTTGACTTTAGCAAGTCATCCCCTATAAGCCCAAGGTCCAGCATATAATAAACATAATAAATACTACTTATTGTAAAGGTTATTGCACAAAATTGGCAGATTACACCTAAATCGACTACTATAAATAAAGCGAAAGAAAAAACAAATGTTTTATTTGTTTTCATCTATATTACGTAAAAAATGAAAACAAACAAATATACTTGAATGATGCAGTCCTATAATTCTGAAGTTTACCTTGGAATTAAACCTCATACATTTATTTTCACCACATTAAAGCAGACATGGCATGCATTTCATTGAGGTGTCACTAACTGGAGAAGGCCTCGGCGTTCAGCACCATGGAGAGAGGACACAGGACGCTGCACACAGGATCAGCTATTTCTATGTAAATTGCCCATATTGCATTACCTCATTATAATTTAAGAAAAAGCCCGACCTTTTATGAAGGATGAAAACACTTTATTATTGTAGTAATAACTGTGTGAAGCGTTTGCTTCTGTTTGGCCATGCCTCCATATTAACATGTCTAGTTTACCTGACCAGAACCAGATCCCATGACGCAAAGCAAGCTTGATCTGTAGTAGCCCAGTCTGTATAATGTAGCGAAGGGTGGGACACGATGTGATCGGCACATGCGCACTAAAGCAAACTGAAGCAATGGCAAGTATGTGACGTTGCTTTAGACAGTGTGCTGTTACCAGCGGCTTCTGTGCGCATGCGCGGGAGTGACGTCATCACGGCTCCGGCCAAACACAGCACTGGAGCCGCGAAACCCCAAAGTAACCCATGGTAGAGATGTTGCCGGCTGGAGGGGGTTAATGAGGATCGATGCAGGGGCTTCGATGTGAAGTAAGTAATTCATAATGAGCTTATATGCAATGCATACTAACTCATTATGCCTTTTTCTTTTTTTTTTTTTTTTTACAAGGGTTTACAACCACTTTAAGATCATCGCTATTTCTTTAATCTTTAACTCAAATCTTCATTTTGCAACTTCTCTCATGATTCAAAATTCTATTTGTAATGAAATTTATGTCCCATTGATATGTCTCTCCACTTTCCCTTTAGTCAGTTGTCACAGGAACATGTTTCCCCAGTGGAAGATCTCTTCTTAATTTTTGTTCCAGTGACAACCCAAAAGTTCCTAGTTGCCATGACAAATAGAGAGGATGAATCTATCATGCAGGGACACATCAGTAAAAACCTGGCAGGGGTTTTAATCCCCCTCCCTACTCTATGCAAAATTAATACAAAATGTATTTATATACACTATAATATTTATTTGAAATGCAATCGTTTTGTAAATTATTATTTTGCATTTTTTAAGTTTGTACATGTTGTTATCTTTATGGGCAATCATATTTCTGTCATACAAAGTCAGCAGTGCCATAAAAGTGCATTTGTTTTTTCTATTGCAATTTCTAAAAGCAATATTAAACCCAAAAGGAAACGCTGATTATATTGCAGCTTACCAATACTGTGATGTGATCGCTGCATGTGTTTTCTTTTTCTTTCTTTCTCATTTTTTCATCTAGTATTTCACAGAACAAGCTCTCTTGCAGGTACAGGGATGGGACAAACCATTTAATGCTGGCAGAGGTGCTTAACATGATCACCTTTTTTTTATTCATGTAGAGCCTTTACCCAAACAGTAAAAAAAAAAAGTTTGATGTAACTGATATAAGCTGGTATTAAGCTTTAAATTGTTACTGTATTTAAAGTAACATTAAAGATTTGTTGTTTTGTTTAGTTTACAATAACACGCATATTATATTTACCTGCTCTGTGCAATAGTTGTGTACAGAGCAGCACCAATCCTCATCATCTGGGGTCTCCACGGTGCTCCTGGCTCCTCCTCTTTGGCAAGTGCCCCCATAGGAAGCTGCTTCCTATGGAGGCACTTGTGTGGGCTTGTCTGTGTCCATTGATACAAAAAAGGTGGCTCAGTCCTGCCCCTCCACTCCCTCTTCACAGAGTGTGATTAATAGCAGTAGCAATCATCAGCTACCCCTGCTGCCAGTACTGTGCAGTGAGGAGGGGACCGATCAAGGAGGGCCACAGCTCTTGTGCACATTGCTGGATCAAAATAAGGCTCAGGTAAGTATAGGAGGGCTGAGGGACACACGCAGCACAGAAGTTTTTTTACCCCAGAGGTGCTCAATCGGTGCCCGTGGGCCACATGGCCCTCAAAGCTCTCTTATGTGGCCCCTAGCTGACCTCAAATTGCAGGAGTTTTGATGTGCTTTCAGAAAGTGCACCACACAATATAATAGATATAATACGTTTATGGCAAAGCACAGCAAACCCCCAGAAAACGGCGCAGGTATAGTGCGCTGCACCCATGGTGTGGGTAAACCACAGTGCATCCGTGTGAAAGCATTTTTATAGTTAGTCAGGTTGAAAAAAGTCCATCCAGTTCAACCATAAAAAAAAAATAAACAAACAAAATAAAACACAGTACATCCCATACCCCCAACTCCATACCCACAGTTGATCCAGAGGAAGGCAAAAAAAACCAGCAGAGCATGATCCAATTTGCTACCGGAGGGGAAAAAATTTATAGGGGGCTTAGGACAGTAAGGGTACTTTACTTTTGTGGTTTGGGGATGGAGGCGTGTTTTTACCATACCCCTAACCACTGGTGTAGCATTAGAGGTCGCAATGGCGTGGCTGCCCCATGCTCCAGGGGGTCTGTGCAGCCTCCTTGTCATATTCTGTTTATAATTTGGACAGGAGGGGCAGCGGGGGAAGCATATAGGAACTGATCCTCCACTGAAGGCCATCTTCTCCTCTGCCAAGCCCCCCCCCCAAATGGCATTTAGAGGGAGGGAAAAGTTCAGTATGCTTGTCAAAATAAAATAAAAAAAAATTATGAACAATTTAATTTCATTGTGGCCTGGGACTGGTTACCAAAGCACTTAAAGCGTTTGTTAGGCCAACACTTCATATTACTGATATGTGGCTCTTGTACCATGTACTTGTATGAGAAAATAACCTGTTCTCTTTGTATTGCTTCAATTATGTGAAATCCCTGGTGTCCCTGCCAGTCCCTCTACTTTCCTATTAAAAACTGACCATAATATGCAGGAGAGCACACCATGGTCAGTTCTCAAGCTATGCTAGTGATCAAATTTTTTTCTGACATGCTGCACAGCCATTCACTGGGAAGCTCAGTGTGCTACTGCTTCTCCTCCCCCCAGTTCTTATGCAGCTGAGAACAGAGGGAATGTGATGACTTATAAAAAAAGGAAAAACATTTATTTATAATGTTTTTTTGTTATATCTATACAGAAATGTTTTGCCTTTCATTTCTATTTTAAAATGAATGGGTTGTTTTACAAGGTGATCGTTTACAATCACTTCAAAAGGTTGAGCGCCCCTGTTTTACCCTAATACATAGAAGGCATTAAAATGGTTGTTAAGCCACTATATAAGCTTTATATAGTTCTCTCTGTTTAATAATGTAAGGTGCCCCAGTGCCTTTGCTTTGTAAAAAAAAAATGCAGCTATATACCTGATTTCAGAGCGCCACTCGACACTCGCCTGACCGGCTGGCTCTCTTCTCTCTCGGCCTGACAGCTGCAGCAGGGGTGGCCGAGAATCCCTCAATGACGTCAGTCAGGAGGAGATGAGGGGGTGAGACGAGAGGCAAACAAGGAGAGAGGCGCCTCTGGGTGTAGTATTTTAAAAAGCAAATTTATTTACAAAGCCAAAAATAAGAAAACCACTCACATTTTGGTAGTGATATACAGGCATATCAAAAATCAAGCTGAGAAAGGAATGCGGCAGCCGTGTCATTCTCTGCCTTAGCATTCGGAAACGCGTCGCTTGCCTGGTGACGTCACCATCCATCGCCCGCTGTTCCTGCTGCACGCCGCTGTGCTTTCTGAGGATTGTCTCATCCATTGCACCCACTTACCAACATCAAGGGAAACAGGACTGACTCCTCATCACACAGCGCTACACCAGTGGACACAAAGTGGATGAACGAGCGCACCAGATGACAGCCACCCCTCCCTTCTGGAGAAATTTTTGATATGCCTGTATATCACTACCAAAATGTGAGTGGTTTTCTTATTTTTGGCTTTGTAATTAAATTTGCTTTTTAAAATACTACACCCAGAGGCGCCTCTCTCCTTGTTTGCTTTTCTAGATTTGGAACTTGGTTTCTGTTCCCCACTGACGGCAGCCCTGAGTGTATATCCCCATCAACAAATAACATTTTATTCCAAAACCCCATTCCAAACAGCCTGAACTGTTTTTATTTTATTAATTTTTACTTGGACCTTTTGTTGGACCCTGGTTTATATCACGCTGTTGGGATATATATATTTTTTTCTCTGATTTTTGCGCATAATTTACTTGTTGTGAGACGAGAGGCAGCTGGTCATATTAGCGCCGAGCGGCACTCTAAAATCAGGTATATAACAGCTTTTTTTTATAAGGCACATACACAGGGGCAGCTTACATTATTAAACAGAAAGGATAGTGTAAAAAATTAACTGTAAATTCAGCAGGCGGAGGGGGGGTGGACACAGACACAGAGCTGACAGGCAGGGGGAGGGGGTAGAGGATGGAGGAGAGGACAGAGGAGGACACAGGAGAGCTGCGGATGATGAAGGCATGTAAACTGACCACAGTGTCAGGGCTTAGCAGCCATGATAAACCATGGTCACTTTACAGGTGGGGGGGCAGGGCAGAACCAGGTAGGTTCAGCCAGGTATTTCAGGTGATAGAGAGGGCCAAATTTGTATATTGAAGATTTGTGGGATTTTTAAGGTACATGGAAAGAAGATTAAATCACGCTAACCCCTAACCATTTGGTTTAAAATAACAAAAAAATTGGTAAAATAAATCACCAATCAAAGAAATAATACCCAAATCAGGCTAGTGATAAATACAATAAATAACACCAATTCATATCAATGATGTAAGGTGAGTTAAAAACATGAATAAATGCTGTGAGAAATAAACACGTTGTTA
The DNA here is from genome assembly GCA_029574335.1 of Rana kukunoris. Lineage (NCBI taxonomy): Eukaryota > Metazoa > Chordata > Amphibia > Anura > Ranidae > Rana > Rana kukunoris. The sequence goes on along the minus strand of CM056053.1, from coordinate 68,100,379 downwards.
ATAATATCAAATTAATAATGAACCAATATATATAGCTCAGAAATTTTTGATACAAAACTCCCTGAAAAATAACGTCCATAAATAATTGATACTAATGAACCTAAATTATATAATGAACACCAGTGCTCAGTGCAAAAAGTCCATATATTGGTAAAATATATATTGTCCAAAAAAATGTGTTGAATCCCCCACCACCACCAATCAGCAGAAATGACTTCTTACCAGCTTGCTATGATCCCCCCGTGACAGAGGATCATAATCAAGAGGCTCACTCCAGAAAACCAGCCAATCCAAATCCGATTCTTAGGCAGTAACGGGAAACAAGTACAGGCCTCGTTTACCGTTACTGCCCGCCTTGAAGAAGACATTTTTTATTAATGCATAAAAACAACGCAGTTGCAATACAAAAGACTCATACAGTACAGGTCTTAGAGGTACACCACGATGGTGCAGTTCTCAACAAATTTTGATGTACAATGGGGCTTCCTCAGGGGACACTGTCCAAATGAATATCAGAGCCTTCTAACAAAAAACATAATACATACATTATCACAGTTTTATAGTTAAAATATCAATTGTATTCAATATTTATCATATGTGTGTACATATCTCAAAAATGTCCCCACTTACCCCAAGATATATTGCAATTAATAATGGTTCAGGGGCTCAGGCAGACACCATAAGACTAGAAACTGGACTGCAGGCAATTATAGGAGGCATGAAAGGACCAGCTACAAATATAGTATTTCAATCAAAAGAGTATATATATCATAATAAATGATGCAACAAGTGCCTAAAAAAATTAATTTACACTTAAGCCTCGTACACACGACCTGTTTTCTCTGCAAAAACCAGCAAGAAAACTGCTTCTTGCCGAGATTACCGTTCATGTGTACGAGGCTTTCAGGTTTCTCGTCTGGAAATCTGGCCAGAATCTCGATGAAAAAAAGAGAACCTGCTCTCTTTTTTCTCGTCTAGATTCTTGTCGGCCTGTTTCCCGACAAGAAACCAGAGAGTGTGTATACTTACCTGTCGCCATGGAAACCCACGCATGCTCGAAATGACTTTGACGTGTGCGCGGTAGCTTCCACGGCATAGGTAGAGTGAAGCAAGATGGCAGAGATGGGAACGAATGTGATGATGTTTTTTTTTTTTTCTCCTTTCAAGAGAACCAAGGTTCTTTTGAAACGAGAGTCTGTACACTCGGGCGTCAAGAGTTTCTTGCCAAGAATCTCGTCAGGAAAAACAAAGTTTTTTTCCTGACGAGATTCTTGCCCGTGTGCACAGGGCCTTACAGAGTCTAATTTGCAAAAGAGGTAAACACGAGGATGAGAAACTCCTATTTGGGGACACTCAGCACATAATTTAGAAGAGAGTATATATAATCCATGTAAGGTGGATACAAAAACCAGCAAAAAAACTGATATAGAGTAAAAGGATCAGAATGTCGGAGGCGAGCCGAGGCGAGTACCTACTGGATCATTAGGCTTCCTGGTCTCACTTGGAGCGCTGGGTGTGTCTTTTTCCATTGCAGTATCTCGCGGCACACCACCTCGTGAGTGAAGCCCTTTCCTCAAGAGATTGCCTTGTCTTTTTTGTGTGACTGATATGTCAAATATGGACACAGATGCATCACAGGACATCAGTTGCACCTTTATACTGTTGGGAGACAATCCACTAAGAGCCAATGCCTACCAAGCATTATGATTCCTGTAGTTTTTGGGATGTCCAAATAAAAGAATTTCGATCTACAGTGGTGTGCGGCCATTTCTTCGAATTTCATTGTGTGCGGAGGAGAGCCGAGGCAAACACCTACTGGATCATTAGGCTTCCTGGTCCCACCTGGAGCGGCGGGGTGTGTCTTTTTCTATTAAAGTTAAAGGATGCTTCACAAAAAATATAATCCTATGCTATAATAATAGCCACCGGGTAATGCTTTGTAGTAGAAGAAAGAAAGATATTAGTGCTAAATACCGGAGGTCCTGTAGGAAGTATGGGCCAGTATCTCCAGATACGCCGTCGTAAGTCTGAATGAGCGCCGTCGTATCTCGGCGCCTTATTCAAAGAATCAGATACGCCGGGATTTAGCTAAGATACGAGCGGCGTAAGTCTATTACGCCATTGTATCTTAGTTGCATATTTACGCTGGCCGCTAGGTGGCGCTTCTGTAGATTTACGCGTTGAATATACAAATTGGGTAGATGCGCCGATTCACGAATGTAGTTGCGGCCGGCGTATCTATTTGCGTCGTTTACGTAAGGCGTCGGACCGGCGTAAAGTTACCCTACTATATGAGGGGCAGGCAATGTTAAGTATGGACGTCGGGACAGTGTCGTATTGTACGTTGTTTGCGTAAGCCGATTCAGAATGGGGCTGGGCGTAAGTTACGTTCACGTCGATATCAATGACTATTTGCGACGTGATTTTGAGCATGCGCACTGGGATAAGTCCACGGCCGGCGCATGCGCAGTTCGTTCGGCGCGTCATTTACGTGGGGGTCACCATTTATTAACATACAACACGCCCACTACCAGCCTACTTTGAATTACGTGTGGTTACGCCGGCCCATTTATGCTATGCCGCCGCAACTTACGGAGCAAGTGCTTTGTGAATACAGCACTTGCCTGTCAAAGTTGCGGAGGCGTAGCGTAAATAGGATATGCTACGCCCGCACAAAGATACGCTCTCCTACCTGAATCTGGCCCTATGAGTCTTTCCTTGAGGTTTCCAGCTAGTGTGTTTGCCGGAAGGAGTGGACTTAAATGCCTCCCATTCTGCCGATGCCACACACGGCCGGATGCGGGGAGGGAGCACCCTCAAGTGCCCGGAGGAGATAACAACAGTCACAAACCAGCACAATGGGACAGGGAGATGGTGCGTGGAACAATGGAGAGGAGCTTAATACAAGTGGGTTTAATACAAGTAAAAGGTGCAACACACTAGTACCTCAGAGGTGACCATATACAAGTCCAACAATAGGTATATGGTGGGTATTGGGTCTGCAGGTTTTGGGTTTAATACTGCTTTCGGGATATCTGATTGTATTTTATGTAAATATGTAAGACAATATTACACTGTCATATAGTGAACATACTGACCCTTGTGTTTGACTAAAACAGTCCAGATATGCAGCACACAAAGTTTCCTCTTCCAAACTAATATATGTGTGAATATCAATTATTAAAACTTTAAAAATTGAAGTGTATACATGATTCTATTTACTGTACCACTGGACCAGATAGTAAAACTGTAATGTCCATGCTGTGATCATCAATCTCTTGTCAAAAACATGGCTTCCTGCCTATATATTACAAGCGCCTTGACCTCAGCTGTAAATTTCAGCGCACATCCATAAAACTTTAATTTGCAGGAACACTGAGAAACAAGTGTCCACTGCTTTTATGACTTTGCTGACCTTCGGTATCTTAAAAAGGCTCAGGTTCTGTCAAGTGATTTTATTTGTGTTAAAAATAATGACAGTGTGGAATACAAACCGAAATACTCCTAATGAACTGTTTTCCCAGACACTGCTCAATTTACCTCATTTATTAGTCTGTTGTATTTCATTAGAGTATTTCTGTTCGAGCTGGGTCACTACATCTAATGAAACTCTGCATGCAGCTGACAAAAAGGGAATTAAAGATGTGACCCCCTTAAAAAAATGTATAGTTTAAAGTCAAATTTCATTCAGGATAACGAGACAGTCAAATTACATAATATGACTTTGAATAATATTTTTCTTTTTCTTTTTTTTTTAATCTTTTTTATTTGAAAAACAATGGAAACACTTAAGCCTCGTACACACGATCGTTTTTTCCGACAACAAATGTGTGATGGCAGGGTTTTGTCAGAAAATCTAACCGTTTGTATGTTCCATCAAACAATTTATTTATTTAAAAAAATGCTTTTTGGGAGCGCAGTCATTACCCGAAGGACTCGATGCGCTCATAGAACCACAACTACATGTACAGACACATCTCACTTTACAGTATAATAACCACATAATAACATTAAAAACTAAAACTTCTAATATCTAACCCTAATTAGGGCCATACACCTGAGAAAATTTCCGACAACAAATGTTTTATAGCATGCTTTCAAATTTTCCCACAACAAATGTGTGCCGTCGGAAAAAAATCCAAAAAGCAAACACGCCTGCTCAAAAGCAATGCTAACCATAGCACAGCATTAGCAGAAGTTGTCCAAAGGGTGGCGTCTAAAGAGCTGAAAAAACATGTAGTTTCGTATTTGTTGGCTGAGAACGTTTTGCCGTCTGTATCCAGAACAAGTTCTCGGCCAACGCCCTTCAGACAAAATTCCACAGCTTTGTCCGATGGAAATCCAATTGTGTATATGAGGCTTAACACTGCAAGGCGCTCTCACAAGCAAATCACAAAAAGCTGGTTTGTCATTCAATTTTTATTTGTGCATAGACCTTTGCATCCCCATACCTTCAACCATTAAGACACATAGCAAAAAAACAAACAAAAGTAAAAGGCATAAAAAGTGAAAGAAAAAAAGAAAGAGAAAAAAAAAGAGGGGCAAATGTTGTTTTGTTTTTTTTCACCACGATTTTGCTGTGTTTCAGATTGTTTCCTTTGTGTTTCTGATGCATTTTTGGGTTGCCTGCACCTGCAAAATGGACATGTGACTCAAAATGCACCAAAATAGCAAATATATTTTACAGTGATTTCTATTCATTCCAATGGGAAGCTGCCTTTTTGGTGTGGTTTTCAAAACTGCGCCAAAGATGCAGCATGCCGGACTTTTCAAAACACATCGCACCTGTGGCGCAGTGGTGTGATAAGTCCCATAGGATTTAAAGGGAAACATGTTTCTTGTATTCTTCTTGCAAAGTAAAAATGCAAGAAATATGTATGAGTATGAAAGGGCTTTTGCTGTCTTCTGTAGCAGATTTCCAGTCTTCAAAAACACCTATAGCATGTCTGCAGTCTCTGGCCCTCTCCCCAGTTTTTCAAGTGGCTATCTCACTCACATCTCACATCAATCTCTACCTCTCTACTGGCACCTACCCCTCTAAACATGCACAGATCACCCCCATACTGAAACAGTCTTCACTGGACCCCACCAGCCTGAGCAACTTAAGAGCCATCTCATTGCTCCCATTTAACTCTAAACTTTTAGAACACTGAGTTTTCAGCCATCTGAGCTCCTACTTCACTTAAAACAACCTTCTTGACCCCTTACACTCTGGCTTTCGCTCAAAGCACTGCACAGAAACTGCCCTACTAAAACTTACTACTGATTTACTAACTGCTAAAGCCAACAACCACTATTCCATTCTCCTACTACTAGACCTTTCTGAAGCCTTTGATCATGTTGATCACCCGATCCTCCTAAATTACCTCTACTCCCTTGGCCTCCAAGATTCAGTTTTTTATGGTTCTCCTACTATCTATCACGGTTCTCCTACTATCTATCACAGTTCACAGTTTATCACAGTTAATCACAGTTCCGCCGACCAGTTTCAGCGGACATATCCGATCGTGTGTACGACCTAGCGGACAGGTTTTTCCAGCGGACAAATTTCAAAGCATGCTTTGAAATTTGTCCGCTGGAAACATGTCCGTCGGACATGTCCGCTGGTTAGTACGCCTAACCAGCGGACATAAATCTCCCGCATGCGTCAAATGGATTCGACGCATGCGTGGAAGTATTTTACTTCCTGGGTTGGTGACGTGGCGGTGTCAACGTCACCGCCACATCACCGCGTTATCCGTCCAAGGAGATTTTGGTCCGATGGTGTGTACACGCCATCAGACCAAATATCCGAGGAGACATGTCCCCTGGAAATGGTCCATCGGACATGTTTCAGCGGACATGTCTCCTCGTCTGTACGCGGCCTTAGGAATAACTCACATAAATCTGTCCGAACAAGAGTCTAGTAGACATCTTGGGTATGATAAAATTTGAAAAACAAAATCATAAATTATAATATAATAAATAACTGTAAATAATTATAACAAATAATAATATAATTATAATAAAAATTATTCAATAATGTTATTAAATCAAAAACACTGAAATTTGCTCAGTTGCAGAATTGTAGCTGTCATTACTTTTATTTTTTGATGACGAATTTCCCCACAAATCGCTATCGCTCAATTCTGCAAGTGATAATAATTTATTATCGCTGTTTTCTAGCTGGTCTAAAACCACTTTTGACATAAAGGGACACTTTTGGTTGCTATGGACAATCTCCAGTTTCCAGGCAAAAAGAACAGTTTTTATTATATAAAAGTACATGTAGGACACTGGGCAGACCACTAGGGACAAAGGGGGTGTGTATTTTTTACATACAGTACTGTAATCTGTAAGATTACAGTATACTGTATGTAATGTGTTTATTGACTTCTTTGAATTTGGCGCCGATCTCCGCCCCCGTGCGTCATAATGTCGCAGGGAACAGAGCTCGGCGGCACACAGGCACTGTGTGAATCAAAATAGGACACCGCTCGATCACACAGCAGAGAGGCATCACAGGATCCAGGGACAAGGTAAGTAATTCCCTGGCTGTGGATGCTGCGAGTCGATCCCGAGTCTGATTCGGGGTTACCACTTTTGGTTCTAAAATTCCACCCCGAGCCAGACTCGGGAATACCACCAAGGGGGTTAACTGACATATCAACATGGATGTCACACCACTTCCTGAAACTCAAAATTCACCAAAATAGCAAATACATTTTTACAGTGATTTCTATTCATTCCAATGGGATTCCCTGGCTGTGGATGCTGTGAGTCGATCCCGAGTCTGATTCGGGGTTACCACTTTTGGTTCTAAAATTCCACCCGAGCCTGACTCGGGAATACCACCACGGGGGTTATCTGACATATCAACATGGATGTCACACCACTTCCTGAAACTAAATCTTTCTAAAACAGAGCATGTAATATTTTCCCCTCCTGTGCGTCATCCACCTGTAACCAGAACTTTTGAGTTTTTGAACTCGGAATGCTGAATGCTGGGACATGTAGTTTGAGACATAATTATTATTGCTGGACAAAATAACTACTAGACCCAAAGTATCTGAGACCACCCGATAGCCAAAGAAGGGGGGTATAAATGAAAAGGTCTCGGAAAGAGCCATGGGAGTTGGAGATCGCCATCAACTAGAAAAAAAGTGTTGCTGAGGAGTAAGAAGAGTTGGTTGCCGGTTTGCTGCTAGAAGTAGCTGGAAAGCTAATATCTTACAGAGAACCACGGAATCGATCCCTCCCCAGATTGCTGTACTGAGCTAGTCAGGGTTCTGCACTGCTTTGCTGCTCCTGTGATAAGCTGAAGCTGCCAAATCAGCTTTGGGGATCTGCCTTGTACACACTATTGGAATTTCTGATGGAAAAAGTCAGACAGACTTTTTCCATCGGATTTTCGAATCGTGTGTAGCCCCATCTGAGTTGTATCGGATATTCCAAGGAATTCTGTCAGAGTTTAGATATAGAACATGTTCTATTTTACTCCAATGTGATTTGGCTGGGCAAAAGCCTGATTGTGTGTACAGGGCATAATATTCACAGCCTTTGGTCAATACTTTGTTAAAGCACCTTTGGCACCAATTACAGCCTCAAGTCATGATTATGAGTATGATTCTACAAGCTTGGCACACCTATGGTATTGGCCAGGTGATGAGCGGTGCCTAGTTTCCTCCAGACATGAGGCTTGCCATCAGGGTGGATTTGATTTAAATCAAGATGATTAAAATCACAATTTAAATCATGATTTAAATCACTAGTAAAAAGGCTTGATTTAAATCAACTCAATGTAAACCATAATTTTTAACGAGTATGACAAAAGAAAGAGAAAGATGGAAAGAGTATGGCACAACTGCAAACCTACCAAGACATGGCTGTCTACCTAAACTGGAAGCCCGGGCCAGGAGAGCATTCACCAGAGAAGCAGCCAAGAGGACCATGGTAACTCTGGAGGAGCTGCAGAGATCCACAGCTCAGGTGGAAGAATCTGTCCACAGAACAACTATAAGGTTTTCCTCGACGAGTTTCTTGTTAGGCTTGTTGAGAATCTTGACAAGCTTTCTTTGCGTACACACTGTCAAGACAAAATCTCGTTGTTCTCAAACGCGGTGATGTTCAACAAGTACAACGGTACTATAAAGGGGAAGTTAGATTCCACTGGCACAACCCTTAGGGCTGCTTTTGCTAATCTCATGTTACTGCATGTTAGGTAAAAGTTTGGTATGAGACGATTCGCGCTTTTCAGTCTATTACAGCGTGACGAATGTGCTATCTCCATTACAAACGCTACTTTTACCGAAAGTGCACTGACGTCTCATACTTTATTCTGAGCATGCGCGGGTTTCTAAGCATACACATGAACGTTTTTCTCGTTGTAAACCAGCCCGACGAGAAACACGATGAGGAAATTGAAACTTGTTCTCTTTTTTTCTTGTTGAGTTCCACGGCAGTTTTCTCAACGAAAAACATACACACAACCCTTTTCCTCGGCAAAAAAGCTCTGCCAGCATTTTTCTTGATGGAAAAGGAAAACGGTCAAGGAAACGGTCGTGTGTACGAGGCCTTAGTCGTGCACTTAGGGGCAGACTGACAACTTATGGGGCCCCCGGGCAATAGGAGATTATGGGGCCCCCAGGCAATAGGAGATTATGGGGCCCCCAGGCAATAGGAGATTATGGGGCCATACAGTATAGACACACACATACTGTATACATACACAGTACACATACACACAGAATAGGTACTGGAGAGGCGGGGCAGCTATAATCTTGGGTTTTTTAGACCAATAAGAGACATTTTAGGGACAGTGCCCAAGTTCCCGAATGGTCAGTCCGCCCCTGTGTGCACTCCACAAATCTGGCCTTTATAGAAGAGTATACAAGATAAAAAAATCAGAGCAAAAGGATATATATCTAAAGAGAATGTAGCTGGACACTTAAAAGATCTTCACAAAATCTATGGGCCAGATTCAGGTAGATGAGAGTATCTTTCCTCTGGAGTAACGCTTCTCATTTACGTTACTCTGAAGACCCTTTCAGCGCAAGTCCTGTAATTCACATAGCAGTTGCGCGTAAACTTGCGCCAGAGTAACGATAATGCGCTGGCGTAACCCGACGCAAGTGGAACTGGGTGTGATCATATTTAAATGATGGGCGGAGCCCAGCGCAGAGGCTTACGTTCAGCGCATCATCCACGGAGCATGCGCAGTGAGTGCGGCTCCACTCGCCCCCCTTGTGCGCATGCTCACAACTTCCGTCGGCACCACTTCCTGGGAAACGTCAGCGCAATGCGTTCCGCTGGGCGCTTAAAAGCGCTGGCGGAAACGCCATTCCGGCGCAAAAGTAGTTCCATTTCCCCCCACCCCAGGGAAGATACTTTTGCCCTGTAATGGCTGCTCCCGCTACCCCCAAAGAGAGGAGGAACCTAAATTATAATGCCCAGGAGGTCACAGTGATAATATCGGCTATGGAGGCATTTAATGATTTTCTCCATGGGCAAAAAAGCAGGAAGACCAGCCGGGAAAGGAAGCAGGGTATCCTGGCCACCATTGCTGCCAGGGTCAATGTGCTGGGGTACTCCACCCGGAGTGCTTCAGACATTAAAAAAAAAAAAATGACCTGCGGCGCAAGGTGAGGGGCAAGGTGTCCACCATTAGGAGCCATGAGAGGGGCACAGGTGGTGGTCCCCCATGTCCTGTCACCCTGACCGCGGAGGAGGAGGTGGTCGCCCGCTGCCTGGACAGGGAGCAGTTGGAGGGGGTCCCTGGCTATGACTCCGTCGAGGAAGGCTCCAGGACAGGTAAGTGTTTTTTACCCCCTTTTTGGTGTGTTGCATGTGGGGGGGGGTGGGTACATGTGCCAAGTGTGTGGGACCACCAACATGTGTCTGCTTTGTGTCATCCACAGATGACGGTGCTGAGCCATCTCGTGCCGGCCAGTCCACCCCAACCCCCCAACGGGATGCTGAAGACGAGGCCCTGGGTGCTGGAGACACCGAGGTGGAGGAGGAGAGTGCCCACACCACTTCAGCAGAGGTGGTTGTGGAGGAGCCTGTCCCTGAACAGGAGTTTATTTTAATGTTGGAGGAGTCCTCCTCCTCTGCAGGGCCCTCTGTCATCCCCTCCCCCATCCTAGGTAGCCCCTCAAGGGCGACTCCATCCCCACGGGGACAACCTTCCTCTGCCCCCAGGAAGGCCACCCGGAAGACCAGGGGGGTGTGTGATTTGGTCGAGGACCAGGTGCTGTTGGACCACGCCAAACAGACCCAGCAAATGGGGGAGATGGCTGGCCACCTGGACAGGGTCGCAGACAGCCTGGGCTCTCTGTCACAGCTGCCCAGTCGCGTGCAGGGCGTTGTGACCAGCCTGGGGGAGGTGCAGGCTGATATCCGGCACTTGACAGCAGCTGTTCGAGACAACACTGCTGCCATTCGGGAAGAGGGGAGGCAGCGGCAACGTGACCAGCGGCACAATATCACCCGCCAGTTGAGGATGCAGGCCCAAACAAATTTGTATCTGAGCCGTATCGCTGTGGCATTGGAGGGCATGCAGCCAACAGCTCCCAGGAGTGGCCCACCCGGGGATTAGCCTCCTCCTGATGCCCCCCCACCCCCACCACCACCCACTCCCTCCAGGCAGATGAGGAGCCCGAGAGTGCCCCCAAGGAGGAGCCCCCGTCATCCCAGATGAGGTTTTTTTTTAGTTTTGGTTGTTATATATTTTTGTTTATACTCAGGACAAGAGTTTTTGTTTATTTTTTATTATTATTGTTTATACTCAGGACATGAGTATTTGTTTATTTTTTATTATTATTGTTTATACTCAGGACATGAGTTTTTGTTTATTTTGGGTTCTCAGGTTATGAGATTTTTATTTATTTTTTGATACTGCACACGTTGCAGTGTGAATGGTGTGTGAATGTGAGAGGGTGGCACTCCTGAAAGTAAGGGGTGTCACCCTCGGCCGTGGTGGTGAAGTGAACCCCACGGCTGAATGAATGACGTGTGAAAGGTGTGTGAATGGACAGTAACATCATTGGGGCCTTGACGCTGGCGTTGCTGCTCCCAACTCCTACATGCTGGACTTGGGCTAATCCAATGCGATGTGCATGTGGTGTGTGTGATCTAGGGACATCAGTGGTGTACACGCGTGCATTGTCTGTGTTATTAATGTTTTGGTTTAGTGTCCAAAGATGCCTACGGCGAGGACCCTCCTGACTGCTCTTCCATCAGCAGACTGGGTGTCCTCTGGCAGGTGGGGACTGTGTGGGTCGGGGGTCAGGTCATCACGTATGTCAATCTGCAGGCCTTTTCTCATAGCAAAGTTGTGCAGAATACAACATGCAGCGATGATCTGACACACGAAGGTAGGGGAATACAAGAGGGTCCCCCCAGACTTATCAAGGCAGCGGAAACGGGACTTCAGGAGCCCGAATGTTTGCTCCACCACTCCACGGGTTTTGATGTGGGCTTCATTGTATTTTCTCTCTCCTCTGGTTTGGGGGTTCCGGAAAGGAGTCATTAGATGGGGTCCCAATGCATATGCAGAGTCACCTGTAAGGTAAAAGACAGGAGAATGTTAGTCATGCATGTGCGACTTCTGTTGTGCATCACGGGAGGGGATAGTCATGCCTGACTCCCTTGTCACTCACCAACCAGCCAGCTGTCCCCATACATGTTCTGTTCGAATTCTGCTGGGATGGGGCTCTGACGGTATATGAAGCTGTCATGGCTGGACCCGGGGTGTTTGGCACGGACGTGCCATATGAGGCGTTGGGCATCAGCTATCACCTGTACGTTGATGGAATGCCAATGCTTCCGATTGCGGTATATGTGCTCTGTGGCACTGGGGGGCTGTAGGGCCACATGTGTGCAATCAATGGCCCCGATGGTGCGTGGGAATCTGGCAATGTTGTAGAAATCTGTCATTGCCTTCAGCCGCAGGTCCTCAGTGGTGGGTCTGATGAACTGGTTGGACATGCGTCTGAGGATTGCGGGGACAACCTGGTGCACACATCTGCTTATGGAGGACTGTGACATCCCAGCCACCACTCCACTTGTACGCTGGAATGATCCACTGGCAAGGAAATGAAGTGTTGCCAGGACCTTCACCAGTGGCTGCACTGCTTGTGAGCGGTGTGTCTTGCTGGTGATGTCATCCTGCAGGGTTGTGGTTAGTTCAAGTATTACATCAGGGCTGAATCTGAAGAGGCGATACACCTCCTCATCCCCCATGCCAAAGAGGTTCATACGAGTGCGGTATATCCTCTCACGTGCCCGCCTCCTCCGTAGCGAGGGACCCAGTACTAGTCTTAGGACCACGAGTGCCCCTGGCATGTTGGCACACAGAGGTGTTGTCCTTGCAAGTGTTGTTGTTCAGCTTGCTAGTTTTGTCGCTAACGCTGCTGTAGCTGCTCTCCTGCTGACCTGTGACCGTCTGGAGTAAAGATAAAGCAGCCTTTTGTAGAAATAACTTTGCGCCGGACGGACCAGATACGCGCGAGAGCATGTAGCCAGCGTATGGTGCTAATCCGTTCGTGAATTGGGAAAAATACCTCATTTGCATATTTGCATGGGAAATCAATGGGCGCGACTGATGCGCCCAGCGAAAATAAGCGCTGACGATACTCTGGCGTCGGAACGTTCCGCTGGTCGCAAATGACCCGTTATTGGGCGCATCTAGTTTGGTGGGTACGGGCACATAGAAACGACGGCGCATCATCACAGTTACGCGGCGCATATCCAAATACTCCAGCGCAAGTGTTCGTGAATCTGGCCCTATGTAGGTAACAATAAACCAAAACAGTACAGCACAAGTAAATTGATAAACATAAAGTCCATAAATCATGAATGGTGAACTACAGAGCTCAGGATGCAGTAGAGAAGATGCTCCATGTGATGGAAAATAGTAGGAGCAACTGCATCAAGTGACAATCTGTCCACCTCCAAGGTAATCGCTTCACTCATCTCTGATAATAAACTCCTGACCTAAAAGGTAGTCAAAATCACATGTCCCACTGGGTAATAAGGCACCAGGAACTGCAATTCCTGAAATCCGGAATAATATACCCAAGGCGATATAAATAAAAACAAAACTAAGTGCTCTCTGTTTAAAAATAATTTAAATAAAACCTACTCACATTGAGCCGACTAGTACAAGCATGTATCAACAGCACAAATCAATTAGGATGGCAGCCGGTTGATGGATACGTCTGACGTCACCCACTGCCATCCTAATTGATTTGTGATTTTACCCAATAAAATACATTTAAGTTTTTGTACCGTTACCGTTGTGTAAAAATTCAGGGGGTGTGAATACTTTTTCAAGACACTGTATCATTTTCATTGCATCACTATAATATTGTCGTATCTTAATTATTTAGCATCCAACGACTGTTTGCACAAATTGTAAAAAAAACTGTTGTATTTACATCATTACTAAAAGACTTAATTCATTTTTAAATTTTGTTGGAGTTGCATGTAATAATTTCCTTCACAGTCAAAAAAGTGATGCATCTTCACCTTCCCCGGGGCTCCATTTTTTACTTCTTTCAGGTCTTTCACAAACTAGTCTCTGGTTATTTTCAGCGTACTTTCACTTTTTCCACTGTGAAATATAAAAACTATTGTTGTCTAGTGGGGCAGCATGTCCACTGGTTAACCCATCCCTTCACGGCCCTTATGTGGTTTTCTTAATCTGGTGGGGTAATATCAGTATGAGGCCCCAGGATTCTAGGGCCGATCGCTTAGGGGAAATCTACAGGGCCTACTAATATCCCCCAGAAAATGTTCATGTCTGTTTCAGGTCTAGATGGCAAAAGACCCTGCTGTGACCCCAGTTTATACATCCTAAAATAAAAGAAGAAAGTAGCCTACACAAAATCTCTTTTGCAGGTTAAACACAACAGTTCAGCCTCCCCATGGGGGGGCAGTGACGCATGGATTTTAGGTTTCAACAGTTCAGATGTACTGGGAGAGGGTGTCTGCAGTAACAACATCCCTCCAAGGAATGGTAACAATTCAATTCCAAAGGTACAGCAGTCTTCTTGCTTCTCCCCCAAGGGGAGGCTAAAACAGTACTGGTCTTCTGCCTTCTGCCTTCATGGTGCTTTGTTTGTTTGAATAGAGAATATTGCCCTAAATACAATGGCCAGTCTTACTTCCCTTCCAGGTCCTTTCACAGGGCTAAACATTATCTATCCCTTACCCAAGTTGTTCTAATACTACCAGGGGCAGGGCTGGCACTTAACCCAGGCGGATATAGTACTGATTGTTCACATATTAATGGCCGAACTGCACCAGGTGCTTCACCCTACACGATCATCAACGTAAATATAAGTAAACACACATGCATATAGATTTTTTCTTGCTATGATAATTTCTGTCTGGGCCAGTCTTGGACACAAACCTCAGAAACTATCTGCCAGGCCTCCTGTTTTTGTAGGCATCACTGTAGTTAGCTATAGACCGATCACATAACTCTGAATGTTCTACAAAAGCCTGAATAAAAACAAACACATTAAAACTGGGCCTACTAGGAGTCATGGGGGTTATCAGGAAGAAGTTGCAGAAAGTATAGAGGTATTCTGGGTAATAATCTGGGAAACACATCATGTAAACTGAGAATGCAATTAAACGGTAAGAAAATATGCCTTTTTTTTTTTTTACACCTACGTGGTTAGGATGCACTTACTTGAATGCTGCACTGCACTTTTCTTTAATAGATATGATGCATCGCTGCTGCTTCTGTGTATACTGTCCCACAACATTATTGGGCTTTTCAGGGATTGAAAAACTCAAAATCTGCCCTATCTGCTACTATTGCCTTATGTTGTATTTATCCCAAATCCTAGACAGGTGCTAGTTAGTGTAGTAGTTAGGGTAGTGAGAGGTACATTTCGTTGTTTAGGCTCTGTTGTAGCAAGTGGAGTTTGTGGAATGCTTTTTGTCTACTCTGGGTTCTGCAGCTGCAGGCTTAGCTTGCTCCCCCTGTCTTTTTAGAACTTTGTAGAAACATAGGGCCAGATCCACAGAGAGAGTGCGCTGGCGTATCTACTAATACGCCGGTGTACTTTCAAAGTTCCCGCGTCGTATCTTTAGTTTGAATCCTCAAACCAAGATACGACGGCTTCTGGGTTAGATCCGACAGGTATACGTCCTCGTACGCCTTTCGGATCTAAGATGCAATACTTCGGCGTCCGCTGGGTGGCGTTCACGTCGTTTTCAACGTCGGGTATGCAAATTAGCCATTTCCGACGATCCACGAACATACGCGCGTCAGTCGCATTCTTACGTCGTCTCTAGTCGGCTTTTTCCGGCGTATAGTTAAAGCTGGTATTTTGCAGCGTATAGATAGACTTGCCATGTTAAGTATGGCTGTCGTTCCTGCGTCGAAATTTTAATTTTTATTTTTGTTTGCATAAGTCGTCCGTGAATAGGGATGTACGTAACTCACGTCTAAGTAAAAAAAAATGACGTCGTTGCGATGGTGGGAAATTTAGAAACGGAGCATGCGCAGTTCATTCGGCAGGGACGCGCTTCATTTAAATGAATCACGCCCCCTAATCGCCGATTTGAATTCCGCCGCCAGAGATAGACTACACCGCCGTAACTTTCAGCGCGCAATCTTTCAGGATTCGAAATTACGCCAGGTAAGGTACGGCGGTGTAGTGTATCTCTGATACGCTGCGCTGATGCAATTGTATGTGGATAGTGTGCAAGAGAGGGGAGAGCCTGAGATGGTCCGGTATACAGACTCAGCCAATTCCTGGTTCAGAACAGTGACCAGCAGGGGGCTCAGAGGTGTATTTAAAGTGGAGGTCTACCCTAAAAAAAAATAGCACAAAAAAAATGAAAAAAATAACAAATTATACTTACCAGAAATGGCTGTTACTAGGCTGATCTTTCTAATCTGCTCTTTCCTTGTCCACGGTGCTCCTCAGTCTTGTCCTCCTCACATTGTCTTCTGGGGAATGGGGCATGCTGACTTCTGGGAACTTACTGTCTCCGGGAAGTCAGCCGTCAATTCACAGAGCGCCACGCGACTTGCGCATGCGCAGTAGGAAACGGGCAGTGAAGCTGCATTGCTCCACTGCCTGTTTCCTTTGAGTGAGGATGGGTGCACCAGGACACGGTCCAAGGGACGGATCGATCTTGGGGGGCCGACATCGCGGGAAACCAGGACAGGTAAGTGTCCTGTAACAGGCGCTTCCCTTGCCGTATCGCGCTCCACGCTGGAACGCATATGGCAACCACGCGATGACGTCATCGCCCGGCGTCGCATGCGTTCCAGCCTGAAACGCGGAAGTGCGCCGTGGATCACCGCTGTTTTCTGCAGGCACCTGTCTGCTGCCTATAAATGCTCCCAACCCTTATTCAAACAGGGTCCTATTATTCTGTCACAAACTATGGTGAACCACAACTGTGGTTAAAGAAATAATTCAATGCACCTCCCTATGTTATGTGAGATTTCAGTATTTGATCCCAGGCGTCACTCCAATCAGAGAACATGGGGAAGGGCACGTTACCAATATAACTGTTTCCCAAAATTAAGCTGAAAATACCAATGTTGTTTCCTGCAGTGCTTTAATTTACATTCTGTCTTATAGCGCATAGGCAGCAGTGTATGCTACATTTGAGGCTTTCCTCTAATAATAGTTGTTACAGTTACCAGTGTGCTTATGTCACCTCTCAACTGATTTTTCACCTTTCAAGGGGCTGGTGTCCTGGCTTGTCACGTATATATAACCATGGCAACTGTAGATCTAAATAGAGGCTAAGATGTAGACATGTGCAAAATGAAAAAAAAATATTGTTTTGGATAGTTGTTATGTTACTAATTTTGTTTCGTTTTGGAATTTGTTTAATTTAGAAATTCATTTTGTTTCATTTTTGTT
Organism: Rana kukunoris; assembly: GCA_029574335.1. Taxonomy (NCBI): domain Eukaryota; kingdom Metazoa; phylum Chordata; class Amphibia; order Anura; family Ranidae; genus Rana; species Rana kukunoris. The sequence goes on along the minus strand of CM056053.1, from coordinate 68,083,496 downwards.
AAATTTAGTTTAGTTAAATCTAATCTAGTTTAAAAAATTTCTAGCGAATACCAAATTTTTATAACGACTAGAAATTGGATTGTTCGAAAAATGATTAACGGATTTTGAATTCTGTGTGAAGGAACCGGCCAACGTGTCCTTAACCACTTAAGGACTGAGCCTCTTTCTGAGATTTGGTGTTTACAAAAGTTAAAAACTGTTTTTTTTGCTAGAAAATTACTTAGAAATCCCAAACATTATATATATTTTTTCTAATGCCATAGAGAATAAAATAGCAGTCATTGCAATTTTTTCTGTTACACCGTATTTGCACAGCGGTCCTACGAGCACGCTTTTGTGGGATTTTTTATTTTTAATAAAAAAATAAGAAAACAGTAAAGGTAGCCCATTTTTTTTATATATTGCAACAGATAATATTATGCAGAGTTAATTGATACCCAACATGTCATGCTTCAAAATTGCTCCCCCCGCTCGTGGAATGGCGGCAAACCTTTACCCTTAAAAATCTCTATATGCGACGTTAAATTTTTTTTACAGGTTGCATGTTTTGAGTTACAGAGGAGACAAGAAAAAAGTGTACTCAGAGAGTATAGGCCAGACTTTAAAGGCATAGAAAACAATGAGGAAGTAGAAAAATAACAATATTTATTGACCAATATTGGTGAAACTTTTCTGCCATTGGATAATTGTACATTGTATAAGATACTTTTCGGTCCTTTTATATCCTCTTGTCTCATTTATTTTCCTTTGGACAGATGAGTATATGCTTTTTAATGTATATGTTATTTATCAGATTTGTAATTCGAATATGTTTTTTAATTCCAGACAGTGAGACTCGCTCTCCTTTTTTCTAACTCTTTGAACCTTGACCGGACCGCTCACTAAAGAAGAGGATACCGGGGCTATTGTAGCTAGCTCTTCAAAGTGTCAACGTATATCGGCGTGAGCCAGCCTGGAAGTGGTTAACAACTGATGACTCATCAGCTGTGAGCAGACTTCTCAACTGACAGCTGAAATGTAAACAAAATAATGCTGGCAATAGAAAATTCCTCAAAAGAACACCATGAGGTCCCCCACCCCCAATCCATACTAGGCCCTTTGGGTCTGGTGTGGATTCGAAGGCCACAGTTTAAACCCCAAAATCCATACCAGACCCTTGTTTGAGTATACAGCCTGGCAGGCCAGGAAAGGGGGGGGACAAGTGAGTGCCCCCTGAACCATACCGAGCCACATGCCCTCAACATGTGTGGGTACCGCCCCAAAGCACCTCGTCCCCATGTTGATGGGGACAAGGGCCTCTTCCTCACAACCCTGGGCTGTGGTTGTGGGTTTCTGTGGAGGGGTGGATTATCGGAATCTTTTATGTTTAAATGTTTTTATTACATTTTAAAGTGAAGATAACAAAGCCATACAATGGAAAACATGAAGGCATTGGTGAAAAGGTACAGTACAGGTAATATACGAGAAACATAAGGCTTAACCACTAGCATATACCGGTGACAGAAGTCACATGTCTTTAAATGCGGAAAGCTCTGAAGTTTGGGGACCTCAGGGATGAGGCTCATTCCCTCCCCTCTCCCACACCCCATTTGGGAACTAACTGCGTAGGAGGGAATGGAAAGAGCCCACATCCAATACACCCGACAAATATACAAACCAGTGGGGGCCTTCATGGCAACTGGAAGAGCCCATTGAAGGAGGAAGGCTGTACCAAGACACATCAACACATAACAATACCTAGATACTATCAGAGGAAAAGCAGAGGTTGGGCTTAACAAACATTGTTTACAATCAGCCACAAGATGATGCCCAAGAGCAGGTCCCTGATACTGTCTGTGGGAAATGGGGGGTAGAGGGGAATAGACAAAGAGAAGAAATGAAAGGGGAAAGAGAGGAAAGAGAAAGAAGAGGCAGTGACGAATGGCAGGAGTCTAAACCTAGTCCGCTCAGCATGACAAAAAGATGGATTCCCCCATCCCCATGTAGGCTTATCGGAATCTTGAAGCCCCCTTTAACAAGGGTCCCCCAGATCCCGGCTTTCCCCATGTGAATGAGAAGGGGGTAAATAGTAGACATGTGCAGACTGGAATATTTTGTTTTGTTTTTTCGTTTTCGTCCAGAAAATAAATTTATTTAGTTACTCCCGAAAATCGTTTTGATTTATTTTGTTTTCGTCGGGAAAGTTTTCGTCCGAAAACGAAGATTTTTGATGACTTTGTCGAATTAAACGACGGAAATTCGACAAAGCATCGAAAATCGTCTTTCTGAATACAGGGAATATACCTATTCCCTGTATTCAGAACGACGATTTTCGATGACTTTGCAAAATTGAAAGACGGAAATTCGACAAAGCATCGAAAATCGTCTTTCTGAATACAGTGAATATACCTATTCCCTGTATTCAGAACGACGATTTTCGATGACTTTGTAAAATTGAACGACGGAAATTCGACAAAGCATCGAAAATCGTCGGATCTGAACGAAAACGAAAATAAAGCTTTTTTTATGTCGCATCTTTTGGTTTTCGTTTCTTGCGCTTTCGAAAATACCTGATTTTCGGACGAAAATGCATTCTAACGAAAACGAATGCACATGTCTAGTAAATAGTCCCCCTACCTATTCACCAAAAAAGTGTAAACAGTGAATAAAGACAGTACACACGTTTTTGACAAATCCTTTATTAAAAAATAAAAAAACAATGTCTCCCCCGGATATAGATCCATCATAAATTACGCTGCTAGCTGCCACTGCCGTACCTGATAAAAAAAAATTCCCACAGAATGCCTGCTCCTCCATCTGACATTTCTAAATTAACTAAGGGGCTGAGTCACCCGCTGATGTCAGCGGGTGACCCTGCCCACTTTTGACATCACTGGCCAGAGCATGCTGGGTCAGCCCCTTAGCTATTTAAGAACTGTCACCCGGTGGAGTAATCATGAGGCGATCAGTCTTCATCATGGGTGGAGCTTCATTTTTTTTGGGGGGGGGGTCGGGCGGTACGGTGGGCATCGTAATTGATGAAGGATCTACATCAGGTAACATTTTTTTATGAAAGTAGCAGGCTGATGGCAGGAGCCTTCAACAAGACCAGAGAATGGTCTGACGATGGATATACACTGAGGGACTTTTTTTTAAAAAGGAGTCAAAAAGTCAATTTTTTTACACTTTTTTGATCAATGAGTAGGGGTACAGTGTACACCATACTCATTCACAAGGGGGGCGGGATCTAGGGGCCCCCTTGTTAACCACTTAAGGACCGGACCAATACGCTGCTAAATGACCCAATGGGTTTTTACAATTCGGCACTGCGTCGCTTTAACAGACAATTGCGTGGTTGTGCGACGTGGCTCCCAAACAAAATTTGCGTTCTTTTCTTCCCAAAAATAGAGCTTTCTTTTGGTGGTATTTGATCGCCTCTGCGATTTTTATTTTTTGCGCTATATACAAAAATAGAGCGACATTTCTGAAAAAAAAACAATATTTTTTACTTTTTATTATAAGAAAAATCAATTAACTAAATTTTAGTCAAACTTTTTTCTTTAGTAAAAAAAAAATCGCAATAAAAAAAAAATAATTAGCTACCTAGCGGGAACAGCGACACTAATACAGCGATCAGAAAAATGATTTCTTAGTGATGCTGGCAATAGGGAGTGAAAGGGTTAACTAGGGCGGTGATCAAGGGGTTAAAACTTTATTAGGGGGGGTACGGGGGCTACCCAGGACATAACACTAACTGCCTGTCACACTAACTGTCACACTGACACTAAATACATTCAGTGACACTGTGACAGGGGGAGGGGGGGCGATCGCGGGGGTTAAATGTGCCTATGTGTCTGTGTGTCAGTGTAGTGTTAGTGCAGACTTACTTATGATGTGATCTCTCCTCAGTGGTGGTTGAAAAAAACGCAGAGGGCGAGATCACATCGCTTCCTCCTTCCTGTGTTTACACAGGAGGAGGAAGTGACAGGGCGGGGGGGCGCGCGCATTGGCTGAGAGCGATCCGGAGGGGGCGGACAAAAAGGAATAGCCGCCCCCTCTTGCCGGATCGCTCATACAGCCGCGGGGACCGCCACATGTACCGGGGGGGTCCCGATCGGACCCTCGATCCACCTCAAGGCACCAACGTATATATACGTTGATGTGTCTGTCGGTGCCATTCTGCCGACGTAAATGTACATGCGGTGGTCCTTAAATGGTTAAAGGGGGCTTCGGAGTTCTGATAAGCCCCTTGCCCACAGTCCCCCACAACCACCACCCAGGTTTGTTGAGAAGAGACCCTTGTCCCAATCAACAAAGCTCTTCTATCCCAAAGCACCGACTCCCCATGTTTAGGGCATGTGGCTTGGTACGGTTCAGGAGGGGGACACTCATTTGTTCCCTATTTCCTGGCCTGTCAGGCTGCATGCTCAGATAGGGGTCAGGTATGGATCTAAGGGGGAAACCTATGCTGTTTAAAAAAAAAAACTGGGCTGGCAATTGTAACTGCGAGTCAATTTAAATGTGATTTTTTTTCTTAAGAAATTTAATTTTTGATGCAGCAGGTTCTATACATGGTTCAGATGCGCCACTTTAAAAGCAGACTAAGGGGACCCCCCAGGCACTATGTTTAAATGAAGTTTTAGATTTTATCCCTTTCACCAAAAGTGTCAAAAATAAACAAAAGCAGTAGATGGTTTTTGACAAGTCATTTATTAAAAAAAAAATAATAAATGATGTAGATCTATCATTAATCACAATGCCGTCAGCACCAGCGGACCCGGAAAAAAATAAAAATGCTTCGCCCCTGATGAAGGCTGACCACTTATTGGTGATGTCACCTGGTAGCCCTACCCCTTACCTATTTAATAACTGTCAAAGGGTGAAGCAGGCATTCGGCGGTTAGCCATCCTCACAGGAGGAGATTTTTTTCTCGGGTCAAGCAATGCAGGGGGCATCGTGTTTGACAATACATCTACATTGGGGGACATTGTATGATTGCAGTATTTACGTTTGGAGCACGAGTGCCATGGATAAAGTTGGCAAAATACATTTCTGCAAAATTACCCTACTAATCACTGCTAGAGAAAGAGTACTTACATATGTCTTTATGAATTAGGTTCAAATAGTTGTTGCAACTAAAAATACAACGTGAAAATACAATCACATTATTTGCAAATAATACCCAAAATGTCAGGTTTGTGAAAAACCACACCTTAGTATTCCTATATACCTATCAAATTTTGGACAACTCAGTCCTTTGTCTATGAGCATGAGAAAATGGTTTACAGGACAACATGTTAGGATGTTGTTAATGGATAAAACTAAAATATAGTTATGATTCCAATTACTAGTAAAATGTAAAACACTATCTTTATTAGCACAAGTATGCACAAGCATATACAAACAATTACACACATTAAAAAAAGCTTGCGGACAGAGTATTTGGATAATGTTAGAACACCTGTATTTAACAGGTGCCAATGTAAGTAATCCTGATTTGTAAGCAGGCTCAAGCTTTGAAGTGTAACAGGCAGAAAAGCAAACACTGTGGCTATTACAAGACCTGGCCAACAGAATAAAGAGCAAAGCCCTGAATATTTAGGCAGAGCTTTCAAAAAACAAGGATCAGGATTATATTTAGTCGGAAATGATTTGCTACAGAGATTGAACATGAGATGTACAGCCAAAATGTCAAGGGTGTAAAGTCAGATCTCAGTGGATGATACAATGAACTGTATTCTCTAAATGAAGTGAATGAAGGTCATAGAGGACTTTTGAAACAAGATAAGATTTAAAGCGGATCTCCACCCTAAAGTGAAGATCCGCTGATTGGAACCCTCCCCCCTCCGGCGTCACATTTGTCACCTTTCAGGGGGGAGGGGGGTGCAGATACCTGTCTAAAGACAGGTATCTGCACCCACTTCCGGCCCGCAGTCTCGGGCAAAAGACAGGCTTTTCCGTTGTGTGCTGGGAACTCTCGGCTCACAGCACACAGCGGGAGCCAATCGCCGGGCGCAGCGCCACTCGCGCATGCGCCGTAGGGAACCGGGCAGTGAAGCCGGAGCGCTTCACTTCCTGGTTCTCTCACCGTGGATGGAGGGGGGAGCAGCAGGGAGACGAGCAATCGCTCGTCCTCTGCTGCGGACGCCGCTGGACTCCAGGACAGGTAAGTGTCCTAATATTAAAAGTCAGCAGCTGCAGTATTTTTTGCTGCTGGCTTTTAATATATTTTTTTGGTGAACCATCCGCTTTAAGGAGCCACAATCTTGATATTGTTTTATAAATTAATGCAATACATTTGAAACAAATTGCAAAAAGTTAAAGAGGACATGTACAGGGGGTCCCCAACTTACGAACCGCCACTTCCAAACAACTCCTACTTGCGAACGGGACGATCTGCGCATGCATGGGCATTTTTGAGGGCGGGCACATTCGACGAAACATTAAAAAACATCGGAAAATGACGTAATTGCCGTTCTGAGCATGCAGTTTCCGACTTACGAACATTTTCAACTTAAGAACAAACCTAAAGTCCCTAACTTGTTCGTAAGTCGGGACCCCCTGTACTGTGGAAGTGGCACCCAAAAAAGTTTGCATTGCAGGTCCTCCGTTTTGAGAAACTTGTATTGAAGGGGTGGATTTACTAAAACTGTGCTAAAAAAGTTCAAAATCTGGTGCAGCTGTGCATAGAAACCAATCAGCTGCCAGTTTTTTTTTCAAAGCTTAGTCCAGGTTCACACTGGGCTGCGGGAATGAAGTCGTGTGAGTTCAGTTGAACTTGTTCAATTTCACTCCTGCTGTCAGTCCCAATTTTAGCTGCGATTACAGAGACATCTGTGTAGATTTCTGTGCCGAAATAACAAAAAGTTGTACAGAAACTACTTTTTGAAATCAGTGAAGCACCAAAGGTGTGGCGTTGCATTGATTAGGACGGTGTCATTGCCGGCAAATGCTGCCGCTTAGACATGTCAAATTGCATGTCAAAACGCAGCAGTGTGAACAAAGGATAATTTAACAAGCTGAAGTTAAAGCTGATTGGCTATCATGCACAGCTGCATCAGATTTTGCACTCTCCAGTTTTAGTAAATCAACCCCCCAGTGACAGAGGCGTCTTACATGATCTCGAAGCTTTACAGCTATGAGGCTATAAGACAGAGTGACAAGGTATATTTACATGTCAGAAATGTACTGCTTTTTTTCATGGCAATGGTAGAATTTTCAGGATACTGCTTGGGCCAAAAAATCCCCAAATATGAGGGATCTTACTAGGGTGCTGATGATCGCTCTGGTAGAACTACAAGTCCTCTTCTATGGTGCTGTTATACCTGATATACATATTATCTGGGTTATTCACAGAAACAGTACCTCCACAAAACTGGCCATAAAGCAATCAATCATGTTGCATGTTTTATTCTCTGGAAAAAAATGTGGCCAGCCAATATGATAGAAATCAACAATCACCGTGTTCTGACACGATCATTTTTTTAACCGATGGTGTGTAGGCACGACTGACCATCAGTCAGCTTCATCGGTTGACCGATGGAAAAATCCATCAGACCGTTCTCATCGGTTTGACCGATCGTGTGTACAGGGCTTTATACGACCTAGGTCCTCATAAGCCTCATAAGCCCCCTGTACCCTGAACAGTCAGCTAAGAGATACAGAGCAGGCCACCAAAAATTCAATCAATACAGTTCAAGTCTGAACAAGTTATTTGCCATGCAGGACTACAAAGCTTCTAACCATAAAAAATACCATTAATCACCTTTTAATGACTAATGTAAAAGATGTGTTAAAACATTCCAGGTTTCATCACAATCCAGGCCCTATATAATGAATCCAATAGTCTGACATTTAGCAAGCCAACAGCCTCTGATCAAAGCTTTATAGTGTGCCGTAAATATTTTAGCACCGTGTCAGAATATGCTACATTATAGACAAATACAATTAGTTTAATTCCCTAATTAATTTTTTAACAAATTTTAACAAAATTTGATTTCTGAATTTCCAAATTTTTTAATTTCCTTAATTTTCAGATTTTCGACTTTCCTACATTTTTAATTTCCATATTTCGGAAATTGGAATTTTCGGAATATTTAAATTTAGTAAATTTGGAAATTGGAAAATTCTAAATGAGGAAAATCCAGATTTCGAAAATTCTAAATCAGAGATTAGAAAATCAGAAATTACTAAATTACAAATTACAAAATTACAAAATTGCAAATTCAAAAATCGGAAAATTTGGACTTTTGAATTTCCAAATTTTCACATTTCCGATTTTTTTAAATTTCCGAATCTTCTAATTTCAGAGTTTTCGAATTTCAATTTTTTTCTTCAAATTTTCGAATTTCTGAATTTTCAAATTTCTGAATATTCGAATTTGCCGGATGTCCGAATCTCCAAAAAATGCAAAAAAACAAATGTAACGAAAACTAATAATTTTTTCGGCAGTGCACATGTCTACTACATTAACTGGACTCTAGAATTACTTTTTCTAAAAACAACATGTCATATTTTTCTGCTCTGTTACTCAGTAATTTTGCTGAGAGTAGGCCCCATCCTCTTCTTCTTGGGTCCCCTATTGGCGCACCTTGTTCCTCCCCCTTGACCAGTGCCCCAATAACAAGCTATAAGACATATAGAGCCACGACTCAGCCTCACCTCCCGTTCTGTCCTTATTGGCTCACTGGCTGTGATTGCTGTCTCAGCCAATGAAGAGAGGGAATCCCAGGACAGCATAAGCTCTTGTGCACATCTCTGGATCGGAAGAGGGCTCAGGTATGTATTAGGGGGTCTGTGGAAGGAGCTGCACCCAGAAGTTTTTTTTACATTCATGCATAGAACCTTCAGCATTTACAACCACTTTAATTCCACTTATATTGCTGTGGCTATTCCTTTTCTTTTTTTGTATATTGTTTTTTTTTTGCGTGCACCATTTTTCAGTTTCTTTCAGTTTCTTTAATTTAAGTTAAGAAAAATAAACAGGCAGATCGAAGACCTCGACAATCAGGGGAGGAGACACAACATCAGAGTGAGAGGCATATCTGAATCTGTCATCCCAGAGCAAATCAAGCCGGCACTGACCTCCATCTTTAATGGCTTTCAGGATAGGCCTGACACCTCTCCGATCGAGTTCAAAAGAGCCCACAGGGCTCTCAGACCCAGAGCCCCTGACACTGACCCTCCAAGAGATATCATATGTTGTCCTCCCAACTTCAGCCTGAAGAAAGAAATTTTGCAAAAAGCCAGAACTAACAATCAGGTCATGTTCAATGAAACAGAGATTCAACTATTCCAAGATTTATCGCCTATTACTCTTAAAACAGAAGAGCACTAAGACAATTGCTTGGGGTTCTAAAAGAGAAGGGAATAAGTTACAGGTGGAAGTTTCCCTTTGCTCTCCAAGACAACTATAACGGCAAACAACATTTTCTAAGAGTCCCAGACGACCTACATAGATTCTGTGAAATCCTGCAAATTGCTCCAATTGACCTACCGGACTGGTACACCAAATTTCGCCTCCCTCCAGCAATCGACAGAGTGCCTACTATGCAAGATCCCTCACCAGCTAAATCACCATACCACTCAGGTCTACAGCACAGAAGTGACAACATAAACAAGTACAACTCTCCTGCGGCTAGGAGCACCAAAATGAGAGTTCATACATGAAGGTTACACTTGGCCTCACTGTTATGCCTGAGAAGATGTCAATAACGTTCATTATCATTCAATTCAATTTTGTTGCTCAGGTATGATCACTTGTTTTGTGGAAAACCTCCACAGTTCTTTGTTTTTGATACATCCATTTGGATACGGTCTTAAATACATGTTCTATACTAGCTTGTTCAGCCTCTACCCAAGTATAGATATAGCTGTAAACCTAACATAATTAAGACTGATTGGTATCTTCCTACAACACAAATGCCCCATCCAAAAATGGATGGAGATGGTCTCGTCGAGAGTATTACTGCATATTGGTTCTCTCAATCTCATTTATTGTTAAAAGGTCACATCCGGATGAGACTGCAATCCTCCTTTAACTGTGTCCCATGCAATACAACCTGCGGGCTGTACACCCTTGGAAGATTATCTACAAAAACAATCCTTACCCATATAAGTATATTTGGCCTCGTACACACGATCAAATCTGTCCGCTGGAAACGGTCCGCTGGACCGTTTCAGCAGACAGATTCGATCGTGTGTACGGCCGAGCAGACAGATTTGTTCACCCGACAGATTTCAAAGCATGCTTTGAAATCTATCGGGTGGGAATCTGTCCGCCCCGACATGTCTGCTGGTTAGTACACTTACCAGCAGACATGTCGTCCCGCACCGCCGCCACACCGCCGCCGAATGGATTCGGCGCATGCGCGGAAGTGTTTTACTTCCTGGTGCGGTGACGTGGTGGCGTCAACGTCACCGCCACATCACTGACACGTCAGCGCACTCTCTGCTGGCTGGGATTTTGGTTTGCTCGTGTGTACACGCGAGCAAACCAAAATCCCAGCAGACAGATTTGTTCAAATCTGTCGGACGGACAGATTTGAACAAATCTGTCCGCTCGTGTGTATGGGGCCTTACTACAACCTATGCAGTATTATGCCCGCCTTTAATACCTTTTGGTTTTGTCTGTCTGTAACTCTTGTTTTTGATCCATCCCGAGATAACAGAGCCGTCCTTACTTCAGACCAATCTCCTCTAAAGATGATGAACATTGGAGAATATGCTCTCTTGACGTGACTTTAAGGTATGGGTCTGCAATACAGGCATTGCATGCAGTGAGCTGTTTCAAATACTGTTATACTGTTACCTCTGACACTGATTACTGTGCCAATAGCATTGCTGAGATCGATACCCGTCCTACAGTCAGCCTTTGACAATCCAATGTTTTTTCATTTTTTATGTGTTACGATTTGCCTGTTTAGTTGATTAGTTGATCCTAGTGTTGGTTAGGGCTGTACAAGGCTGTACGGTCCTGATGCCGGATAGCCCCAAGATAGGGGTCTGCCGTTAGGACACTCAGCTGAAGACTCTTCTAGTTATGTTTCTGGCTTTCAGAATAACACTGAACTGAGGCTATAACTAATTATAGTGCAGTGTGGCCGATCACTACCTAATGTTATCGGAATCCAAACAACCTTAATTGTCTTACTAGTATTACACATTACTGATAATAACAACCTACATCAAGCTTTTATATTCATGTTCGCTTACCTGGTACCCTCTGGAACCTCCTCATTGACTGAATTGAAAATGTAATTCATAGCTCCAAATACATCCACTGGCGCACCTCCCACCCATCCCCAAGAGTCATCTTAAGTGTTCCTCTTCAATAACACTTATCTGCTCTAGGCCCTCTGGGGATAACTAGAGCTAAGACTCATACAAGGTGTTTCTTTCTTTAACACCTTCCCTAAATTACTCAACTGACACCCAAATAGTGTTCAGTAGACATCCCACCCCCTATCCCCTCTTTTCAATTTACCCTATCTCTACTATTCCTCCCTCCTTCTTCCTTTCTTTCTTCTTCTTGTAAACATAATGCCACACCGATACCAAAATGTCATACACCTTCCTCGGTAAATCACCTACGATAATTTCCCATAATGTAAATGGCCTCAACATCCCAAAGAAGAGATCCAAGCTACTCAAAGAACTCAGAAAGGTAAAACCGTCAATTGTATACATCCAGGAAACACTTTTCAAAGGACAAAACATACCTAAAATCACAGACAACCTTTACACTGTGGTCCACCATGCAACAAACCCGCTGGCCAAAACAAAGGGGGTAGCTATACTTATAAACAAAAATGCAACATTTGAACTTAAAGACCGACTGATTGACCCTGAAGGCAGGTTAATTTTTCTAAAAGGAAGGCAGGTTCATTTTTCTAAAAGGCACATGGGAAGGTTTGCCAATCACTTTGGCAAATGTCTACTTTCCGAACAAGGCACACATAACATTTTGCAACAAGATAGTCAATGAACAGAAGTGGTTCGCAGAAGGATGCATATTGTTAGGTGGGGACTTCAATATCCCCCTGTCTCCACTACAAGACACTTCAACAGGACACTCGCATTTCTCATACAGAATTCTGAAACGCATTAAGAGCACCCTACAATCACTCGCCTTGGTAGACACATGGAGATCATCTCATCCTTTGGAAAGGGACTATTCATTTTTCTCGGCATCCCACACAAAGTACTCCAGAATTGATTTGATATTCATTTCGCAGAGGGATTTACCTAACCTACTCAGAGCAGAAATAGGAATCACCTTTTCTGACCATGCACCCACAGCTGTTACTTTAGAATTTAACCTTCCCAAGAGTACAACATTCAATTGGAGACTTAACGCTGCCCTGCTGACTGATCAATTAATCCATGATGAGGTCAGGGACTCCATTAAGACATATTTTCTACATAATGTAGACTCTGACACAAATCCCCTTAACAATTGGGAAGCTCATAAAAGTGTGATCAGAGATAAACTTATTAAGTGGGAAGCTAGGAAGAAAAGAGATAGAGAAAAAGAAATCACGCAATTATCCAACACTATACAGTAGCTAAATTAGAACTACAACACAAACAAAGCCTCTCTTCCAAGGTGGCTGATGAACTCATTCACAATAGAAACTCCCTGAAACAATTATTGAATTTGCAATCCCAAAAGTCCCTTTTTTTTTCAAGAAAAGTTTTTTTTATGAACACAGTGACAAGAGCGGAAAGCAACTAGCCAGAGCCCTGAAAGATGCTACGATAGCCAATCATGTACATACCACCCGCAACCAACAGGGTATGCTCAAACACACGCCAGACCAAATAGCAAAAATCTTTCACAACTTCTACTCCAAACTCTACGACCTTTCTCCTCAACATAAACCCCCCCCACATATTGACTTGTAAGGAAGATACAATCCAAAAATTCCTAACAGACAGTAAACTACCAACACTCTCCAAAGATGATATAGACTCCCTAGATGTCCCTATAAATGACTTAGAACTACAGGAGGCAATTAAAGACTTAAAAACAGGGAAAAGCCCAGGACCTGACAGATTTACCTCCTAGTATTACAAAACATTCATACAGTTGATCACCAACCCTTTACTGAAAGAATTTATTATCTAGCCAAAAAAAAACACGACACCACATCCCTTCTCGCAGCACATATAGCAGTAGTTCCCAAGCCAGACAAAGACCACACGGATTGTGCAAACTTCAGACCAATTTCACTCCTGAATATTGACATTAAATTGTTTGCGAAGATATTGGCCAACAGACTGAAACCACTTCTTTCAAAGATCATAGGCCCGGAACAGGTAGGCTTAATGCCAGGTAGAGAGGCCAGGGATAATATCACCAAATCCCTAAATCGTATTCACTACGTAAAGAATTTGAAGACCGAGGGTCTTCTCTTGTCCACAGACGCAGAGAAGGCTTTCGATAGAGTCTTGTGGGATTAAATGATAGCAACATGTTCTCACATTAGTCTGGGAGAGAATATGTTAAATTTGATAAAGACCTTGTACCTTAATCCCAAAGCTAAAATCAAGATCAATATTGTATTTTCAGACCCAATAAAAATCAGGAACGGCACTCGCCAAGGATGCCCCCTATCCACTTTTCATTTTATCACTAGAATCCCCTCATCAGAACCATAAATTTGTCTCAAGACATCAAAGGATTCACAGTTCACAATAAAGAATATAAATTAGCTGCTTATGCAGATGACCTCCTCTTTTTTTATTACGCAACCTCACATATCTATCCCCAATCTTACGAAAATTTTCAGAACATTTGGCTTTATATCTAACTTTAAAGTTAATCAAACTAAATCAGAAGTGCTCAACCTTAACCACCCCCCGACAAATATAATTTATTAAAAAGCAACCATAAGTTTAAATGGGAACAAAGCACCCTCAAATATCTGGGAATTAACTAACTTCCTCCGTTGAAACACTTTTCCCCGCCAATTTTGTTCCCCTTCTAAATTGTATCACTCAAGATTTACAAAAAATGGACTCCGAAGCTCTTTTCATGGTTTGGGAGGGCGTCGATTTTAAAAATGATAATTCTACCAAGGTTACTTTATTTCTTTAATGCTCTGCCAATCGTGATTCCTAGCTCCCTTTTTACCAAATTACAAAAAGTGCAAAGAAAATTTCTTTGGGCAGACAAGAAACCGAGGATAAAGTTAAGCCTCCTTACACTTTCTAAAAGAAAAGGAGGCATTGGCCTCCCTTACTTTAAAAAGTACTATTACGCCTCTCATATCACCAGATTGATCGACTGGCGCTGCCATGGACATAACAAAGACTGGGTACAATTAGAACAAGGCCACAGTAAGCAACACATTTTATATTACCCTTGGTCCACCCATTCAAAACTTACCAAGAAAATAGACCACCCCTTGGTTGCCACCACTTTAAATATTTGGCACAAGATAGCGGAACCTTATGGGTTAGACACAATCCCAGGCCCGTTAACCCCAATTGCCAACAACCCAGATTTTCTTCCTGGTATGGACCAACCAATCCTCCCATCTCCTGACACTACCACCAAACTCCTTGTCGCACACTGTTTTACAGGAAACAGAGTCAAAACACTAGACACTTTCAAAATTGAATTTGGAGAAACATTCCCAGGTATTTGGTTCCACATGCAGCTTAAAGATTTTCTACTAAATAGTAAACACAAAAGTGCATACTGCAGTAGAATGACCCCCCCTGGAGCATATCTGTGTGATCCTGAAAACTACCTCTTTAGATTATACTTGGTTGAATCAGCCACGATCAGATGCTTGCATTAAACTCAAAGAAAGCTGGGAAACAGCTCTGGGACACAGTTTCAGCAATGCCTAATAGGAAAAAGCATGTATATTTGCACACAAATGTTCGCACAAAATACCAGGAAATCTCCTATAAAGTCTTAACACAGTGGTACTTGACCCCACAGAAAACCAAAAAATGGTCACACTCAGTGTCAGAAACCTGCTGGCGATGCGACAAGGAGACAGGATCCTTTTTAGGGCCCTTTCACACGTCCGTTCCGTTCGTCCATTTTTTGGACGTCCGGTAACGGACCTCAATGCTTCCCTATGGGAGCGGATCCGTTAGGGGATGATGCATCCGCTAACGTCCGCCAGATCCGCATCCGTTTTTTCGGACGGAAGAATGTCCTATTTTTCTTCCGTTCGGCCAAACGGATCGGATGCAAACGGACAGACGGTCCGTTTCCATCCGATTCCCCATAGGGGATAGCGGAGGAGAGACAGGGCGGTCCCTGCACAGTGTGCGGGGACCGCCCTGTCCGCCCGACAGCTCAGCGGAGACCCCCACGCTGAGCTGACGGACACACGGAGCGGACCGAAAAACGGACCGCACGTGTGAAAGGACCCTTACACATACTGTATGGTGGAGTTGCCCGCCAATCTTTGACTACTGGGAACAGATTACAATATGGATAAAACATATTACAGGCACCAAAATAAACTTGAACACGGATGCTTGTCTGTTACATATTAATCACTTAACGCTAAGTAAATATAAGAAATCATTAACCAGACACAAACTGTCTTGAATTTTTAGGGACTGATAATTTGTCATGCTGTGTTGACAAAAAACTTGTTATGGGTGTTGTCAATGTTTCCAAATAGTGTTTACATTTTTAAACAACGATTGTCTGTGCTCCATCAGTAAAGTTGCAATGTTTGTCATTAAAAAATGCTGCGGGTGGTTGGCAACCATGAAATACACTACTACATAAAAATTCTGATAAAAATAGACATGGCTCTTGTGATTAGCTATCCTGGAGTTCAGCTTTAAACTATATTTTAATGTTATTAAGCCTTATCTCTGATGCGCTAAACCAAAACTTCTGTCTTTTTGAAGACTGTTTCTATATTTGGAACCTCTGATATACTCCTGTTGGCTGTGACAGTGTACAGTATAATAATTTTTTTTTTTCTTTTTAGAATTAAGAATTACTATAGTAAATATTGTAAATGGTGTGTGTTTACATAAAATAAAAAAAAAACACATGGGGCAGCTATTTAATTTGTGTAGAGTTAACTGTGAAATGAATTGACCTCAGTGACCATCACACTTGGCTTAAAAAACATAATGATGCAATAATGAATACAAAGCTGCATTAATTTTTACCTTTTTATATCTTTGTTTATGTCTGTCTGCCTGTCAAAAACCTTGCGTGTCCCATTCACACTGCAATGGACAACAGACATGTTGCCTTTTATAGCAGCGAGCTGTACAGATTTGCATGGCACTGTATAGCAGCGCAGCACATCTTGCTGCTGTACAGCAACATTAATGAAGTGTACGTTTGTATACATCTAATAAAGTTTGTAAGGAAAAAAAACTGTGCACTACACTGCCCCCTACCACAGTCAGGAACGGACAGCTGGCGGAGAGGTAGATCACTCCGACAGCGGTGCATTTAAGTGTGACTTTGGCCTAAAGCCCTGTGCACACGGGCCAGAATCTCGTCAGAAAAAAACCCTAGTTTTTCCTGACGAGATTCTTGGCAAGAATCTCTTGCTGCCCGAGTGTACAGACACGCCTTTCAAAAGAACCGCGGTTCTTTTGAAAGGCAAGAACGCGGTGATGTCATCGTGTACAACAAGCATGCACTCGTCACAGTCGATGCCATCGCCGCCAACTTGCTACACCCTACCTATGCCTAGGAAGCTACCGCGCATGTGTCAAAGTCATTTAGATCATGCGCGGGTTTCCACCGCGACAAGTAAGTATACACACTCTCGGGTTTCTCGGCAGGAAAACTGCAGAGAATTTCATGATGAGGAAATAGAGAGCAGGTTCTCTATTTTTCTCGTCTAGATTCTGGGCAGTTTTCTTGTAGAGAAACCTGAAAGCCTCATACACACGCACAGTTTACTCGGCAAGAAAGCTCTGCCAGCAGTTTTCTTGCTGGTTCTTGCCGAGTAAACCGAGCGTATGTGCGAGACTTCAAAGTGCAGTTGATTTTAAATGGCTCCTGAGAGCTATGGAAGATTCTTCCAAATATTACTGACCTGTTTTTGTGTTAAAAGCGGGGACCCTTTTATTATTTTTTATGAAAAAAAAAACAACATAACAGAATTTCTATTTTAATTTACAGCATCATTTCAAATAGCACTTTTCAGCAGTATCCGATTCCTTTGTCTCACTAGTATAATGTTTGGTTTTTCTTCAACAAACACAGATGGCGCTATTGCAGCTGTACACTCTGTGCCCAATCTCACAGATGCTTCCCTCAGGATATCTTCTCTTCCTACATGATCAAAAGCTTCCCTATCTTCTGTAATTCTTGCCAGTGTGCTAATGTCCACTTCTAATTACTTCTCTGAACAGCTTTTCTTTTAAAGATTTTGCCACTAAATATCAGAATACCCTGTGTTTCTAGAAGCATTACATTTCATATGTTTTTTCTAAGTGAGGTATGGTAGTTTTTTATAAGACAAATGTAAACAAAAAGTCTGCAGTTGTGCCCAGATAGTAAATGATGGCAGGAGTGATTTAGGTAAAACCAAAATCTTTGTCTTCAAAATTTCAGAGAAGTGTGAATTAAAATTTTTGCTCATTGAACTTTTTTTATTTATTATTATTTAAAAGTTTTTAGAGGGATGTGTGGTATTTAGGGTAGTTTGATTCATTTCATTTCATGCTATTTGTGTTATTTTGTATGTATATGACCATGACTGGTGTAAGGCTGATGTGCTTGATGCCCTACCAACCACCCCTAGTCCCCCTCTAATTAACCATAAATTACTAAATGAAACAAATCACACACTTTTTTGCCAAAGCTTCTAAACTCAACTTCATAAAAAACCTATGTGTCCATGTACACATAGGCTTTTAGAAGAGTTTAGGGGCTGCTGTTGTTTAAGGGAGCTTTAACCTCCCTCTCCTGGACATGAAAGTATCATGTTCAGGTTGGAACGTTTTGACTGCTAGCCTCAAAACATGTAAAAATGGTGGTAAGATCGCGGCACGATTTTGTCACGTTTTGCTTTTTCCTGTCAAAGTAGGCTATATGTACATGAAGCTTTAGTTAGGTTTATTTGTTGGCACAAGGATAAATGGAAGGAGCTTCCAAAATCTTTAGGAGCCCATTGAAGTTTTAAAGTCCACCAGCAACGTTCATATTTGCCAGCACACCACATCAATATTGTCTGAAAAGCTTTTTTTGAAGAATGATCACATCACAAGTCCACCAGCAAGCACCTTAATATTTCCTTCCCAATTGACTCCAATGCATTTCACCAAAATTACAACATTTCACCAAAACCAATGTTTGCTGAGATTTCAGGGAAATGGAAACCCTCTAACACTTAAATAACTCCAGCCAAAATGTGTTTTTTAATACAATGGAGAAGGGTTAACAACATGTTTTGCTGTCTGTGTTCCCAGTTGTGAGATATCCCTCTACTTTCTGTCCAAGGGATGCCATAAATGGAGGGAACACTTATCACTGGGTAAAGAAGACACTGACAGCAGTTAAAGTGCTCTAACCCTTCTTCACTTCATTCAAAAAAAAATTCTGAATGGAATAAAACTATAATCTCCAGGAAGGAAGGAAGAAAATATGGCTTTTATATAATAAAAAACAAAAAAAACAAAGTGCACGTGACTATTGCCTTGTACAAAACATCGTTTTTCCTGACGTGCAAAAAGTCGTAGTTTTTCCCAACGTGATTCCTCTCCAGCCTGACTTGCATACACACGTTCATGCAAAAAAACGTCCGACCAAAATGTGGTGACGTACAACACATACGACGGGACTATAAAGGGGAAGTTCCTTTAAAATGGCGCCACCCTTTGGGCTGCTTTTGCTGATCCTTGTGTTAGTAAAAGTTTGGTGAGAGACGATTCACGCTTTTCAGTCTTAGTGCTTTTCAGTCCGTTACAGCGTGACGAATGTGCTATCTTTATTACGAATGCTAGTTTTACCAGAACGATGACTCCCGTCTCATACTTAATTCTGAACATGAGCGTTTTTTTTTTTCCCCTGGAAAACCATACACGCATGTATTTCGTGACAAGAAAAAGACTGACGGGAAACACAACGAGAAAAAAAGAGCTGGTTTCAATTTTTTTTGCGGGCAGTTTTTTAGACGAGAAAACTGCTAGGGTGCATACCCACGACCGGTTTTCATGACCAATATAAAAAAATGGCAGTTTTCTCATCGTGAAAACCAGTCATGTGTACAAGGCATCAGACTGCTACAGAAAAATACAGAAAGTCACATGCTTTCAAATTAATTAAAAACTAGCAGACAGAATGAGCATGCCGGTAACGCAGTTGACAGTAGAACAATAAAAGATGTCCCCATCCTGCCTCAACAGTTGATTCAGGTCCAAACTACTGTATATCTAAGGGCTCATTTACACCATATCCTGTGATTTTCGACACTGGATAAATGCAGGTCACTACAAGGGAACATAGAGAACAATAGTTTTCTATGTGCCTTGTTCACACCTTAAGGTTGTGTACATGTGTAGACCAGTTTATAGCATTAAATGTGTATGCATTTTATTGCAATGAAACAGTTTACTGACCTCTTGTATATTTTCAGATGACAGCCGTAGCACTGTCATAAGCTGCAAGAGTACAGTGAGGATTAGTGGATGCTGTGCTCTGCTATAGAGGTTTGCCTGACATTGTGGGACCCCGTTATATTGGTGAGGTTAAAAAAGAGCAAAACAAATAAAATACTTTATCAAGATGCATCTTTGTTTTTATATTTTCTGTTAAAGGGAATAAGTAATCAAGGATAATATGCACCCATTACTAATTCACGTGGGAGAAGGGGCAGATATCTGGGAGCTCCCTTATTCTAAAGGGGGGTTCCAAATTCTGATAAGCCCTTTGGCTTGCAGATCCCCACAACTGCCACTCCAGGGTTGTGGGGAAGAGGCATTTGTCCTCATCAACATGGAAATAAGGTGCTTTTCCAGGGAATCCCTCCTGACAAGGTCCTGCCCACTTTGAGGGCAAATGGCCTTGTGTGGTTCAGGAAGGCAGAGGACACACATTCACCCCCCTTTCCTGACCAGCTAGGCTGCATGCTGGTATAAGGTTTTGGTTTGGATTTCGCAGTGGAACCCCAATTTAAATCCATACCAAAACCATAGGATCTGGTTTGGATTTTTAAGGGGACCCCATGTGATTTTTCATAGCTATATCTTGGACTGGGCTTCTCTTTCACAATCAATTCCACAACCTCTTGCAAGATAAGGGTCTTGGATGGAGTTTGGGGGCAATAAGATTGCAAAATGCTCATCAATAAATAAACATTAAAATGCAGTGCAATGCACTTGAAAAAGCAATATGCATAAAAATTTGCAACATGACATACATTTTTAGTGTGTTGTATTGTATTTTTATGTGCTTTATGGTGTGAAAAGACCCTAACATATAACAGATACATGACATCACAGTGACATCTTCTGCCTCCCAGGACAATTCGCTGTGATGTCAACATGTACCCAGAAGTGCCCTTTTGGCTAGGAGACTGTAAATGTGCCAGTGCTGTTTGTTTTAATAATTTGTAAGTGCATTTACTTATACATAAATACTAATTAAAGGGGTTGTAAAGGTACAATTTATTTTCCCTAAATAGCTTCCTTTACCTTAGTGCAGTCCACCTTCACTTACCTTATCCTTCAATTTTGCTTTTAAATGTCCTTATTTCTTCTGAGAAACCCTCACTTCCTGTTCTTCTGTCTGTATCTCCACACAGTAATGTGAGGCTTTCTCCCTGGTGTGGAGTGTCGTGCTCGCCCCCTCCCTTGGACTTCACAAAGTTTTTAACGTTGTCGTTTTTAAGGTTGTAAAAAATGGTTGTGTGTAGGCTTTAACGACGTGAAAAAAACGTGCATGCTCAGAAGCAAGTTATGAGACGGGAGCGCTCGTTCTTGTAAAACTACAGTTCATAATGGAGTAAGCACATTCATCACGCTGTAACAGACAGAAAAGCGTGAATCGTCTTTTACTAACACAAAATCAGCTAAAGCAGCCCAAAGCGTGGCACCATCCGCATGGAACTTCCCCTATATAGTGCCGTCGTACGTGTTGTACGTCACCGCGTTTTGCTAGAGCATTTTTTTTTCACGATTGTGTGTAGGCAAGGCCGTTATAATGATCGGGTTTAAAAAAACGTTGTTTTTTTCTTGACCCTTAAAAACGTAATTTTTTAGAACCCGAAAACGGTTGTGTGTACGCGGCATAAGTGTAGCAATATGTTGCTAAATGTTGTACCTTCATTAAATGTAACCATATTGCTAGACTTAGAGACGTCTCCATTCTCTTTTATACTCAGTTGTGGCATGACGCTACTTGTATATCAAAACATCGCTTGTATATCAAGTCAAAATATATTTAAAAATCTTGCCTGTCTTGTAAAACGCTCTCAAACCAAGTTACTCTCAAACCAAGGTTTTACTGTATTTGGGTTGATTCATTAATCAATTTTTAATCAATGTTATTTATAAATCTATAGAGGTGCAGCACTTTGATTAAATCAGTTTTTGGCTATGGTAAATATCTCATAGAGTGTTGGCAGCTTCATACTGGTATCGTTTTTCTATTAGCTTGGTTATTTTATGTTATAAGAACTATATGCAAAGCCACACAATCAAATCAACTCACCTCTGTAAAGGGGAAGCGGGGGGCTTCTCCAGTCTATTTGATGTTTGACCAATCTCTACTTGTGGGTGGAGTAGCACAGAAGGAGCCCAGACTCTCTCAGCTAAAGAACCCTATTGTGTGTACTAAATAGAGAAGAAAACAGAATGCGACAGCTGTTGAAGTCAATTTGTAACTAGCAGAGGGTGGTACATGCAGGTGGGGCAGTAATTGAAAAACCACAATGAACCTAACTATAAACTCGTTCTGTAATTAATGTTTTCCAGTTTGTTTCCTCATATAGGTTAGAGTAGGATCGCACAACTGGTGACTCCTTCATGCAACAGCGAGAGCTGGACAATTTTTTTCTCATCTAATGAGAAAACTCAGTTCGGAAGAGCACTAACCATAACTAAAAAAGGAAACATAAATAAATAATAAATAAGTGATAACAATTTTAAAAGATATGTTTTCACACTGGGCAAATCTAAGTTTATGTCTAAATTTTTTTTTTTTAAATACATATATACAGTATACATATATATATATATATATATTTATGTATATATATGTAGCGCCTGGTTACTTCTAAGAACCGGTGCTAGTCTAAATTTAGAAGGGGTGAGAGAATTAGTTAGCTCTGACCAGGGTGATTTGCTTAAATTTGGGTCTCTGTCTCAGCTTGGCTGTGCTGTGGGTTAATTCTGTTGTTTCTGGGGTGATTCCACCCCAGGACGACAGGTGGCAGCAGTGGAGTCAAGGTTTGGGTGCTTTTCCCCAGCAGCCAATCAGGAGAGGTTTTTCTCACTGTGCATGCTGGGGGAGGGTATTTATCAGGCAGACACCATTGGTCTGGGTTCTTCTTCCAGTGTGGCACCCACCTTTACGGTGACCACATCACTGCGCCCCGGCGAAATGGCCTTCCAGGCCAGGGTGCGCGTGCCACGCGGTGTTCCTGGTTCCAGGACCATGTTGGTCCGGAACAATTGAGCTGTGGCAGGGCCCCAGTGATCGACTGGGTCCCCATTCTTGAGAAGATTCCAAGCGTTGTTTCTTTGAGAGGAAGATGTTCGATTGGGAGTCCGCCTGAAGAGAGCCAAGCGAGGCTGGCAATCCAATAGGGTATCGACCATCCACCGGGGATCAAGGTAACCGAGTACTGAGAGGCTGGACCGTTGGTCACCTATCAGTCAGTAACCTAACTGCAAACTACCTGAAGGAGATCCAGGCGCAAAGTCGATCAAGGAGGGTCTGTGGCAGAGACTTTTCCTCTAAAGCCCCATACACACAATCAGATTTTCTGCAGATTTTTGTCTTCAGATTTACCAAAACCATATAATATGAGGTCAAACCTTAAGGCCTCGTACACACGATCGGACATATCCGATGAAAACGGTCCGCGGACCATTTCCATCAGATATGTCCGATCGGGAGTTTGATCCGATGGCGTGTACACACCATCGGATCAAATTCCCCGCCGCCGGACGGCGCGGTGACGCGGCGGTGACGTTGACGCCGCCACGTCACCGCCACGTCACCGCACCAGGAAGTTAAACACTTCCGCGCATGCGCCGAATCCATTCGGCGGCGGCGCGGCGGCGGTGGGGGACGACATGTCTGCTGGTAAGTGTACTAACCAGCAGACATGTCGGGCGAACAGATTCCACCGGATGGATTTCAAAGCATGCTTTGAAATCTGTCGGGTGGAGAAATCTGTCCGCTAGCCCATACACACGAGCGGAGATGTCTGCTGAAACGGTCCATCGGACCGTTTTCAGCGGACATATCCCCTCGTGTGTACGAGGCCTAAGAGTTTAAAGGGGAGTTCCAGTCCCCCAAACATTTTTTTTTAAACACTGCTCTGTAACTGTCAAAACCTGAAAGTTAATATTTCTAACATGTTATACTTTTAGCGTTTTTACTTTCTTTAAAAATAGTTATTTACTTACTGATCGAGAAGCAGGCAGTTTCCATTCTAGTTGTGGGCATCTGTCATTTCCTGGATTTCTTTGCAGCTATCTACCCATCATGCACCAGCAAATCTCGCACATGCTCAGTAATGCCTCGGGGAGGCCGTCCTTTTTTCTGACAGGTTGCTATGGCAATTCATTGGCGATGTCGTGGTGGGCGGGACAAAGCGGCTATTTAACACATGTATGCAGCTCCGCCCTGACCCCATCCTATTGGCTGGCGTTCCTCTGTGTCCCGCCCACCCCAACATCGCCAATGAATATTCTAATAGCTCCTCTCTCTCTCTCCCCCTCCAGCATGGTTTAATGTTACTCTGCACAGTGACAGTGTGTGACACTGTCTTGTAATCTAGGGAGAGAGAGAGGAGCTTTCAGAATATTCATTGGCGATGTCGGGGTGGGCGGGACAAAGCGGCTATTTAACACAAGCCAATTATTTATGTATGCAGCTCCGCCCTGACCCCATTCTATTGGCTGGCGTTCCTCTGTGTCCCGCCCACCCCAACAATCTAGGGAGAAAGAGAGAAGCTTTCAGAATAATCTTTGGCGATGTTGGGGTGGGCGGCACAGAGCAGCTATCGATCGCCAGCCAATAGGATTGGGTCAGGGCGGGCCGCTACGTGTATGCGGCTCTGCCCCCTTTCTTAAGAAGCCAAATAACTGGCTGGCGATCGATAGCTGCTCTGTCCCGCCCACCCCGACTTCACCGATGACATCAGAAAGCTCCTCTCTCTCTCTCTCCCTGCACACAGTTGAAAAAAAACGCGAGATTTCGGTAAAAGGCAAATTATCCCAGGAACCCTTGCGAATTGCCTTGTGACTTAATCGCCTAGGCGATTAGGACCAGGAAGTGGATAAAACGGGAATAAAAAGGTATTTACCATCCAAAATTTTAAAAAATATTGCCCATTGTGAAAACTATGCATTAAGGGCATGCAGTACAGCCAAACTTAAAAAAAATGGGTGGAACTCCTCTTTAAATTTGTATGCAACCAGACAGGCCCTTGCACTACATGGTTTTGGTAAATCTGAAGACAAAAATCTGCAGATAATCTGATGGTGTGTATGGGGCTTAAATTCCGAGTGATACTCTGGCTGCCAGGTCAGTGAGAGAGGCCTGTCCAGGTACACTAAGCCGTCTTTGGCTGGAGTGGCGAAGAAGAAAGTGTTGTTGGAAGCAGGACTGTTTCCCATTGTTACGCCTGAATCTGCTATTTATTTTCCTACTGAATCTCTACTCTTCACCACAAGTTTTATTGTTTTTACCCGGCTGGGTAATAAAGAGCACAGAAAAAGACACCTGTCGTGGACATTGCATTACTACTATTTTCACCATACACCCCTAGAAGGCGGAGGAGCCACGAGGTAACATGCCACCCAAAACAAACCAGCAGCTCCTTCAACTCTTTTGGGAAGACTGTCCACAAGATTTTGGAGTGTGTCTATGGGAATGTTTGACCATTCCTTCAGGCCAGGTCAGTCAAGCTTCTTCACCCCAAACTCACTCATTCATTTCTTTATGGACCTTGCTTTATGCACTGGTGCTAAGTCATGTTGGGAAAGGAAGGGTCCATCCCCAAACTGTTCCCACAAAGTTGGGAGCATGAAATTGTCCAAAATGTCTTGGTATGCATACATATTAAGAATTCCCTTCACTGGAACTAAGGGACCAAGCCCAACCCCTGAAAAACAGCCCCACACCATAATCCCCCTCCACCAAATGATTTGGACCAGTACACAAAGCAAGGTCCATAAAGATATGGATAAGTGAGTTTGGGGTGGAAAAACTTGACTGGCCTGCACAGAGTCTTTGGAATGAATTAGAGCAGAGACTGCAAACCAGGCCTTCTGGTCCATATCAGTGCCTAACCTCACAAATGTGCTTATGCTGTTCTTGTACACATCCCTGGATTGAGCTTAGGTAAGTATAAAAAAGGGGCTGGGGGGATCCTGCAGCTAAGAGGAATGCATTTAGGTTAATAAACCTTAAGGCTTTAGAACCACTTTATCTATCTATCTATCTATCTATCTATCTATCTATCTATCTATCTATCTATCTATCTATCTATCTATCTATCTATCTATCTATCTATCTATCTGTCTATCTATTGCTCTTGCTCTGTCTGTCTATCTATCTATCTATCTATCTGTCTATCTATTGCTCTTGCTCTGTCTGTCTAACTCTTTACCTATCAGTGCATCTGTCCCGCTATATTTCTCAATAATGCTAGATAAGAGTTCTGTCTTTTTGCTAGATATTAGAAATGGTTGTAGAAATAATGGGGCACTTCACGCTTCAGTCAAAAAAATAAATCTTGGCACAGGTTACTGTAGCAACGGTAGTAGGGAAGACAGAAACAGAGGTCTTTGTGATCACCTTGCTGGTTTTTAGAGACCCCTGGCAACATCACAATTAATATACAATCCACAAGGAAAGAGACTGGCACTTTGACATTTTCCAGCAACATACAGCAGCAAGCTGACTGACAATCTGCAGTTTACTTGCTCAAGGCTTCTGCTGTAAGACACATCAGTTTGCTGTTTGTGGAGGGTTCTAGGTGAATTAAACCAAGTCAGTCTATGGATATCAGTTTTTTTTTCTTTCTAAAGGAAAAAAAAATCAATTTAAATGGCAGTTTGAGCACAATCAATAGATATGACAGACAGCAAATGACGGCAAGGAGGGATGTAATGAAGGTGTGTAAGTGTAACAAAGGGCTGGAAAATTACCGGGCTGTGCGTTATTGAACAGGTGCGTGGCAGAATGGACTATAGTTTATTGCTTACTCTTTCCTGATGCTGCAGTGTCTTGTCCCAGGTTATTGTAAGCGGCAGCAGAGCATCCCCGAGCAAGTGCTCAGTGACTTCTATTATTTTCCACTAGATAGATTTGTTAACATTTTTAACACTTGGCGTAGTTGACTGTTTGTTAGGTGACCATCCAAATATGAGACTTAATCAAATCTAATGCAAATAAAATGGTAGCATGTACAGTCTTATCAAGAAGGATAATAGTAAACACTTTCAAACCCTACATCTTTAGGAGTATATAGAGCAGGTTGGAGCACAGGGTGAGCACTCCTTCCTGCCTAGGGCCTACTCCAGCCTTCTATGGATCCTGTCCTGAGCCAATAACACTATCTGGATGTTAAGACATGGGCAAGTGAAAACATTTTTTAAGAAAAATAATGGCCCATGTATTTATAAATTCAAGTGGTTGAAAAGGCAGAAGGATTTTGTTTTACCTTACTGCATTTTTTTCATCCGTATGCAGCTTCCCCTGCAGTCCCTGCTAAATACAACATACCTGAGCCCGATCTTGATCCAGTGATGTGCACAAGAGCCAATGCTCTCTCTGCTCTCTCTCTCTCTCCACATCGGCTCGGAAACAGCCATTGGGTCCCACTGCTGTCAATCACAGCCATTGATGAGGAAGCTGGAGGTGGGGCAGAGCCCCGTTATGCGTGTGCCCCCAAAGCAAGTGTAGCAATACCCCCACAGGGGTTGCTGGTGACCGGCTCCCCTACTCTGCACAGCCAGGCAACACAAATTGTCCGCTTGCATCCACACTAAAGAAATCAGTCCCTTGGGTTTGTTTGTTGTTTTATTAGGGCTAATACGTGGATAGGGTATAAGTATTTATGGGATGCCCAACTAATGGGTAAATGGGGACAACTTTCTTCCTCTGTACAAAAGATCCTGAACTGCTTTCGTTACTGTACACACACAGTTTTTTGTGGATCAAAAGTCATATACAGACTAAAAAACTCTCAGCCCCTCTTGGTAATAGCACAGCTCCACTGCTTGCAGGCACTACCAATCCTCCTGGCTGCTCTGAAGATCTCCCCCGAGCAAGGATAAAAAGGGTTAAGCACAACACTGTCCTTTTAGAAAGCTTGCTACATGTGACAGTCTCTCTTCTTGGAAGTCTCTGGGTGTGTTGATGTATTCATTCTGTCCTCCTTGCTCCCACTGCTTCTCAGGTGAGACTTCTAGACAAACACTGATGCTGTAATGGTCTTCCTAAGCCAGCCAAAGACAAGCCTAGAGGTAGAAACCCCCCCAAATCTATGCCACCAACAGCCTCCTCAGCACTCCATCTTCCACCCAACTCCCCTGCTAGTATCACCCATCCATATTAAGGGCTGACTCAGCTAACCTGCCTTGGGATTGGCCAAGTTCCTTCAAGCATGAAGATCAACCATCCTTCGCCCTCTAACTTCTAGAACTTTCTTCAAACTTCCAGATCCTGGGGGAGGCATCAGAGACCTGCCTCTGTGAGTCATCCAGTCTGATCAACAGTAAACCCTGTCCCAGATTCAGACTCACTTTACCACGAGTCAATAAATTTGCCTGTACTATTCTAGTAGCGCACAAAAGGGTGCTACACAAGCATGTGGAGAGGTGCAGTGTGGTGCGGGGCAGTAAACACTTCCAGTCCAATTGCAGGGAACAGAATTTGTATTAATGTAGAATCCAACAATTCGCAACAAACTCAACCAGGGACCGGAAAGGCACCTGACCAGGAAAACTCACAGAATATAACAGCAGTGTGTAGCAGATGTGCTGACAGCATCTGTCTTGAGGGGTGGAATGTGGCCTGGCTGATCCCTATCCAAATGGGAAGATTTTAAGTATAGACGGAGTGTCCCTAACCTTTCACTACTCATCTGGAACTTCTCCCTGTCACTAATCATTGTCCCTGTCCTTGTCTTAAAATGCTCGCCAAGCCTTGGGAGCAAGGGCCTTAAATTGGCTCTACCAAATTCTTCTTGGCTTCCCCTCCAATTGCCGTGCTGCTGCGGTCGAGCGCCACCTACAGTGGAGAAAATAATCTGCACCTGCCTAAAAGTGGCTTGCTCTGGGGGCACCCAGTGGGGGGTGGGAAGAAGCCAGGAGCACTGGCAGGAGACCCGAGAAGAGGAGGAATAGGGCTTCTCTGTGCACAAATTGCACAGAGCAGGTAAGTGAAAAAATAAAAAAATAACTTTTGCAATACCTTTAAATATAGTTTCTTGTTACATTTATCTATTCTATCTAAGGCAAAACTTAAGTAGAAGAAAAAAATGTAATAAAATAAACTAATAAAAAGCCTGTAACTGGACAGTGGGGTCAAAAAAGAAATATATATATATATATATATATATATATATATATATATATATATATATATATGTATATATATATATATATACAGTATATATAATTTAAAGGTGTATATTTTTAGATTTTGCAACGAAAGTTACAGAGTAACAGTAACCCAGTACAGGCCGCATTTACAGCACAAAGAGTAAACAGCCATATTTGCACACATTATAAAACTGAGGTAACAGCAATCCATACCTATGGAAAGAAAAAAACCCACAGACATACGAACATACAACCAAACAGCCATACACTCACACACACCAACAAGCAAAAAAGGCAGCAAACAGTGACCATGTAACAGCAGTGTACCCAAAGTACACAAATAAGGAAATACATTTGTAACACAAAATATATATATATATATCATAAACAGGACAGGACAGAGGGGAGATGAGGGGGAGAACCACCCACAACCCCACCAAATCAGTGTTAAAGTTGCGAGGAAAGGACCCCCCCCCCCCAGAAGTCCTCCGAGACATCTAACCATGGCTGCCACACTTTTTAAAATTTCTTAGGGCATGCCCTAATCTTATACACCAATTTAAATTTTGGGAGGAGACTGTGAACAATATTAAAAAACAAACTGATCGAGAGGGGACCCATATCCTTCCAGTGAAGAAGTATAGTTTTCCTTGTGTAGCGCTCCCTTTACTTTCAGTGCGGGCACTAGTCTAAATTTAGCAAGAATGGGAGAGTTACCTTGCTCCCATTCACACAATTGTTAAGATGGTGACCCCTGTTATTTCAGAAGTGTCCTCTGGGCCAGTCTGCACTCTAGGGATGTGTCGTCATCCCTGATCAGCAGTTGATGGCAGAGGGGGTTCTGACAGAGCTCCGTCACTGGTATTTCACCCCTAGACATCACCAGGGTAACTTGGTGTGCCAATCCCAGTATTGAACCAGCGGCTCCTTTGGGGGTAGCCCTTACCTGCATAGAACAACAGAGTATGTAACAAAGTCCTAGGGTGAGATCGGGGGACGTGATCATTCAATACCCCCAAGAGTCCAACCTCCGGAGCATTAGGGCACTTGTAAATGTAACTTGTCAGCAAAAAAGGAGAACATATCAGTCCAAAATGTTGTGAGTCCCTGACACGACCAGAACATATGAAACCAGTCAGTAGCCACTGTGCCACACCTAAGACAGGCAGCATCCTGACCCA
Source organism: Rana kukunoris (assembly GCA_029574335.1). Taxonomy (NCBI): domain Eukaryota; kingdom Metazoa; phylum Chordata; class Amphibia; order Anura; family Ranidae; genus Rana; species Rana kukunoris. The sequence goes on along the minus strand of CM056053.1, from coordinate 68,053,593 downwards.
GAACCAACCGAGCAGGTGTATAATGTAAATTATGCACATACTTAAAGGGGAGTTCCACCCACAATTTCACTTTTTAAATATACATACCCCTGTAATACACAAGCTTAATGTATTCTAGTAAAGTTAGTCTGTAAACTAAGGTCTGTTTTGTTAGGTTGTTACAGCATTTAGATTTGTAGTTTATAATCTAGAAATAGACCGTGGCCATCTTAAGTGTGGGCACCATGAAGCCAGACTGTATGACTTCCTGGATTTCACTTTGCATATCTCGCACATGCTCAGTGCTGCACAAGCAATGTAATAGGTTTCAGTCAGGTTTGCAAGGACTACTGGGAAACATGATGCATATCCCAGAAACCCTTGCAAATAGACTTGTCACTTAATAGCCTAGGTTAATCAGGAGGAGGAAGTAATGAAGGACTACAAAATAAAGGTATTTACAAGCAACAAAATAAATAAAAATTGTCCATTCTGAACACTATGAGATTAGGGCATGCAGCACAGACAAACATAAAAAAATGGGTGGAACTCCACTTTAAATTGTATCAACAAATCCGCAGTACTAATAATATCCTGAAAACATACCTCCGTGGCCTCCTCCCAATCCTCCTCAGAAAGCTCAGGCATAGACACCAACCATCTGCGGTGAGAATTCTGAAAGGGATCGGCCCCCACCCTTTGAAGACAGCCATAAAAGGTTGTCACTAACTTGGTAATGTCAGGAGCTGATGTTTTGTTTTTAATGGAAATTTCTGAAAAAGCTTTATGGTCAAGGACCCAAACTGCATCCTGAGGGCATGTCTCAGCAATAAATACTTAAAGAAGAATTTGTTGTCAAGACCATAAGTAAGTCTGAGTTTCTCAAAGAACATCAACGTATCCTCCATCACAATATGAGAAAGATGCGTTATTCTGAAACGGACCCACCATGTTGAGTCCGGGTGACCAAAGAGCTCCGGAATGTTCCGGTTTTGCCATAGAGGAGTCTGGGGTAATATACCAGAGGGGGACTTCGACAGCAGCCTCCCACTCTCGCTCCAGGCCATAAAACTAACCTCGACAGGAGAGAGTCTGGAGCCACCCGAACTTCGAAACCTATGTAATTCATCCTGCAGGGAAGTAGGAGGCACAAAAAGAGATAACAGAAGAGCAGTAGCCAGAGTCTGTGGGTCAGAGTGCAGCCAATCATGGAGGCGAAAAAATAGAGTCACAGGTTCGGGCAAGCCAAGCCACCCACGGCCTTGGCCGCCTGAAAGGGAAAACCTGGCAATACGAAGGTGACCGCCATTCCATATAAAACCAAAAAGAACCAAATCAAATTTCGCAAAAAAAAATTTGCGAGAAAAACCGGGGAGGCACGAAAACAATAAAGAAATTTAGGCAAAAAAATGATTTTAAATACGAATGAATGAATGAATGAAAACTTATATAGCGCAGCACATGCGAATTAAATCGCCTCTGGGCGCTTGTTGTTCCTGTCTCCTTTGGTATCAAAAGAGATGAGTCTTGATCTTTCTCCTGAATGCTGAGTGATTCTCCTCCAACCGAATGTTGGTTGGTAAAGCGTTCCATAGTCTGGGACCTTGGACCGCGAATCTTCTTTCTCCCTTGGACTTGTATCTGGCTTTCGGTATCTGCAGCAGATTTTGGTTGGTGGATCGCAAAACGCGATTGGGATTGTGAACTTTTATTTTTTCGCATAGATAATGGGGAGCATTCCCATGGATACATCTATGCTTTAGACAGAGTGCTTTAAAAGTGATTCTGTCTTTTACTGGTAACCAGTGAAGGGATCTCAGTGAAGGTGAGATTGATTCCCAAGGTTTTTTCCCAGTCACCAGTCTAGCAGCCGTATTCTGAACGACTTGTAGACGAGCGATTTGGTACTTGGGGAGTCCGAGGTAAAGTGCATTTGCATAGTCCAATCTGGAGTTTACAATTGCTCCCACCACGACCGCTATATCTTCTTTGGGAATAAAAGGAGTGAGTCTGCGTAGTAGGCGCAGCAGATGGTGAGATCCGCTGACTACTGACCCTATTTGTGTGTCCATTGTCATGTAGGAGTCGAAGATGACCCCAAGACTTTTGACTTTGGCGCTCGGGGTGATGATTTTGCCCAGAATGGGCGGGGGTGTCCAGATTGTTGCAGGTTGATTCATACGCTTGGCGTGAAACAGGAGAAGCTCTGTTTTCGCTCCGTTGAGTTTAAGATAACTCTTTGTCATCCAGTCCTCTATCAAAGAGAGACATGTCTCTAGATTGAGGTTGTGATCCTTTTTATTGCAAATACGGAAATACAGTTGCGTGTCATATAGTTACATAGTTACATAGTTACATAGTTAGTCAGGTTGAAAAAAGTCGTCTGCATATGAGTGATATAGCAGTTTTTGACTGCTGATGATTTCAAAAAGAGGACGAAGATAGATGTTGAATAATACCGGTGACAGAGGGGATCCTTAAGGGACTCTGCACGATAATGTGCGTTTTTCAGAAGGGAAAGGTCCTAGCTTCACTGTTTGCGAACGGTTTTCCAAGAAAGAGGAAAACCAAGATAAATCGCCTTCTGCGACTTTGGCTACTTCACCTAGCCGAGTCAATAAAAGCTTGTGGTCTACTGTATCGAAGGCTGCGCTTAGGTCCAACAGAACCAGAAGACAAGATTCTCCTTCATCTGCGGCCTCGAGAGCGTCGTCCCATATCTTGAGCAGTGCTGTTTCCGTCCGTGTCCGGGCCGGTATTCTGATTGGAATGGATCAAGTAGGTTGTGTGTATCTAGATGCTGTTGCAGCTGTTGTACCACTACTTTTTCCATTACTTTTGAGAGTACATTTAGGCCTGTTATGGGACGGCGATGAAGTGGGTCCTTGGGGTCCAGGGTGGGTTTCTTCAGAATGGGTCGAATTACGCCCTCCTTCAACCGGGAGGGCACTGTGCCCTCCCTGAAAGATTGGTTGATAAGCTGCGTGATAGGAGGCGCCAGGATGTCGGCGCATTCCTTCAGCAGTTTAGTGGGGATGATATCGTTCGCAGCAGTGCTGTTACGCAGAGCCCTGATGATATTTCCAGTGGCATAGGTAGAGATAGATTCCAGCGTGAATTCACCAGGTTGTGGTGAGTTGCTGCCAGTGTTGTGAGAATAATTAGGGGGGGGCTACGGGGGGGATTGTTTTGCTGGATGCTTTGCCGGATTTCCTCTATTTTATTAATGAAGTGATCCGATAATTCATTGCAAAATTCTTGTGTATCCGAATTTGGGGATTCAAGACAGGCTGGATTCAAGGTCTGAGTGACCAGCTTGAAGAGTTCGCGGGAGCGGTTTAGGGCGCTGTTGATCGCCTCAGAAAAATTGTTTTTCTTGGCTTTGAAGATTTCTTTGTAATATTTTCTAGTTATTGCTTTATAAATGAGGAGGTTCTCATCTGAGGAGCTTCTTTTCCAGGCGGATTCCGCCCTTCTACGCTCTTGCTTCAGTAACGCCAGTTGGTTGTTGAACCAGCTGGAGTTATTTTTCCGGATGTGAGTTTTTTGTTTCGGCGCTATTAAGTCAGCTGACTGTAATAGTGCTGTGTTTATGGCCTCCAGTGTTTCTTCAGCCGTCTGAATAGTTTTTATTTTTTCCCTTAACGTGGCTTTGAAGAGTTCCGAGTGGAGCTTCTTCTGACATCTGGTCCAGTGTGTTGTCACTGGATTTGATGTTTTTGATAAGGGGGGGAGTTCGGAAATAATGAATTTAATTGCATGGTGATCTGTCCATGGCAATGGTTCATTATCCAAGATTTTCATTTCCAGATTTTGTCTGAAAATGAGATCGAGTGTGTGACCTGAAGCATGTGTGGGCCCACATACTAGTTGTTGTAGCCCTAATCCTTCAAGGTGGTCGATGCATGCGTCGGCAACTGGATCTTGCGGGGAGTTGGCCCAGAGGTTGAAGTCCCCGAGCAGCAAAAGATGTTTGCTGTTTAGGGTATAGGTGGAGATAAAGTCCGTCAATGATGGGAGAAGCTGCGATTTTGGGCCAGGTGGCCTATAGCAGAGTAGAATCCGGACAGTCTCCTGGGAGTTTACTTGGAGTTGCAGAGTAAGGGTTTCCATGAATGGAAGAGGGTTTTGAAGGACTGGTTTGGTGATTGCCAGATGAGTCTTGCAAATCACTGCTAGGCCTCCTCCTCTTTGCCCTATTCTATTTTCTGTTATGATACGGTAGTTTTCTGGCACCAATTCTTCTAGAATGGTGTTACAGTCGGCTGTGAGCCAGCTCTCTGTAATGAAGAGGCAATCTAGATCGTGTTGTAGAATGAAATCACGGATTTCAAGTCTGTGTTTAACTGCCGATCTCGTGTTGATCAAAGCACATAAAATGTGCTTAGGCTGGGGTAAACGGCTGGAATTTTTGAGAGTCGATCGTCGATCGACTCTCAATAGTCGCTCAGTTCTTAGGGTTTTTTTGGTCCTTGCTGGCAGTATAGCGGCAAATCGCCTCAGACCCCAAATGGTTTCTGTGGAATATTGCCGATTCGCCATGGTCGCCAATCACCGAGGGGGGGTGGGATTCATGGGCAACGGAGAGAGGAGTTTAGCTTAATCCTCTCTCCTGGCTTGGTCCAGAGGAAGGCAAAAAAAACCTGGCTGTGCTGTGCCAATATGCTGCGGCCGGGGCAAAAAAATTCCTTCCTGACCCCTTTAAGATGCGATCGGGTGAACCCTGGATCAAGTTCTGTTATGTTGAGATGATAGTTGAGTGGGGAAGACAGTTGGGTGTAGCAAGATGGCTGCCGATCCGATCACAGTTTCCAGCCTAAGTGCTGTTGATTGGATGGATCGGGGATGTTGGGGGGTGCTGGATCAATACCCAGGAGGAGAAAGGTGTCCACCTGGGGTAATAGGGGGTTCCTTGACCTATTAGGGGGGGCTGGCTGTGTGTGGGAAGTGGCGCGGCGTTAGGCCGCAAGTGAAGCTGCGGTCTTTCCTAGACCGCGGCGCCCGCGATTCCCCACAGGCTGGCGCGGGTGTCAGAAAAAAAAGCACCCGAGATAGCGGATTACGGTGGGCCGGTTGTAGGGGTGGTAATGGTGATGAGGGGGCAACCGAGGAAGGGGGAAAGGAGCAGGGGAGAGCCGTGGGGTGTAGATGTTTGTGGCGGCTTGTCCTAACAAGGACGGCCGCCAATGGTCCCAGTGGGGCTCTTACCTGAAGAGGAGCCAGGGGGAGCCTGGGTCAGCGAGCAGAGGCAGAGGTGATCAGCGCTAGATCAGAGCTAGAGGATGGCGGTAGCGGATGGACAGGGAGGTGGAAGCCCTGCCTGTCTGTGAGGCCTGGAGCCGCACAGTGGGAGGATCCTGCCTGACTGAGCTATCCCTGAGAGAGTGACTCGTTTGAGAGCGTCCTGCTCTCTCCACCACTGACTTTAACTGTGTTTACACGACCAATTAAATTTAGGGGCAACGACGTCCAAGTACGAAATGTATCCGTCATTTGTTAGTAAACAGGGTTAACATTAAGGTCTTCATATCTAGAGAGGTCCGCATGTATCTGGATACCAAGATATTTAAAGGACTGTGATAATTGGATGGGTGACCCCTGTAGATAGGCCAGTGGATACGGAGGGCCAATTGAAAAGGCCTGGGATTTCTCCCATCCCAAGCCCAGAAACCACACCAAACTCATCGACCACCTTCAAGAATGCATGGAAGGAACATTCCTTACCATCGAGGTAGATCAGGGCATCGTCCGCATAGAGAGAAATCTTCTCTTCCAGCAGACCAGACCGGATGCCCCCAATCTCAGACGTCTGTCGCACCGCCAAAGCCAAGGGCTCAATGGCCAGAGCAAACAGAAGTGGAGAGAGAGGGCACCCCTGTCTTGTGCCCCTTTCCAGAAAAAAAGGATGAGATATATCCCTATTTGTGCGGACCCTAGCCCTCGGAGCTGCGTATAACAAACGGGCCCATTTAATAAAGCCCTGTCCTATCCCCATCCGAGCCATTGTTTCCCAGAGGAAGGGCCAGCTCACAGTTTTGAATGCTTTTAATATGTCCAAAGAAAGAACTAAACCACTACATTTCATGCGTGCCGCTCTGTGAATGTGTAAGAACAGGCTGCGGATATTGTCATATGTACTCCTGCCAGGCATAAAGCCAGATTGATCAGGTGGTATTAGGGATAGAATAAACGTCTGAAGTCTGAGGGCGAGTATTTTTGCTAAAATTTTGGAGTCATTATTCAGGAGTGATAAGGGTTGGTAAGAACCACATTGCAGCCTGTCCTTACCGGGTTTGGGTATTACTACAATAAGGGCCTCATTCATAGAATCCAGTGATTTTCCCAATGTAAGAGAGTCCTGATATACCTTAAGCAGCTTAGGGGCCAGTTCCTCTATGTGTGTCCGATACCATTCCGATGGAAGTACATCCATACCAGGAGCCTCAACAACCTCCTTTAGGGAAATGGGTCTATCCAGCATGGATGCTTGGGACTCACTTAGTTGTGGGAAGGTGAGAGTTTTAAAGAAACCCACAAAGTCAGGTTCCGCCGGGGTCATCCCACCCCTGTACAGTATACTATAGAAGTCTGCAAAGAAGGCTTACACAGAAGGCTTACAAGTGGCAGTGGGGAGTGGGAGGTGTTTGAAATGGAGTTCAACCATGTACCAGGTGAAAAAAATCCCTGTGTACGAGTGGCACATGGAATGGCCTGGAGAGCCGGATTCGGTCCACGGGCCTTATGTTTGACACATGTTGTCTAAATCAAGGTTTCTCAGATGGTGTTCTATGGAACTCTGAGGTTCCTTCAGAGGTTGATAGGAGTTCCTTGAGTAATGAAGAGTTTCTAACGCCCATCCCATTGATATCTATTTTCTTTTTTGCTGGATTACTATTTGCCCAGTGGTCAACCTTTAAAAGGTGTCCTTCTCCCATTGACCATTATTATATATTCTCCCATTGACCACTAATATATGAGACCACTAACTACCAACATAAGAAGGCACTTTTCCACTTAGAATTAGTGAAAGCGGCATTTTAAATTTTTTACCAATTGTGTTTATTTTGTGACCTTTATTATTATTTTTTTATGTTTCCTGATTGCTACTGAAACATTTTTTTTTCTTATGTAGCAGGAGAGTGAAAAAATATGCTAGATACACTACATTTGTATTCTTTTATGCGGGGATTTTTTTCATAAGTGCAGCAACCAAAGTTTCAGAGCGCTTCACTCTGTGCTACACAGATCTGACAGGCAGGAGACGGGTTGCCTCTGGAATCCCCCATTAAATGCCAACATCTGAACCCAGTCCCAGGCACCTATCAAATAGATGTGGGGCATCAGGCACATGCCTTTGGAAGAAATGAGTGGTATAGAACACTTCCTCTATCGGCTTTTATGTTATGTGATAGGGTGGGAAAGAGAGGGCTGCAGGAGATGGCGGAACGGCTTTCTCACATGTTCCAGCAGAGAAAAGCCCTGAATTTATGTATTATTATATTTACAACTTACTGACCACACAATTGTGTCATGGGCTAGAGATATAATAATTTAGTATAGGTTCTCAGAGACATGAAAGGGAGCCTATAAATTAAAAAGGTAGTGAAAGGCTACTCTAATGCACCCGTACACATGTTTGGATTTTCCGTTGGAAAAATCTTGGATGTTTTTTCCGACGGAATTACACTCAAGCTTGGCTTGCATACACACAGTCACACAAAATTTCTCTGAACTTTCGACCATCAAGAACGCGGTGACGTACAACACTACAACGAGCCGGCGGAAAATTTGAGAACCAGCTCTCAATATTTTGCTGGCGGAAATTCCGACAGCAAAAGTCTGATGGAGCATACACACAGTCGGAATTTCCGTTCAAAAGCTCACATCTGACTTTTTCTGTCGGAATGTCCGATCGTGTGTACAGGGCATAAATGTTTTTGCACACAGAGTGTAACAATGAAAGGTATGACAGGCAGCACTAGGGAGTGCCAATGTGGAATTGTTAGTGCATGTCAGAAATGTGTGTTCAAAAATTCTTTGTGAGCAAGGTCTGTAACAAGAAATGGGGACTTCAGGCATGGATATGTACAGTGTATCTGCCCAGATGGTGACAAAGTCATATGTGTAAGGTCAGTTTATAAATAATTCTGCAGCAACATGCTGTCAATGTAGCATCTGTTTATATATTCTATGCCTACTCAAACATTCGTTAAAAGGCTAAGTGTAACATTTTATAGGGCTCTGGGGCCAAAATATTTAAGGTATCTAAAAATATAATGCACTGTACATTTTTTTGCAGTTTTTTATGAGTACTTTAGTTCTAATAAAAATAGATACACCTAATAAAGTTGTTATACATTTTTGTATTTACACATTTATATATTTTTAATTATCTCGTGCTAGCAAAAATTACTTTTTTAGTTTACTCTGTAGCATGGTTCCTTTGTACTGGGGGAGGTTACAATATATAGTTACATTGAAAAAGACACATGTCTATCAAGTTCAACCTAGTCAAAAATATTCTCACTGAGCTACATAGGTAGAATTTATTCAGAGGGAATGGTTTCTTTGAGGGGGTTTTTTTAAGTACTTTTTTTTCCACTGTCTATAATTATTTTTTTCCTTTTTACAGTGTACATAATAAAATTGTAGTGTTTCTAGATACAGGTGGCACTTAGAAAGTCTTCTACAAATTGACTTACAGCATTCTTCTATTAAAACAATTTTAATAATGAAGCTTACAATTTTATTTATTTTTTGCTTCAGGACAGGTCCAGCATAATTAAAATGAACTTCCATCACCCTCTGGAACATTTTTCAAAGTCTTCAAAACCACCAAAAACCATCATAATGTTGCAATTCTCAGACCTTGTACACACAACCGTTTTCCTCGACAGAATCCATCAAGAAACTTGGTGGCAGAGCTTTTTTGCCGAGGAAAATGGTTGTGTGTATGCTTTTTCATCGAGAAAACTGTTGTGGAACTCGATGAGAAAAAAAGAGAACAAGTTCTCTTTTTCCTTATCGGGAGCCTCAATTTCCTCGTCGGGCTGGTTTTCGACGAAAAACACGTTCATGTGTATGCTTAGAAACCCGCACATGCTCAGGAGGGTGGCGCCAATAGAATTAAACTTCCCCTTTATAGTGTCGTCGTACGTGTTGTACGTCACCGCGTTTGAGAACAACGAGATTTGGTCTTGACAGTGTGTACGCAAAGAAAGCTTGTCAAGATTCTCGACAAGCCTGACAAGGAACTTGTCGAGGAAAACGATGTTTCATTTACGACGAGTTCCTCGGTCGTGTGTACAAGGCCTCACTGACATAAAGCAACTGTTGAACCAGAGGAAGGCAAAAAAAAACTAATAAATGATGGTCCAGTTGGTCCTAACAGGAAAATAAACGCCTGCCCCCCTTCCCTCCAATCCAGAAGGATAATTCAATTCTTGCAAGATCAACATACTATAGTATTATTTCTCATAAATCTTAAAATCTGAATAGGCATTTTTTGTGCATTTAGAAACACATCTGGCCTTTTCTCTAGATCAGGGGTCTCCAAACTTTCTAAACAAAGGGCCAGTTTATGGTCCTTCAGACTTTAGGGGGGCCAGACTAGGGTTATTGGGAGTAAAAAATGTCCAGTGGGAGTAAATAATACCATATCTTTGGTGACAGTGGAATGACAAGTGCCCCATCGATGGTGTTAATGGAAAGAATTGATGGTGTCACTTGGAGGAATAGTGCCCCATTGGTGTCAGCAACAGGAATTATGCCCCATTTAACCACTTAAGGACCCCTTCACGCCGATATACGTCAGCAGAATGGCACGGCTGGGCACATCCACGTACCTGTACATGGCCCTTTAAGCCCAGCCGTGGGGTCACGTGCACGTGACCGGGACCGCGGGACTCGCGGGCCCGATTGCCGCTGGAGTCCGGCGATCAGTCCCCGTAGCTGAAGAACAGAGAGAGCCGCGTGTAAACACGGCTTCCCAATTCTACACTGTGGCGCCCGCATTGATTGTGTGTTCCCTTACATAGGGAATCACAATCAATGACGTCACACCTACAGCCACACCCCCCTACAGTTAGTAACACAAATGAGGTCACACATAACCCCTTCAGCGCCCGTTGTGGTTAACTCCCAAACTGCACTGTCATTTTCACAATAAACAATGCATTTTAAATGCATTTTTTGCTGTGAAAAGGACAATGGTCCCAAAAATGTGTCAAAATTGTTTGAAGTGTCGGCCATAATGTTGCAGTCACAAAAAAAATCACTGATCGCCGCCATTAGTAGTAAAAACATTTTTTTTTTATAAAAATGCAATAAGACCATACCCTATTTTGTAAACGCTATAAATTTTGTGCAAACCAACCGATAAATATGTATCGGCCTAAACTGAGGAAAAAAAATGTTTTTTTATATATTTTTGGGGGATATTTATTATAGCAAAAAGTAAAAAATATTGCATTTTTTTCAAAATTGTTGCTCTATTTTTGTTTATAGCGCAACAAATAAAAACCGTAGAGGTGATCAAATACCACCAAAAGAAAGCTCTATTTGTGGGAAAAAAAAGGATGCCAATTTTGTTTGGGAGCCATGTCGCACGACCTGGCCGGGTTCTTTAGCTGCCTAAAGGTCTGGGTCTTAAGTGGTTAAATTGAATGAATGAATGACTTGTATAGCGCAACGCATGCGAACTGAATCGCCTCTGGGCGCTTTTTCCAGCCAGTGTCTGCTTGGCTGGTGCGGTCATTTTTACCCCGTAGGATCTTGACACGCTATGGACACACAGTCATACACACATATATACATATATACTGGGTCAATTTTTGGACGATCCAATTTACCTACCAGCATGTCTTTGGATGGAATAAATTGGATGGAATAATGCCCCAAGGGCCACATTAAGGCAAGCAAAGGGCCACATCTGGCCCCAGGACCACAGTTTGGAGATCCCTGCTCTAGATGAAAAGACTGACCCCTTGTTTTTTTAGATAACTTTAAGGTGAACAACTTTTTACCAAGTTTACTATATAAACCATTTGTGTATGCATATTAAAAAATCATATTCCCCACAATCAACTCTTCCTAAAGCAAGACTTTACCTCCTCAAAGGAAATTTGTGCACAAGCAGAAGAGACATATTATATGATGCAAGTATACAACATTTGCAGAGCTATTTGTTTTGTGAACCTGCATATGCATTCCTTCTATGTGAATGCAGGCAAAATTAAATGTTACGACTTGAACTCTATGCATGGACAACGGAAGTCCACCCAATCGCCATACATATCTTAATAGCAGCGCGATTATCCCTGACACATTGCTGGAAAAACCCTAAACCTCCCACTCCACAAACGGTCATCACAACGCGAAACGACCACTGCTTAAAGTGGATGTAAACCACAATTGTATTTATTTTTTTATGTCACAATGTAGAGTATAAGATTTCCTATCATCTGTGCCCAGTCTTGCCACACAGAGTTAATCCAGCTCTGATCAATCCTCTTTTATTGTTCAGTGAAAAACCTGTCTAAATAAAAAGTCTGCTTCTCTCTCCTTGCTTTGAGTGACAGGTTATTTACATATCTAGCTTGGACATGTGTATCATATGTTATGTTTATCATAATATGAGGTGATCCACAGTATAAAAAGTGAGAAATCCACCCCTCCCCCACATAACACATCCTGGTAATATACAATGAACTATGGATCACCTCATATTATTATCTAACCTATTCCTAACTGCTAAGAAAATTGCTCACGCCCGCTCTACCCATCAACACCGGGACTCAGACCCCCCCCAAACTCTCATCTGCAGACTTCACTCATGTATTGCAATTACCAGAGACTGCTGATCATAACCCACTAAGCTTTTCTATTCCCTTATCCTCTTCTCCATCTCAGTCTACTCACCAAAGTCCACCCCTTATATATAGACACCCCACAATTTTGAGTATTATTGCTATATGTCTTATAGTACTGTTATATGTATCTCTTGAGAAGTTGCCACTATTTTAGATACCGTGTGGCCTATATACAACCATTGGTATAATTTGCAACTTATATGCTTAGTTGAGGAGGTTACACCCTCCTATGCCTATAAGCCCCTGGCTCCTCCTTAAATTTGCCAAACTGCACTAGTTGACTTCTATATATGAGACAACTGCTTATGTTCTCTCTTTTTCTGTATTGTCACTTTATAAGTATAATTTGTTTTTAACAATTCAATGTTACTAGGCCAGTTTCTTCACAGGTTGAATGCTATTCATTCATCAGAATAACATGAATTAGGAAAACACCACCTTTTAACCACTAGTTGAAGCTGACAATCATATTAAATAATTATTGTTGATAATCATCAGCTCCATCTAATGGCTATAATGCAGTCTTTTCCTCATTCACACTATTCTAATGAATGAAGACCATCCAACCTAGAGGGAAACATTTCAATGTACTGTGAAGGACTGTGAAGGACTAGCATCAAAAGGTAGAGCTTGAAGAACACCGCCACTCACTGTGTCTTCTTTTTAAGGGCTTTATTTGCCGATTTTTATTAAAAGGAGTTCAAACAAAAATCAAAGGTTTCCCTCGCAGGGGTTTCAACACTCCTTTTCATCAATAACATGACATTCAGACTCCTGGCTTATACATACAGCAGTGGTGCTCAGGCCTTCCACTTCAGGCTCTCATCTGTCTCCTACAGACTATTGCATTGGCAACACCGTCCATTTAGATAGCAGCACCTCGCTGCTCTGACCCTCAGACTTGGGTCCACTGCTCTGACCCTCAGACTTGGGTCCACTGCTCTGACCTTCAGACTTGGGTCCACTGCTCTGACCCTTAGGCCTCGTACACACGAGGCAATTCATTTGTTCAAATCGGTCGGACCGACCGATTTGAACAAATCTGTCTGTGTACACGCGAGCAAACCAAAATCCCCGCCAGCAGACGGCGCGCTGACGTGTCGGTGACGTGGCGGTGACGTTGACGCCGCCACTTCACCGCACCAGGAAGTAAAACACTTCCGCGCATGCGCCGAATCCATTCGGCGCCAGTGCGAGACGACATGTCTGCTGGTAAGTGTACTAACCGGCAGACATGTCGGGCGGATGGGTTCCCACCCAATAGATTTCAAAGCATGCTTTGAAATCTGTCGGGTGGCCAAATCCGTCGGCTCGCCCGTACACACGATCAAATCTGTCTGCTGGGACGGTCTAGCAGACCGTTTCCAGCAGACAGATTTGATCGTGTGTACCCGGCCTCAGACTTGGGTCCACTGCTCTGACCCTCAGACTTGGGTCCACTGCAGACAAGCACTCTCTGGCTTCCCCAGTGCACACATGCACTCATCGGGAGGGTGAAGCCCAGAATGCTGGTCCTGACTCAGTGTGCCATTGAGTCTCAAAAACACGGATCCAGGACTGGGGATTTCATCCCACCCGGATCTCTAAGAAATCCCCAGGCTCCAGGTCCCAAAGTGGACTTTTGTAAATGATGAGGAAACTGAAAAGCCAATTTCCTCCCAAACAGGCAAATACACTGGAGCCCCTCAACCTGCCTGGTTGAGAATCCTGTACTTAGACACTGGTGGAGTACCGCACTACCATAGTACGTACATTGTATATAATTTGAATAAAACATTTGAATGTACAGTACATGCAGTTTTGCAGGACAGATAGCACTGTTTTTTTTTTTTTTTAATATACACCCCCTAAGTCTTGTCTGCTATAAAACTTTCTTAGTTGTCGTCTCGCAAACATCTTTTGAATGTACATTAAAGGATCACTAAAGGAATTTTTTTTTTTTAGCTAAATAGCTTCCTTTACCTTAATGTAGTGCTGTTTTCATGTTCTCATTGTTCGTTTTTGCTTTGAAGTAGCTGTAATACTTCTCTGTTCTCCACACTTCCTGGTTGTCTGGCTCCTTATGAAAAAACTCATGGCAGATTTTCACTGTGGTCTAAGCTGTGTGTCTAAAACTCCTCAGAACCAATCAGATTCATTTTAAAAACAAAACACTGCCCTGGATTTGTTTGTTTTTGTTCTGTGTGTGTCTCTACTTCACAGAAACATGAAACCATTTTAAAAACGTGAAGTGAAACTAGAGGCACATTATATGATTGATTTTTATCTATTTTTAATCATTTTTAAAAGGAATCAGTTAACTTTTATGTCTCTATACCCTGTAAACAGTCATTTCAGCAAAAAAAAATGTTTTTCCTTTAGTGACCCTTTAAGCTCAGTATGCCTCCATTATGCAATTAATTAATCCTGGGCATATGCATGGGACTCGTGTGAAAAAGATGGCCAAAGATGTCAAACGCAGACAAGGACCAGTTAGTTCTGGTAAGGATGTCCTATTGAGGGGAGATAATTACTGTATTTATCTGCGTATAACACGCACCCTAACTTTAAGAGGGAAATTTCAGGATTTTTTTTCCACAGCCCTCTGCGTATAACACGCAGGTACCGTTTACCCTCTATTTTCAGGGTAAAAAAAAGTGAGTGTTATACGCCAATAAATACAGTATATATATGACTTTAGTTATGCTAAAAAAAGTTGCTAAGGAATGTGCAGAACAGAATCATATAACAAGAAACTGCAGTCCTATTTTAAAACAAAAACGTTGCTACATTTAGTTGTAATAGTTTATATAACTTCAGAAGTAGAATTGGCAATTGTTTCTAACATCATGATTTTTTTTTATAAATGATGCTAGAAAAATCGGTGCTGGAATCTAGTGAGCAACATGACCACTTTTCCCCCCTCTCCTTAGTTATCACTAGAAAAAGCACACAGCACTGCTGTTTACATAATGTAAGAGAAATCAGTTCTGTCCTCTTTCCAGCATCAAATCGACTATCTGCAGCAGGAACATCAGATGTAGTATCTGCATAATTAAGTTCAAACCCTGGAATAAACAAAAGAGTGGATGGACATGAATAGAAGTTAGGCCTCTTTTAGGTAAAATAATTCAAAATAATAAACATTTTTGTATGGGAACACTACCACCTATCGTCTTACTTATATAAGCCACATTTAATTTTCTGCTCTTTGGGTTTTTTCCGTTTCACATCATTAGACACCTTGACTGTGCTGTGAATAATTCATATTAACTCCTACAGCCTCCCCAAAGACAGGACCATTTTCTTAATGGTTGCATCCTTCCATGTTAACTTTGTGCTGATTAAGGAAATTACATAGTTTTCGTTTATTTAATGCTATTTTAGTACAAATTAAAGGAGAGAAAAGTATATTTTCTTAGGACCACATTTACTAAAGTGTGAAGTGAGATGGGGAGAAATATCCCATGATGGGGAAGCTTTTTTTTTTTTATTCTCCAGCATATGATGATGTGTATTTGGAGTGCACACAAGTGTACCTCACTGCAATTCTCTTCACTGACCTAATAACAAATCTGGGCAATTTAAATTGAGCATAAGATAACAAAAAGAAAAAGCCTGAGCCAAGGTTATCTTCACTGAAAATAGCAGGACAGACCAAACAGTAAATTCAAAGATATAGACCAGCCTTTTTCAGTCAGGGTGCCCAGGCGCCCTGTGGTACCTTCAGGCTTCTTCAGGGGTGCCTTGGCAAAATGTATAACAATTGCCCAAAAATGTAATACAAGTCAGCGTGCGGATGAAGGTTGCCTTTTAGTTACACAAAGCCACAGGTTTTCATTGTGCACCATTACAACCATTGGCATCCTGAGTAGAGTTGAGCAGACACCTGGATGTCCGGGTTCGGGACCCGAACTTGACCCGAACCCCATTGAAGAAAATGAGGACCCACATTTTTTATTTCTAAAATCTCTCTAAAAAACGAAGGGAAAGGGCTAGAGGGCTGCAAATGGCAGCGAAATGTTGGTAAGAGCATGGCAAGTACTCTGCAATCAAATGTGGATAGGGAAATAACTTAAAATAACATAAAATACATACAAATAAACAAAAATAATCTTTACAAGTAGGAACCTTCCCCAATGATGGGACACTATTCCTCCCACTGATACCAATGTTGGGGCACTATTCTGGTGCAATTAGATTTGTGAAGTAGGACTGACTCCTAACTAATTCTCTCCCTATAAGCACAATCAGGAACCTTTCCCTACATTAGCTAATGCAGAGTATGTAACAGGAACATATGCAATGCTGGTGCAATATGCAGAGTATCTGACAGGAACATATGCAATGCTGGTGCAATATGCAGAGTATCTGACAGGAACATATGCAATTCTGTTGCAATATGCAGAGTATGTCACAGGAACATATGCAATGCAGCTGCAATTAGGTTTGTGAAGTAGGACTGACTCCTATATATTTCTCTGCCTATAAGCACAATCAGGAACCTTCACCCTAAATTATCTAATGCAGAGTATCTGACAGGAACATATGCAATGCAGCTGTAATTAGGTTTGTGAAGTAGGACTGACTACTATATATTTCTCTGCCTATAAGCACAATCAGGAACCTTCACCCTAAATTATCTAATGCAGAGTATCTGACAGGAAAATATGCAGTGCAGCTGCAATTAGGTTTGTGAAGTAGGACAGACTCCTATCTAATTCTCTCCCTGTAAGAACATTAGGAACCTGTCCCTACAGTGAATTTGTGAGGCTCTTGTGCCACCAAATAAATAAAGTGAAAAATATAAATGCTGCTCAATCTATGTAGTAATAAATAATACAGTAGTGATAAATGAAACAGGTGATCAGCGCATATACATTTACAACTGAGAATCTGGCATCCAGAGCAAAAACAACAAAGTGCAAACCGTGCAACAAAGTGCAAATGCATGAATAATAAATATCAAATAAATTAACAAATAGTTCCATCCGTGGTGTTGTGGTTGGTTTTTAAAGGTGATATTCTTGGATGAAGTGAGCTCACATTGCGCTTACCTTGATAAGGCAAGGGAAAAGCCTTAATAATGTGTAACACTTTAGATGGATCTCCAGCAGATGTCCCTGTATCCTCTTTATGGGATGGTGTGGTGGTCCTAGTGAGGGTCCAACGTTTCAGGGTGTGTGGTTGGAGGTGTTCGAGTAGTGCTCAAATAAAGAAGGATGGTGCCATAGTGAAGTACGTAAAATCAAGATTTAATGAAAAAAGTAGCAACTTACATCAAAGTAAAAACAAACAGACGATTAAAGCGATCGGATTGCACGTCTGGTTCCGGGTCTTACATGTTACGCTGCACCTCGCAGCTTCATCAGAGATACCCGATTGGTTCCTAGCTTTGTCCTTTATATGTTAAAACCGGAAGTGTGTCGGCGGCCATTTTGGTGGAGTAAATGTCTCCGTTATGGCAGCGGCCATTTTGTTGGTTAGAATGTTCTTCTATATAATATAGTCCGGTTCTCCATAACTGGAGAATTCCACTGCTATATGTTACATATACAATCCTCACTGTTTTTTAGTTCCTTGGTTCTAGGGAGTGGGGTATTTTAAGAGGTGAACCACAAAACCTATAGTTTAGAGTGTGGTTCTGGTGCTCTTCATGTGTATAGTAACAACTTGGATTAGCCACCAGCAATGTTAACCCCTTGTGTGGTATAGCTAAGCAGTGACTTCTAATAATGGCAAAAATGACATAAATAAATACAGTATATATAAATATAAATAATGATATATATATATAGAAAATTGTAAGAAAATAAATAACAGGGATATGTAATAATAAAAAAAATCTTGATTAGAACAGTGAATGGCATTATTATGGTTGACGTATAATGTTTTAAAATATGTAAAGAAAATGTAAAACCATAATAGATCTTAAAAATTGCTTAAAAAACAGTTAAGATCAAATTCAACGTTCATTCCATCAGGTACCATTGTTTGTAAATTAAAAATCCATTGTGATTCTTTTTGACTAATGGTTCTGACTATATGTGCTCCTCTCCATGGCTTCTTGTATTTTTCTATAGCCCAAAAACTCATCTGTGTAGGGTCACTGTTGTGGTATTTGGCAAAATGTTTACTAACGTTGTGCTTAGGGAACTTTTTCTTAATATTTCGTATATGTTCTCCTATTCTTACCATGAGGGGTCTTTTAGTGCGTCCTACATACTGTAGGTTGCATGTACATTGCAGTACGTAGACTACTCCTTCTGTGTGACAGCTAATAAAGTCTTTAATCTCATAAGTTTGTCCTGTTCTAGTTGAGATGAAATTTGTTCTTTTTTTCTGTGGTTTTTTTGAGTGCCTACATGCAAAGCAATATTTGCATGGGTGGAATCCTTTGCTTCTGAAATAACTGTGTCCACTTTTTGGGGGGTCTACCACATTTTTAACTACCAAGTCACTGAGTGTTGGTGCTCTTCTATACATTATATTTGTTTTTTCTGGCAAAATGTTTTTTTAACATTTTGTCACTTTTTAGTATGTGCCAATGTCTTTTAATGGATTTTTCAATGTCTCTGTGTTGTATATTGTAGTCCAGTATAATCATTGGTGCTTCCATTTTTTTTTGTTTAATTTTAGGTCCTTGTAGCATATTTTGTCTGTTGAGTTCTGATACCTCATTGATTTGTTTTTGTATGTACTTTTCTGTGTATCCCTTTTGCTTGAATCTGTCTCCTATGAATGCCGCTTGGGATCTGTAATCTTCTTCATATGTGCAATTCCTTCTGATTCTTGTAAATTTTCCCTTTGGAATGTTGAACAGCCAGGATTTGTGGTGGTAGCTTTTTGTTGAGAGATAGCTGTTCGCATCAATATTTTTTAAATGTGTCTTGGTGGTTATTTTGTTGTCTGTAACTGAAATATCTAGGTCTAGAAAGTTGACGCATTCCTCACTGATGTTCCATGTGAGTGAGATGTTGAGATTATTTTGAATCAATTTTTCTAGAAATGTTGTTAGTGTTTCTTTGCTGCCATTCCATACTATAAGTATGTCATCGATGTATCTTTTATACAGAGTTAGTTCCATCGGGACATTGGAGTAAATTGCATCTTCCTCCCATTGGGCCATGAAAACGTTAGCCACGCTGGGGGCAAATTTGGCCCCCATGGCTATGCCCGTCGTTTGTTTATAGAAGGATTGGTTGTGCCAAAAATAGTTGTGTTCAGGCAGAAGTCGATACATTTGACTAGGAATTTTCTTTGTTTACAGATAAGGGTACTGTATTCTTTTAAGAGCCATTTTGTGGAATTACAGGCTTGGTGGTGTTCTACTATTGTGTATAGTGAAGACACATCTGCTGTTGCATTTAGAGTTCTTCCTTTTAGTACAGGTGTGTCTTCTAGTAGTTGTAGTACATGTTTTGTGTCTTTGAGGTAGAATGTTGTTTGTTGGACAGCTGGTTGTATATAGTGATCCAGATATTCTCCCATTCTAGAGGTTAGGGAGTCAATTCCATTGACAATTGGTCTGCCGGGCAGATTAATTTTGTCTTTTTTTTGTTTTCAAAAAAGTTTTATTTGGAAGACATGTAATAAAACAGTTCAGTACAATGCAATGGGATAGAAATAACAGAGAGAGTGTAAAATAATGGCCAAACATAAGAGAGGGTTGGGAGCATGGATACAATGAGGGTATATAGAAAGATAGTGGGGATATACATAGCCAAGAATATGAAAGCAGTGGTTATATTTGAGGCAAGTAGGGGTGAGAGATACACTGTTGGTTAAGGATATAAGTGGGATCAAGCTATCGGCAATTCTTAGTATATTAGAAAGATAGTGGGTGCCGGGGAAGTTTAGGGTATCAGAGACCAAAAAATCCATTTACTAGTAAAGAGATGCATAGTGTCAAACAGAGTGTGGTGGATTCTTTCAGAGAGTCTAATAGATTCCATTCTGGAAATAACCTGGGGCCATGGTAGGTCCTGTGATTTCCAGTTGCAGGCAATCATTGTATAGCACTGATTAGAGAATGGATCAGTCTGTTACATGGGGGTGGAACCTCGGCATAGAGTAAACATATAGATGGGGTGAGGGAGATTTTTTTGTTGAGAGTGCTTTCTAGTCTGTTTATAAGTGCAAGCCAAATAGGATCTAAGTGCTTGCAATCCCAAAAAATGTGGAAGTAGTTACCAACCTCTGGGCAACCTCTGAAGCAGCTCGGGGAGGTATTGGGATAGAAGGAGTGAATTTTAGCAGGGGTCATATACCACCTGGTAAATATTTTTAGGGGGGTTTCTCTGAAGGCCGCAGCACGGTTACTCTTACGGAGAGGTAATAAGGTTGTTATAGAAACAAGAGATTAGACCTTTGTCTCTGGGGCAGGTTGTGCAGATATGTTCAAACAGTGTACTAGGAGGGGAAATTTGTGTGGAAAAGTATAGTGAAAAGTATAGTGAGAAGAAGTCTCTGATTTGTATGTATTGGTGGAAACAGGAGGGTGGAAGGTTAAATTTGAGTTGCAGGGAAGCGAAGGTGAGAAATTTTGAGTTGAAAGTGAAGGATTTCAACGTGGTGAGATCTCTGGAAATCCAGACATCAAAAGGGGTCTTGTCTGGAAATGCGAGGGGGAATCTGGGGTCTCCGAGAAACGAAGCAAGGGGAGGGGATGGGGAGGAGAGATTGTGTTTAAGTTTAATTTTTTTCCAAATTTGCAGCATTTGGGCAATTATTGTGTTTTTCTTGGAGAGAGCATGGTGTGGTATTATGTTTAACCACAAAATGCCCCTAATGTTCAGGGGCAATATCGAAGATGTCTCAAACCTGAGCCATGGGATGTCTGGGTCTGCGGAGAACCATTGAGCTAAATGTGCTAGTTTAGCAGCTAGGAAGTAGGACCATAGGTCTAGTAGACCGAGTCCACCATCACGTTGGGATCTATACATGAGAGAGTAGCTGCTTCTTGGTTTCTTACCATTCCAGATAAATGTGTTGATTTCCCTCTGCAGGGCTTCTAGGCGAGTTTTGGGGACATTAATGGGTAATGCTCTGAAGAAGTATAAGATCTTAGGAAGGATGGTCATTTTAAAATCGCATATTCTGCCGAGGTAAGAAATATGATAGGCAGACCATATCTTAAGCAATGCACTAATGTGCGAGAACAAGGGGAGGTAGTTGGTTTTGTATAGCAGATTATGCGAGACTGTGATGTGAACTCCAAGATACTTAAGTGACGTGGAGGACCAAATAAAGTTAAAGTTTTGCTTCATGAGGGAAATAAGATCAGGGGAGCAGTTAATGGGTAGAATGGAGCATTTATTTGTGCTAATTGATAGGCCAGAGAGTTTATGGAAGGTGTTAAGTTCTGATAAAAGATTAGTAATAGAGGTATGGGGGTCTGTCAAGAATAAGAGAGCGTCGTCTGCATATAGACTAAGCTTAAATTGGTGGGAGTCTTTGTGGTAGCCGTGTATGTTAACGTTTTGTCTGATAGCGTGTGCAAGGGGCTCTATGGCAAGAGCAAAAAGGAGGGGAGAAAGAGGGCAGCCCTGTCTAGTACCCCTGCTAAGGGGGAAGAAGTCCGAGTTACTGCCAGGTATTCTGATTCTGGTCTTAGGAAGGTGGTAAACAGGGCCGATCCTAGGGTCACAGGCGCCTGGGTGCAGAAATATTTCTGGCGCCCCCACAAAGGGGCGTGGTCATCTTACCAACTCCTCCCCTTTACAAATGTTTCTGTGGCAATGACTCAAACACAAAGATGCTCCTCTAAGAAGTCTTTGTTGCCTAGGGATCCTCCCATGATCTTTTAACAATAAAGAAAATACTGGAAGAGCGTACACTAATGAGACCTGGAGGGGAACCTCTCTAAAACTGTTAGAAAGTGCCCCAAAACATAGTACAGGAGATGGTCAGAGACTGTAGACATGATACAAAAGATGGTCAGAGACTGCAATCATAGTACAGGAGATGGTCAGAGAGTGTAGACATATTAAAGGAGACAGTCAGTGACTGGAGATATAATACAAGAGATAGTCATAGACTGCAATCATAGTACAGGAGATGGTCAGAGAGTGTAGACATATTAATGGAGACAGTCAGTGACTGGAGATATAATACAAGAGATGGTCATAGACTGCAATCATAGTACAGGAGATGGTCAGAGAATGCAGACATGATACAAGAGATGGTCAGAGACTGCAATCATAGTACAGGAGCTGGTCAGAGAGTGTAGACCTATTACAGGAGACAGTCGGTGACTGGAGATATAATACAGGAGATGGTCAGGGACTGCAGACATACTACAGGAGACGGTCAGGGACTGCAGACATACTACAGGAGACGGTCAGGGACTGCAGACATACTACAGGAGATGGTCAGAGACTGCAGACATACAACAGGAGATGGTCAGGGACTGGAGAAATAATACAGGAGACGGTCAGGGACTGGAAGAATAATACAGGAGACAGTCAGAGACTGCAGCTATAATACAGGAGATGGTCAGAGACTGCAGTTCCTATTGACATAAGTAGATAATGGCCGATCGGCTCTCACCTGACCAACAACAGTTCCTCTGATCAGGAGTCAGCTCAATCTGAATTGCTCATGGATACTCCACTGGGTAGAGCCCAGATCTGTATTCTGGCAATGACTCCAATCCTTTCTCCGCCAGGGATGGCACTAGGCTGTGTGGCTTTCCCTCTGGTGGCGCACGCCAGCGGGGTTCTTTCTCTGATGGTGTTCTCTCAGCACTGTCCTCTCCCTCTGGAGTCCTGGGTGCACTTCCCTAAAAGCTTTCCTGGGGTCCTGGCTCTCTCTCTCTCCCCCATTCAGCTGAACATGCCGTGTGGGCTGCAGTCTCTTTTTTACAGTGGGGCTGCCAGTCCTCGAACTACAAGTCCCACAATCCTCTTCTCTGCTCCTTTTTCTATTCTATTTCTTCCCTGCAAGCATCGCTAGTACAGCATTGCGCGTGAAGAGAAGGAGGAG
This sequence comes from Rana kukunoris, assembly GCA_029574335.1. NCBI lineage: Eukaryota > Metazoa > Chordata > Amphibia > Anura > Ranidae > Rana > Rana kukunoris. The sequence continues at coordinate 68,030,779 of CM056053.1, read as the reverse complement.
AGAGAGTGGGAGGAGGAATGAAGAGCCCGCAGCTGCAGTGGCGTCACTAAGGTTGTTGTCACCAGTTGAGGTAAAACATGGTGTTGCCCCCCTTCCTCCACCTATAGTCGCCCCTACAGACCCCCTCCACTAAGTATAGACCCCCTCCGTCAGTGCAGACTCCTAACTAAGTATAAACCCCCTCCCTCAGAACAGACCCCCCAGGACAAACCACCCCCCATGAGTACAGACACCCCCAGGACAAACCCCCCATTAGTACAGACTCCCACAGGACAACCCCCCATAAGTACAGACTCCCCCAGGATAACCCCCCATTAGTACATACTCCCCCAGGACAACCCCCCATTAGTACAGACCCCCCCAGGATAACCCCCCATTAGTACAGACCCCCCCAGGACAACCCCCCATTAGTACAGACCCCCCCAGGACAAACCCCCCATTAGTACATACTCCCCTAGGACAACCCCCCATTAGTACAGACTCCCCCAGGACAACCCCCCATTAGTACAGACCCACCCAGGACCACCCCCTATTAGTACAGACCCACCCAGGACAACCCCCCATTAGTACAGACCCCCCCAGGACAAACCCCCCATTAGTACATACTCCCCCAGAACAACCCCCCATTAGTACAGACCCACCCAGGACAACCCCCCATTAGTACAGACCCCCCCAGGACAAACCCCCCATTAGTACATACTCCCCTAGGACAACCCCCCATTAGTACAGACTCCCCCAGGACAACCCCCCATTAGTACAGACCCACCCAGGACAACCCCCCATTAGTACAGACTCCCCTAGGATAACCCCCCATTAGTACAGACCCACCCAGGACATGGCAGGCTGAGGCGCTCAATCTCAGCTGAATCAGGCGGCAGCTCCGCTCGGCGCTCGCTCCCGCACGCTGTCTGAAGTTGGCTGTGGCAGAGGTCACGGTGGGTGGAGCCAAGCGGCCGTGTGACGTCACGTCGTCGCATCCCGCTCGGGTCTCGGATTGCTTCGGCGGCTCGGCGGCTCGGCGGCTCGGCCGCTCGGAAATAAAAAAAAAAAAAAAAAAACAACCTCCTCGGCGGCTCGGCGGCTCATTTAAAAAAAAAAAAAAAGAACCTCCTCGGCGGCTTGCTCGGCGCCTCGCGCATGACAGCGCTGGGTGCGGGGCACCCACTGCACCCCGGGTAGGATCGGCCCTGGTGGTAAAGGGCGTTAAAGCCATGAATAAATCTTTCTGAGTTGACACTGTCGAATGCCTTGTGGATATCAAGGCTAAGTAGACATAAGGGGCGTGAGTGTAGGTTTGCGTCTTGTACTAAGTTAGTGACTAATCTAATATTATCAACAATCTGCCTACCCAGTATAAAGCCAGTTTGGTCAACGTGGATAAGGGAGGTGATCACCGAGGACAGTCTGTCTGCAAGTAATCTACCAAAGAGTTTTAGGTCGTTGTTAAGAACTGATATAGGGCGGTAGTTTTGCGGTACAGAATGGTCTTTTTGGGGTTTGGGTATCAGGGAAAGATTTGCCAGCAGCATTTCCTCAGGAAATTGACCGCCTAGTAGAATATAATTAAATAGCTTGGTGAGACTTGGTACTAGAAGGGGGGCAAATTTTTTGTAGTAAGCTGCTGTAAAGCCATCAGGACCGGGGGCAGTTGAAGTTTTAATAGATTTAATGATATCTAAGATCTCGGCCTCTGTGCATGGCACATTCAGTGAGGAGATCTGAGAGTCATTTAATTTAGGGAGATGAAGGGAGTTGAGCCAATCTAAGGATGAGGGTTTGGGGTAAGTTTGAGGGCCAGATAGGAGATTTTTGTAGAAGGAGGTGAACACCTGAAGAACGTCTTGAGGGTGGGTGACCAAGTTGCCCCTTGCGTTCTTCAATTTGTAGACGTGGGGGGGTTTGGTATCATGATTTAATTTGCGTGCAAACATTGTAAAGGCCGAATTTCCTTGCAACAGGAACTTGGCTTTAGAGAACCTGAGTGATTTTTCTGTATCCTCCGATAGCAGTGTGTTTAAGGCTTGTCTTTTAGTGTGGATAAGGTCGGTCAGTGCCGGTGAGGGGGAGGAATGCAATTTATTGTATAGGTCGCTCAACTCTCTAGTAAGGCATTTTATGTCAGTAAGTTTAGCTTTGTGTTTTGCTGTGGCAATATTTATTATGTGTCCTCTCAGGACCGCTTTGTGGGCCGCCCAAATAGAAGTGGGAAGCACCTCTCCGGGGACATTATCATGAAAGTAGTTTTCGATATGGGATCTAATTTGTTGGAGGGTGGAGGGGTCGGAGAGAAGGGAGTCATTAAGGCGCCATTTGAATGTGGTGGATGCTAGCCCAATGTGGGAGGTTTCAAATTCTACCATGTTATGGTCAGACCAGGGGCAGGGATGGATTGTTGCTTTAGATGAGTTGGCCAGGAGTATGGGAGTGCAGAACACATAGTCCAGCCTAGCGAAACAGTCATGAGGATAGGAATAATGTGTGTAGGCCCTAATGCCAACATTATGTGCTCTCCATGTGTCAATCAATTGGGACTTGTTGATGTGGCGGTTTATGGTTTTGGTGAAGGCTTTAGATGAGAGGGTTGGTCTGCTTCTGTCTAGTGAAGGGTGAGCGGTTAGATTAAAGTTACCACCAATGATCATATGTGGGGAGTTATAGAGATCGAGGGTATCAATTTTTTTTTGTAAAGAATGAGGTTTGGGCTTCGTTAGGAGCATATAAAGAAGCTATTGTTATTTTGCGTCTATTGATACAACCTTTCATAATAATAAATCTACTGTCAGTGTCTTTAAAGACAGTTTGTAGTTCAAAAATCACTGTATTTCTAATGAAAATAGCTACACCACGTGATTTATTGGAAAAGGTGGTGTAATGGAATTGACTGAAAGTTTTATCAAAGTACTGGGGGTGGTTGGCCGTAGAAAAATGGGTTTCCTGCATTAGAACGATGTCTGCACCGAGTCTCTTATAATGTCTAAAAGCTTTCTTACGCTTATTAGGGGAATTAAAACCCTGCACATTGTGAGAAAAGACTCTAAGACCCATTACTTTGTAGGGGGGAGTGCTGAGTGAGAGGGGAGAATAGAGAGCCTGTAAAACACAAAAAGCTAACATGAGAACATCATTACAGTAGCAAGGCAACCCATTCAATAGTGTCATATCAGGGGTACAGTATACAAAGTAAAAATGCATTGTGTGCGGTATGAGATTCAGTAGGAACCGGACTGAACAAAGAGAGAAAAAAAAAAAAAAAAGTCTTCCAAAAAAATTAACATTACAATTAACTGCCACTAGGGCAAAAAAGCTGGCTACTAAACAAAGCCAGAAGGGGGGGCCAGGGGACAGGAGGTCCAAAGGTCCAGTCAAAAACAAGAGTGGACTAACAAGTCCAATTTCTACCAGCAGGGCCAGCAAGCACACCCAAGGGTTGGGCAAGCCAGCAGGCCGCGCAGGGAGAATGGGGGACAATCTAGCGACGGCGGACGAGCCAGGCGTGTAGAGTGTGAAAACTAATCTGGCATGGCCGTGTGGAATCATGAGCAATCAGATAAAACGACACAAAACATAACATCTGGAGGGGGGTATAAGCAGGATACAAGGGGGATGGGGGTGAAGGACATTGTTACAGAGCCCTAAAGGCCCCGGGATAAGGGTAGTAGAGGGGGGGTGGGGAAAGGGGGGTGGGGGGAGGGGGAAAGGGGGTTTCCAGCAATGTAGGGGGCAAACCTGTGATACAAAGTACTTCGTAAGGAAGTCCAGGAGAGTTGGGACATGGGTCAGGGAACCCCAGAGTCCAGGTATTGAGACAGTTCACGCCTCTCCGGGCAGACACTCAGTTTCTGGTTGTGATGGTGTTGGGCATCTGGGGCGGGCCAAAAGATGAAGGAATCCGGACAGGTTCTTCAAATCGTAGAAACATCTGAAAAATAGAAAAAAAAAAGAAAAAGGGAGAGGGGGGGGGAGAATAAAAAAAAGGGGGGTGGGGGAAATGGGTGGGGGGGTGGGCAAAAATGTCTTGCAGGCAGGATTCAAAAAATTGTAGAATAGAAACATATGAGGAACATTCAGACAGTCAGAGTTGGTCATGCAGCATGGTCTTGAATAGGATGGTGAATCCATCTTCTCTGTTCCCTCTGATTGCGTCTGAAAGATGGAGTAGTCCAGATGGGGGGGGATCACGGGGTCACAGGGAAGCGCTGCGGGGGCTCTTGATCCAACAGGCCCAGCTTAATCAGCAGATCCTTTCCTTCCAAAACATTGTACACAGTGTATGTGGAACCATTGTGCATAATTGACAGTTTGAAAGGGAAGCCCCATCTGTATTTGATTCTAGCTGATTGAAGGATGTTAGTGACCTCTTTCATCCTGTGTCTGCGATCTAGTGTTGCTGGGGAAATGTCAGGGTAGATCTGCAGTTTAACCCCATCAAGCCTGATATTCGGGGTATTCCTGGAAGCTCTCATAATCTCTTCCTTGGTGATAAAGTCTTTTAAACACATGATCACATCTCTGGGAGGTTTATCTGGGGTTGGTTTGGGGAGCAATGCCCTATGCATTCTGTCGCAGGCAAATGCAGATGATGGTTTCTCAGGAAGAAGATTATGGAATATTTTTGTGACTGCTTGGTTGAGATCTGTGATCGATTCTGGGATACCACGTATTCTAATATTATTGCGTCTGTTTCTATTGTCCAAATCTTCTATATGTGCCTGCATGAAAGAGAAACTGTCTGCCAGTGTTTCATAGTCCTTTCTCAAATCATTATGTGCAAGGGCTAGTTCATCATGTTTAGTTTCCAGGATGTCTGTGCGGCCTCCTATACTGGCAATTTCCTGGGACAGGGCACTGGTGGATTTATGTAGCTCCTGCTCTATTTTACCCACAAGTTTTTCATAGATAGCAGACAGGCTTGCATCTAAATCAGCCTTGGAGAGAGGCTGAGTGTACTCACTGTTGGCTGGTTGTAGAACAGGAGCCTGTGGGGAGCTGCTGGAGGCCGCATGGTGGCCGGCGCCATTTTGGGACATCTTCCTCTCCAGGTCCAGAAGGAAGTTAGTGATCGAGTGTGTGGAGCGGCGTCCGCGCCTCTTCTTGCAAGAGGGCATGCACTAGTGTCCGCGGGGGTGATGGGTGAAATCTGGAGGTTTTTGGGTGCAGGATGGCCCCGGGATCAGTGCCTGGCTCTCACGGTCCGGCGGAGCTCAAGCTAGCTGCGTCCGACCAGCATCGCGCCGCGCATGCACCCCGATTAATTTTGTCTTTATGTAGTTTAGGGACCATATATATAATAGGTATTCTGCACAGTTCTGGGATGAGGTATTTTGCTTCCTTTTTGTTCAGTATTGCTTTCTTTACCCCTAGATGTATACGTTTTTCAAGTTCTTTTTTATATGTATTCAAAGGATTGCCTAGTAGTTTGGTGTAAGTTTTTCCATCTTGTAGTTGTTTTTCCATTTCACCTAGGTACTGTTCCTTTGATTGCACTACTACACCTCCGCCTTTATCGGCGGGACGGATTACAATATCCGTTCTTTTGGTTAGTGATTTAATGCCTTTTTGGATATGTACCGGGTTGGTGGCTTTCTTTACTTTCAGTGTGTCTAGGTCTTGTAGTACCAGTTTTTTGAATACATCAATGAAGTGGTTATCATGGACTTGCGGGTTGAATACTGAGTTGTTACGTAGATTACTGGACTTGACACTTTCAATATTGGGCTTGGTTGTGGTGTAATTGGTGGGGTTATTCATTATATATTTTTTGATGTTGATTTTCCTAATGTATTTTTGGATTCCTATATAGGTGTCAAATTTGTTAAGACTTTTTGCTGGTGCATGTTTGAGGCCGTTGTCTAAAACTGCAATTTCTTCCGTGGAGAGAGGTAGGCCACTGATGTTAAAGATACCACTTCCTATTATTCGCTTTTTCTTTTTCTTTTGGCATCTCTTTCCCGATCTGCATCCCCTCTTCTTTCGGGTGATGTTTTTCCTCTTACTTCTGGGGTTCTTCTTCTTGGTTCCGGAGTTCTTCTTCTTGGTGATCTTGGTGGTTCCGGATTTCTCCGTCTCTGTGATCGGGGATTCTCCCTGTGTTCTCTTCTGGGCGTGTGGTCTCTCCTCTCTCTCTCTAAAAAAGCCCTTTGAGAAGGCTGGTTATGGTAGTCTTGGTGATGGTATGAATCTTGATAGTTTCTTATTGGTTCATATCTATTGTATAATGGAGGGGGACTTCTTTCTGATCTTCTGTATTGTTCATAGTGATGAGGTGGTCCTCTATTTTCATGGTAATCTCTTTCAGAGTTCCTCCTGTTGTTATATGGTTTTTTGTATTGTTTTGTATTGTTTTCTAATGGTTTTTTCTTGAATACTACAACAGTGACCCTACACAGATGAGTTTTTGGGCTATAGAAAAATACAAGAAGTCATGGAGAGGAGCACATATAGTCAGAACCATTAGTCAAAAAGAATCACAATGGATTTTTAATTTACAAACAATGGTACCTGATGGAATGAACGTTGAATTTGATCTTAACTGTTTTTTAAGCAATTTTTAAGATCTATTATGGTTTTACATTTTCTTTACATATTTTAAAACATTATACGTCAACCATAATAATGCCATTCACTGTTCTTATCAAGATTTTTATTATTACATATCCCTGTTATTTATTTTACTTACAATTTTCTATATATATATCATTATTTATATTTATATATATTTATTTATGTCATTTTTGCCATTATAGAAGTCACTGCTTAGCTATACCACACAAGGGGTTAACATTGCTGGTGGCTAATCCAAGTCGTTACTATACACATGAAGAGCACCAGAACCACACTCTAAACTATAGGTTTTGTGGTTCACCTCTTAAAATACCCCACTTCCTAGAACCAAGGAACTAAAAAACAGTGAGGATTGTATATGTAACATATAGCAGTGGAATTCTCCAGTTATGGAGAACCGGACTATATTATATAGAAGAACATTCTAACCAACAAAATGGCCGCTGCCATAACAGAGACATTTACTCCACCAAAATGGCCGCCGATACACTTCTGGTTTTAACATATAAAGGACAAAGCTAGGAACCAATCGGGTATCTCTGATAAAGCTGCGAGGTGCAGCGTAACATGTAAGACCCGGAAACGGAAGTAGACGTGCAATCCGATCGTTTTAATCGTCTGTTTGTTTTTACTTTGTGTAAACGTTGGGGGTGTTTTCTGGCAGATGCGTTTTGGTGTAGTGAGTCCACAGCAAACAGGCAATTGGCGTCAAGGGCCTGGTAGCCCACGTTTATTAAATAGAGAAAACAAAAGTCCATTCAGGAATCCCACGCAGGGGTTTAAACGTGATTCAGCGACAACTGAAAATAACAGCCCACCTGGCTACTCTTTAACAGCAATGCGGCTACAGGTACTGGTTCCTCAAACCATCACCTCCTCCAGACTCACGGTCCTGGTTGCACACGGCTTCAATAGCCCTTCAACGCGTACAGCATCTATCCTCACACAAAGACAGTTACAGCCACTGCTTCACCTTCCTTCTGTTCTGACCAGTCCCTGATTATATTGTCAGTGTTCAGCTGGGAACCCAACCTGCTGGCTGTCTGTAAGATCTGGACACAGGGTTGGAGACCCCATCCCGCCCAAGTCTCTGCAGGATCTCCAACTACACAGCCCCATTCAGAACTATCAAAACCTGGAGAAAACTGACAGAGCACTTTTCTCCATTTAAACGCTACGCTCTGTAGTTCTGCGGTCCGCAGACACGCAAACCCTGTGTCCATTTTACCTCCCATTTCATAGGGACCGGGACTCTGACTATTACATTTGATGTAAGTTGCTACTTTTTTCATTAAATCTTGATTTTACGTACTTCACTATGGCACCATCCTTCTTTATTTGAGCACTACTGGAACACCTCCAACCACACACCCTGAAACGTTGGACCCTCACTAGGACCACCACACCATACCATAAAGAGGATACAGGGACATCTGCTGTAGATCCATCTAAAGTGTTACACATTATTAAGGCTTTTCCCTTGCCTTATCAAGGTAAGCGCAATGTGAGCTCACTTCATCCAAGAAAATCACCTTTAAAAACCAACCACAACACCATGGATGGAACTATTTGTTAATTTATTTGATATTTATTATTCATGCATTTGCACTTTGTTGCACGGTTTGCACTTTGTTGTTTTTGCTCTGGTTTGATGCCAGATTCTCAGTTGTAAATGTATATGCGCTGATCACCTGTTTCATTTATCACTACTGTATTATTTATTACTACATAGATTGAGCAGCATTTATATTTTTCACTTTATTTATTTGGTGGCGCAAGAGCCTCACAAATTCATATATATTCACTGCACGCAGATACACTCTAGCAGACACCATGGATGTGTTCACCTTTATGGAACACAGAAACATAGATTTAGATGGAATATTCAACACTGAGATAAAAAACAAAAACACTGACATGCAGAGCCTACTCAGAAAACTAGGACACAATTTAGAAAGAAAAATCAATCTATGGTGCGACATCCACACCTTTGATAGATACATCAAGGACAAAATAGTCCCTAGAAGACTTAGGCCTCGTACACACGATCAAATCTGTCCGCTGGAAACGGTCCGCTGGACCATTTCAGCAGACAGATTCGATTGTGTGTACGGCTGAGCCGACGGATTTGGCCACCCGACAGATTTCAAAGCATGCTTTGAAATCTATCGGGTGGCAATCCGTCCGCCCGACATGTCTGCTGGTTAGTACACTTACCAGCAGACATGTCGTCCCGCACCGCCGCCGCACCGCCGCCGAATGGATTCGGTGCATGCGCGGAAGTGTTTTACTTCCTGGTGCGGTGACGTGGCGGCGTCAACGTCACCGCCACGTCACCGACACGTCAGCACGCTCTCTGCTGGCGGGGATTTTGGTTTGCTCGTGTGTACACGCGAGCAAACCAAAACCCCAGCAGACAGATTTGTTCAAATCTGTCGGACGGACAGATTTGAACAAATCTGTCCGCTCGTGTGTAGGAGGCCTAAGATGGGACGTCCCACCAAATGATGGACTAGTAGATAAAGAATCCATAGATGAATGGTTCCAATTTTTCAATGACAAAAGTCTGGAAGCACTACATTTTCTTTTAAAACGCAAACAACAGAAGATAAGAATTGTACATAAACTTATAGAAGATACAAAAACTAAATTGGAACCATTCAAGAAAACCACTGAATTCAACACATTGGCTACCCAACTCAATAGAGACCTAGTGACTAAAGATCTAGAAAAGCAACAACAAAAAATAAAGAAACATCAACGAGACGTATCGGACTATAAATTAGACCAAGTATTCAAATGGCAAACCAAAAACCTCAACTCCTTTCCACCTACTCCACCCTGGAAAAAGAGGTCAGAATAGAGGAGCCAACACAGATCACCCAAACACCTAATAGAGAATCTTACAGGGAAGTATTAAGATACCTACAAGAACATATCCCTGATAGAGAACAATATAGGGGGGATCCGAGGCCCCAATAGGAATACAGAGCAAATACAACACAGGGATATCAAACCCCCAAAAAAATTCAAGAAAAAAACATTTAGAAAACAATACAAAAAAACATATAACAACAGGAGGAACTCTGAAAGAGATTACCATGAAAATAGAGGACCACCTCATCACTATGAACAATACAGAAGATCAGAAAGAAGTCCCCCTCCATTATACAATAGATATGAACCATTAAGAAACTATCAAGATTCATACCATCACCAAGACTACCATAACCAGCCTCCTCAAAGGGCTTTTTTTTAGAGAGAGAGGAGAGACCACACGCCCAGAAGATAACACAGGGAGAATCCCCGATCACCGAGACGGAGAAATCCGGAACCACCAAGATAACCAAGAAGAAGAACTCCGGAACCAAGAAGAAGAACCCCAGAAGTAAGAGGAAAAACATCACCCGAAAGAAGAGGGGATGCAGATCGAAAAAGAGATGCCAAAAGAAAAAGAAAAAATGAATAATAGGAAGTGGTATCTTTAACATCAGTGGCCTACCTCTCTCCACGGAAGAAATTGCAGTTTTAGACAACAACCTCAAAAACATGCACCAGCAAAAAGTCTTAACAAATTTGACACCTATATAGGAATCCAAAAATACATTATGAACATCATCATCAAAAAATATATAATGAATAACCCCACCAATTACACCACAACCAAGCCCAATATTGAAAGTGTCAAGTCCAGTAATCTACGTAACAACTCAGTATTCAACCCGCAAGTCCATGATAACTAGATATGTGCATTCCCGTTCGTACGAATGTTATTGCGGGATAATGTGTACATACGAAAACGGTAAAGCACCAAAATACGAAAACGACGGGATAACGAATGAGCCGCATAACGAACGACCGCAAATACGAACGAACGATCCAACGGGAAAAAACGACAAAACGAAAATGGCAAAATAACGAAAATGAAATCTGTATCAAGAGGTTTGCATTGTGTATTTTGTTTGAATCCGTTTTGTGTTCGTTTACAGTTGTATGTTCATTGTTCAATGACATCTATAACAAAAGAATTTCATTATGTATATTGAATGAATTCCTTTTTCTGTTTTCTGTGTATTCAAAATACTGAAGGCAAATTTTTGGTTATAGGTGTCATATCAACATACGAAAATAACAAAAGAAACGTGTTCAAATGCAAATCTTTTGTTTATGTTTTTTTTAATGGCCAGAGAGTTAGGCTGGCCATACATGATACAATTTTCTGTGCAATTTTCTTTAGATTTACCTTCAACTATGTAGTGCAAGGGCCTGCCTGATTGCATACAATTGAAAGTGTTGTTTAGTTTGACCTCATATATGGTTTTTGGTAAATCTAAAAGAAAATTGTACAAGTAAAATTGAACATGTATGGCCAGCCTCAGTGACTGAAAGCAGCTTCTCTTTTGTGCAGAATAGTGAGTACACTTGTACAGTAAAGCCTAATAAACTTTTCTGTGGATTTTCATCTGAAGGGAGATCAGTTGGCCAGACTTTTGAACCCAAAAATGATTTTCTGATGCAGTTTAAAAACTAACAAATTTTCTGAGAACGATCGGAAAACGATCGTTTTTATGTTTGTTGTTAAAATAGTCTGACCAAGTGTATGGGGCTTAACAATAGTATTGTTAAGCCCCATACACTTGGTCAGACTATTTTAACAACAAACATAAAAACGATCGTTTTCCGATCGTTCTCAGAAAATTTGTTCGTTTTTAAACTGCATCAGAAAACCATTTTTGGGTTCAGAAGTCTGGCCAACTGATCTCCCTTCAGATGAAAATCCACAGAAAAGTTTATTAGGCTTTACTGTACAAGTGTACTCACTATTCTGCACAAAAGAGAAGCTGCTTTCAGTCACTGAGGCTGGCCATACATGTTCAATTTTCTTTTAGATTTACCAAAAACCATATATGAGGTCAAACTAAACAACACTTTCACTTGTATGCAATCAGGCAGGCCCTTGCACTACATAGTTGAAGGTAAATCTAAAGAAAATTGCACAGAAAATTGTATCATGTATGGCCAGCCTAACTCTCTGGCCATTCAAAAAAACATAAACAAAATGATTTGCATTTGAACCTGTTTCTTTTGTTATTTTCGTATGTTGATATGACACCTATAACAAAAAATTTGCCTTCAGTATTTTGAATACACAGAAAACAGAAAAAGGAATTCATTCAATATACATAATGAAATTCTTTTGTTATAGATGTCATTGAACAATGAACATACAACTGAAAACGAACACAAAAGAAAAGCATTCAAGATACACAGAATGCAAATTGACGAAAATTCACGATAATTATTGTCTAACAAGAAACGAACATGAATTAAACAGAATAACGAATCATCCAGCATGTACAAAAATAAAACGGTAACGGAAATACGAAACGATCGGAATACGAAAAAATCACGTTGTACGACAAACGAACGGGAACGAACGGGAAAACGGGCGTCTTACGAAAAACGAACGGAAACGAACAGACGGGACCATACGAAACGGAAAACAAAAAAAAAGAAAAAAAATTCTGTGCACATGTCTAATGATAACCACTTCATTGATGTATTCAAAAAACTGGTACTACAAGACCTAGACACACTGAAAGTAAAGAAAGCCACCAACCCGGTACATATCCAAAAAAGGCATTAAATCACTAACCAAAAGAACGGATATTGTAATCCGTCCCGCCTATAAAGGCGGAGGTGTAGTAGTGCAATCAAAGGAACGTACTGTTCCTTTGATTGCACTACTACACCTCTGCCTTTATCGGCGAAATGAAAAACAACTACAAGATGGAAAAACTTACACCAAACTACTAGGCAATCCTTTAAATACATATAAAAAAGAACTTGAAAAACGTATACATCTAGGGGTAAAGAAAGCAATACTGAACAAAAAGGAAGCAAAATACCTCATCCCAGAACTGTGCAGAATACTTATTATATATATGGTCCCTAAACTACATAAAGACAAAATTAATCCGCCCGGCAGACCAATTGTCAATGGAATTGACTCCCTAACCTCTAGAATGGGAGAATATCTGGATCACTATATACAACCAGCTGTCCTACCTCAAGGCACAAAACATGTATTACAACTACTAGAAGACACACCTGTATTAAAAGGAAGAACTCTAATTGCAACAGCAGATGTGTCTTCACTATACACAATAGTAGAACACCACCAAGCCTGTAATTCCACAAAATGGCTCTTAAAAGAATACAGTACCCTTATCTGTAAACAAAGAAAATTCCTAGTCAAATGTATCGACTTCTGCCTGAAACACAACTATTTTTGGCACAACCAATCCTTCTATAAACAAACGACGGGCATAGCCATGGGGGCCAAATTTGCCCCCAGCGTGGCTAACGTTTTCATGGCCCAATGGGAGGAAGATGCAATTTACTCCAATGTCCCGATGGAACTAACTCTGTATAAAAGATACATAGATGACATACTTATAGTATGGAATGGCAGCAAAGAAACACTAACAACATTTCTAGAAAAATTGAATCAAAATAATCTCAACATCTCACTCACATGGAACATCAGTGAGGAATGCGTCAACTTTCTAGACCTAGATATTTCAGTTACAGGCAACAAAATAACCACCAAGACACATTTCAAAAATATTGATGCGAACAGCTATCTCTCAACAAAAAGCTACCACCACAAATCCTGGCTGTTCAACATTCCAAAGGGACAATTGACAAGAATCAGAAGGAATTGCACATATGAAGAAGATTACAGATCCCAAGCGGCATTCATAGGAGACAGATTCAAGCAACAGGGATACACAGAAAAGTACATACAAAAACAAATCAATGAGGTATCAGAACTCAACAGACAAAATATGCTACAAGGACCTAAAATGAAACAACAAAAAATGGAAGCACCAATGATTATACTGGACTACAATATACAACACAGAGACATTGAAAAATCCATTAAAAGACATTGGCACATACTAAAAAGTGACAAAATGTTAAAAAACATTTTGCCAGAAAAACCAAATATAGTGTATAGAAGAGCACCGACACTCAGGGACTTGGTAGTTAAAAATGTGGTAGACCCCCCAAAAAGTGGACACAGTTATTTCAGAAGCAAAGGATTCCACCCATGCAAATATTGCTTTGCATGTAGGCACTCAAAAAAAACACAGAAAAAAAGAACAAATTTCATCTCAACTAGAACAGGACAAACTTATGACTTTAAAGACTTTATTAACTGTCACACAGAAGGAGTAGTCTACGTACTGCAATGTACATGCAACCTACAGTATGTAGGACACACTAAAGGACCCCTCATGGTAAGAATAGGAGAACATATACGAAATATTAAGAAAAAGTTCCCTAAGCACAACGTTAGTAAACATTTTGCCAAATACCACAACAGTGACCCTACACAGATGAGTTTTTGGGCTATAGAAAAATACAAGAAGCCATGGAGAGGAGCACATATAGTCAGAACCATTAGTCAAAAAGAATCACAATGGATTTTTAATTTACAAACAATGGTACCTGATGGAATGAACGTTGATGATCTTAACTGTTTTTTAAGCAATTTTTAAGATCTATTATGGTTTTACATTTTCTTTACATATTTTAAAACATTATACGTCAACCATAATAATGCCATTCACTGTTCTTATTAGGATTTTTATTATTACATATCCCTGTTATTTATTTTACTTACAATTTTCTATATATATATATCATTATTTATATTTATATATATTTATTTATGTCATTTTTGCCATTATAGAAGTCACTGCTTAGCTATACCACACAAGGGGTTAACATTGCTGGTGCCTAATCCAAGTCGTTACTATACACATGAAGAGCACCAGAACCACACTCTAAACTATAGGTTTTGTGGTTCACCTCTTAAAATACCCCACTCCCTAGAACCAAGGAACTAAAAAACAGTGAGGATTGTATATGTAACATATAGCAGTGGAATTCTCCAGTTATGGAGAACCGGACTATATTATATAGAAGAACATTCTAACCAACAAAATGGCCGCTGCCATAACGGAGACATTTACTCCACCAAAATGGCCGCCGATACACTTCTGGTTTTAACATATAAAGGACAAAGCTAGGAACCAATCGGGTATCTCTGATAAAGCTGTAACATGTAAGACCCGGAAACGGAAGTAGACATGCAATCCGATCGTTTTAATCGTCTGTTTGTTTTTACTTTGATGTAAGTTGCTACTTTTTTCATTAAATCTTGATTTTACGTACTTCACTATGGCACCATCCTTCTTTATTTGAGCACTACTGGAACACCTCCAACCACACACCCTGAAACATTGGACCCTCACTAGGACCACCACACCATACCATAAAGAGGATACAGGGACATCTGCTGGAGATCCATCTAAAGTGTTACACATTATTAAGGCTTTTCCCTTGCCTTATCAAGGTAAGCGCAATGTGAGCTCACTTCATCCAAGAATATCACCTTTAACTACTTGAGATCCGCGCTACAGCCGAATGACGGCTCTAGCGCAGATCTAAATTGTCAACAAGCCGTCAATTGACGGCTTGTCACTAGCTGTTTCCTGCAGAGCGCGCTGCGGGGAAACACTGTGTTGCCTGTGTCCCTTGGACACAGCCAATCACAGATCGCCGCGAACGGCCAATCAGAGTGGCCGTTTGCGATGCGATCTGTGCGGCCAATGAGAGATGATCTCATAGATCATCTCTCATTGCCGTTTTACATAGAGACAGCGTTCTGTCTCTGGAGAGCAGGAGACGGATCTGTGTCTCTTGTACATAGAGACACAGATCGGTCACCTCCCCAGTCACCCCCCCCCCCTCCCCCCACAGTTAGAACACTATGCAGGGAATACATTTAACCCCTTCCTCACCCCCTAGTGTTAACCCCTTCAATGCCAGTCACATTTATACTGTAATTAGTGCATTTTTATAGCACCAATCGCAGTATAAATGTGAATGACGCCAAAAATGTGTCAAAAGTGTCCGATGTGTCCGCCATAACGTCGCAGTCCCAATAAAAATCGCAGATCCACGCCATTTCTAGTAAAAAAAAAATAATAAAAAATAATAATTCTGTCCCCTATTTTGTAGGCACTATAAATTTTGCGCAAACCAGACACTTATTGCGATTTTTTTTTTTACCAAAAATATGTAGAAGAATACGCATCGCCCTAAACTGAGAAAAAAAAGTTTTTGTTTTTTTTAATTGGGATATTTATTATAGCAACAAGTAAAAAATATTGTATTTTTTTCAAAATTGTCGCTCTTTTTTGTTTATAGCGCAAAAAATAAAAACTGCAGAGGTGATCAAATACCACCAAAAGAAAGCTCTACTTGTGGGGAAAAAAGGACGTCAATTTTGTTTGGGAGCCACGTCGCACGACCGCGCAATTGTCAGTTAAAGCGACGCAGTGCCGGAACCTGAAATATCACCTGGGCAGGAGGGGGGTATAAGTGCCCAGTAAGCAAGTGGTTAAAAACCAACCACAACACCACGGATGGAACTATTTGTTAATTTATTTGATATTTATTATTCATGCATTTGCACTTTGTTGCACGGTTTGCACTTTGTTGTTTTTGCTCTGGTTTGATGCCAGATTCTCAGTTGTAAATGTATATGCGCTGATCACCTGTTTCATTTATCACTACTGTCCCTACAGTACCTAATTATATGTAGATTGCTGAGTATTGTAATTCAATTTTTGAACCAGCACAATCCTATCTAAATCTGTCCCTGAGAGCAGCCTGCAGCCTTTCCCTACCCTAGCTAAAGCAGAGTGATGAGATGTGCTGTGTGCCTCTGGCTTATATAGAGGCTGGGCCACATGCTCGGTCACATGCTGCACTGGCCAATCACAGCAATCACTGTTGGGGTCACATTGGCTGAGTGATGGAGAAAAACTGATGGAGAAAAGAAACATTGGAATACAAGTCAGTACCAGTTCGCAAAAGTGTATTCGCTTTGGAAGAATAACTCACCTCTAAAGTTGAGTGTCCTACTTGTGTCCTAATTGTGTGGATGTTTTCCTTATTTAAAACTATTATAATATTTTTTACATTTTAGAATGGGGTGCCTCGAGACTGTCCATAATTTTTTAAAGGGTGCCTTGACTGAAAAAAGGTTGAGAAACCCTGATGTAGACAGCTGAGATATGAAAATCTTGACTTTTGAGTCAAGTTGACCAGTTGAGTTTGAACCTGTCTGTTCCACCCACTAAAGCCAGCCATAGACTATTCAATCAAGGTGGGGGCAGGCTGATTGTACCCAAGGTGATCAATTGATCAAATTCATGCTATTATTGCCAGCAAATAAAGCCACTATAAATAATCACTGTGTGTTACATAGGCACACACACATAGAAACCCTTTGTATTCATTATCCAATGCCAACAGTTGATCCAAAGGAAGGCAAAAAAAAAACAAAACAATAAGGCATTATCCAATTTGCTCCAGCAGAGGAAAAAAAAAATTTCTGATCCCCCAAGTGGCAATTGGATATTCCCTGGATCCACTTTACCTATAACTAGGTAATTTTAGTAGACGTTTTTTTTGTTCCGTTTCGTATCGTTCCGTAGGTTCGTTTCCGTTCGTTTTTCGTAAGACGCCCGTTTTCCTGTTCGTTCCCGTTCGTTTTCCGTATGACGCCATTTTTTCGTATTCCGATCGTTTCGTATTTTCGTTACCATTTTATTTTTGTACATGCGGGATGGTTCGTTTCATTCATGTTCGTTACTTGTTAGACAATAATTTTTGTGAATTTTCGTCAATGATTTGCATTCTGAATTTTGAATTCCTTTTTTCTGTTCGTATTTTGGATTCAAAATACAGAATGCAAATCTTTTGTTATAGACGTCATATGAACATATGACTGAAAATACCAAAAGAAAAATGATTCAAGATACAGAATGCAAATCTTTTGTTATAGATGTCATTTTCGTTTTTTTGAATGGGCAGTGAGTGAGTGTAGTTAGTGAAGCAGCTTCTCTTTTGTGCTGAGTACACTAGTACAGTGAGTAGTACAGTAAAGCCAAATAAACTTTTCTGTGGATATTACATCTATGTCATATGAACATGCAACTGAAAATACGAACAGAAAAAGGATTTTCGTCATTTTGTACTTTCGTAAATATATCGCGGGATTCGCGGCACTTTCAACACGCGGCTCATCCATATTAACTATTGTTAAGCCCCATACACTTGGTCAGACTTTTTTAACAACAAACATAAAAACGATCATTTTCCGTTCGTTCTCAGAAAATTTGTTCGTTTTTAAACTCCATCAGAAAACAATTTTTGGGTTCAAAAGTCTGGCCAACTGATCTCCCTTCAGATGAAAATCCACAGAAAATTTTATTTGGCTTTACTGTACTACTCACTGTACTAGTGTACTCAGCACAAAAGAGAAGCTGCTTCACTAACTACACTCACTCACTGCCCATTCAAAAAAACGAAAATGACATCTATAACAAAAGATTTGCATACTATATCTTGAATCATTTTTCTTTTGGTATTTTCAGTCGTATGTTCATATGACATCTATAACAAAAGATTTGCATTCTGTATTTTGAATGCAAAATATGAACAGAAAAAAGGGAATTCAAAATACAGAATGCAAATCTTTTGTTATAGATGTCATATGAACAATGAACATACGACTGAAAATACGAACAGAAAGAGGATTCAAACAAAATACAGAATGCAAATCTTTTGTTATAGATGTCATTTTCGTTCTTTTGCCGTTTTCGTTTTGTCGTATTTTCCTTGGATCGTTCGTTCGTATTTGCGGTTGTTCGTTATGCGGCTCATTCGTAATCCCATTGTTTTCGTATTTTGGTGCTTTAATTTTTTCGTATGTACACATTATGCCGCGGGTACGAAAATGAACATTTTCGTACGAAAATAACATTTGTACGAACGGGAATGCACATATCTAAATATTAGTATCCAGTTAAATCCAGTATATGCAGGTCTGTCCCCTCTCCCTAATGTGGGGGAGCAGGTACAGCAACAGGTGCTCTTAGCTCCTCTTTTATTGCTTTGGTCCCTTGACTGTGAGGCACAGACTCTGGCGGCTGGTCTGTCCCCATCGCTCTCTTCGAAGGACTGACTGGCTCTGGGCAGGTATGCCCTGGAAAACAATGAAGCTATCATCCTCTTACAGAAATGATTTGTGGTAACTGAAGTCCAGTAGCCATAAACTTCCTTAGACAAATATGGTACAGTGCCCCTTTACTACTACATGTAAGAGAACTATTGGCATACGTCCAGTGCCCACACGTGCACATTCACATTCTCAAGGGCGACTGCAGATTCCTTTAGGCACAAACGCGCATGCGTGACGGACCGTGTGCATGCACAGGAGCACGTCCCTAGTACCAATTGGCACCAAAAAGCCTATTTTAAGGGTGCCCTGACTCTTGATCAATGCTGACTGGTCTTCGACTGTTCCCTGATACTCTGAATCCTGCTTAAACCCTGCTTGCTGCCTGTTGCTGAACTTGGCTTTCCTTGACCCTGCTTTTGTTATATGCTTGATTACTGGTCCTTGATCCTGCTTTCCTACTGACCTTGCTACTGCCTAATGCCTTGGTACCTTACTGCCCGTCTGCTACCGAACCCAGCTATCCTAGTGACCTCGCTCCTATTTCATGCTTGGCTCAATGCCGTCTCCAAGTACCTGTGCTGTCTAGACATGTGCAAAAGGAAAACATTTGTTTTGTTTTGTTTCGTTTTTATTTGTTATTTAATTAATTTCGTTAAGTTAAATTTGTTAAATTTGTTAAATTCGTTTTCGGAATTAGATCGTTTTCGACCGAATTCGAAAAAACCCAGTTGAATTCGATCGTTTTCGACCGAATTCGAAAACCCGGTTGAATTCGATCGTTTTCAACCGAATTCGAAAAACTGTCGAATTCGAAAAGATTTCTACTGGATTCGATAATATTTCTACCGAATTCGAATTCGATCATATTTTTGATATATGATATTTCAACAGAATTCAACAATATTTCATCCGTTATCGTTAATATTTCAACCAAATTCGATGATATTTTAACCGGATTGGAAATGATTTCAACCGGATTTGAAATTATTTCAACTGGATTGGAAATTATTTCAACTAGATTGGAAATTATTTCAACCGGATTTGAAATTATTTCAACCGAATTTGAAATTATTTCAACCGAATTGGAAATTTTTTCACCTGAATTTGAAATTATTTCAACCGGATTGGAAATTATTTCAATCGGATTGGAAATTATTTCAACCGGTTTGGAAATTATTTCAACCGGATTGGAAATTATTTCAACCGGATTGGAAATGATTTCAACCGAATTGGAAATTTTTTCAACCGGATTTGAAATTATTGCAAACGGATTTGAAATTATTTCAACCGGATTGGAAATTATTTCTACTGGATTTGAAATTATTTCCACCGGATTGGAAATCATTTCAACCGAATTTGAAATTATTTCTACCGGATTGGAAATTATTTCAACCGCTTTGGAAATTATTTCAACCGAATTTGAAATTATTTCTACTGTATTGGAAATGATTTTCACCAGATTGGAAATGATTTCTACCGAATTTTAAATTATTTCAACCGGATTTGATTGTATGTATTTGTATTATTGTATTTGATTACATTCTATTAAATTCTATTCTGTTCTTTACTATTCTTTGATTTTCATTCTATTGTTTTATTATTTTATATTCTATTTTATTGTATTCTTTTTTAGAAATCAATTTATATTTTTTAGATTTTGATTCAAACTTGCTTTCAATTTTCATTCGAATTTGTTTTCGATTCGAATTGTTTTCGAATTCGATTCAAATAGAATTTTTTCCGAATTCAATTCGAATTCTTTTCGAATTCGATTCGAATTCTTTTCGAATTCGATTCGAATTCTTTTCGAATTTGAATTTCGTTCGCGTTTTTTCGAATTTCTTTAAATTCGTTAATTTTGTAATTCAGAAATTCGGATGCATCCGAATTTCCGAATAATGAAAAATTTGTCCGAATTCGAATTCGTAACGAAACGAAATGCACATGTCTAGTGCTGTCTGCCCTTCACCCCAGCTCCATTGGGTCAAGTGTACTTCTATCTCCAGGCTACAGGAAGTTTTGGAAAGCCACGTATCCTGAACTTGCAAGATGGTTGGAGCTCCCCTTTAACCTTGGCTGATCTATCCAGCATCATTCCAGTTCTTTACCTGATGTTCTGCCTGAATCACTGAGCCTACAACTTCTGTCACAAGCTCTGCAAGCAACACTTACAGGCACTCGTGTTCCTCCTGACCCTAGTCACCATCTGTTCCACCATCAGTGGGGCCTTGGCTGGAGATACAAGGGAGGGCAACCTCGCCATTTCAGTCTCCTACCAGGTACATGACACTGCATCTCCCATGGGGCTTTGCAATACACCAAGTAATTTCCTGAGACTTTCAATTGGCCCTGACTCTCCTTTCCCCTCATTGGATCAGACCATACACTGCCAGCGGGGAGGGAGGTGTAGGAGACTAAATTAGTCTACACAGATCAACTGTACACAGATCCTGGGTGGGGGGTGAGCAGGGCAAAGAGTCTGCACACACAGAGCTGCAGAGTCACCTCACACAAATACAGCCATCCACTTTACACAGTTTGTAGCAATGAGGATGGCAAAAAAGCTGGCTGCCAGGAGCAAGCAAAGCGGCGCCAATCTAAGTGCAGCATAGATAAGTAAAATTTGGATTTATTCATAATAAACTCACATGTTAGTGAAAATAAAAAGGCATGTAGTACAATTAGTAGCCACAGGTGTCCCTTTTCATCTTGCTGGGCATAAATCCCTTGTGGCTTGCCTTGCCACACCCCCTGACCTTCAGCCCCCACATGTGGACGCGCTGACAGCTTTCCTGGCTGACCCCTCTTCTGGACTGGAGCCTCAGACACCACTGGAGTGGCAGGACCACAAGGGATTCATGCCCAGCAAGATGGAAAGGGACACCTGTGGCTACTAATTGTACTACATGCCTGTTTATCTTCACTGACCTGAGTTTATCACGAATAAACCTGAATTGTATTAATCTATGCTGCACTCAGTTTGGCGCTGCTTTGCTTTCTCCTCGCTTCCATTACAGAGTCTGCTTCTGTTCTGACAGCTGGTTGCCTATATCCCTAATCAGAGCCCTTTGGTCTGATTCAGGCAGCTTTGTGGACATTTCCCTACTGGACTTTCAAGCTGCCCTTTTCCCTGGCGTACCTCCCATCCCACCCCCTGGCTGTATACCAGCGCTCCAGTTATGGTCTTTATAGAAAAGAACCAACTGCATTTCTCTTTTTGACAGCAGCACGGCAAGGGAGGGGTAGTGATCGGCAGCATGGCCACATTATCAACTTCAATTTCTTTGTAGAGTCAGTGAACTGCATATGCACTCTATTCTACTGATTTCAGCAACATATTAAGAACAAATACAGGGGTCATATAATCAGTGACTCCATTGATAACCTAATCAAAATGAATGGTCACCTTCTGAATTCTATGCAAGCAGTGGGCTGGTCTCCGATCCAAGAAGAGGATGACTGTACGGATTCCAGTATGGCAACAGCACCTGGGAAAAGACTTAGAAAATGTTTGTGCGGTATAGTAAAGATGTATCTACAGGAGGGCTGAGATGTTTACTGAATTCATAGGAAGTTTATCTATTGAAAAGTATAGAGCAGTGGTTGTAGTGCCACTTTAAATCAGAGCTCCACACAAAAGTACCAAAATAAAAATAAATGATAAAAATTAAAAAAGCATCTTTTGTTGCAATATTCACTTTAAATCCAGAGCTCTCCCCACGGTACTTCTTGTGCACCACAACTTGCTCTTATGCCTCGTACACACAAACAGTTTATCTGTCAGGAAAAAAAAAAAAAACTGACGTTCATGCCAAATCCCGCCCAACCAAAGCGCGGTGACGTACAACACGTACAACTGGACTATAAAGGGGAAGTTCCATTCAAATGGCGCCACCCTTTGGGATGCTTTTGCAAAAGTAGTTAGTAAAAGTTTGGTGAGAGACGATTTGCGCTTTTCATGTGCTGCATTAAACAATGCAATAATTTACAAGCATGACGAATGTGCTATCTCCATTACGAAAGCTAGTTTAACCAGAACGAGTGCTCCCATCTCATACTTTATTCTGAGCATGCACATTTTCTCCCCTCGGAAAAGCATACACACGAGCGGCTTAACGACCGCCGGGAATCACGACAGGAAAAAAGAGAGCTGGTTCTAATTTTTTTGCGGGCAGTTTTCTCGTTGGGAAAACCGATCGTATGTACGAGGCATTAGTCTGAAGACCAGAATAATTCAAATCACTTTCTCTCAGTCCAGAGTTTTCTGGACCAGCCCCATCTTGTGACTGGACAATGAAAAGCTAAACAGTACAGTGATAGGTTTATCTCTCCGTCACTCTGCTCAGCACATTCTTCCACCCAGGCTGATGCCAGGTCAAATTCAGGGATTTGCACTGAATGAATTTACTATATATTTGTATAATGTATTTGTGACTACAGAACTAAATTGATTTGCGTGTTTTATATGTGCCCCGAGTTTAGCTTTAAAGCGGAGCTCCACCCAGGAAAACAACATTTTGCCATGTTGTTTAAAAAAATTAAATAAAAAAAACCTGAAAAAAATAAATAAAAAATACTCACCCGAAATAGCTGTTGCTATGCGGAAGTCCGTAATCTGCCTCTTCCACTCCGCGTTGCCTTTTCTTCTTGTCCTTCTCCTTGTGAATGGGGCGCGCTGCTTTCTGGGAACTGTGTGTGTTCTCAGAGAGCAGCGCGACCATTCACAAGCCAGCGTGAGACCCACGCAGGCGCAGTAGGAAATGGGCAGTGAAGCCGTACGGCTTCACTGCCTGTTTCCCATAGTGTGAATGGCGGCGCGGGACCCGGAGCGATCGTGGGACCGGCATCGGGGGGCCCATCAGCGCGGGCAAGTAGGACAAGGTAAGTGTCCTTATTTAAAGTCAGCAGCTACACTGTTAGTAGCTGCTGACTTTAAAAAAAAAAATCGCGGCTGGAGCTGCGCTTTAACTGACCAAGGAACATAATCTTCGCATACAGAGCAAGATTAGATAATTCAAAAGAGAATTACAGAGGTGGGTATTCTGGCCATACAACAAATTATAAAGAAAATATTGCAGCTCTGATATAGGTGACACAATATTCCCTATGTGATAATAACAGTATAACATTCTTGGATTAACTACTGCTGTAAATATGTGCAATGTTGCATATAAAACATATGTAGAGTGTTAACAATCCCATATAAATAATAAATTACTTGTCAGGGTGATTTCCACTCTAAAACTGTGTACAGCAAATTATGTGATCTTCCACCGCCCCTATAGAGGTAGGCCCTTTGAATAATGAAGGTAAAAGTTAAAAGAAAGATGTGCTGAGAAATGGCTAACTCCTCCTAAAAATTCTAGTTTATTTCCTATCATGCTAATTTAATGCCTTCCTGAGTAAATGACCCGGAATGGTTATGGCTTTGATTTTACTGCCGTGTTTCCATGTATAAACTAATAAAGCACATAGTAGCCATGCACCCAGGCAACAAGAGTTTTGCAGAAGAAGTTCACAAATGGCTGTCTCTGTATTTCTCTCCTTTTATGATTCCTTTAAACTGAACATGTGCTTTACCCACGCAGAGCATGTTAATTTTTGTAAATTATGCTGTGTTTGTGTCCGCTAATAATGATTTCAGTGTATTTTTAGAAAAAAAAATGTTTTTATATTTTCAGGGACATCTCCAATATGCTGCCCTGTCACTTCCCTGCTGACATCGCAGAATGACTGCTAATCTAATGTGCAGTGGAGCTGGAATTTCTGTTTAGCTTACAGCACTAGTCAGTGCAGATTGCCTTTGGGCTTTGTGGGTTTTGTTTTTGGGGTATACATTGGAGATCCTACAATGAACTTATTCAGCTCTCTGTGCTCCTTCTGCGCCTCAGCACCTCCGGTCCTACTACATGGGTCTGAGAAACTTTTCTTAACCACTTGCCGATATACGTTGGCAAAGTGGCATGTGTGTGCAAAATCACGTATCCATACAGTATCCATCTGAATGGCGGGGGACCCGATGTGAGTGGCTGGTGGGCGCGATCAAGAGCCAGCGCAGGGATTTGTGTGTAAACACACAAATCCCTGTGCTGTTAGAGGAGAGGAGACAGATCTTGTGTTTCTAAAAAGTAGAAACAGCGATCTGTCGTCTCTCCTAGTTAGTCCCATCCCCACACAATTAGAACACAGTGAGGGGACACACAGTTAACCCCTTGATCGACCCCTAGTGTTAACCCCTTCCTTGCCAGTGACATTTACACAGTAATCAGTGCATTTTTATAGCACTGATCGCTCTATAAATATCAATGGTCCCAAAAATGTGTCAAAAGTGTCCGAACTGTCCGCCGCAATGTCGCAGTCATGATAAAAATCACAGATCGCCACCATTACTAAATAAAAAAAATCCTAATAAAAATGCCATAAATCTATCCCCTATTTTGTTTGACGCTACAACTTGTGCGCAAACCAATCAATATACGCTTATTGCGATTTTTTTTTTTTTTTTACCAAAAATATGTAGAACCATACATATTGGCCTAAACTGAGGAAGAAATTAGTTTTTTTATATATTTTTGGGGTATATTTATTATAGCAAAAAGTTAAAAATATTGCTTTTTTTTTTTAAATTGTCGCTCTTTTTTTGTTTATAACGCAAAAAATAAAAACCGCATAGGTGATCAAATACCACCAAAAGAAAACTCTATTTGTGGGAAAAAAAGGACGCCAATTTTGTTCGGGTACAGCATCGCACGGCCGCGCAATTGTCAGTTAAAGCGACACAGTACCGAATCGCTAAAAAGGGATTGGTCAGGAAGGGGGTAAATCCTTCCGGCTCTGAAGTGGTTAAAGTGCATTTAAACCCCTTTATATTGGTTAACTTTTTCCATTTGTAACAATGACCATTATTACTAAGACAAAATTGAGGAAATTCTACTTTTTACAATTGTTACAGGAACAGGAGGTAGTGGAAAATCTTTCAATCAGGACATTAGTGTAAAAGCTGAGTTCTCTTTACATTGACTTTCTGATGCATCAACAGAACATCTCCCTAAAGTGAGAGACAGCAAAAAAAAAAAGTTTTTTTTCAGGGATCTCCCTGATGAAGATACGACATTAACTCTGTATCGACACGCGTAGGGGAGGGGACAGGATGGTGGAAACGGCAGCTGGTCTGCCCACAGAGGAGAAACATTTGATTGCATACAAATCCCCAGATTGTTACAGAGTTTTACATGCTTTGCATAGAGAGGTGCACTGACTGAGTACCCTTTCTAGGGGCTTTTTCTTAAATAAATATATTTTGATATAAACAATATCACACTATCGAGCAGTTTTTTTATCATTTGTTTATGAGGAGACAGTACTACAGAGCTGAAGACAGCAGCACAAAGCACTTTGGGACCCAGCAATATATCTAGAATCCAGAGGTGATTCATAAGCTTCTTTAGACCAATAGACCTTATTTGCAAGGTCGCATGCTCAGAGGTGAGCGGCTACTACCTAAGGGTGGGGAGCACCTGTGTGTGGATGTCACAGCACCTTTTGAACAACACTAATGTAATCATAGTTCTCAATTCACAGAAGGACTTTTGATGCGATTTGGGCTGCATCGCATTTTGCGATTAGTACAGCACAGCATTCACGCACCTCAGCACTATAATTTCACAAATTGATGTCACTTTATCTTTTGCAATATTGTTTCATTACCTCAGTATTTTTGTCACTTTATATTTTGCAATATTGTTTCATTACCATATTATGTAATAATTGGATTATGCACTTTGATCTTCACTATGTGATATATGAATTATGAATATTATGTTTATTGAAAAGGCACTGTTCTTATAATTCTGTTCTGTTATAGTAATTTGTTATTTTAAATTTAATTATTTAGGTAGTGTGGCATTTTTTTTTAAATTTTTGCCAAAAATGTCAGTTAGTGTCCGATGTGCGCGGCAATATCGCAGTCCCGCTATAAGTCGCTGAAAGCTGGCATTACTAGTATAAAAAAATGATTACATTAAAAATCCATAAATATATATCATAGTTTGTAGACACTATAATGTCCGCATAAACCAATCAATATATGCTTATTGGAATTTTTTTTAACAAAAACATGTAGCAGAATACATATTGGCCATGATTTTTTAATATTTTTTATTGGATATGTTTTATAACAGAAAGTATATAATATTGCTTTTTTCAAAACTGTCTCTCTTCTTTCTTTGTTTCTAGCGCAAAAAAATAAAAAACACAGAGGTAATGAAATACCACCAAAAGAAATCTCTATTTGTGGGGAAAAAAATGACATAAGTTTTTTTTAGGTACAGCATTGCATGACTGCGCAATTGTTAGTTAAAATAATGCAGGGCTGTATCGCAAAGAATGGCCTGGTCATGAAATCTTGCGGAAGTCAAGTTGTTAACTGAATTGGTACTATACAAATATTCTTTAGATGAAACTTTACTAAAATAGTTATACAGTATATTGCAAGTAGAGTGAGTTTTATGCAAAGCCAAAACTTTTTTTTAAACTTCTGTTTCTGTATTCTCTGCCTACCTCTGCGTCAGGGCGTCAGAGCCAGGGAGCAATATATGTAAGAGAATATCTGTTTTCTTCATGATCAATAGCTGCTTAGCGTAACCAGGACATAGCACACAACACTAGCCTTCTGATTTAATAAGTAGTGCAAAGAGCAATAATGAAGTGCAAAGTGCGGTAAAATTTCAATTTTGCAGTTTAGTGGTCCTTGGCAGTTTGTTGCCAGCACTAGATAATGTTTTAAGATATTCTTTAAAATTTCTGTCCAGGTTTTGCTTTACAAAAATGGAATAACTTTGTAAACTAAGTTGGGAGTTTCCTAAAGCAGAACTCTAGCTAAAAGTAACAAGCTAAATGAATAGCTCAAGAAAATATAAAACATAAAACAGAGCTTTTGCTGCAAATTTCAGAGGTTCCCCCTGCAATATTTCTTTTTAATGCGCCAGATGTTCTCAGTCTATTGGCCAGCATTGTTCAACCTATTTCTTCTGAGTCCAGGTTGTCCGGGATTTCCCCAGCCTGTGACTGTACAGTGAAAGTTCATCTCTATGTCACTCATGAACTAATTGTTTCCTTGTACTGCTCACACTCCAGCTGCGTTGTACAGGGACTGATACAGGGTTACCATCAGGTACGTACACTGCTTGTATTTAAAAATACATTTAATTAAATATTTAAGATTACAGAGCTGCATTAAGTTTGTATTTTATGTCTTCCTTGAGCTCATCTTTAAAGGAGTTTTAAAGGAAAAAAATGTTTTGCCTAAAATTTATGTCTGCAAGGTAGACAGAAAGAATAGTGTAATGATTCTGTTAAAAAAAATAGTAAATTCCTTCATCTATATCACCTCCGGCGTTCTAATCTCTGTTCTCTCATTCACCTCCTGGTTTGCGGCGCTCGTTCATGTAAGAACTAAATTTCCCAATATGCATTGCGGCACCACATTCACACCACCTTGAAGTCTCTAACACGTAGAGAGCATCCTGCCGCACAGATGTAGTTCCCAGGAGGGGGCGAGCACGTCACTGACCACCGCAGTAAAGCCTTCCTTCACGGTGGTGAGTAACAATCAGACAAGCAGGAAGTGAACAGAAGAGAAGAAATAGAGCAACTTCTGAGCAAAAACGAACAATGAGGAAGTGAAAAAAGGAATGTCTGCAGGTAAAGGATGCTTATTATGAGAATTCTTGTTTTCCTTTACAACCCCTTTAATGTAATTCTGTGTATGCAACATAAAAGCAAGTACAATGAATGTGGAATCAATACTGTACTCTTTCTCTTTAACAGATTACCTTAGGCTGGATTCACACCTATGCATTTTTAGTACTTTTTTCATTTTGCAGATTTGCACTACAGAATGTGTTACATAGGAAACCATGTTAAATGGACTGTAGTGCAAATCTGCAAAATGCAAAAAGCACAAAACGGCATAGGTGTAAATCCAGCCTAAAAGGGGAATTGTAAAGGTTTCTGTTTTTTCACATTAATGCATCCTATGCATTCAATTCATCCACCTTGTGATAACCACCACCATAATAGAGGATGTACTCTTACCAGAGCATATTGACCACCTATTATGGGGGGGTCAAATAAGGCTTGTGTATCTTATATGTTCCATCCATGCTTGCTATTCCACATCAAAGAACAAGAGGAATCTTCCAGCAGTCATCTCTAAAGGACTTGCTCCGAAGCAAGATGTCCAGTGGGATGTATTAATATAAAGATAAATGCCTCCATAGTCTACCAGTCACTGGCTCATATGTCTCATATGCCACACAAGGCCCCGTACATGTCGTATTCGGAAAATGACCTCCAAACTTGGAGAAATGGCAGTCCTGGAACTTGGAGAAATGGCAGTCCTCCTTTTCTAAAGCCTTTAAGGGGATTCAGAATGTTTCCCTGATAGAATCAAAATTTAAAAGTGTTGACCAGATGGTATCTCACTCCAGCCAAATTGGCTTCCATATATCCTTCTGCTAGTCCCCTGTGCTTTCGAGGCTGCCGTCTCAGTGGGACTATGGCCCATTATTGGTGGGAATGCCCCAGAATAAGATCATACTGGAACAGAATTTTTGCCTTGATCCACAGAGTTACATCCTACCACATATCGAAAAATCCGGCGATAGTTCTCCTGAATGACAACCTTCCCGGGATAACTAAATTTACGAGTAAACTGATACATTTTATCCTGTTGGGAGCTAAACTAACATTAGCTAAAGCTTGGAAACAACCCAGGGTTTCCCTTTTAGCCGCTAAACGCAAAATCTTGTGGATTATGTCCCAGGAGAAACTCACAAGTATCCTCCTGGACAGATCCAATGAATTTGAGGCCATTTGGGAACCCTGGGCTACTTATGTGGGTATAACTTTTGTGCCGGGGATGCAAATTTAATAGATGTCTCTTTTCATGTCCGCCCTGCTCCGCTGATTGGCTTCTCTTTCCCTCTTCTACTTTCTTCTTTTCCACTCCTTTCTTTTGTTTCCCTACTATTTCATCTATTTGATTTCTCCCCCGCATGACATGTGCTTTGATGGTAACCCTTCCCCTGGGGGATCTATGCATCGGTTTCTCACATAGAGGAAGATGAGACCTATGCAATGTTATTTACTCCCTGGAGGTTTTTGTTGGTATACTAGGGGGTTCGGGTGGAGCTGGGGGGGGCAGGGCGGGTACTTCCTGGGCACAACTTGCTCCCTTTACGGAGTGCCGGGGGTGCTCTCCTAGCGCCCTCAGCCAGCTACCCCCCCCCTTTTTTTTATTTGGAGTACCTCATGAGGATACCCTGCATGTCTTTTTATTTGATTTTCCCAGGTCTAATACTTTATATGTATGCTTTTGTAATGCCTATGATTTTGCCACCTGCGGTGGGAGTATGTTTTGTGTTTTTGAATATTCTTTTGAAAATAAAACTCTTTGAAAGCAAAGATAAATGGCAATAGAGTAAAATCCTTACAACTCTGCTTTATTTAAGTAACGCATGGCAAGCTATTACATGGGTACAATATTCCTCAGTCCAAAAACAAGGACGTTGGCTCAATCCAAATGCAATGAGAAAAAAAAAATATTCACTCGCTGTCTAATATATCCCACCCACTTTCAGATGCTATAGTAACAAGAAAATCAATGTTATTCACTTTACCTGTCAGAGTGGTCAGAATGTTATTGCTAATCAGGGCATATGCTCCCATTTGTATGTCTAACTGGAAACACCTAATCCCCAATTGTCCTCTGTTCGCCTATTGTTTTAAATTTTTTGCCAAATTTGGGCTTTAAACATACATTTATCAATTTTCTTACTAAATAATTCACTGTATAAATTGGTGTGTTTTATATCTGCCAGGAGTTCAGTATTTCTCACATTTTCTGCATGCCCCATATCGTTTTAGTTCTCACCTGGGTTCCAGTTGTATTGTGTTCCCTGGTCCAAAGCAGTTTCTTTGTCTATTAAGGCCATTGGCTTTTTATTTCTAAAAATGCTTTTTAATTAAACGTTAGCACAAAACAGCATCCAATAATATAATTTTCAGCTTTTCTGCATTATGTTATTGTGCATTTTATGTTCTCCCCTTTCCTCGGAATCATTACATCCCTTCAGTGAAAGAAGCCAAACCTATTGATCTTTTATTTCTTTACAAACTCGGTTCTTTCCTGCAATTTTATTTTGGCATTTGAATTAAGTGTCTGCAATTATTTTCTAAACCCCAAAGCCTTTATGATCTTTGCTTGAGCTGTACGTATTGGTTTACAGATTAACTTTAGCATTTGCACATGGACATAACAAAAGAGGTTCCAAGAAGCCCTCGTGGCCTCTGTTGATATTCCATTACTTCTGATCAATACATTTTGCTGTTTATTATTTTAAACAGAAATGTCAGGAATATTTCTCTACTTTTGGAGTAATGTAGTTTAGTTTTTTTGAAAAAAATAACCCAGAGGATGCAAGTTTTATTCTCATTGACATAAGGGTGGTGTACTTGAATAACCCTGAATCTGAACTGCGCTCAAACAGCAAAACATAAAGCTGAAATGAATATATGTGAACTGCTTTGTCTGTCAATAGATTTTGAACTCTGTTTAGCCAGTCTTGTGATGCAGAAAACCCTGTCAGACACCATAGTCAGGTCCTGGACCTCTGTGGGGAATATGATGAAGGCAGACAGCAGGCTGGCGGAGCCTGCATGGGCAGATAGGTGGTTAGTCACATCCTCCATGTTTCCCTACTGGGTCATATAGAAGGCCTACCCTGCCTGGGGTCTGGGCTACGTTAGCCACTTTGTTACAGGGTCACTTTTACTGCACACATGGGGCACCTTAGTTTTATGTCATCTCAATCAATGCCCTGGAACATGGCCAAGGCTATTGTGGGAGAATATTCAACCTTAAAATGTTACTAAACCCTGTTATATGAAAACAATTAATTTGCCCCCCCCACCGCAGTGTCCACAGCTTATAAATCTTCTTTTTAAAATACTAATAAATGAATTATTCAGCGCTAGAAGGTAAACACACAATGAAAAAACTAATGCAAGCCAGCACTGAAGGTAAATTCAAATAAAACACCCCAGCAGAAATGATGAAAAAAATAGTGCAGCGCAGAACAAATTAATAAATAATATCAAACAACATATATAAGAAAAATCAAACAGAATGTCCATATGTGTACAGATCATCCAAAGTGAATATGAGGAGCCAGAAAATTGTCCATAAGTGTACTAAAATTCCATAGTGAGTATGAAGAGCTACATCCAAAGCGTGAATGGTGAAATCAGAAGAAAAACCTCCACCAAGAAAGGTAAGAATGGCCTCTCACCTTATTGCCTAGACCAGAAAGGTCAAACAGCATATAATATCAAGGATCTCCCGAATGGTCCAATCAATTCAACAGCAGGATCACTCATGCGGCATCAGTAAATTCAAACGCCAGTAATGGTTTATGCAAAAAGAATGGAAACAGATCTAGTGCTCTCTGAAGCGTACTTTAAAATTTATTGCATAAGAAATAAACACACTCACATAAAAAGCACTCGTTCCTGAGTGCTAGGTAAAAAAGCCATACAGCCGGGAATCCATCAAACAGATTGTTAGGACACACGGTGTGCAATGTGCAGTCGCGGGTGACGTCACGCATGTAACTCCCCCCTCGTACGTCGCTACGTCCACTAGGCGGGACTTCATCAGCGTGGGGAAGGCAGAAACAGAGGCAGAAAATACTGCCAAGATATACATTTTTGGCTGATCTGTATACCACAGTCACGTGATAAACTGCAGAGTGCTGAGTGTTCAGGTAGGAGGAGATTTCCACTATAGCTTGTTTTTCATGCTGTTATGGGAGGTGGATCATCCATCAATCAACATGTGACACCCAAGCCACTGTGTTCTTTTGTAGTTAGTGGGCACGGAGGAGGAGGGAGGAGGGAGGGACAGGGCTGTCATTTAGGATCTGAATATATACCCCAAAATCCTCTAATCGACAAGGAAATGTTTTCTCCAGCAATAGAGGCCAAACTGACCATGTGCAGCAGGACTACCCTCACTGTGTCTTATCTGGACTTGCCAAGAGAGACCCTGCAGGAGGGGGAGGATCTGTCCATACAGGATCAAAAAGCCTTGTTTATACCATACAGAGGATTAACCCCTTAAGTTCCACCGTGAATAAAACAAGCATTCTATTCTGCATATACAGACAGATTTTACTGTTGTGGGTTTAGTAACACTTTAAGGCGGCCCTTCACTCTTTAGAAATGAATGTTCACCATGTACATTGACACCATAACTGTTCTCCGGTTAACTCTCAGGTCCCCGTGATAATGTACACCTTTATGCACATCCACATTTATGCGGGACACGCTGAGCCAATGTCCACATCCACCTGTCCAATGTTCTCTACTACTACTTCCAAGTAGCAGAGTGGGCCCCTCTGTGCACACTGCATGGGCTCCACACATGCACTTAATATTCCTCTTGAACCCTGTATTTCTGTACAGGATGGGAACTTCTGTGGTGCCATGGGAGACAGACCACTAGTGGTAAGAGTCCTGACAACATTTCCCTCACTGCTAGGGGCCGTTTCGCCTAGAACAGGTACACGCTATCCACAGGCTGCTTTTTAAACTTCAGTTACTCCTTCTGAGGCAATACGCTAGCACTGGTGTCTTCAGGCGAACCCTAAATTCAGATGATTTCACATTCTGATGCTGGTAGATGGCCTCCTTATGCTCCTGATGAGTGTCATTCTCCATCTCTTTCCCTTAAAGTGGTTGTAAACCGTTTTTGTTGACCTTTACCTATAGGTAAGCCTAGAATGAGGAAACTGAACAGAGCCTGTGTATCAAATCTTCCAGATGTTGGACAGCAGAGTTTACAACATTGGTGACCCTATTCTCTCGCTCCTCAAGCAAGAACATTTCCCTGAGACTAAATCTAAGTTTGGTTCCTCTACTAGCCACTCATAGAATGTGCGCAAAATGCAGAAGTGTACTGCTATTTGTTAGCATTGCCCACACTACAGATGGCCACCAAAGTCTAGTTTTGTCTATAGCTCCACTTTAAAGGGGTTGTAAAGATTTGTTTTTTATTTTCTAAAAAGCTTCATTTAAGCTAGTGGATTGTTAGTTCACTTACAGTGGGGTAAAAAAGTATTTAGTCAGCCACCAATTGTGCAAGTCCTCTCACTTAAAAAGATGAGAGAGGCCTGTAATTGTCATCATAGGTATACCTCAACTATGAGAGACAAAATGTGGAAAAGAGAAAAGAACGGAGGGCGCACCGACCTAGTGTGATACCGCTTTATGAATTTTATTAAAATGTTAAAATCAATCATTATACTCACAAATTGGAGTTAAAATCAGGCTTTAAAAGACAGTACAGCAGAAATCCAGCAATCGATGTTAGGGCTGACGCATTTCGGGGGCGTACCCCTTTCCTCAGAGCTTGGTGGTCTGCAGTGCTCCCTTGCCGTGGGGCTTGTGGGAATATATATACACATATACACAATTAAGTGAGCATGTGCTGAAAGGTCAGGGTCGTGGATCACCCCTCCCACAAGGGAGGAGGGGCTCACCCGGGACTCCCCCACACAAGACACACACGCACACACACCCCCGCGCACACACATATATACCCACTTCCCCTCAGACAGCCTATGCCTCCCGTGAGGAAGGTATTGTCTTTCAGGTTGCACCCAATGGACAATATAATAATAGTAATGGTGGTAATAAAAAATATAAATATAAATATATAAAGACAAAAAATTATACATATATATATATATATATATATATATATATATATATATCTCCAAGATCCATATAGGGCGGGCATCCCCATATGTAGAAAGGCACCGCATGCCATTTATTCGAGAAGTGCATAATAGCTGCACTTTGGTGTCTATGCTAGCATGGTGAGAGCGGGGTATTTGGTGGGAAGTATCCTCCTATTATTTACAATGTATATTTTATGTTGTTTTGTTCCTAGTGAAATTTCTCTCTAATTTTTATATATATTTTAAGGTGATGATCTAAATGGGCTTATGGGGGCTGTAGAGCCTTATTGAATTGCCAAGTCCCCTACCTAGATGTCCTCTTCCTTGATGTCCAGTGGGTGTATTATTTCTCATGTTATGGTATGCAGTTCGATTTCTTCATTTAACCCGTTCAGCACCATAGTACCCAGGGTAAAAATCCAGAAAGCCTCTCTTTTGCAGAGAATTTGATATTTTTTCCCACTATCTAAACCATTTTGAATGGCCTCTATACCGAAAACTTTTAGGCCCTCCACTTTGCCGTCGTGGATTTCTCTAAAGTGTTTGAGTATGGAGCCTTTGTCCTTTTTTGTTGAAATAATGCTCCTGTGCTCATTCATCCGGGTCCTCAGTTGTCGTGATGTGCGTCCCACATACAGTAGGCCACATGGACATAGGATGCCGTATATGACAAATGCAATTCCACAGTTAATGAACTTTTTGATCATGTGACGTCTTCCGTCCCCCCCAATGTGGACACAAATCCAGACAATCACATTGTCTGACTTGAAAATAATGTATTTGCAAATTAAGCCACTCCTTCGTTGCCCGGGCGGTGTGTTTGGGATCATTGTCATGCTGAAAGACCCAGCCATGTTTCTTCTTCCATACCCTTGCTGATGGAAGGAGGTTTGCACTCAAAATCTCACGACACATAGCCCCATTCATTCTTTCATGTACACGAATCAGTCGTCCAGTTCCCTTTGCAGAGAAACAACCCCAAAGCATGATGATGCCACCCCCATTTACAGTAGGTATGGTGTTCTTTGGTTGCAACTCAGCATTCTCTCTCCGTTGTCGTGTTTCTACCAAACAGTTCTACTTTGGTTTCATCTGACCATATGACATTCTCCCAATCCTCTTCAGGATCATCCAAATGCTCTCTAGCAAACTTCAGACGGGCCGGGACATGTACTGGCTTAAGCAGGGGGACACATCTGGCACTGCAGGATCTGAGTCCCTGGCGGCTTAGTGTGTTACTGATGGTAGCCTTTGTTACATTGGTCCCAGCTCTTTGCAGGTCATTCAATAGGTCCCCCCGTGTGGTTCTGGGATTTTTGCTCACCGTTCTTGTGATCATTTTGACCCCACAGGGTGAGATCTTGCATGGAGCCCCAGATTGAGGGAGATTATCAGTGGACTTGTATGTCTTCCATTTTCTAAATATTGCTCCCACAGTTGATTTCTTCACACCAAGCTGCTTGCCTATTGCAGATTCAGTTTTCCCAGCCTGGTGCAGGCCTACAATTTTGTTTCTGGTGTCCTTTGACAGCTCTTTGGTCTTCACCATAGTGGAGTTTTGAGTGTGACTGTTTGAGATTGTGGACAGGTGTCTTGTATACTGATAACGGGTGCCATTAATACAGGTAATGAGTGGAGGACAGAGGATCCTCCTAAAAAAGAAGATACAGGTCTGTGAGAGCCAGAAATCTTGCTTGTTTGTAGGAGACCAAATACTTATTTTCCACCATAATTTGCAAATAAATTCTTTCCAAATCAGACAATGTGATTGTTTGGATTTGTTTCCACATTTTTTCTCTCACAGTTGAGGTATACCTATGATGACAATTACAGACCTCTCTCATCTTTTTAAGTGGGAGAACTTGCACAATTGGTTGCTGACTAAATACTTTTTTGCCCCACTGTACCTGTTCTTGGATTTCCCATCTAAATTTTGTTTTCTTTGTCTGAATAATTCCCTTCCTGTTCCTCCTCATGAAGCTTGCCCCCATCATCCGAGCCATTCTGGCTGGGGGTTAGTCAGCATGCTCGCCCCCTCCCTTGGGACTACATCCCTGCGTGGAGACGCTCTGTTCGTTCACAGGCTCGGAGGCAGGGGATACGTGGGCGTGTCTACGTGTTAATGGCCATGCTGGGGAGGCGGGAATGGGCGTGTCAAATGGGCAGTGTGTGAACATGCAAGCCTGAAATAGAAATGAAAACTATGCTCGTTCTCGTTAGGTGACATGGCGAAAAAGCGGCAATGCACATGCACGATGCCGCTTAGCCTCAAATGAAATGTAGTTCCTTTGATGCCGTGACGTCGCTTTAGTGAACGCGCTCTGAAACCCAGATGTAGAAGAGAGAATCAAGAGGAAACAATGAGGATGAGAAATAGCATACTAATTTAACAGGTAACTACGTATTTTAACGGAAATAACAAATATGTTCAATATCTGTATAGCACAGAGATCACTTATAGACTAAAAATGTTTAACCTTTACAACCCCTTTAAGTTTGCTAAACCACTGCTTATCATTAACAGTTGGCCTTTTCTTTCTTTTTTTCTATTTAATAAAATTAAAATCTTCTTTACCTTTTTTTGTCATCTTTATTGGCAACGTATTGCTGATGATCTCCTCCAGCCTGTTTTAGACATGTGCTATCTATACTCGCTTCAGTGTAAGCTGCACATCATTGCTCTTGCGCAGCTTACTGCTATTGACAACAAAAGACATGCCTAAGCAATATGTGTTGGCACAGCCACTTGCAGTCTTTGCTAGATGTACATGTGACAGCTGATAACTGAGGAGCACAACATGGTTGTCACTCTATAGCAGGGGTGATTATAAGGCAATAAATCATTAAAAGCTAGACATTAAAGGATTGAAAACAAATTTTAAAAGTGCATTAACATATAAAATTAAAATGTAAGGGCCAGTTCACACCACATGCAATCCAGTGCATTTTCTTCTGCATCAAAAACGCATGGAAATTAGGTTATATGTTTTTTTAATGACATCGTTTACACCAGTGCTTCCTGTTCCAGTGCATTCCAGTTTCAGGAAAAAAAAAAGTAGAACATGCTGCACTTTTTCCAGACTGTACTGGAATGCTGTAAAATGCACTGGAATGCACAAAAAACACACTGGGACACACGTCTTTATTCAAAGTGGTTTTAAACCCTTTTTTAAAACTTTATGCTACAGGTAAGCCTATATTAACCACTTGACCAGACCAATGTTGAGCTTTTGGTGCTCTCACATTTTGAATGACAATAACTCAGTCATACAACACAGTAACCAAATGAAATTGGTGTCCTTTTTTTCCCCACACATAGAGCTTTCTTTTGGTGGTATTTGATCACCTCTACGGTTTTAATTTTTTTCGCTATAAATGAAAAAAGAACGAAATTTTTGGTAAAAAAATGAAATTTTCTTAATTTCTATCATACAATTTTGCAAAAAAGTTATTTTTCTTCATAAATTTGTCCTAAATGCATACTGCTACATATCTTTGGTAAAAAAAAAAATGGATATTATTTAGTCTGGGTGAAAGTTATAGGGTCTACAAGATATGGTACCAATTACTGAAAATTGATCAATTTGATCATACCTGATGTACTGACTGCCTCTCTCATTTCTTGAGACCCTAACAAGCCAGTAAAGTACAAATACCCCCCAAATAACCCATTTTTGGAAAGAAGACATTCCAAGGTAGTTAGTAAGAGGCATAGTTAGTTTTTTGAAGTTGTCATTTTATCCCACAATTCTTTGCAAAAATTAAGATTTTTTTTCACACCATATTGTCATTATAACAGGTTCTCTCACATTGCATGCATATTCCATAAATGACACCCCAAAATATATTCTGCTGCTCCTCCTAAGTATGGCGATGCCACATGTGTGAGACTTTTACACAGCCTGGCCACATACAGAGGCCCAAGACCGAAGTAGCAACTTTAAGCAGATCTAGGAGCATAAATTACACATCTAATCTCTCAACCACCTATTACATTTTTGAAGGCCCTGGAGCACCAGAACAATGGAAACGCCCACAAAGTGACCCCATTTTGGAAAGATAAAACCCCAACATATAATCTATGAGGCATAATGAGGCTTTTGAACAGTTCATTTTTTTGCAGATGTTTTTGGAAAATGTGGGAAAAAAATGAAAACGCTTTATTTTTTAAACAAAGTTGTCCATTTATAGGATATTTCCAACACATAGCAAGTACATAGCAAAAATTACACCCCAAAATATATTCTGCTCCTCCTCCTGAGTATGGTGATACCACATGTGTGAGCTTTTTTAACAGCCTGGCCACATAGAGACCCAACATCCAAGAAGCACCATCAGGTGTTCTAGGGACACATCCAATTTCCTTAAAATCTATCACATTTTTGAAGGCCCTTCATATTTCTAACACAGCATGTACATACCAAGAATTACACCCTAAAATACATTCTGCTGAGTAATGGCTAAAAAAAAAAAAAAAAAGATTACCTGTGGTTTTAGTAGTGCAATTGTCCACAGGAGGAGATCCAGGCAGCAGGCAGGGACGTGGTCAGCGACAGTGAATGGAATTGTCCAGGCAGCAGGCAGGAATATTGTCCATAGTCAGTACAGGCAGGGATACCGTCCATATACAGTCCAGGGCCAGTGCAAGTAGAAACATTGCCAGCAGTGCCAAACTATTGGTCCTGGTAGTAAGCAGGAACATGGTCCAAGTAGCAGGCCAGGAACGAATGGGGACAGGGGTAGAGGCTTCTCCCACCCAAATCTCGTTGAAGCCTCCGGGAAACCAGACCCTAATTTGGGAATGAGAAAAAATTATTTTTTTAATCCAGAAAAACAATTCTAGAGCCCCTCACATATGTGAGACCCCTGTGTTCCCACTAGCATAGCAGAATAAAAGATCAATCCAAAAGGCAGGCAAAAAACGTGGTCAAACAGTCCAGGGTCAGTTCCAGAGCAGGCAAAGGTAGGTACAGTTAAGGGTTAGGCAGAAGCGTGGTCGTATAACAGGCCAGGGTCAATTCCAGAGCAGGCAGAGGTAGGTACAGTTAAGCGTTAGGCAGAAGCATGGTCGTATAACAAGCCAGGGTCAGTTCCAGAGAAGGCAGAGGTATTTTTAGCGTTAAGCAAAAGCGTGGTCGTATAACAGTCCAGGGTCGGTTCCAGAGAAGGCAGAGGTATGTACAGTGCAGTGGCATAAGGGCCTGGTTGGGAAGGACAATAAACTGTGGTGTCTCTTTTGACTCCTTCTCTGGCGCACACCCGGCATCTCTTCTGACGTTTGGGACCATTTTCATGGGGGGGGGATGTGTTGTTCGTGGAGTCTGCTCACGCAATCAGAGCGAAGATTTTCTGGTGGGCTTTTTGGATATTTGAGATGAGATCTTATATTCCTTTCGGGTTGAACGTGGATTGGGACATCAACTGTTTTTTAAGTATCAGTATCATTGCATTTTTTAATAATATAAAAAGAATTTATCAATTCTTTTTTATATCTATTTCTATATATATTTTTCATTTAAGATTAGATATATATTTTTTATTAATTTATTAATTTATTAATTTTAAAGCATATTCATGTTATGTATTTAATCTATCTATTTTTACCTTTATCAATAGGCATATTGTGCGTATTGCCTATTGTTCCTTTTTAAACTATGTCAGATATTTCATGTATTGGCGTTTGTTAAAGGTTGCGGCATCTCCTTCTCAAGCTTGTTTTTGTCTTAATGTGGGCCGGTCTGTGTTCTCCTTTTTTTCCACAAGATGGCAGTCTTCCTTTTTTTCTAATTCTCTATGCTCCGTAAGTGTAGATAACGTTGTACGCGATTAACGCGTTGACGCCGACGTTATATGTTTTCCTATCAAGCCCGTACTTCCGCCTTTATCAAAGATGGCGCAGGTGTATTATTTAAGGGCACTGTGATGACGAAACGCGTAGGTGTGGCCTAAGCAGTGGTGCGTCATCACGTCCACCGGATACGGATTACACAGTACGGAGCCCCAACACGGAACAGAGGAGACGCCGCAACTTTGCATTACTATATCGCGCTGTTTTTTTCAACTAAAGTGTGAGTGCATTTCCATGTATCCTTTGTTCAATAAACCCGTTATCTTTACATACTGCACTATGGGTCTTTTTGTTTTCTCTCCCATGAGCCTTTGAAAACATCCCCATACTTTGCTTAAACAACGCTGTGGAACCATCATACGTTCTGTCTGTTGCTTTGGAGAGGTCTGTCTGGGAAGACTATAATTATCCCTATGCTCATCTGACCGGTGTATATACGGTCTATTTTTGTGGTAAGGAGCCAACCTTATTCACTGGGTGTCGTTTGGTGGAAGAAGATTTTATATTCAATTTCACATATTATGGACTATATTTATTGGATCACTTTTGAATCTCACTTCTTATAATCACACTATTCTCACCTTATTTATAAGTTTTTTTATTTATTAATTATTACTTTTTCATTTCATATATGTCATGATTTTTCTAGCGCTGTACCTATAGTTTTTTGTATTTTCGTGGATTGCTTTGGTTTAAGTAATTGGTACTGGCAGCTTGTTTATTCAATATATTTTTCACATATTTACGTTAGCGCAGTGTTTTTCTCCCTTAGGGAGGATTCTTTATGTCTTTTGTTGTCTCTTTAACCACAACATTGCAGCTTTCAGTCCATCATGGACATCTTTGAGTTCCGCTCCCAGCATAACATCAATATAGAGGGTGTTTTTGATGGAAACATTGATTTGATTGATGAAGTAGGGGTTTTTTTTTTGAGATTAAAAAATCTCCTTGTTTCTGAGCTACATGCTAACTGGGATATCGCATATCTTGAACAGTATGTAAGTCAGAAAATGGTTCCCCGTAGCCTCAGATGGGAAGTCAGCCCTCAGAAGGGGGAGACTGATCTTGATGGTTGGTACTCATACTTTAACGATACAGGGGTTAACTTCTTACAATTTTTGATCATCAAAAAACGGAACAAGCTGAAATCTCTTAATGAGGAAATCACTCTTCTTAAAGAAAAATTAATTCCTTTTAAGGATCAAGAAGTCTATAAAATTAAATCTGACTTCCTTAAAACTTTTCTTGAGAAGGAAGAACTTGATCAAAAAGCCAAAAAAAAGAAAAAGTATAACCGAGACGTTATGGATTATTCGAATAGAATGGTCTTTAAATGGCAAGTTAAAGTTGAGGAGGACATGGAGGTTGTTTCTGCCCCTATATCTTCTTTAGAGGGCACCAACCCCACCATACCATCCACTCACCCATCTTTAGTTTCAACTACTCTGAGGACTACTGGGAGAGGAGGACAGGGAAACCATAATCCTCCATCACATGTCCCTCCTGGTTATAATTTGGTCAAGCCTAAGAACACTAGAGGGAAATTTAAAAAAACAAGGGGACCACAACCGGGTCGTTTTGATACTCAATACACACATCAGACCAACAATTATTCGCAAAGGGGTAAACCCATACGTGATCCCTCTGGCTATGCTAATGATCAGGCCTATTATGGACCTATTGACCCTAGAGGCCAATATCGTTCACCTCAGGTTAATCATTATATGCAGGCTAATACTAGGAATGATCCGAGAGACTACTATCATCAGTCATCGGGACATACCCCTAGAGGTAATTGGATCCCTACATACAACAGGTTCACCCCTCTCTTGCATCAGCAAGGTGATAGATTTGAGGATGAGCCCATTGTCTCTAGACATCCAGGTGATTTCATTGATCACTCTACAAGGTTCAGACAGGATTTGGATTCCCCTTCCAACCTCAGAAGGAATGAGAGTCCACGTCGTTTTTTTCCTATAGCCAACATCAGACCCAAAAGGGGTCACGACGAAAGAGAGGGTCAAGAGGGGGGAGGAGGATCAGGGCCAAAAAAAAGGAAACAATAAACATTAGTGGCGTGTTTAATTTGAGCAGTGCTCAGCTTTCAATAGGTGAGCAGTCTGTTCTCAGCCAAGGCCTGAAATACGCACCTCCTCGTTCTCTGAATAAATTTGAAACCTTTATTGACGCACACAAATTTATTCGGAAAATGAATATTAAGAGGCATTTTATTTTAAATCCCATTGGTAATCGGAGTCAGATTTCAACAGCTTCGACTACCCAGTCAGTTGCTCATATAACTCCAATTAACACCACGAATACCGTCCCTACTAGACACACTAAGCTATCAAATGCTTCTTTGTTTAATCCACCTGGGTTTACTGCTCCTTCTATCCAGACCTTCAAGGAACTGGTTTTGAAGGACATTATAGATCTTAAAATTCCCAGATTTAGAAATAACCATGATTTCCAATCAAACTTGAAGCAGATCTGTGCACGTAACGACATAGTGATACGGCCAGCAGATAAGGGCGGTGGCGTAGTAATCCTTAATAAATGTGACTATATGGAAGAAATGAACAGGCTTCTATTGGATGCAGACACCTACAGTCAACCAGCCATTAACCCTACAGTTAAATTTAAGAAAGAGCTCAAAGTTTTAGTTAATGAGGGTTTTTCTCTGGGCCTTTTAAACAAAAAAGAAAGGGCCTATCTTGTACCTTCGGCACCGAGAATCCCGGTGATCTATTGCCTCCCTAAGGTACATAAAAACTTAATTAAACCTCCAGGCCGCCCAATAATTAGCGGCATAGACTCTGTGACTGCCCGAATAGGAAAATACATAGACGAGTTTTTACAGCCTTTGGTCACCAGTACCCCTTCCTACCTGCGGGATACTACGCAGGTGATTAACCTTTTAACAGAGGTTGGTTGGAAGGAGGGGTATATTCTAGCCACGGCAGACGTTAATTCCTTATACACGGTCATCTCACATGCTCATGGGTTGGAAGCGGTGCGTTTTTATTTGGAACAGGACAAAACTCTATCAGTGATACAGAAGGATTTTATTATGAATCTGTTAATTTTTGCCACAAGCCATAATTACTTTTGGTTTGATGGCAATTTTTATATTCAAAACTGCGGAGTTGCCATGGGAGCTAAATTCGCTCCGAGTTTAGCTAACCTCTTTATGGCATTCTGGGAGAGGGAAGTTATCGATGTTAATCCCCCCGTCAATTAAGGCTTTGGAAAAGATATATAGATGACATTTTGGTGGTGTGGGAGGGTGACCTCCCCTCCCTGGATATATTCTTTTCCAGCCTTAATGAAAATAATAAGGGCATCTTTCTTAAATATGAGATGAGTGAATCACAGATTCATTTTTTGGATCTTAACATCAAGGTTTATGATGGCTTGGTGCAAACCACCACCTTTTTTAAAGACACTGATCGTAATGCATATATACCTTTATCCAGTTGTCATCACCCTCAATGGCTTAATGCTGTACCTAAGGGTCAGTTTCAAAGAATTCGGAGAAATTGTACTACTTCGGCAGATTATTATCAACAAGCCCTTGTGTTGAAATCTAGATTTCTAGAAAAAGGGTATGATGAGACAAAAATTGACGAAACCATCAATCTAGTGAGTAATATGGATAGGAACCTGATGTTGAGTGGCACTGTGAAGGCCAACCGGAATAGTGCAATTAATTTTGGATTTTCTATGTTGACCAGCTATTCTAATCAACACTTTTCGGTTAAAAAAATATTAAATAAACACTGGAATGTCCTTAAAAACTATAGGATATTAGGTCCAATTATCCCGGATCGTCCATTGGTCATTTTTAGGGGAGCACCCTCTTTGCGGTTTAAAGTGGCCCCTAATGTGATCAATCCTCCCAAAACACTTCAATTTTTTCATAACATGAAGGGGTTCTTTCCGTGTCGGAAGTGCAAGATTTGCAAAATCAATGCCTTCCAGGGACGGAAGCTAGAGACTTTTCAGTCAACTCAAACTAATAAGACCTATAATATTGACACATTCATCACCTGTTCAAGTGAATGTGTCATATATCTCATTCAATGCCCATGCTCTAAGCAGTATATAGGGCGTACAAAAAGAGCGGTGCACGTTAGGTTAGAAGAGCATGTGGGGAAAGTAGGAAGTGGGTTCCCCAAACATAACCTCTCGAAACACTATGCTAAATATCACAACAAATCAATTAAAGGGACCCTTTTCGTTCCCATCGAGAAGTTATGTCCCAACTGGAGGGGTACTAATAAAGTTAGGTCAATATCCAGGATTGAAACCAAATGGATATTTGAGATGAGATCTTATATTCCTTTCGGGTTGAACGTGGATTGGGACATCAACTGTTTTTTAAACAACACCTAATTATTTTTATTCAGTATCATTGCATTTTTTAATAATATAAAAAGAATTTATCAATTCTTTTTTATATCTATTTCTATATATATTTTTCATTTAAGATTTAGATATATATTTTTTATTAATTTATTAATTTATTAATTTTAAAGCATATTCATGTTATGTATTTAATCTATCTATT
Source organism: Rana kukunoris (assembly GCA_029574335.1). Lineage (NCBI taxonomy): Eukaryota > Metazoa > Chordata > Amphibia > Anura > Ranidae > Rana > Rana kukunoris. Next base: position 67,985,888 of record CM056053.1, on the reverse strand, counting down.
TTTACCTTTATCAATAGGCATATTGTGCGTATTGCCTATTGTTCCTTTTTAAACTATGTCAGATATTTCATGTATTGGTGTTTGTTAAAGGTTGCGGCATCTCCTTCTCAAGCTTGTTTTTGTCTTAATGTGGGCCGGTCTGTGTTCTCCTTTTTTTCCACAAGATGGCAGTCTTCCTTTTTTTCTAATTCTCTATGCTCCGTAAGTGTAGATAACGTTGTACGCGATTAACGCGTTGACGCCGACGTTATATGTTTTCCTATCAAGCCCGTACTTCCGCCTTTATCAAAGATGGCGCAGGTGTATTATTTAAGGGCACTGTGATGACGCGATCGGCCAGCCAATCCCCGACGACGTCTTTTGATGACGAAACGCGTAGGTGTGGCCTAAGCAGTGGTGCGTCAAGACGTCCACCGGATACGGATTACACAGTACGGAGCCCCAACACGGAACAGAGGAGACGCCGCAACTTTGCATTACTATATCGCGCTGTTTTTTTCAACTAAAGTGTGAGTGCATTTCCATTTATCCTTTGTTCAATAAACCCGTTATCTTTACTGCACTATGGGTCTTTTTGTTTTCTCTCCTATGAGCCTTTGAAAACATCCCCATACTTTGCTTAAACAACGCTGTGGAACCATCATACGTTCTGTCTGTTGCTTTGGAGAGGTCTGTCTGGGAAGACTATAATTATCCCTATGCTCATCTGACCGGTGTATATACGGTCTATTTTTGTGGTAAGGAGCCAACCTTATTCACTGGGTGTCGTTTGGTGGAAGAAGATTTTATGTTCAATTTCACATATTATGGACTATATTTATTGGATCACTTTTGAATCTCACTTCTTATAATCACACTATTCTCACCTTATTTATAAGTTTTTTTATTTATTAATTATTACTTTTTCATTTCATATATGTCATGATTTTTCTAGCGCTGTACCTATAGTTTTTTGTATTTTCGTGGATTGCTTTGGTTTAAGTAATTGGTACTGGCAGCTTGTTTATTCAATATATTTTTCACATATTTACGTTAGCGCAGTGTTTTTCTCCCTTAGGGGGGATTCTTTATGTTTTATACTGTAGGCCTGTAATTCTTAGGAATAACTTACTTAAATCTGACCAAACAAATGTCTAATAGGCATGACATTTTAAAAATGTTTTTTTTATAAATTATAATATAATTAATAATTATAAATAATTATAACAAATAATAATATAATTATAGTAAAAATTATTCAATAATGTAATGAAATCAAAAACACTGAAATTTGCTCAGTTGCAGAATTGTCGCTGTAATTTTTTTTTTGTTTATGACAAATTTCCCCACAAATCGCTTTTGCTAAATTCTGCAAGTGATTATAATTTATTATCGCTGTTTTTTAGCTGATCTAAAACCATTTTTGACATAAAGGGACACTTTTGGTTGCTATGGACAATCTACAGTTTGCAGGGAGAAAGAACACTTTTTATTATATAAAAGGACATGTAGGGCACTGGGCAGACCACTAGGGGCAAGGGGGGTGTGTATTTTTTACATACAGTACTGTAATCTATAAGATTACATTGTACTGTATGTAATGTGTTTGTTAACTTTTTTGAATGTGGCGCCGTTTCTCCGCCCCCGTGCGACCTAACGTCGCAGGGAACAGAGATCGACGGCACACGGGGACGCTGTGTGAATCGAGCGAGCACCCGCTCGCTCACACAGCGTGTTGGCATAGCTGGATCCAGGAACAAGGTAAGTAAACCCTGTCTGTGCACTCAGCGAGGCGAGCGCGAGTCTGACTCGGGGTTACCGATCGCAGCATGAAAATTTAACCCCGAGTCAGACTCGGGAATACCGCCAGGGAGGTTAAAGGAGTTGTAAAGGAATTTTTTTTTTTGCTGAAATGACTGTTTACAGGGTATAGAGACGTAATAGTTAACTGATTCCTTTTAAAAACGATTAAAAATAGATAAAAATCAATCATATAATGTACCTGTAGTTTTTTAGTTTCGTTTTTGCATCTACAGTGCCTGCCGCCGAGAATGTGTTTATAGCACGACAGCATCGCGCTGATTCTCGGCGACAGGCTGCCGACATCTCGCACTCGCTGGAATAGTAAAAGCACATTCCAGCGAGTGCGTCATAGAAGCGACGGGGATCCGACGTGGATTCCCGCCAATTCTACACGTGGGCAAGGTTTGTTATGAATCCTGAGAAGGAAGTCCCCGCCGGATTTTAAATAAAAATCCGGCATGGGTTCCCCCCTCAGGAGCATAACGGGCCCTTAGGTCTGGTATGGGTTGTAAGGAGACCCCCCCTACGCCGAAAAAACGGCGTGGGGGTCCCCCCACAATCCATACCAGACCCGTATCCAAAGCACGCCGGCCTGCCGGTCAGGAGGGGAGTGGGGGGGCGACCGAGCGCCCCCCCCCCTCCTGAGCCGTACCGGGCAGCATGCCCTCAACATGGGGGGGTCAGGTGCTCTGGGGCAGGGGACGCACTGCGGCCCCCCACCCCAGAGCACCCTGTCCCCATGTTGATGAGGACAGGGCCCCTTCCCGACAACCCTGGCCGTTGGTTGTCGGTGTATGCGGGCGGGAGGCTTATCGGAATCTGGAAGCCCCCTTTAATAAGGGGGCCCCCAGATACCGGCCCCCCACCCTGAGTGAATGAGTATGGGGTACATTGTACCCCTACCCATTCACCTGCAAGAAAAGTGTAAACACAAATAAACCACACAGTGTATTGAAATATTTTATTAGTTGGGGGGGGTGTGTATGATCGCTTTTATAAAAGCGCCCCCCTCCGGCGGGCTTCTGCAGGGGGTGGGTGCCGCTGTTCTTCACCGCCGTCTGGTTCTCTTCCGCCGCCGGGGGGGCGCTTTGATAAAAGCGCCCACCACCCGGCGGGCTTCCTTCGACATCTTCGGCGGCGAGGGGGTCTTCTCCCACTCTCCGGGGTCTTCTCCCACTCTCCGGGGTCTTCTCCGGCTCTCCGGGGGTCTTCTCCGCTCTCCGGGGGTCTTCTTCTTCTTCAGGACTCGCCGCCGCTATCTTCGTGTTAGCTCAATTACTGGCGGCGGCGTGTCCCCTCTTCTGTGACGTCTTCTTCTTCTTCTCTTCTCCAGATGTTGACGTGACGCTTCCTTCCGCTGTTATGGCTGGCGCGCGGCTCGCAGCGAGTTATATAGGCCTGTCTTGTGACGTCGCAGTCCCATCATGCTCCGGTAGGTACCACGTGCTACCTACCGGAGCATGATGGGACTGCGACGTCACAAGACAGACCTATATAACTCGCTGCGAGCCGCGCGCCAGCCATAACAGCGGAAGGAAGCGTTGCGTCAACATCTGGAGAAGAGAAGAAGAAGAAGACGTCACAGAAGAGGGGACTCGCCGCCGCCAGTAATTGAGCTAACACGAAGATAGCGGCGGCGAGTCCTGAAGAAGAAGAAGACCCCCGGAGAGCGGAGAAGACCCCCGGAGAGCCGGAGAAGACCCCGGAGAGCCGGAGAAGACCCCGGAGAGTGGGAGAAGACCCCCCCGCCGCCGAAGAAGTCGAAGGAAGCCCGCCGGGTGGTGGGCGCTTTTATCAAAGCGCCCCCCCGGCGGCGGAAGAGAACCAGACGGCGGTGAAGAACAGCGGCACCCAGCCCCCCGCAGAAGCCCGCCAGAGGGGGGCGCTTTTATAAAAGCGATCATACACACCCCCCCCGGCGGCCAACTAATAAAATATTTCAATACACTGTGTGGTTTATTTGTGTTTACACTTTTCTTGCAGGTGAATGGGTAGGGGTACAATGTACCCCATACTCATTCACTTAGGGTGGGGGGCCGGTATCTGGGGGCCCCCTTATTAAAGGGGGCTTCCAGATTCCGATAAGCCTCCCGCCCGCATACCCCGACAACCAACGGCCAGGGTTGTCGGGAAGGGGCCCTGTCCTCATCAACATGGGGACAGGGTGCTCTGGGGTGGGGGGCCGCAGTGCGCCCCCTGCCCCAGAGCACATGACCCCCCCATGTTGAGGGCATGCTGCCCGGTACGGCTCAGGAGGGGGGGGGGTGCTCGCTCGCCCCCCACTCCCCTCCCGACCGGCCGGCCGGCCGGCGTGCTTTGAATACGGGTCTGGTATGGATTGTGGGGGGACCCCCACGCCGTTTTTTCGGCGTAGGGGGGGTCTCCTTACAACCCATACCAGACCTAAGGGCCCGTTATGCTCCTGAGGGGGGAACCCATGCCGGATTTTTATTTAAAATCCGGCGGGGACTTCCTTCTCAGGATTCATAACAAACTCCGCCCACGTGTAGAATTAGCGGGAATACGCGTCGGATCCCCGTCGCTTCTATGACGGCTTTGTCTCCATCGCGGCAAGCCAGCTCGGCACTGGCTCCCGCGATGGGGCTCGCAAGTGCTCAATCTCGCCGAGAAAGGGATCGAGATTGACACACTATCGCGGTCAACCACTGTAGTTTCGTTTTTGCATGTTATGCTGTATCTGTGCTGAACAGAGCCATAGAGCAGTGATGGTTTGGAAAACGAAACTAGAAGCTCCCAGTACTGTGGTCCTTAGGAAACAGACAACCAGGAAGTGTCCAGAACAGAGCAGATTAATAAAGCGTGATCGATACATAAAGAGTTGCAAAAACGTACCTTATATCATCTTAGGGATCGTGTGGCCATTTACATCATAGCTGTGGGCATTATGAAGCCCAAGTCATGTTTCTTCCTGGATTTTCCAAGAGAGGTGCATGCAGGGATTTTTAGGCACAGTAATGCCCAGAGACTCCTGGGAAATTAGTGTCATCATTTCCCAGGAGACAATGGGGTCTTCGGACATGAAGTTGTACCACCTTGGACTAGGAACTAGGCAGATTATGAAATCTGCCTAGTAACGGCCATATAGAAGTGAGTAAAAAAAAATGTTACCTTTTTTTTTATGTTAAAGGCAAGCTGTTCATAAAAAGTTTGGCCCAGATTCACAGAGCGATTACGCCTGCGCAACAGGAGATGCGCGTGCGTAAGTCTAAATGTGCGCGTGCATTTCGATGCACGGCATCCCCAAAACGAGATACACAAGAAATCTACTTTTTTTGGTCCGGCGTAATTTCGTTAGACAGGCGCATCCGTCCGCGCAAAACTGCGCTAGACAGACCATTGATTTGCTAGTCAAATATGCTAATGAGGGACTTACGGGGATCCACAAATGAACGTTGGGGCAGCGCAGGCTACGCAGTGTGCGCAACAGCAAAATGTCCTGTCTAAAATTAGAGCATATAAAAGCTGGTCTAAAAAGAGAAAAAAAGTCTACTTGTTAGATAAAGCAACACTGTTAGTGAGGAGCTCAGCAGTCACATGTGTTGCACAACAATCTGTATGCCAACATGCCAGGGGCATCGTCGCACATAGCTATACTACTGACTTTAGATGAACAAAGAAGGATGAGGGCACAGAGGATGGCACGGGAGAGGATATACCGCACCCGCATAGACCTGTTTGGCATGAGTGATTCTGAGGTGTATCGCATCTTCAGATTCACCCCTCATGTCATCCTGGAATTAACCACAACCCTGCAGGAGGACATCACCAGCCGAACACAACGCTCACATGCAGTGCAGCCACTGGTCAAGGTCATGGCAACACTCCATTTCCTTGCCAGTGGCTCTTTTCAGCGTACAAGTGGAGTGGTGGCTGGGATGTCACAATCCTCCATTAGCAGATGTGTGCACCAGGTTGTCCCTGCAATCCTCAGACGCATGGCCAACCAAATCATCAAACCCACCACTGAGGACCTGCGGCTGAAGGCAATGACAGATTTCTACAGAATTGCCAGATTCCCACGCACCGTGGGGGCCATTGATTGCACACATGTGGCACTCCAGCCCCCCCAGGAGACAGAGCACATGTACCGCAATCGGAAGCATTGGCATTCCATCAACGTACAGGTGATAGTCGATGCCCAAGGCCTCATATGGCACGTCCGTGCCAAACACCCAGGGTCCAGCCATGACAGCTACATATACAATCAATGCCACATCCGAATGGAATTCGATCAGAACGTGTATGGGGACACCTGGCTGGTTGGTGAGTGACATGGGTGGCAGGCATGACTATCCCCTCCCATGATGCACACATCACAAGGGGCACATGCATGACTAACATCCTCCTGTCTTTTCCCTTACAGGTGACTCTGCATATCCACTGGGACCCCATCTCATGACTCCTATCCGAAACCCCCAAACCCCCAGGAGAGGAAAGATACAATCAAGCACATGCCCAAACACGAGCAGTGGTGGAGCGCACCTTTGGCCTCCTGAAGTCACGTTTCCGATGCCTGGATAAGTCTGGGGGTACCCTCTTGTATTCCCCAAACTTTGTGTGCCAGATCATCGGTGCATGTTGCATGCTGCACAACTTCGCAGTAAGAAAGGGCCTGCAGATTGACCTACGTGATGACCTGACCCCTGAACCAGACAATCCCCCCCTAACCGAGGCTACCCCGTCTTCTGAGGGAAGAGCAGCCAGGAGACAACTCACATTGGGCATCTTTGCACGTTAAACACACACATTGATCATGGCACAATGAGAATGCATGCATGCACATCACTGTGGTCCCTAGCACACACACCCCACATCCACATCAAATTGGATTGGCACCAGTCCACCATGCAGGACTTGTGAGCAGCAACGCCACGCCAAGGCTCCAATTATGTCACTGTACATTCATACACCATTCACACGGACCTGGGGATCACTTCTCCCTGGTCCTGGGGAACCCTTCTCCACCAAAATTGAGGGTGACACCCCTTTTCCGGCAGGAATGTCACCCCCACATTCAAACAGCATTCACAACCCAAAAATAAATAAAAATGACCAGCAAAATCAAAAAATTTCCAGCAAAAAAAAAATCAAAAAAGGGGAAAAAAAAATGTATTGCCCATTACGTGAGCCATGCCTGGGGCGCCCCCGGCCACGGCCCCGGCTCCTCAGGGGAGACTCATAGGGAGGGGGAAAACCGGGGAAGGAGGAGCAGCCCCTGATCTCTGCCCACCTGGCGGCCTGCCCTCCAAGGCCACGGCTATTCTGTCCAGGGCAGCACCAAGTGTTGCCGTGTTGGCCTGGATAGCCTGGGTAAGGGCCCTCACATCCTGCCCAACGCCTGCTGATGTCGTCTGCAGTTCGTTTAGGCAGGTTGTGAAAGCCCGGGAGTGGGAGTCCAGGTTCCCCAGCGTATCCTTGATGGAGGACAGGCTCTCCTCCATCCGCACCAATGTCTGGCTGACCTGTCCCAGATGGCGGGTCTGAAGGGCCTGGTCCCTTTTCAGAGTGGCGGGCAGGAGATCGGCCACCCCCCTGGTGTTCTGGGACGAAATCCTGCCTCCAGCTGATGCTTGTGGCCGGGGAGAAGGGGAGGCCCTTGGGAGGGGAGCCATGTTGGGGGAGGAGGGGGGGGCTCCCCCTTAGGGAGGGCTGCCTTCTGCCAGCCAGAGGGGAAGAGTCCTCAAAAACCAAAAGTCCAGTGCCTGACATGGACTCCTCCTCCTCATGATTCTCCTCCTCCTCTTGAACCTCCTCCGCGGACTCCGGCCTTGTTGGGGGGGCCTCATTAGGCTGCTGTCCTGGGGATGGTGCGGTCAGGCCAGATGGCCCTGCACCCTCCTGCACATCTGTGGATGACACAAAACATTCACAGGTTGGAGGATCCACACACTTTCACCCCCTCCCCCACACATGCTACACACCTGATATTAAAAAAAATACTTACCTGGCACCACGGGCTCCGGACTTGAGTCAAAGCCGGGCAGGCCCTCAACTTCATGCCGATGAAAGGTCAGGGCCACCGCACGCTCCTCCGCTGTCAGCCTAATACGGCATGGTGGGCCCCCTCCTGAGCCCCTGGCATGGGCATGCATTTTGGACAGCTTCTGTTTGACCAGACGCCAGAGGTCAATAATTTTTTTGTCAATCCCAGACCGGGTCCGTGTCTCCCCCTCCCCCGCTGAATTGACCTGCTCAGTGATGAGGTCCAAAATCTCCCTCCTCCTGGCCGGGGTGGTGTTGGCACTGTCTGGGCCGTGGAGGAAACGCCCATAATCGCTAATGGCCCGGGCAAGAATTCTTTGTTCCCCCACAGTAAAATTGAGCTTTCGCTTTCTCTCTGTCATACTTCCAAAAAAACTCACTCCCAGTCAAAAAAAATCACTCACAAAAACAAGCACAACCAATCAAGCAAGAACACACACAAAGAGAAAACTAACACCCAAAAAATCACACAAGCACTCAGCAAGAAACAGTCACAAAAACAAACAGCAAAAAAACAGCAAGAAAACAAACAAACAGAAATATATCAAACAAACAGTCTCTCAAACACTTATCAAAAAACACTTTCAAAGATCTACTAACAAACACTTGATCACACAGAACACTAATCTGACAACTACAAAACACAACGCAACGAACAACAGGACAAAAGCACTTGGTTAAATGGGAAGGGACAAAGGGATGTACTTTTGCAATGCAATAGACAGTGCGTTTGTGTCTGTCTATTTATGCTGTTTGCGTAGTTCACAAAGTTGCCCTAGTCCATTTCCAATTTCACTGATTGCGCCGCTCCCGAGTTGTGAGCATGCGCACAGCGGAGCTGACCATGGTCTCCTTCAAGCGCGCATGCGCGAGCCAGCCGGCCCTTCATTTGCATGGGATCACGGCTCATTTCTTTTTTTTTTTTTTTTCTTTTTTTTTTTTTTTAAAGTGTATTTTGTGCGTGAACTCGAGAGAGAGGAGCCGGACTGCAGGAGTTGGGAGTAGGCAGACCCTCCCCCCGGAGGCAATCGCCATCCTTCTCCATGCCCCTGGTGGCAATGGTGGGTGTGAGGGGGGGCCTCCCACTCACCCCGCCCTACCTGCTCCACTTGGGAGCCCAACTGGGGCCCAACAGGACCCCATCGGGGCAGAGGGACTCCCCCTATGAGGGAGTGAGGGGGCCCGACCCACCAAGCCAGCCCCGTAGGTCCTTCGCCTCTCTTTAGGAGACCGCATGGCCAAAGTGCGTGCGTATTAAACCAATTTTTTGTGTGCGTGCAAGTGTGGTGGTTTTTGTGGGGGGGGGGTGGGCGTACTAAGCACAGGCGTACCTTGCATAGCACACCCACCGGGAGCCGGGCTGAGACCACCAAACTCAATTCACATGTAGCCGAGACCGGGATCCGAACCCTTGGCTGCAGAGGTGAATGGCTTGTCAGCGCAGTGCCAATCACGTTGAGCCACCACAGCTCCTTCACGGCTCATTTCAATGTAACACGCCCACGTCCTTCCCAATTTGTATTACTCCACCTTACGCCTCTGAAATAACGTTACGCATGCGCAATTTTCTGCGCAAAAGCTACGAGAATAGGGTGATTACGTGGCAAAATTACGCAAGTCTAACGTAAAGGCGGTGCGGTACGCCGGTCCAATAATGCGCAGATGTACGTGAATCTGGGCCTTTGTTTTTAGGGTGAAACTCCGCTTTAAGGTTAATAAAAAAGAGGGGGGGGGAATGTATTGGACTGCATCAAAAACACATCAAAACACTCTGCAGAAAAGCATTGACTGCATTTCTATGGTGTGGACTCGCCCTAAAAGTTTCAAATCAACATTTTAAAAGTTATATGAAAGTTTAGTGTATGAGTATAAAGAAAGTGAAAAATGTTACTGACTAGGATCTGGTGTTTTTCTCAGATGGTAAGAAAAAAAGGTAGGGAGAAGGGGAAACAAGATGTGTATCTACCTGGAATTATTTTTCAGGCAATAATGGGTGTTGGTTATGTACAGTTGTGCTCATAAGTTTACATATCCTGGCAGAATTTATGATTTCTTGCCCATTTTTCAGAGAATATGAATGATAACACAAAAACTTTTCTTTCACTCATGGTTAGTGTTTGGCTGAAACCATTTATTATCAATCACCTGTGTTTACTCTTTTTAAATAATAACCACAAAAACTACCCAAATTACCCTGATTAAAAGATTACATACTCTGGTGATTTTGGCCTGATAACATGCACACAAGTTGACACAAAGGGGCCTCCCACAGAAGCCTTGTCTTGGAGCTGTATAGCGTCCGCAAGTCACATGACCGGCCTAAAGATAGCTCTAAATAGGTATTTACAATGCTAATTTTTAGAAATTATTTACATAGAGTAGTATGCCAGACTCTAATAGAGGGGCTGACAGTGACCATTGTTTTTTTTTTTTTTTAAATGATAGAGGTGGGGGGGCAGAGATAGAGACACAGAGAGGGAGCTGACAGACAATGAGGAGGGGGTAAGGGGGAGAAAGGAGAGCAGAGAGGACAGCTACGTATGATGGAGGGACGCACTCTGACTACGATGGTCAGGGCTCGGCAGCACTGATTTTTGTTGTCAGTACAGAGGGGGATACAGGAAGTGGCAGGTTTAGGGAGTTACAGTTTAGAGTGAGGCAGATTACAAGATACAAGCAATGTGCTGTTGAATCTGCTTTAAGGGACAAGGATCTGAATTATAATTTTTTGGGGTTAACAAACACTTTAGGCTTCGAAATAAAAAAAAATGGAAGCTGATCAGTTTCTATGCAGAGCTGCACCAGATTTTGCACTCTCCAATTTTAGTAAATCAACCTCTGTTAATTTTCTAAAGTGACAGCACCTTTAGACACACTGGTTCTGACTGACACCTCATTCAGAGGGAGACGTACGGAGGAATGGTGGAGACAGAGGGAAGAGTCACTGCTGTGTTTAAACTTCAGCTTGAGCTGTTAAACAGGAAGTAAACCCAATTTATTTATTTTCCTAAAAAAAAAAAAAAACTGCAAGAGAAAGGCATAATGAGCTAGTATGCATTATGAATGACTTACTTGAGATCAAAGCCCCCAAAGCATTCCTCGTTCCCATCCGCCATCTCTCCTCCGAGTGCCTTCCGGGTATCATCGCTCAGGCGCTGTGACTGGCCGAAGCACGGCACCGGCATGATCACATTCAGAAATGTGGCACGCTCAGTACACCTGCGCTGTTGTCTACGGCGCTCATGCCCCGTAGACAGCGGTGCATTTTTGTTGGCAAATATCTCCTCAACCGTGTAGGTAAAAGTTGGTTTGGAGGGTGTACAACCACTTTAAAAAATAAAAGAATCCTGAAATCCACTCTCCCTTTAGAGTTAACCTAAATTATTAATTAGTGTACCAGCCGATTCGCCATGGGTGGACGGGATACCTGCCAACAAGCAAAAAAGCTACATAAAAAAGGGGTTTGGAGCGGACAAGAGAACCCACAGAAAGCAAAAAAAGGCAGGTCAACAACGGTTTAAAGTGGATGGCCCCTTAAAAAAATATATTAAAAGCCAGCAGCTACAAATACTGCAGCTGCTGACTTTTAATATTAGGACACTTACCTGTCCTGGAGTCCAGCGGCGTCCGCAGGTATCTGCACCCCCCTCCCCCCTGAAAGGTGTCAAATGTGACACCGGAGGGGGGAGGGTTCCGATCAGCGGAACTTCACTTTAGGGTTGAGATCCGCTTTAAGGTACAAAAATATGAAAAAGGCTTTATTAGGGGTGGGGGTATCATATACATTAAATATCAAGCATATGTGAGGAACAATGTATACATTATAACACAATATATCTCACAATACCTAACCATTTAATAATAAAAAAAATATTTAATGTATATGATACCCCCACCCCTAATAAAGCCTTTTTCATATTTTTGTACCTTAAGCCGTTGTTGACCTGCCTTTTTTTGCTTTCTGGGGGCTCTCTTGTCCCCTCCAAACCCCTTTTTTACAACCACTTTAACCTTTGTGAACAGCAAGCCTTTCCACCAGGAGTTAAAGAAAAACGAAAAAAAAAAAAAATGAAAAGAACCTAAACTCTCCACCTGTTTGCTAAAATGTCAATGCAGACTTTTAATTATTATTATTATTATTATTATTATTATTATTCAATCATTATTTCAAAATTAACTGTCTGCAAATATACTGTGGGTATAAAAAATAACTTGTATCCCCTACCATAATAAAGAAATCTATATATACAATACATCTTTAGATTCTTTCCAGCCCACACACAGTTAATTTATCAGTTCTGATTGTGGAGGGTTGAACCTTTTATCTTCTTAAATCTCTTGGGAATTCCTGTGCATAGAACTCCAGGTCCAATCAGCTGCCACGGCTATTGCAGAAGGTCTCCCTCTCGCTGTTCATTTTTTAATCTGTTTACACTATGGAAATATATCAGGAAGATCAAGACTGCTGTTATTGAAGAACAAGTGCAGAGATAAGCTATGACAGAGAAAAATTATTTAAAAAATAATAATTTTTTAAATAATGTAAAGATGTTTTTTTTTTGTGAAAGCAGTAGTAGCAGAGTTGAAATAACTTTTTTTTGTGATCGTGTTTGTTTTTTTCCTTCTCACCAAAGTATGGCTAGCATTGATTTCATTTAGCATTTTATCCAGTGAAGTAGAGAAGAAATATTACCACTTTGAGTACCAGCCAAAGGTCAGGTAGCTAATACTGACCTCTGTCAGCTGTAACACATTGCACAGAAAGAATTGACAATTACGGTTCCACTGTATTTTGTAAGACTCCGGGGGTCATAGCAATGAAATTGTTATGCTGTAGCAGAACGATATTTTAAGGCTTGTTTAGCTGTGGTGAAGCAGAACAAGAGCCTTAGATTAAATGTAGCTGTGTTAGAATGTAACCCCGGAAACCATGTATGCCATTTAAAGAACTATTTAAAAATAGTGCATACAATACGGTATCTTACCTGCATATAGCACACATATAAGCCACAGTTTGGGACTTTAATGCCCTGTACACACAATCGGAATTTCTGATGGGATAAAATCCGATGAAAGCTGTCTTGCATACACACTGTCAGACCAAATTCTGACCGTCCAAAATGCGCTGATTTGAAACACTATGACGAGCCGTTCAATGCTTCCGAGCATGCGTCAACTTGATTCTGAGCATGCATGTTTTTTTCGGAGTTCCACACAGACGATCAGAATTTCCGATTCTGTTATATTTCTAAACTCCGACAGAAAAAAGTCAGAATATCCGATAAAGAAAATCCAACTTTTTTCATTGGAAATCGTGTGTACAAGGCATTAGACTGGTTTCACTCTTAACTAATGTGACTCAATAGGGTTAATTTACTTAAAGTGGAAGTTTACCCATGACAAACTGATTAAAGAGGAGGTTCCGTTAAAAAAAAAACACTTACCTGTCCTAGCCGCCAGCGATGTCGGCCCCCGCCGAGGCCGATCCTCGATCCTGGCAGCTCCAGGCGCCGCCAGCCACAGTAAGGGAAACAGGCAGTGAAGCCGTGCGGCTTCACTGCCCGTTTCCTACTGCGCATGTGCAAGCAGCGCGACGCTTTGTGAATTTCTGGGATACACACAGTTCCCAGAATGCGCCCCATTCACAAGAAGAAACAGAGTGTAGGAGGAGGAAAAGGATCCACCGCGGAGGATGAAGAGGCAGGTTCGTGACTTCCGCATATCAACAGCTATTTCGGGTAAGTATTTTTTTTTCATTTTTTTTATTTATTTATTTTTTAGATTTTTGGTGGAAATTTTTTTTCAGGTGGGAACTCCACTTTAACAAAAATTTGCTTTAACAAGGAAAATACATTTCACAATGATAATTGGGCTACCAAATTTAATGTGTGTTGTAAATTGCCTGAAAAGAAAAATTACCACAGGTTTTTACCAGATTAGCTTGCATTCACACAGTTTCTCCTAATTTTGCTCTAGTCTCTCAGATATCTGCAGTGATGTCACCCCAGGTGTCAGGCTAACTGGAATTGAAGGGAGAAGAGCTTAGCTCTGAGCTGGATGGAACTCACAGTAGTGTAACAGGCACAATTACGCATTTCTGGGGACTCACCCTCTTTCTCAAGCCTGTCTGCAGAATGCACACTGTCCTGAGGAACCACAAGCCACATTAGAGCATTAACCAATTCCCTACCGCCCAGCATCATATGATGTCCACAAATGAGATCTCCCATCCTGGGTGGACGTCATGTGACATCCTGGGCTTCCCGGCCATTTAGGGGGTGTGCGCGGCATTACGTGGGACCCAGTGGCACCCGCAATCACGGCAGGACACACAGATCCACGGTCCTGTCAGATGAGGAAACCGATGTGTGTTCCCAGTACAGAGGAACACACATGTCCCCTCCCCCTAAAGTTAGAATCACACACAATGGAACCTATTAACCCCTTCAGCGCCCCCTAGTGGTTAACCCCCTCCCTGCCAGTCACATTTATACAGTAGTTGATGCATTTTTTATAGCACTGATTGATGTATAAAAGTGAATGGTCCCAAAAATATGTCATAAGTGTCCTATATGTCTGTCCCAATGTCACGGTCACAATAAAAAAATCGCAGATCGCTATTACTAGAAAAAATAAAAATGCAATAAAACTATCCCCTATTTTGTAGACACTATGGGCCAGATCCACTGACATCGGCGTATATATATATGTAGCTGTCGTGGCTGGACCGGGGTGTTTGGCACGGACGTGCCATATGAGGCATTGGGCATCCGCTATCACCTGTACGTTGAAGGAATGCCAATGCTTCTGATTGTGGTATAGGTGCTATGTCTCATGGGGGGGCCGTAGTGCCACATGTGTGCAATCAATGGCCCCCACGGTGCGTGGGAATCCTGCAATTCTGACGAAATCCCGCATTGCCTTCACCCGCAGGTCCTCCTGGGTGGGTCTAATGATTTGGTTGGCCATGCATCTGAGGATTGCAGGGATAACCTGGTGCACACATCTGCTAATGGAGGATTGTGCCATCCTAGCCACCACTCCACTTGTTCTTTGAAAAGAGCCACTGGCAAGGAAATGGAGTGTTGCCAGTACCTTAACCAGTGGCTCCACTGCATGTGAGCGGTGTGTTGGGCTGGTGATGTCATCTTTCAGGGTTGTGGTTAATTCCAGGATGGCAGTAGGGGTGAATCTGAAGATGCGATACACCTCCGAATCACACATGCCAAAGCCTTTTATGCGCGGTCGATAGATCCTCTCCCGTGCCCTCCTCCTCCTCCTCCGTGCCCTCATCCTTCTACGCGCATCTAAAGCCAGTAGTATAGCTATGACCATGGATGCCCCTGACATGTTGGCATACAGATTGTTGTCCTGCAAGTGTGGCTGCTCAGCTCGTCCCCAACGGTGTTGCTTTAGCTGACCTGCACACGTCTGGTGCAAAGTTACAGCTGCTTTTATAAGGGGTAACTTTAGACCAGACATACAGCTAATGCGCACAGGACCGCCGTATGTGGATCGCCGTATCTCCCTCATTTTCATATTTGCATAGCAAAACAATGGTGTGTCTAGCGTATTTTTGCGCCCACGATGCGCCGGCGTAGAAAAATTACGTCGGTCGGAAAAATCTAGTTTTCAGGCATATTTTTACACTTACGCCGCGCATCTCGAGATACGCCGGCGTAAGTGCTTTGTGGAACTGGCCCTATAACTTTTGCACAAACCAATCAATATACGCTTATTGCGATATTTTTTTTACCAAAAATATGTAGAAGAATACGTATCAGCCTAAATTGAGGAAAACATTTTTTTTATAGATTTTTTGGGAATATTTTTTATAGCAAAAAATATAGCATTTTTTTTCAAAATTGTCACTTTATTTTTGAGGTGATCAAATACCACCAAAAGAAAGCTCTATTTGTGGTGAAAAAAAGAAAATCAATTTTGTTCGGGAGCCATGTTGCTCGACCGCGCAATTGTCAGTTAAAGCAACGCAGTGCCAAATAGCAAAAAGTGCTCTGGTAAGGAAGGGGGTAAATTTTCCAGGAGTGGTTAAAATATACAAACAAAATGGCAATGGTACAAAGGGTGCATTGACTATAATATTACCACTGAGGGTAAATAAAAATGATAGATTAACAAACATCTGCAACAATTTATAATATAGACAGAAACAGTGGCAATTGCAGGAGACAGAAAGCAGCCACTGAGTGGGAAGTTTACAAGAAAAATTCAAACAAAAAATCCATGAAAGATAAAAGTTTACTCAAATTGGCAAAACTGGTAATATCGGCTTCAGCCCGAGAGGAAGATAAACTAGGAGTAATGTATAAAATATAAAAATAAGACATAGATGTAAAATTGTCCATAATAGTGGTGGAATGACCACAAAATATGATAAAAGGCTCCAAATGTAAATCATATTATTAAAAACTCAAAATATTAAAATATGATTTAAAAAAAAGATATAAAAAAAGACAAGTTATGAAAAGCCTTGGATATTTCCTGCGGATACCAATTTATAATTATTGTTTAGACCTCCAGATCCTAATTTATTCCATTAGGGGCTGGTGTGCTCAAGGAATAAATTAAATAAGTATCGTAATGGCCTATGAAATCTCTCAGCGATAGGGATATATTTGGGCATTGATTCGATAAGCTGTACTAAGGCCTTCAGGAGACCCTCTGTGTTTCTGGGCTAAATGTTTCAGAACAATATATTCCCTATTGTCTTGTTCTATGAGTCTGTGACTGCTCCCCAAAACTTTTTCTAATTTTTCTAATAGTTCTTACTACATACATCAACTCACATGAACAGAACCAAGCAGTAAGCCGCAAACACCCATGGACCAATTATAAAGGAAAGCGAGTGGACACATTAGACAGGTGTAATTCATTTAGATCCAAATTTGTTTTTTAACTAATTTTGACAAATTCGTTAATTTCGAAAATTCGAAATTTCCAAATTTTTAAATTTCCAGATTTTTGGATTTCCGAATTTTTAGAAAATTCGAAATTTCACAAAATCAAAATTTCGGAAAATCAAAATTTCGGAAAATCAAAATTTCGGAAATTCGGAATTCGAAATTTCGCAAAATCAAAATTTCGAAATATTTACAATTTGGAAATTTCGAAGATTGGAAATTAGGAAATTCAACACTTCGAAAATATGAAATTTCAAAATTCCAATTCTGAAAATTCGAAATTCAGAAATTTGCAAATTTTAAATTTGGAAATTCCAAAATTCTGAACTCCTAAATTCGGAAATGTGAAACATCTGAAAATTTGAATTTTTAAATTTCTGAATTTTTAAATTTCTGAATTTTCAAATTTCTGAATTTTCAAATTTCTGAATTTTCAAATTTTCAAATTTTCAAATTTCCGAATTTTCAAATTTCCGAATTTTCAAATTTCCGAATTTTCAAATTTCCGAATTTTCAAATTTCCTAAATTCCGAATTCTGAATTCTTGAAATTTTCGAAATTTACACATTTTTGAATTTACAAATTTACGAATTCCAAATGTTTGAATTGACTAAATTTACGAATTTCAGAAAAATGCAAAAAAACGAATGTAAGGAAAACGAAAAAAAAAAATCTCGGCAGTGCACATGTCTAGGACACATCTTTCCATCTTTCCATTTGCATCTGACAAACCTTTCTGTCCATGCTGCACAAATTTGCACATAAGGCACATTAAAGCCAGTCTACTGGATGCAGATTTTCTTTTTCATATTAGGTGCCTTCTGATATGTAAACTTTTTTTTTTTTTTAAATAAAAAAGTCCCGATTTCAGATATTGAAGGATTATATGCCAAGCTTAAAGATTTATTTCATTCTTTTATACTTACGGTGAAATTGTGTTCTAAATCTGATAAAAGAAGGAGTAACCATTCACAGCTAGACAACAGTATGACTACCGTTATCATTGACTGTTTTCTTTTTCTTTCTATCTTGTTTTGTTCCCTTTCCTTTTCCTTTTTCTAATTTTTTATACTGTATGGCCCGGATTCACAAAGCACTTACGCCGACAAATCTCCAGATACGCCAACGTAAGTACAAATGTGCGCCGTCGTATCTATGCGCCGACCCACAAACTAAGATACGCCTAAAAATAGGCTTCATCCCACCGACGTAACTTTCCTACGCCGGCGTAGAGTGGGCGCATATTTACGGTGGACGCATGTGGCGCTCCCATTGATTTTCGATTCAAATGCGTTCGATTCACGAACGTACTTGCGCCCGGCGCATAATATACGATTAGGGACATGGCTGCATCTAGGGACATGGCTGCATTAGGGACATGGTTGCATCTAGGGACATGGCTGCATTAGGGACATGGCTGCATTAGGGACATGGCACATCTAGGGACATGGCTGCATCTAGGGACATGGCTGCATCTAGGGACGTGGCTGTATCTAGGGACGTGGCTGCATCAGGGACATGGCTGCATTAGGGATGTGGCTGCATTAGGGACATGGCTGCATCAGGGACATGGCTGTATTAGGGACATGGCTGCATCAGGGACATGGCTGAATTTAGGGACATGACTGAATTTAGCAACATGGCTGCATCAGGGACATGGCTACATCAGGGACATGGCTGAATTTAGGGACATGGCTGCATTAGGGACATGGCTGAATTTAAGGACATGGCTGAATTTAGGGACATGGCTGAATTAGGGACATGGCTGCATTAGGGACATGGCTGCATCAGGGACATGGCTGCATCAGGGACATGGCTGAATTTAAGGACATGGCTGAATTTATGGACATGGCTGAATTAGGGACATGGCTGCATTAGGGACATGGCTGCATCAGGGACATGGCTGAATTTAGGGACATGACTGAATTTAGGGACATGGCTGAATTTAGGGACATGACTGAATTTAGGGACATGGCTGCATCAGGGACATGGCTACATCAGGGACATGGCTGAATTAGGGACATGGCTGAATTTAGGGACATGGCTGAATTAGGGATAGGGCTGCATTTGGAGACACAAGGCTGCATTTGGGGACACGTGGCTGCATTTAAAAAAAAGTATCGGTAATCAGTATCAGCAAATACATGAAAAAAAGTATCGGTACTTGTACTCGGTCCTAAAAAAGTGGTATCGGGACAACCCTAGCTTAAAGCGTTAGTTCACCTTTACCAAAAAAATGCCCTATGCAGGTAAGGGGTGAATGTAGATAAAAACAAAGGCCCAGATTCACAGAGCAATTACGCCTGTCTAACTGGTGTTGGACAGGAGTAATTTCAAATTTCGTGCGCCGTATCACTAGTTTGAATCCTCAAACCATGATACGGCGGCTTCGGGCTTCGATCCAAGAGGCTTACGTCTTCGTAAGCCTTCGGATCTACGCTGCGATATTTTTGCGGCCGCTGGGAGGAGTCCGCGGCGTTTTCAGCGTCGGGATATGCAAATGACTTTTTACGGCGATCCACGAAGATACGAGTGGTCTTCGCAATCGCTTACGTCATTTTTTTGCTACGCACTGTTAGACCAGCTATTTGCTGGTCTAACGGTGCTTAGCCCATGTTAAGTATGGCCGTCGTTCCCGCGTCGAATTTAATTATTTTATTTTTTTACGTAACTCGTTCGGGAATAGGAATGTCCGTAAACGACGCTACTCAAACAACGAATGACGTAACGACGTAATGCACGGCAGGAAATTTCTGAACGGAGCATGCGCAGTTCGATCGCCACGGGAACGCGCCTATTTTAAATGCTTCACGCCCCCTACTCGCGTAGATGGCTTGCGTCGGGAGAAATACACTACGCCGCCATAGTTTACAGGATAAAATCTACCGGGATTCCACGTAGAGCCAGGTAAAATACGGCGGCGTAGTGTATTTCTGATACTCTACGCAAATCTAATTGTATGTGAATCTGGGCCAAACTGTGCAGTTTTGACAGAAACAGCAGCAAAAAGTGACCACTGGCTTCAAATCAACCACAGAATAAGATATAAGACAAGAAATCTTCTAATAATAAGAACAATGCAGGAAATGGATGGATTGTCAAAAGACAAAGCTCAAATCTTTTCCTTAGCACGTTGTCAGCTTTTCCTGCAACAGCCTTTAATTCATTGACACTATGGCTACTCTGAGGAAATAAGTAGTGTTGAGCGGAATACGCCATATTCGATTTCGCGATATTGCGCGAATATATAGAAGAATATTCGCGAATATTCGCTAATATCGAATATTCGTGATATTTTATCCCAAAAAAATTTGCGAAATTTCGCTAATGCGAAAATGATTGCGAAATTCTCATAAACGGAGATCATTTCCTGTATTACTAAACTAATATGCACTAAACACTAACTCTACACTAACTCTACTTAAAAGAAAGGAGAATAAGGGGGCAAAAGAAGGAGCGGAGAAGATAATCGCGCAATATTCCTATTGCACGATTATCTTCTCCGCCCTTCTTTTGCATCAGAGCCAATCAGAATAACTCGAATATTCGGCAAAAGGAATAACGCGCAATATTCCTTTTGCCGAATATTCAAGTTATTCTGATTGGCTCTGATGCAAAAGAAGGGCGGAGAAGATAATCGCGCAATATTCCGTTTGCCGAATATTCGAGTTATTCTGATTGGCTCTGATGCAAAAGAAGGGCGCATCAGAGCCAATCAGAATAACTCGAATATTCGGCAAAAGGAATATTGCGCGATTATCTTCTCCGCCCTTCTTTTGCATCAGAGCCAATCAGAATAACTTGAATATTCGGCAAAAGGAATATCGCGCAATATTCCTTTTGCCGAATATTCGAGTTATTCTGATTGGCTCTGATGCAAAAGAAGGGCCCAGTAGCTGATGCGATTCTTTTATGTTGCCGCAATGCGAATTTTCGGCAACATAAAAGAATCGCATCAGCTACTCGGCCCAGGGTCTCTCTCTAATCATACCAGCAATGCTTTTAGACGTCGATGGAGATCACTAGGATGTGATCTGTTTTAAAAATAAATTTGAAAAAATACGAATATTCGCCATAGCGAATATTCGCCGCAATATTCGAGTTATTCGCGAATACTCGAATATGCAATATTCGTAGCGAATATTCGCAATGCGAATATTCGTGAGCAACACTAGAAATAAGGAAGCTGGCTTAACTGAGCACATAAATGACATGTAAATATCAATTATTTTATTTGCAAGACTGACTTTTTAAATAGTTTTCCAATTGGGAACAGTGGCTTTAACGTGAATCTGTTGCTTTGCTCAGGGTGGTAAAGCACAGGAAAAATGTAAAGCTCTGTTGCATCCAAAAGCTATTTTTGAGAGATGATTTGAAGTTTATCTCCGTTTTTTGGTATTTGCCCAGAATATACAACTGCCATTGTCCTTTCAGTTTCAGCTTTAATTGAAAAAATTGGGATAATATACAGGAAAGGATGGAGCATTTTCTTTTCCTATGTACTGCACAAGAGACATATTCCACCATCAATCTTACCTGAAATCAATAAAGTATAATTTGCTTTAATGTCATACTCTGCATTTTTGTCTTGACACCATTTATTATCCATGAAAGGGCCTTGTCAGAAGCTTTGTTGAAACTGCAGTTCATTAATACAAGAACAGAACATTCCAAGAAATAGTTTATATTAAAATCATTATGTCCATTTTCTCTTTGTTTCGTTCTTTATAACAAGGAACTAGCTGACCCAGGGGTTCTCTGCTTCAGCTTTCTGAAACAGCAAAACAGATTATATATGTCATCCACACACTCAGTAAATCCATGTTGGGGTACTTTAGAGCGTTAGGACTTTAGTGTAGTAAACCTCTTCAATCTACTCTTGACAACTAGAATGTACGGGTCATCTTTACTACCAGAATACTTATTTTCAAGACTTTTTTGTTCTTTAAAGTTGAACTATGAGCAAAATCATAAATGACATACTGTACATCCTGCAGTCATTAAAATGGTTTTGTTATTAAGTTCCTCTGTAACATACTTTTTGCCTTTTGACTGTCAGTAAATTTGTTTTTCACTTCCTGTAATATGGTCATAACCAGTGGCGACCCGTCCATAAGGGGTGCAGGGGCGCGGCCCCCCTAATCCATGCATCTGGCCCCTAATCTGCATTCAGGGCATGGGAGCATGGATTTCAATGTTTTTTTTTTGTAAGCACATGATTAGAGCCCAAAGCTCTAATTGGCTTTAAAAAATGATGGGCTCGGGGCTCAGATCACTGTGTCCTAAGCCTACCCAGTTGTGTGACAATAGAGAATCAATTAGAAAAGAAAAAATTGCGCCAATAAAACAAATATAAAGTCCTTATATATTGTATAAATAATAAAGTCAACAAAAGTGCATGTATTTAAACGACACCCAAGTGATTGATACGTTCCAGTGAACCGCCACCTTATGGACAGAGGCTTACCAGCAAGTAGTGGGTAAACAGCATATCACAGCTCCACAGCCGTTCACAGGATGAAGACTGAAGACAAAATCAGCAAATGACAGGAAACAAGCAGAAATCCAGCTCAAACAGACGCTCAAAGGCCAAGCAGATGACAATGTTTGATTCTGACTTTTGGTCTCATAGATGGTCCTCAGTACAGGTGCAGGTACCGTCAAACATAATGAAAGAAACTAAGAGGCCGCACATAGTGTAAAACCATCAGGGAGATTTAATAGTGAATAAAAAAAACTACATACAAACGAATATGAAATTCGATCATAAAGGAAAAATTGGATGCAATCCTAAAACGAATGCCGGCCGGCAACACGAGGAGCCTTTCCTCACAACGTCGAACGCGGTGGCGTCACTGCACGCCAATAGCCCAGACGCGTTTCGTCATAGAATGACATTTTCAATGGGGATAGGCTCTGCAGTGATCCACCGCTGTATATATGCCCAAGCCTCGTTCTGTTGCCAGGAACCGGAAGTAACAAAAACTCCATTTTGAAAGTGGGAATTCCAATGGGAAAATCAGTATAATAATGGGCTCAACAGAAAATTAGCTACTTCTATCTAAATAAAGAAAGAAAGTTTTTTAAACTAATTAGTGTACTAAGAATACCATTAGGAAGAGATCCTATTAAGGATCACTGAGTGCAAAAAAGATTTTATTTATATAAGAAATTCACTTTCTTTTTATAAAGTGATTAGAGGCATGGTGACTCTAAATATTGCTAAGGCTACCACCTAGTGGTGAAGATAAGGTAATAGCCGAAGACACCTCTAATTATATGTGTAAACACTATTAAACACTATTATATGGGCAAAGGGATAAACCTTTATTTATTATTAGTGAAGCGAAAAAAACAAGGAAAAAACACCACCACACATAAAATATGCCCGAAATAAGGGGAATATGAGAAAAAAAACATTTTTTCTATATTTAATATCTAGTTACCCAAAAAAGGATATAAATTAATAAAAAAAATATAATATAATAATATAAAAATAAAAAATAAAAAATAACAATTTGTCATCCATCCTGGCAAATCAAACCAAGACTTGAGCTCAATGGATATTTTAAATACTAAATACAACAAATTCTAACATCCAAAAATTGTAAAGTAATATTAAAAAATATTAAAAATACAATAAACAATAATCAAGCATTATTAATAAAGGCATTAACATCTGTTTCAATGTTGAGGCCGTAAGGTTTGTAACATTTCAAACGAAAGATCCAGGACATCTCGAGCTTGGAAATCTCTCTCACTACGGCACTACCCCTCCAGTGAGGTTTGAATTTATCGATGCCTAAAAACAATGTATTTGAAGGGTCTTTGTTATGCTTCAAACGATAGTGCTTTGACACTGAGTGGTCTTTGAACCCTTTTATAATGTTGATAATGTGCTCGTTTAATCGGACCTGTAAGGGTCTTTTGGTCCTGCCCACATACTGGAGACCACACGGACATTGCAAAAGATACACCACTCTAGTGGTTTTACAGGTAATAAAAGGTTTGATGACATGTATTTTCCCTGTAGAAGTGGATGTTATTGTTGTGGTTCTTCTATTCCCACAAGAATTGTAGGAACAGACTCTACAATGTCTACATTTATAGTAGCCTGTAAGTTGTTCGAAAAAAGATTTACCATCCTCACAGGGGGGGTTCAAAACATTGGGTGAAATAAAAAGAAGGTGCACCCCTAAAAATCACCCTCGGTTTCTCAGGGAGGAGGTCCTTGAGAATGGGATCATTAATGGCTAAATGCCAGTGTTTATTGATTCGTTTTTTCACACCCCCATGTTGAATGGAATAAGGTGTAATGAACGGGACACCTATTGGAAATGTGTCCCCTTCACTGGGGTCGCGTTCTCTTAATAAATCAGCACGTGGGATAGAGCTGACATTCCTCAAGGTCTCTTCTAGGGATCCTATATCATAGCCCTTTTCAAGAAACCTCCCGAATTCTAGCCTGATCCGAAAACTCAGTTTGGTTAGAGCAATTCCTCCTAAGCCTCAGATATTGGCTCTTGGGAATAGCCCTAAGCCACTGATTATGGTGGCAACTCCTTAAAGGGATAAAGGAGTTGCGGTCCGTGACTTTAAAAAATGTAGAGGTGTCGAACCCATTAACCCCAACCTTAATAATAAGATCCAAATAATGGACTTCTAATTGACTGGTCTCAAATTTTAATTGGATCCCTCTCTGGTTGGAGTTCAACTGGACCATTAATTGTTCCAAAGAGGTCAGGGGGCCATCCCATAGGAGGAGGATGTCATCGATATACCTGGCCCATAAAATGAGCTCAGGGACATCAGTAGTGTGGATGACATTCTCCTCCCATTTAGCCATGAAAAGATTTGCCAAACTCGGGGCATATTTGGCCTCCATTGCAACTCCGGTGTCTTGTTTGTAAAAGACACCCTCAAACCAGAAATAATTGGATCGTGTTGCAAACTTCAAAGGGGACATAATAAATTCAATCTGTACCATAGGGAGCTCGGAGTCCCGTTCAAGAAAGTACTGAACAGCTTCGAAACCAAGTTCATGAGGGATTATGGTGTAAAGGGATGTGACGTCTATGGTCGCCATCCATATCATCATCACTTGTATTTTTTGGTTAGCGTAATTTTCTTTTTCTATTAATAGAGAATCAATATTCGCTAATTTCTTCCTGTTTCATCTCCTTGCCAAACAGGAAGTGGGTCTTAAGACCCAATTGGCCGAGAGGAGTCGCGACCATACTGGTCGCAAAGAGGAAGCCACCAAGGTGGAAGAGACACAGGAAGGAGCCAAAGCTGCCCGCAAACTACATGGGGTAAGTGCAAAACTAGTGGGTAGACAAGCAAGGTAGTGTTCTGACTCCTTTTGGCTGAGTTGTTAATTTAGGGCTTGTTTATACTTGAGGTACTTTCTGAAGAGCGATCTGCATTTAGATCATTCTTCAGAGAACATTTGACAGGTGGTTGTTTTGCTTGTGTCTATCTAGCAAGGTTACTTTGCGCTTTAAGCAAGGAAACTCAGACCTCTGCAGTGTGTAAATGTGCTTTTACTATACAAAAAAGCTGTACAAAACTATTACAATATTAGGAATACAGTATGAAGACTGAGGCGGCGTACACACGACCGAGAACCTCGTCGGGCTAAACCCATCGTTCCGCTCGACGAGGTTCTCGGCCGGCCATCGAGTTCGTCGACCAGGCTGTCGAAAAAGGCGTCGAGCCATTAGTCCCAATGGCCCGTCGAGCAAATAGAGAACCTGCTCTCTATTTTGGATATTCGAGCTTCCCGACGGGACGCTCGACGAAAGTGTACACACGATCGAGCTTCTCGGCAGAATATGGATCCCAGCGAGCTTCTCGCTGGATTCTGCCGAGAAACTCGGTCGTGTGTACGGGGCCTGACAGATATATCAAGCAAGATTCCTAGCAGATAAGCAGAAACTGTGGCCTGTAACAGTAGAAATTACTGCTTCAATGCGGCGTGGCATGGAGGCAATCAGCCTGTGGCACTGTTGAGGTGTTATGGAGGCCCAGGATGCTTCGGTAGCGGCCTTAAGCTCATCCAGAGTGTTGGGTCTTTCGTCTCTCGACTTTCTCTTCCCAATATCCCACAGATTCTCTATGGGGTTCAGGTGAGTTGGCAGGCCAATTGAGCACAGTAATACCATGGTCAGTAAACCATTTACCAGTGGTTTTGGCACTGTGAGCAGGTGCCAGGTCGTGCTGAAAAATGAAATCTTCATCTCCATAAAGCTTTTCAGCAGATGGAAGCATGAAGTGCTCCAAAATCTCCTGATAGCTAGCTGCATTCACCCTGCCCTTGATAAAACACAGTAGACCAACACCAGCAGCTGACATGGCACCCCAGACCATCACTGACTGTGGGTACTTGACACTGGACTTCAGGCATTTTGGCATTTCCCTCTCCCCAGTCTTCCTCCAGACTCTGGCACCTTGATTACCGAATGACATGCAAAATTTGCTTTCATCCGAAAAAAGTACTTTGGACCACTGAGCAACAGTCCAGTGTTGCTTCTCTGTAGCCCAGGTCAGGTGCTTCTGCCACTGTTTCTGGTTCAAAAGTGGCTTGACCTGGGGAATGCGGCACCTGTAGCCCATTTCCTGCACACGCCTGTACACGATGGCTCTGGATGTTTCTTCTCCAGACTCAGTCCACTGCTTCTGCAGGTCCCCCAAGGTCTGGAATCGGTCCTTATCCACAATCTTCCTCAGGGTTCGGTCACCTCTTCTCGTTGTGCAGCGTTTTCTGCCACACTTTTTCCTTCCCACGGACTTCCCACTGAGGTGCCTTGATACAGCACTCTGGGAACAGCCTATTCGTTCAGAAATTTCTTTCTGTGTCTTACCCTCTTGCTTGAGGGTGTCAATGATGGCCTTCTGGACAGCAGTCAGGTCGGCAGTCTTACCCATGATTGCGGTTTGGAGTAATGAACCAGGCTGGGAGTTTTTAAAAGCCTCAGGAATCTTTTGCAGGTGTTTAGAGTTAATTAGTTGATTTAGATGATTAGGTTAAGAGCTTGTTTAGAGAACCTTTTCATGATATGCTAATTTTTTGAGATAGGAATTTTGGGTTTTCATGAGCTGTATGCCAAAATCATCAATATTAAAACAAGAAAAGGCTTGAACTACTTCAGTTGTGTGTAATGAATCTAAAATATATGAAAGTCTAATGTTTATCAGTACATTACAGAAAATAATGAACTTTATCACAATATGCACATTTTTTGAGAACCACTTGTATACAGAGACTTCATTACACACAGGTGGATTCTATTTATCATCATTAGTCATTTAGGTCAACATTGGATCATTCAGAGATCCTCACTGAGCTTCTGGAGAGCGTTTGCTGCACTGAAAGTAAAGGGGCTGAATAATTTTGCACGCCAAATTTTTCAATTTTATTTGTTAAAAAAAGTTTGAAATATCCAATAAATTTTGTTTCACTTCATGATTGTGTCCCACTTGTTGTTGATTCTTCCCCAAAAATTACAGTTTTATATCTTTATGTTTGAAGCCTGAAATGTGGCAAAAACTCGGTAGCGGGTGTGTGTGACCCCCTGGATGGGTTCACTACACGCTGAACTGTACAAAAAAGGCAGTAGAGGATTGTTGAAAACAAATTATATGGTTTATTTTTCCATATTGCTGGATACACGTGCAAGCATCAAAACAGCATACACAAAACAAAACATAAAATAAACCCTTGCCACTTGGGGCGTCTACCTTCCCAACACAGGAACCTACCTATGGAGTCTGGCCTTCCATATTTCTGCCACTGAAAATTTCATTAAAAAGTCCATTCTAAAGTTCTTTAGAAACAAGTCCAGGCTTGTAATACATCAAAGGCCTTGATCGCTACCGCTCTTGCGACTTTCCATCATCCTGTCCATCATGTAACCACTTTTCTCTGGTCTTCCTATAGATCAAATTGGAGACAGACTGTGGAGTGGAAAACAAAGTGGATGCTCTTTTCCTACTAATAATACATAAACAGTAGCCCCCGGCCCTTCAACTACAATCTCTCCTCTAACTGGCTTCTTGCCTGGATCTCTGACCAACACCTGCCTGTATCCACTTCTGGACCTTCCCAAAGAACATCAACAGGGAGGAGAGGAAATATGCTAATATTTCCCAGAAGATCACTGTTGTTTATTTTGGAAGGTTTGATGTTATCTAGCCTTACTTTCCGCTCTTGCTGAGAAGCATCCACTAACCAGTCAGAGTCCCAGCCACTGTCTTGAAGCTCACCTGCCAATACAAATATAACTTCAAACCTTCCTGCCAGATTCCCTTTCATTCCTAGATAGGTTTCAGATTCAGATATGCCACTCTTGGTTTCTATGTCATGGGAAACAGTAACATGGTATCTGTTAAGCCCTGTTCTTCCAGGAACCTTACATAAATAGCGAATACTGAACTCTGCACTCCAGCTGTGGAATCTGCACCCCAGCCCCAACCATCCTCTCATATGGTGTGCTTTTGGCTATTGACCTAGAATTATACAACAGCCTGTGTGAGGAACCGATCCCACCCATTTAGTGTATGTGTGGGTGTATGCTTGTGTATCTGGTCCTTCATTAGCCAGTTGTATCTTTCAATCAAACCAGCTGCCTGTGGATGGTATGGGATGTGGCACAACCAGGACACTCCAGCATCTTTGCTCCCTTTCTTTACTGTTGATCCAGTGAAGTGTGAGACGTTATCATTTTGGACTTGTTTGGGACAACCATAAGCAACAACAACTTTCTTGCGGCTTGATCTGGATGTTTGCAATGATGAACAATTAAAAGTCCTGAATAGGTGTCCACTGCAGTGCAACAATATCTTAGTCCATTGTTTCCCCGGGCAGGGGACCGATGAAGTCAATCTGCCAAATCTCTCCAGGCCTCGCACCCCTCTTAATTGACCCGGTAGAGTACTTTTGCAATGCCCATTGTCACACTTCTCCACACACTGTACAGTTCTCTATTACTGTCTTTATCATGTCAATGGATACAGGCAATTATCTCTGCTGTGCCCATTCATATGTTGCTTTTTGCCCTAAATGTCCAGATTGCTTGTGGGCCCAGTTGGCCAAGTTCATCAAGGATCAATTGGCACAACTGCTTTCACTTTGGCAATTTCATCTACCACTTTGTTATAGTGATTATATATGATTTGGTCATGGGGGCTGAACACCGCTCTTGCAAATCATCAGCCCGACTAACAGTTGAACAAACACTCTGAAGCAACTGCTAGCTGGTCTTTTAATACCTCAACTTCTGGCCCTGCCTTCTCCTTCATTTGTGATTCAGTATAGTGAGCATGAAGGAAGTACCAACCCACTGTGGATACTGTCCTCTTCTCTTTTTTACTTAAATCCAACCTTTCAGCTTTCTTGATTTCTACCAACTGCTAGCTGGTTGATTGTAATATCCTTATGTATTCCACAACCAGAACACAGATTCAGTTGATGGGACTTTTTTATGGACTATTGATTATTGATATTTGCTAGCACAATTTTGGTGGTTTTTATTTCGTTTTTTATATATTTTTTTATATTACATTTTTTTGTGTTAAATTTCATCATATTAGAGCACAATGTATAGGGTGACACTATTAAGGTACAGTTATAGAAAAAAAAAATCTTATTTTAGTAAAAAATGTTTAAACCATATCACTAGGTTTCTCCCAATCCCCATTGCTGAAAGTTTTTTCCGGAGAGCTTGGCCTGTTATGCGAAATGAAATATAACATATCTACTGGCAGGATGAACAGGTAATACTACTATGTTGCAGTGTGAATGATAATGACAGGCTGCATCATACAGGTCATTTTAAAAATTTTCCATAGTTTCATGTGTATTATAATTATGCTGTGAAGGGCATTATACGCTTTCAAATGTTTTCATTGTTTTAACTAGGTATTAGGGTAGTTATTTTACCTGTGTTTGTTTGCATTAGGGTAAAAAATTGTAGGCATCAGCATCCCCCTCACCCCCCTTTATTCTTACCTGAGCCCTCATTCAATCCAGCGCTGTGCACATCTGCAGCTCTTCTCTCCCTTCTGGGTCTTGCTGGCTTTGCTGGGGCACCAGGAACTGTTGGCTCCCTTGGCTGTTAACCAATTCCAGTGATGAGGGAGCAGGGGGCAGGGCTGAGTCCCACTGTCTGTGTCAAATGACTCATCAGCGGGGCTCGGGAGTGAGCATGCAAGAGTGCTCCATGGGAAGCGAACATAGAGGAGGGGCCAGGTCCACCAACGAGGGACCAGAGAAGAGAAGGTTTGCGACCACTCTGTAATTCCATTACACAGAACAGGTAAGTATAGACATGTTTGTTATTTATTTTATTTAAAAAAATTACCTTTGCAGTCGCTTTAATGTTTAGGTGTCACCTGGATCAGCACTAGACTGAGAGACCCAGGGATTGTGGGATATGTAGGAAATGTCAGTTATCACACTGCAAACAAAGTTACTACATTAACCTGTGCAGTGCCATGCCTCCCTCATTTTTGTACATAGACAGAAACTGCTGGCAAAGAAATGCGCAGCCTACTCTACTATAGGCTGTGCATACAGGGCAACAAAGGACACCATGACACTACATGTTTAATGCACATCTTATGCAGGTGAAAAACAGAAGGTGCAGACGGGATGGTTTACTATGCCTTTAACAAAGATCTATATGTTTTAAAATAATAAACATGCTATGGTTTTGCACAGACTGGTCCCTGATCCTCCTCTTCTGGGGTCCTCCATGGCAATCCTGGATTCTTCTCTTCTGTGTCTGCCTAGCAGGTATTTGTTTCATGGCAGACATGCTTGGCCTTGCTCTCTCCTTTCAGCAGATCATGGGTGCCATACAGGATTCCTGCAGACTTGTCAATGTATCTGTCTGCTCGTACCTCCTATGGGCAGGCAGATACACAGTGAAAGGAAGAGACAATTAACTACCTAGAGCACTCAACAGCAACCTGGTAGTTCATTGAGAACTACAAGCTAACCGTCGCAGAGTCTGTTATTACTTGTAGTTTCTCATTCACAGACCTCTGTGAATGAATGATGCTGTCAGTGATTAGAAATAGACCAGTACTGTGTGATTGCAAAAGAGGAATCCAAACAGATATAGGTAAAAAGGGTGATTTATTTAAGAAGAGGGGGTAACACCCCACCACCTTCAACAAGCTCAGTGCAACAAACAAAGATCCACAGTGACAAAAACAACACTAAAGACGATATGTACAGCAAGGGAAATACCGAAATCATAAACAGGTCAGGCCGAGGTCATACACGGGGAATCAGGAAGTAGCTGCGGACGGGGAATGAACAAGAAGGAAAAGTCCAGGAGAGGGATCGGGTCAGGATGGGTCAGGATGGATCAGGTCAGAAGTCCAGGAGGGAGACAACAGGTTCAGGGTCCAGATAACAGGCTCAGGGTCTGGTTGATAGACGGATACCAGGGCAAGTTCTGTTTGAACCTGCCGGGTATAAATAGGGCGTGTTGATTGTGTTCAGGTCACACCTGAACGTAGCAAGGGCCAGGTGCTCCACACTGCCAGGGTCCATCCGCTGGTGGAGGTCAGTACTGCGTCCCAAAGATGATATACCAGCAGGGGGAAGTTCCCCTGACAGCTCCGAACTGCCAGGAGACCCCTGCTGGTGGGACGCAGCACTGCAAGAAAGAATATAAATAGCACCAGCGGATGGAACCTTTCCTGACAGTACCCCCCCTCAAAGGAGCGGCCTCCGGACGCTCTAACTATCCGTTGCCGGGAAAAGTCCAGGGTGACTAACTGGGCAATGGGAGGCTTGAACCGAGAGGTGGGTACATCCGAGTCATCGAGCTGGGCAGCAGACGAAGGCTCCGGGTCGTCGAGCTGGGCAGCAGGCTCCGGGTCGTCGAGCTGGGCAGCGGACAAAGGCTCCGGGTCATCGAGCTGGGCAGCGGACAAAGGCTCCGGGTCATCGAGCTGGGCAGCGGACAAAGGCTCCGGGTCATCGAGCTGGGCAGCGGACAAAAGCTCCGGGTCATCGAGCTGGGCAGCGGACAAAGGCTCCGGGTCATCGAGCTGGGCAGCAGGCTCCGGGTCATCGAGCTGGGCAGCAGGCTCCGGGTCATCGAGCTGGGCAGCAGGCTCCGGGTCATCGAGCTGGGCAGCGGATACAGGCTCTGGGTCATCGAGCTGGGAAGCAGGCTCCGGGTCATCGAGCTGGGCAGCAGGCTCCGGGTCATCGAGCTGGGCAGCAGGCTCCGGGTCATCGAGCTGGGCAGCAGGCTCCGGGTCATCGAGCTGGGCAGCAGGCACAGGAACGAGCGGCTGGCAGACTGGCACAGGAACAGCAGGCTGGCAGACTGGCACAGGAACAGCAGGCTGGCAGACTGGCACAGGAACAGCAGGCTGGCCAGCGGACTGGAAGTCATCAAGCCGGGCAGCGGACTGGAAGTCATCAACCTGGGCAGCAGACTGGAAGTCATCAACCTGGGCAGCAGACTGGAAGTCATCAACCTGGGCAGCAGACTGGAAGTCATCAACCTGGGCAGCAGACTGGAAGTCATCAACCTGGGCAGCAGACTGGAAGTCATCAACCTGGGCAGCAGACTGGAAGTCATCAACCTGGGCAGCAGACTGGAAGTCATCAACCTGGGCAGCAGCCTGGAAGTCATCAACCTGGGCAGCAGACTGGAAGTCATCAACCTGGGCAGCAGACTGGAAGTCATCAACCTGGGCAGCAGACTGGAAGTCATCAACCTGGGCAGCAGACTGGAAGTCATCGACCTGGGCAGCAGCCTGGAAGTCATCGACCTGGGCAGCAGACTGGAAGTCATCGACCTGGGCAGCAGACTGGAAGTCATCGACCTGGGCAGCAGACTGGAAGTCATCGACCTGGGCAGCAGACTGGAAGTCATCGACCTGGGCAGCAGACTGGAAGTCATCGACCTGGGCAGCAGACTGGAAGTCATCGACCTGGCAAGCTGGCACAGGAACATCAGGTTGGCAGGCTGGCACAGGAACATCAGGTTGGCAGGCTGGCACAGGAACATCAGGTTGGCAGGCTGGCACAGGAACATCAGGGTGGCAGGCTGGCACAGGAACACCAGGGTGGCAGGCTGGCACAGGAACACCAGGGTGGCAGGCTGGCACAGGAACAAGCTGGGAGACTGGCACTGGAACAGGTTGAACAGATGGCACTGGGACAGATGGCACTGGGACAGGCTGGGTGACTGGCACGATGGTATGAGTTGGGAAATACTTCCGTTTCTTTTTGGACTTAGTCACTGCAGGTTTGTTAACAGAAGTGATGTATGAAGAGGATGGAAATAAGTAGGAGGAAGGATTGGAATATGGCAGAGACACAGGGGTGGTGACTGGAGGAGGTTTTTGTGGAGGAGTTACAGGTGGATTAAAGGCAGGGTAGGTACAATTAGTAGAAACTGGGTAGTAATATTTGGTAGGATGTGGAATTATCTGGGCTGGAGTTGCCATTGGTGATGGACAGATGGGTCCTTGGGAAGGCGAGTGGTTAATAGTAGGACTGGAACGGACAGGTGGATTAAAGGCAGGGTAGGTACAAGTAGAAACTGGGTAGTAATACTTGGTAGGAAGCGGAATTAACTGGGCTATAGCTAAGGTTGTCATTGGCAATGGACGGCTAGATCCTTGGGAAGGTAAATGGTTAATGGCAGGGCTGGGATGCAGTGGCTTGGCTGGGATCAGGAGATCTGACCATGCCTGCAGCACAGGTTGAACAAAGGCTGGTTCACACACACCTTGTTTAATCAAAGACTGCACTGAACTAATGCAGTCAGATAACTTCTGCTGGGAACAAGAGCAATAGTGTTCATCAAAGGAGGCTGGATCATCCTCCATCAACCATACCAGGGATTCAACTTGGTCAGGACTGAAGGGGGGAGAGAAGTCGTCACCACCATCAGGAATAACAGACGGAGCCAATTCAACACATAACTGAATCAGTGAGTGAATATCGTCAAAAGACATATGACCCCGATCCACCAAAGAATGAGCTGATCGGATGGTTTCCATCAGCTGATCCCTTGTCCACCCCTCAAAAACCTGGCGACAATACTCCCCATCCTCCTCAGCCAGTAGGGAATAGTAATAGATTTCATTGAAATCCATGCTTCAGAAAAAACGCACAACAACAGGGTGGTTCCTTAATGCAAGCACGTCTGGTCTAGGATGGCCCTGGTATACTGTCAGTGATTAGAAATAGACCAGTACTGTGTGATTGCAAAAGAGGAATCCAAACAGATATAGGTAAAAAGGGTGATTTATTTAAGAAGAGGGGGTAACACCCCACCACCTTCAACAAGCTCAGTGCAACAAACAAAGATCCACAGTGACAAAAACAACACTAAAGACGATATGTGCAGCAAGGGAAATACCAAAATCATAAACAGGCCAGGCCGAGGTCATACACGGGGAATCAGGAAGTAGCTGCGGACGGGGAATGAACAAGAAGGAAAAGTCCAGGAGAGGGATCGGGTCAGGATGGGTCAGGATGGATCAGGTCAGAAGTCCAGGAGGGAGACAACAGGTTCAGGGTCCAGATAACAGGCTCAGGGTCGGGTTGATAGACGGATACCAGGGCAAGTTCTGTTTGAACCTGCCGGGTATAAATAGGGCGTGTTGATTGTGTTCAGGTCACACCTGAACGTAGCAAGGGCCAGGTGCTCCACACTGCCAGGGTCCATCCGCTGGTGGAGGTCAGTACTGCGTCCCAAAGGTGATATACCAGCAGGGGGAAGTTCCCCTGACAGCTCCGAACTGCCAGGAGACCCCTGCTGGTGGGACGCAGCACTGCAAGAAAGAATATAAATAGCACCAGCGGATGGAACCTTTCCTGACAGATGCAGCCTGGAGGATGGAGCCCCACACACCCATTTATTTATACAAATAGTGACGGCCAGTAGTGTCGCTCACGAATATTCGCATTGCGAATATTCGTTACGAATATTGCATATTCGAGTATTCGCGAATAAATCGAATATCGCAGCGAATATTCGCTATTGCGAATATTCGTATTTTTTCAAATTTATTTTTAAACAGATCACATCCTAGTGATCTCCATCGACGTCTAAAAGCATTGGTGGTATGATTAGAGACCCTGGGCAGAGTAGCTGAGGCGATCCTTTTATGTTGCCGAATATTCGCAATGCGAATATTCGTATTACGAATATTTGCAAATACTTTCTCTGCCCTTCTTTTGCATCAGACCTGTGTATTGCGATCTTAGAGCTTAGCATTGTGCTTCCTATAGGAAATGATCTCCGTTTTCGAGTGTTGTTCGCACGCACGCGCAGACGAGAATTTCGCAATCAAATTCGCATTCGCGAAATTTCGCATTCGCGAAATTTCGCATTTGCATTAGCGAAATTTCGCATTTGCATTAGCGAAATTTCGCATTCGCATTAGCAAAAATTCGCCAAAAATTTTTTTTTGATAAAATATCACGAATATTCGATATTAACGAATATTTTGCGAATATTCTTCTATATATTCGTGAAATATCGCGAAATCGAATATGGCGTATTCCGCTCAACACTGACGGCCAGCAGGGGGAAAAGATCCGCTGGGCTTACCATAACTAGATGCAGCAGATTGGAGAGACAGGAGTGCGAACATGTCACATGTTTCACCCTAAAATGAGTCGAACATGTAACATATTCCCAAAGGTGAACTCATCCTATAACATGAAACCTGAAAAAACTTTAAACTGTATCTAAACATAAAAGCAAACATATTGGCCCAGATTCACAGAGCGATTACGCCTGTCTAACTGGTGTTAGACAGGAGTAATTTCAAATTTCGCGCGCCGTATCACTAGTTTGAATCCTCTAACCATGATACGGCGGCTTCGGGCTTCGATCCGAGAGGCTTACGTCTTCGTAAGCCTTCGGATCTACGCTGCGATATTTTTGCGGCCGCTGGGGGGAGTCCGCGTCGTTTTCAGCAGAATCGGGATATGCAAATGACTTTTTACGGCGATCCACGAAGATACGAGTGGTCTTCGCAATCGCTTACGTCATTTTTTTGCTACGTATTGTTAGACCAGCTATTTGCTGGTCTAACGGTGCGTAGCCCATGTTAAGTATGGCCGTCGTTCCCGCGTCGAATTTAATTTATTTTTATTTTTTTACGTAACTCGTTCGGGAATAGGAATGTCCGTAAACGACGTTACTCAAACAACGAATGACGTAACGACGTGATTTCGCGCAATGCACGGCGGGAAATTTCTAAACGGAGCATGCGCAGTTCGATCGCCGCGGGAACGCGCCTATTTTAAATGCTTCACACCCCCTACTCGCGTAGATGGCTTGTGCCGGGAGAAATACACTACGCCGCCGTAGTTTACTGGACAAAACCTACCGGGATTCCACGTAGAGCCAGGTGAAATACGGCGGCGTAGAGTATTTCTGATACTCTACGCGAATCTAATTGTATGTGAATCTGGGCCATTGTTTGCAGCTCACCAGTAAAAAAAAAAGTAGTTTTCTTTTTGTCAACCTATTTTATCTTCACCTTTCTGATTCTGAGAGTAACATATTTTCTGTTCAAAGATGACAATATCTCACTCACCTTTCTAACAAAAACAGGAAAGGAATACTGTGAAGTCCCATTGTCATCTTTTACATAACTTAGATGGGCAGGGTTCAGTAGTTCTAAGAACAATATACGTGATATAGTCAGCACGGGCATAGTACATTTCTGGCAGGATCAACAGGTATTTATTTTCATTTATAAAACATATAGAACAAAATGTTTTAAAGGACATATTTAACAGACAAAAATGAGCAACCAAGTTCATTGTTAGGGTTTACATACACTTTAAATAAATTTGACATTTTATTTTGTCTGAGTACCAGCATCTCAAGTCATGCATGGAGAAAGAATTTTAATTGAGTGCGACACTATTTCTCTTCCACTTTCATCACGGGCATCTTAGGATGTAGTTAAAGTTAATATTTGTCCGTCTTCTTCATAGCATATTTTGTTTTATGGAAAGCTAATGCTAAAAGACCCAATTAATGAAGATAGTTTATGCCTATGCATTATTATAATGGATTCCTTTGTTCTATACTTTCTCTGTGTCAAGACTAAGTCATTAATCAATTGATGCTGAAAAATAATTGTCTAGTTCTTAACAATTTTCCATTGTTAAAACATTTGGAATTTTAAGATAAAGATGCACTGGCTGCTCTGAAAAAAAATACAGTTTTAGATTACCCTCCATGGAAATGTGAGCATATTGTTTGAAATGCAAAGTAGTTGACCTAATGTTAATGTATTTTAGTGAACTGTTGTTCAATTGACTATTCAATCTTTTTCTAGAAGAGTCGACTTCATTAATAAATTAAAATGTTTTTGTCTGTTATTATATTAGCCCAGCTATAAATCACATTTTGCAAAGCATCAGGTTAACGCAAAATTGGCAGGTTAAAAGAGAATGTATTTTTCAACAAAGCACGCGTAAAAGAAATACCTGAAGTGAGTAATGAAGAAGTTAGCCAACTGGCAGCCATCATTTTCTAAACCTAGGTAGGCTTTGTTAGGCCTGTAACAGCTGTGACACCTGAAGTTTCATTACACATATTTTTAAAAGGAATTTATGTCCTTTGCAATTTTGTTTCCAGCTTGATGCAGCACAGCACACTAATGGCCCATACACACGATCCGAATATCGGACGAAAACGATCGTCCGATGATAGATCGTACGATTTTCGGATTGTGTGTACACTACTTTCGAGAGCCGATCACGACGGTTCATCCGATATTTTTCGATCGGACAAGCGCGAAAATTTTCCTCGTACGATGTCAGATCGTACGATTTTCGTTTAGTCAGTACAGCCGTCGTCCGACAATACAATACAAATACATTACAACACGTGACATCACTTCCGATCTTTTTTTTCTGTCGTACGAGAATTTTCGTGAGTTTAATAACCTATTTTATTTTACTTGCGATTATTAAGCGAAAAAAGTTGTACGATCCATCGGCCGATATTCGGATCGTGTGTATGGGCCATAATGATGCTTTACTGCTTTTCTGATTTCAATGCAAGTCTATGGGTCAGCTAAAGAGAATTAATTTAAATTGCGCATTTGCAATAATTAATATGGGCATTTGTAATAATGAAAGATAAAGTGATACTAAATACATGCTTTTGAATTTACATTGTCCCTTCTATTTCTGTATATGTATGATGGCACTGTAATTATTTTAATAATAAATAAATAAATCATCTAAGTACATTTTTCCTAATTGATATTCAGCTGTCACATGACCCAGCTTTTTCCCAGCCTGTCTGCAAGTAAACAGTGGCAGGAGGAGCTTTTTATCCTCTGCTGCTGTTCACATTTTCAAAATAAAAACGATTGGGATACAGATAAATAACAAAACAGTGCTGTGCTACATATAATATATTAATAGTCAAAAAATGTATTAAACAATGAAATGCTAGTGATCAGATGAATAAACTATTAGACCTGCAATATTATACAAGATACAATGTGAACAATCAATTATTTAAATTAAGTGTAACAATATACCTCCTTCACAGTGTTAATAGTACCCAATCTATTAATAAGTATGGCACTACACTGCAATTATACATAATAAAAAACATACAAATCGTGATAATAATCTCAATAACAATCGTAATACCCGTATATACTTAAGCATAAGCAGACCTGAATATAAGCCGAGGCACCTAATTTTACCACAATAAAATGGGAAAACGTATTGACTCGAGTATAAGCCTAGGGTGTCCATCTGCATGCGTCACTGTGCCTCACTTTGCTTCACTGTCCCCTTGCCTCACTGTGCCCATGCCTCACTGTGCCCATGCCTCACTGTGTCCATGCCTCACTGTGTCCATGCCTCACTGTGCCCATACCCCACTGTCCCCTTGCCTCACTGTGCCCATGCCTCACTGTGCCCATGCCTCACTGTGTCCATGCCTCACTGTGTCCATGCCTCACTGTGCCGATGCCTCACTGTGTCCATGCCTCACTGTGCCCATGCCTTCGCTGTGTCCATGACTAGACTTACGTTTAACATGGGAGTATATAGAAGGGGTGCCCAGGTTTGAAAAATCGGTGCTCCCCGGCTGTAGGTCCCCCAGACAGCAAACTTTGCAAGCTTGTAAAGGGAGGGTGGGGCTATATTTGTGCCAAGTTCTGGGTCCCCAAAGTCCGGGAGATCAGGCGCAAAAAGGTGACTTGAGTATTAGCCGAGGGGGGCATTTTCAGCACAAAAAAATATGCTGAAAAACTTGGCTTATACTTGAGTATATACGGTATTATTAAAGTCCAAAAACAAACAATATATCCTTAGTTGATTCCAAGTAAAGACTTCACCACTTTGTGCAAGATAATATAAAGTGCAGGTGCTCTCCTCCACCTCAATATTCTAGCCGCTCACCTCACAATCTGACCCCTGTTTGACCAGCAGGTCAGATTAAGCAGATTCCCTCTCAGGGTAATAAGTGAATTGACCTGGGGTGGAGCTCCTATTCCATCTGTGTGAACAAAAATCTTTAATCTGGCTACCAACCACTCTTAGGCCTTGTACACACGAGGGAATATATCCGCTGTAAACTGTCCCCGGACCGTTTACAGCGCATATTTACGCCGGGCTGTTTGATCCGATGGCTGTACACACCATCGGATCAAATTCCCCGCCGGCGGACAGCGCGGTGACGTTGACGCCGCCACGTCACCGCCACGTCACCGCACCAGGAAGTAAACACTTCCGCGCGCATGCGTCGGATCCATTCACAGGATACGACGCATGTGCGGGCAGATATGTCCGCTGGTTTGCCGTACTAACCAGCGGACATATCCGATGGGCAGCTCTCCGGTGGAAAAATTTCAAAGCATGCTTTGAAACTTTTCCGTCGGAGGAATCCGGCCAAAACGGTCCGTTTGCCCCTACAGACGAGCAGATTTTTCGGCTGAAATGGTCCGTCGGACCATGTTCAGCCGAAAAATTCCCTCGTGTGTACAAGGCCTAAGACCTCATTTAGATATTTCCGGTATACCACAGGATTAAAAAGACACCAAATCTAGTGCCCTCTGTATGCCAAAGGTTTATTCTCGTTAAAAACAATTAAAACATTGCTCACAAGAAAAGCACTTAGGCAATGTGGGCTCAAGATGCATAGAACAATGAGATGATCGCGGGATGATGTCACCACTGTGACCCCTCCCCCTATACACATTACGTCAAATGGGCATGACTTCTTCAGTAAGGGGCCTTAGTAAGTACGCACTAGATTTGGTGTCTTTTTAATTATTAGTATATTATTGGTAGCTAGGGATGAGCCGAACAGACCGCCCGTTCACGCGAACATTTAGAATCCCATTGAAGTCTATGGGACTCAAACGTTCAAATTCAAAAGTGCTAATTTTAAAGCCCAATATTCAAGTTATTGTTGGAAAACGTCTTTGAGAACCCGGGTAAAAAAAGTTTTAAAAACGGTTGTTTTTTCAGGAACAATATTTAAAGGAATTTTTCATTTTTTTTTTAATTTAAGGAGCAGTGATTTTAATAATGTTTAAATAAAAAAAAATGAAAAATTCCTTTAAATATTGTACCTGCTGGGTGTCTATAGTTTGCCTGTGAAAACGTCTTTGAGAACCCGGGTCTTGCCCGACGGAACATGTATCAATGGAAAAAAAGTTTTAAAAAACGGTCGTTTTTTCAGAAGTCCTGCTCCTGAAAAAAACTACAATTTTTTAAACTTTTTTCCACCCAGCAGGTACAATATTTAAAGGAATGTTTCATTTTTTTTTTTATTTAAACATTATTAAAATCACTGCTCCTGGAGCAGTGATTTTAATGATGCTTAAATTTAAAAAAATAAATAAAAATTCCTTTAAATATTGTTCCTGAAAAAACGACCGTTTTTAAAACGTTTTTTACCCGGGTTCTCAAAGACGTTTTCCAACAATAACTTGAATATTGGGCTTTAAAATGAGCACTTTTGAATTTTTCATATTTTTTTTTATTTAAACATTATTAAAATCACTGCTCCAGGAGCAGTGATTTTAATGATGCTTAAATTTAAAAAAAAAAAGAAAAATTCCTTTAAATATTGTACCTGCTGGGTGTCTATACCTGTGATAACGTCTTTAAATAGCACAATCACCTGCCTGCCAGTAAATTAGGAAGAACTGATCTAGCTAAGCTATACAGTGTATAAATATATGTACAACTCCTAGGGATGTATATATATCCTCTGTAAATTAATCTAAACTGCTCTATCTAGCTATATAAAAATACTATGGCCCAGATTCACAGAGCGATTACGCCTGCACAACAGGAGATGCGCGTGCGTAAGTCAAAATGTGCGCGTGCGTTTCGATGCACGGCATCCCCAGAACGAGATACGCAAATGTCCCGCGTAATTTCGTTAGACTGGCGCATCCGTCCGCGCAAAAGTGCGCTAGACAGACCATTGATTTGCTAGTCAAATATGCTAATGAGGGACTTACGGAGATCCACAAAAGAACGTTGGGGCAGCGCAGGCGACGCAGTGTGCGCAACAGCAAAATGTCCTGTCTAAAATTAGAGCATATAAAAGCTGGTCTAAAAAGAGAAAAAAAGTCTACTTGTTAGATAAAGCAACACTGTTAGTGAGGAGCTCAGCAGTCACACGTGTTGCACAACAATCTGTATGCCAACATGCCAGGGGCATCGTCGCACATAGCTATACTACTGACTTTAGATGAACAAAGAAGGATGAGGGCACGGAGGATGGCACGGAGGATGGCACAGGAGAGGATATACCGCACCCCTATAGACCTGTTTGGCATGAGTGATTCTGAGGTGTATCGCATCTTCAGATTCACCCCTCATGCCATCCTGGAATTAACCACAACCCTGCAGGATGACATCACCAGCCCAACACACCGCTCACATGCAGTGCAGCCACTGGTCAAGGTCATGGCAACACTCCATTTCCTTGCCAGTGGGTCTTTTCAGCATACAAGTGGAGTGGTGGCTGGGATGTCACAATCCTCCATGAGCAGTTGTGTGCACCAGGTTGTCCCTGCAATCCTCAGACGCATGGCCAACCAAATCATCAAACCCACCACTGAGGACCTGCGGCTGAAGGCAATGACAGATTTTTACAGAATTGCCAGATTCCCACGCACCGTGGGGGCCATTGATTGCACACATGTGGCACTCCAGCCCCCCCATGAGACAGAGCACATGTACCGCAATCGGAAGCATTGGCATTCCATCAACGTACAGGTGATAGTCGATGCCCAAGGCCTCATATGGCACGTCCGTGCCAAACACCCAGGGTCCAGCCATGACAGCTACATATACAATCAATGCCACATCCGAATGGAATTCGATCAGAACGTGTATGGGGACACCTGGCTGGTTGGTGAGTGACATGGGAGTCAGGCATGACTATCCCCTCCCATGATGCACACATCACACGGGGCACATGCATGACTAACATCCTCCTGTCTTTTCCCTTACAGGTGACTCTGCATATCCACTGGGACCCCATCTCATGACTCCTATTCGGAACCC
Source organism: Rana kukunoris (assembly GCA_029574335.1). Classification (NCBI taxonomy): domain Eukaryota; kingdom Metazoa; phylum Chordata; class Amphibia; order Anura; family Ranidae; genus Rana; species Rana kukunoris. The sequence continues at coordinate 67,943,612 of CM056053.1, read as the reverse complement.
CCAAACCCCAGGAGAGGAAAGATACAATCAAGCACATGCCCAAACACGAGCAATGGTGGAGCGCACCTTTGGCCTCCTAAAGTCATGTTTCCGATGCCTGGATAAGTCTGGGGGTACCCTCTTGTATTCCCCAAACTTTGTGGGCCAGATCATCGGTGCATGTTGCATGCTGCACAACTTCGCATAAAGAAAGGGCCTGCAGATTGACCTACGTGATGACCTGACCCCTGAACCAGACAATCCCTCCCTAACCGAGGGTCCCCCGTCTTCTGAGGGAAGAGCAGCCAGGAGACAGCTCACATTGGGCATCTTTGCACGTTAAACACACACATTAATCATGGCACAATGAGAATGCATGCATGCACACCACTGTGGTCCCTAGCACACACACCCCACATCCACATCAAATTGGATTGGCACCAGTCCACCATGCTGGACTTGTGAGCAGCAACGCCACGCCAAGGCTCCAATTATGTCACTGTACATTCATACACCATTCACACGGACCTGGGGATCACTTCTCCCTGGTCCTGGGGAACCATTCTCCACCAAAATTGAGGGTGACACCCCTTTTCCGGCAGGAATGTCACCCCCACATTCAAACAGCATTCACAACCCAAAAAAAATAAAAAATACCAGCAAAATCAAAAATTTTCCAGCAAAAAAAAAAAAGAGGGGAAAAATAAATTATTGCCCTTGACGTGAGCCACGCCTGGGGCGCCCACGGCCCCGGCTCCTCAGGGAAGACTCATGGGGGAGGGGGAAAACCGGGGAAGGAGGAGCAGCCCCTGATCTCTGCCCACCTGGCGGCCTGCCCTCCAAGGCCACGGCTATTCTGTCCAGGGAAGCACCAAGTGTTGCCGTGTTGGCCTGGATAGCCTGGGTAAGGGCCCTCACATCCTGCCCAACGCCTGCTGATGTAGTCTGCAGGTCGTTTAGGCAGGTTGTGAAAGCCCGGGAGTGGGAGTCCAGGTTCCCCAGCGTATCCTTGATGGAGGACAGGCTCTCCTCCATCCGCACCAATGTCTGGCTGACCTGTCCCAGATGGTGGGTCTGGAGGAATTGGTCCCTTCTCAGAGTGGCGGGCAGGAGATCGGCCAACCCCCTGGTGTTCTGGGATGAAATCCTGCCTCCAGCTAATGCTTGTGGCCGAGGAGAAGGGGAGGCCCTTGGGAGGGGAGCCATGTTGGGGGAGGAGGGGGGGCTCCCCCTTGGGGAGGGCTGCCTGCTGCCAGCCAGAGGGGAAGAGTCCTCAAAAACCAAACGTCCAGTGCCTGACATGGACTCCTCCTCCTCATGTTTCTCCTCCTCCTCATGATTCTCCTCCTCCTCTTGAACCTCCTCCGCGGACTCCGGCCTTGTTGGGGGGGCCTCATTAGGCTGCTGTCCTGGGGATGGTGCGGTCAGGCCAGATGGCCCTGCACCCTCCTGCACATCTGTGGATGACACAAAACATTCACAGGTTGGAGGATCCACACACTTGCCACATATTCCCTTTCACCCCCTCCCCCACACATGCTACACACCTGATATTACAAAAAATACTTACCTGGCACCACGGGCTCTGGACTTGAGTCAAAGCCGGGCAGGCCCTCAACTTCATGCCGATGAAAGGTCAGGGCCACCTCACGCTCCTCCGCTGTCAGCCTAATATGGCATGGTGGGCCCCCTCCTGTGCCCCTGGCATGGGCATGCATTCTGGCCAGCTTCTGTTTGACCAGACGCCGGAGGTCATTGATTTTTTTGTCAATCCCAGACCGGGTCCGTGTCTCCCCCTTCCCCGCTGAATTGACCTGCTCAGTGATCATATCCAAAATCTCCCTCCTCCTGGCCGGGTTGGTGTTGGCACTGTCCGGGCCGTGGAGGAAACGCCCATAATCGCTAATGGCCCGGGCAAGAATTCTTTTTTCCCCCACAGTAAAATTGAGCTTTCGCTTTCTCTCTGTCATACTTCCAAAAAAACTCACTCCCAGTCAACAAAAATCACTCACAAAAACAAGCACAACCAATCAAGCAAGAACACACACAAAGAGAAAACTAACACCCAAAAAATCACACTAGCACTCAGCAAGAAACAGTCACAAAAACAAACAGCAAAAAAACAGCAAGAAAACAAACGAACAGAAATATATCAAACAAACAGTCACTCAAACACTTATCAAAAAACACTTTCAAAGATCTACTAACAAACACTTGATCACACAGAACACTAATCTGACAACTACAAAACACAACGCAACGAACAACAGGACAAAAGCACTTGGTTAAATGGGAAGGGACAAAGGGATGTACTTTTGCAATGCAAGTGCGTTTGTGTCTGTCTATTTATGCTGTTTGCGTAGTTCACAACGTTGCCCTAGTCCATTTCCAATTTCACTGATTGCGCCACTCCCGAGTTGTGAGCATGAGCACAGCGGAGCTGACCATGGTCTCCTTCAAGCGCGCATGCGCGAGCCGGCCGGCCCTTCATTTGCATGGGGTCACGGCTCATTTCAATGTAACACGCCCACGTCCTTCCCAATTTGTATTACTCCGCCTTACGCCTCTGAAAAAACGTTACGCATGCGCAGTTTTCTGCGCAAAAGCTACGAGAATAGGGTGATTACGCGGCAAAATTGCGCAAGTCTAACGTAAAGGCGGTGCGCTACGCCGGTCCAATAATGCGCAGATGTACCTGAATCTGGGCCAATGTCTCTGTCTCTCTGACTGATCTCAGTTCAGCGCTGGAACACACTACACGAGGCCACCCAGCAGGTGGCCTTATATAGTGTGGGGCGTGTGCTAAAGCCGTGAGCCATAATTGGCCAAAGCCAGCCTGGCTTTGGCCAATTATGGCTCTCCGTTTTTTGCGTGCTGTGATTGGCCAAGCATGCAGGGTCATAGTGCATGTTTGGCCAATCATCAGCACGCCATGCCGCAGTGAATTATGGACCGTTGTGCGTTACTCGAATTTGGCGCGAATGACCTGTTTTGTTCGAAATTCGTCGAACGTACGAACAGACAATGTTCGAGTCGAACATACATTCGTATCAAACGCGAAGCTCATCCCTATTGGTAGCGCTGCACTGTTCAGCTATTTAGCTAATCAATGTGAAGTGTACACGTTTTTCGTGCTTGTAGCAGTCAGGTGGGGGGTATTTTGTATTATCAAATTTTTATATATATATTTGCGCTGATGGGAAATTATCTTTTATTATTGGGATACAGAGTAAAATAAATACACCAGGACAATAACTAAAATATAGTTTTCTATTTAGTGCCCATTGAACTGTTCAATACCCACTTTTGAATTGTCATTACCTCTCAATGATTTGTATTTGTACTGTTTTTTAGTTGTATTTTTATCCAATAAGAGAAATTGCTCATAAATTTGCTAAATAGGAAAGTTGAAGTTACCTGTTACATGGAAAAATGTGGTTGGTGAAAGCACTAACATACAAGGCAGTTGATTTACTAAAACTGGAGTGCCCAATCTGGTGCAGCTCTACATATAAGCCAAATAACTTCCAGGTATTACTTGTCAAAGCCTACCTGTGTGTTTAGTACAGTAACACTTTAATGCAATGTCATGGAAAGACCTGATCCGGCCCTTAAGTTAGTGAAGTAGCAGCAAGATTATCTTTAGTTGCTGATATTATTTATTCATAAATAGAGAGACATTACACATGCCTTATTTACCTGATTCACATCTTAAGAGCTGTCTTGTCCTTCCTTGGATAACAGTTAACTCATTGAATATTTACCAGCAGAGTAATTATGTAATTATGTTTTCTATAGACCTATAGCTCAAGCTGCATCTCTTTCTTAGCAACAAGCAATTGATCTGCCACATACTTCATCTCATCAATATAGGTGGACCAGGCAAATTCCCACCCCAATATTTTTCAGGAAACAAAAGTTATTTGAGAGTGCCATATACAGTAGGGTGACCAGACATCCCCAGTTTCAGGGGACAGTCCCCTAATTGAGGACACTGTCCCCGGACCAAGTCTGTCCCTGGTTTTGTCCCCAGATTGGATTTATTAGGGGGCAGGGGCAATTTCAAAGACAGTCAGTGCAGAATTAAAATAAAAATTTTGAATTACACCCCACCCCCCCCCCTCGCTCCGCCGTGCCTACTAGCATAGGGGGGTTGTATTTTTCCCATTATCTGTGCCCCTTTCTGATGATCATGTGCTGGTCATAGCGGAGGGAATATTTTATCAGTTTCGGGCGCATGCCCATTCAGCTTCGCTCACATGTTCTTCTGCCTTGGCTCAAATCCTGGCCAGCCTCCTGCTTATCTCCTTGCCTTCCCTGGCGGAGTGATCTTCCTCCGCTCCCCATCCAGTAGTAGCCGGGGCCCAAAGAGTAAGACCGCGTACACACGATGGGTTAAACCGATGAGAATGGTCTGATGGTCCGTTTTCATCCGTCAAAACCGATCGTGTGTGGCCGCCATCGGTTATTTAACCATCGGTTAAAAAAAAGCCAACTTGCTTTAAATGTAACCGATGGATTCCTAACCGATAGGTGAAAACCGATCGTTAGTAGGCACGAACCATCGGTTAAAAACGCTCAGAATCAAGTAGACGCATGCTTGGAAGCATTGAACTTCATTTTTTTCAGCATGTCGTTGTGTTTTACGTCACCGCGTTCTGACACGATCGTTTTTTTAACTGACGGTGTGTGGGCGCGACGGACCTTCAGTCAGCTTCATCGGTTTACCGATGAAAACGGTCCATCAGACCGTTCTCATCAGATGGACTGATCTTGTGTACGCGGTATAAGACTTGAGAGGCTGTGAGGCAGGCGACGACGGGCAGAGAGTCGCTGATTGTTGCCATTACTAGTAAAGAAAAAATATGTCCCCGGATTTCATTTTAAAAATCTGGTCACCTTAATATACAGTAGACTTTGGTGTGGCCTTTTGAGTGATTGTCCTGTTGAATACACCAAGTACACAAATTTTCAATTTTAATGGAGTTAAATCAACTCTAATTGTGTGCACATGTTTTTATCCTATTCCAAGAAATGACAATCGAATTTATTATGAAAGAAGTCTCTATTAACATATTTATAAATTCAACCTTCTTTATTCAGCAGTAAGTAAAGGTCTCTCTTATATGAACCATCTCTTATTTAAATTTAACTAACTTCACTCTTGGAAATAACACCATTGAACCTAATGTCATACAACATTATCGGCACAGTAATTTGCAACAATGGGCTCATTGTATTCATTTTCATATATTCCCTTATCAGAAAAATTCAGGGAGAGAGAAATTCACGTCTCTATGTGAAAGAAATTGAAGTCATAAAACAAAGATAATGTGATGGGGCACACAATTACCTGAAAAAGCTGAAAGAAAAAGTCTACAATAATTTTCAAAGTTTTTCAACTTTTTTCTCTTTGCAGTGCTTTTTGTCTTCCATTCTATTCCATATTTGCCCTGATTAATAAGTTATTGCTTGCACATTAGATATATATACCATCTTAATCTACTTGATACGGGACAATAATAATGGAAACTGAGATATAGTAAATTAAAAATAACTAGTGAATTCAACTATATTTGAGTAATTATGGTTATTTCTAAGACACAAATATAATGACGCAAATGACTAAATAATGATATACAAATTATGTAATAAAACTGATCAAACTAACTTGATGATGTGATATTTGTTGCAAAAGCAAAACTTTTTACATTTTTGGGGGATTTACTGTATTGTCATTTTTTATTTCTTTATGGTAAAGAACATGATATAGTAGCAGAACTAGCAAAAGTAAGTTTGTTGATTTATTGGAAGACAACTAGTCACGTGACGGGTGGCCCCGCCTCTCCTATATAAGAGCTGTGACTGGCTCAAGCCGCGTCATTCGCCGGCGATGCGGATTACCACCGCAGGATTTTTTTTTTCTTTTTTAATAAAGGACTTTTTTTCACAGTGTGTGTGTTTTTTTACTATTATTTACACTTCCTTAGTGAATTGGTAGAGGTACAATGTACCCCCATTACCAATTCACATAGGGCAGGGCCGGAATTTGGGGGTCCCCTTTGTTAAAGGGGTCTTCCAGATTCTGATAAGATCCCCACCCGCAGACCCCCACAACCACCAGGCAAGGGTTGTGGGGATGAGGCCCTTGTCCCCATCAACATGGGGACATCGTTGTTAGGGTGAATATTACCGCGCTTACCATAAACGAGGGGAGGGGGAAGGGAGAGGGGAGTGGGTGGGTACAGCTGCTGCACTGATTGATGTATCAACCAAGGCAGATAAAAATGGGGGGGGGGTGTAGTGCTGCGCTGTAAGGGAGAAAGTGGGGATGGGATAAAATGAAGAGGAAGTGTGGCAAAAAACTAGATATGTGGAAAAAAGAAAAAAGGTAGGAATAACCTAACTATTATACATAGTAATGTCAGAAAATGACAGTGGTGTATATAAGAAATATATATTGAACGTGCTAATTGTAGCCTAAGCCGGCTACCAAACCAATGACAGTGCAAAATAACATAAAAAGTGTAACTTCCTTATAACAATCTGGTGCACAAAGTGCCAGAAATAGCACACAACAGTGTTATTCAGGGTGAATGTCCATACAACAGGTAACAATGGGTCAATGCAATGTATAAATGCAATATGGAAATAAAGTTCAAAAAAGATTGCTGATGTAAAAGCCAAAATGCCGTGATGACCAGTTGCAGATGTTATTTCCAAAATAAGTAAAGATGTCCCCTTACCTTACTGCTGTAAGGTAACAGCAGAAAACAAAGCCCAGGAGCACTTTTCAGGTTGAGTCCACTTGTGGTGTCATCCAAATAGGTAAATGTGGTGAGAATGGATGCTTCCTGGTAATCACCTCCAAACGATAATAGTCGCTCACATCCAGGAAAACAAAAAAATGCCCATAGTGTAGTACCATTAAAACAGGGGGGTTTTATTAAAACAAAAACTGGGTACTCACAAGGTTAAAATAAAAAAAATAAAAAAAATAAAAAAAACAGGCATAACAACACAGGGCGTCCGCCAACGTCACCTATGGTACCTCATACGCGTATTCGTCACTCCACGTGACTTCCTCCTGAGGAAGTCACGTGGAGTGACGAATACGCGTATGAGGTACCAGAGGTGACGTTGGCGGACGCCCTGTGTTTTTATGCCTGTTTTTTATTTTAACCTTGTGAGTACCCAGTTTTTGTTTTAATAAAACCCCCCTGTTTTAATGGTACTACACTATGGGCATTTTTTTGTTTTCCTGGATGTGAGCGACTATTATCGTTTGGAGGTGATTACCAGGAAGGATCCATTCTCACCACATTTACCTATTTGGATGACACCACAAGTGGGCTCAACCTGAAAAGTGCTCCTGGGCTTTGTTTTCTGCTGTTACCTTACAGCAGTAAGGTAAGGGGACATCTTTACTTATTTTGGAAATAACATCTGCAACTGGTCATCACGGCATTTTGGCTTTTACATCAGCAATCTTTTTTGAACTTTATTTCCATATTGCATTTATACATTGCATTGACCCATTGTTACCTGTTGTATGGACATTCACCCTGAATAACACTGTTGTGTGCTATTTCTGGCACTTTGTGCACCAGATTGTTATAAGGAAGTTACACTTTTTATGTTATTTTGCACTGTCATTGGTTTGGTAGCCGGCTTAGGCTACATTTAGCATGTTCAATATATATTTCTTATATACACCACTGTAATTTTCTGACATTACTATGTATAATAGTTAGGTTTATTCCTACCTTTTTTCTTTTTTCCACATATCTAGTTTTTTGCCACACTTCCTCTTCATTTTATCCCATCCCCACTTTCTCCCTTACAGCGCAGCACTACACCCCCCCCCCCCCATTTTTAACATGGGGACATCCTCCCCATGTTGAGGGCATGTGGCCTGGTACGGTTCAGGAGGGGGGGATGAGAGAGCGCCCCCCCTTCTTTTCTGCGGTCGGCCAGGTTACGTGCTTGGATAAGGGGTCTGGTGTGGATTTTTGGAGGAACTCCACGCCATTTTTTTAAAAAAAAATTGGGATGGAGTTCCCCTTAAAACCAACACCAGAATTGAAGGGTCTGAAATGATTATTTGGGGGGAACCCCACATAATTGTTTTTTTAATTGACAGCGGGGATCCCCTTTATATCCATACCAGACCTGAGGGGCCTGGTAATTGAATTTGGGGGGACCCCCATGCTTTTTTTATGAATGAATTTTCTCTGAATTCCTGGGAGCCGACAATTCATTATAGCCGCGAGTGATTTTAAATTACTTTTTTTCCTTCAGAAATTACGTTTTTTGCAGAGACAGTTCTAAGCACTAGAAATATGCGCTATTTCACAGGCATACTTTATACCCCCCAGGTATAACATTTAAAGGAATATTTCACTTTTACTGTTTCACTTTAAGCATTATTTAATTCACTGCTCCCGAAAAAAACGACCATTTTTAAAACTTTTTTTGCATTGATACATGTCCCCTGGGGCAGGACCCGGGTCCCCAACACTTTTAGGACAATAACTTGCATATTAGTCTTTAAAATGAGCACTTTCGATTTTAAACGTTCAAGTCCCATAGACTTTAACGGGGTTCTAAAGTTCACACAAACTTTTGATCTCTTGGCAGGTTCTGTTGCGAACCGAACGAGGGGGCTCATCCCTAGTTGCCACCAGTTGATCCCGACACATTTCAATTGTAAACAATATTTTTTAGGGAATATTTGGTGGAACTCACATAAGTAGAAAGACAAGATTATCAAGGTGTAAAGTTACTAAAGCCGATCTCAGAGAGGTCCCAAGTTAAGGCGATGGAGTCATAATCCAACACGGGTCAGAGGGATTGCTTACTTCTGCCCAATCCAGCGAAAAATTATAATTGAATATACAGGGTTGATTTAGCCATGACACAATGTCTAAAATAATTAGCAAACCTCTGCAAAGCACAGTGGAAGCTTTAAATATAAAGTCCAAACTTTTATTATGTTTTGAAAAGGGTAGGGAATGATTAAAACGCCAATAATTTTTTTTGCCAATTGTGTCCTATTGAGGATATTTTCCATAATTTCCAGTCCTATAGACAGAAATGAAAGTAAGAGGACATTTCTCCAAAGTGAAGAAAAATCTTTTTGTAGACAGTAGTCAATGCAACATCTTTCCCCACTGAATTCCTCCTTCTATTTACTTTCACGCTCAGGCTCAAGACTACAGTATGGTCGCCAGGATAAACAGATCTCCCCAGCAGGAACATAGGCAGTAATAAAAAACCTGAGAGGTCCCCACCTTCTGTGCCTATCAAAAAAATATGGCTTAGTTTTGAAGGGAATTTATAATTCACCTTACTGGACAAATCTAATCTACTGAGCTTAAAGTGATTTTAAAACCCAACTTCTCTTATTGGATATCTTTTGGCCTATTAAATATACAACTGAAAATGTTTTGTTATATATGTTTAATAAGTGTAACTATTATTTGTTGATTATTTCAGAAAGTCAGAGCTGTCCTGTGCACATCTCTCATTTTATTCAAGAGAATTATATAGGGGAGGGTTTGAATGGTTTAGTAAAAGACAACTGGGGAGTCTAACAAAACTCAGTCCACATACTGTACACATTGTGTGTTTTTAGTGCACAACAAGATTTGAGCTGGTCATAGTCAGGGGTGATCTGTGCAGCGGTGGGGGCAGTTACAAGCACCGATCTCACTGTCAGTGCCACCTATGAGTGCCCATCAGTGTTGCATATTAGTGCCACTGTCACATGCCATTAAAAAAAAGTATCGGCTAGTATTTGAAAAAAAAGTAGCGTTACTTGGTTTTAAAAAAGTGGTATCAGTGCAACCCTACTGATTATGATGATGGGGGAATCGGGTGAAAATCAAATAATTTATGGCTCGCCTTAAGAGCTGAGTGAACTTCTGGCAGTCTAAAGCCCTGTACACACGATCGGGTTGTCCGATGAAAACAGACCAATGGACTGTTTTCATTGGACAAACCAATCGTGTGTGGGCCCCATCGGTTTGTTTTCCATCTGTGAAAAAAAATAGAACATGTTTTAATTTTTTTCTAATGGATAAAAAAAAAATGATCGTCTGTGAGCTAGTCCATCGGTCAAAAATCCATGCATGCTCAGGATCAAGTCGACGCATGCTCGGAAGCACTGAACTTAATTTTTCTCAGCATGTCGTAATGTTTTACGTCACCGCGTTTTGGCACGGTCAGATTTTTGACTGATAGATTCCATTAGATATCCGATCGTGTGTACAAGGCTTAACAGGTATAATTCTGGGGAAATGTACATATATTCAGATGTGTGGTTTTATTTTGCCCTAAGCAAAATTAGCTTTGTTTTATCTTGCCCTGACATACACTTTAGGCAGAAGATACTTAACTTTCATTTGCTCACCAGCTGCTCTGATCTGCAGCAGCTCTCTTCTTACTAGAAACATCCAAAAATGTATAAACATATGATGTTCCTCCAGCCACATTACAATGCAGTACACGAGAGGGAGTGAATCTTAAGTACACAATGCTTACACTCTATTTAGTAAAGTGAACCTGTTATTTTGGCTATTATGTAAGACAGACGTACTTGGCATTTATTATTCCAATTAATATGTTGGCTAATGCATTTAAGCCAGTCTATAGTACTTCTAAATGAGAACAATAAGCAATCAGCGGGGAAAAAAAAAAAACTACTAGGATAATTTACTTTGTCAAGCTTAAGTAGCAAAACAGTTCTAAAATATATCTATTTGCATCTGGACGAAAAAAGGAAATCCACAGACACAGCAGAAAATCAAATAATGAAGCCTATTTACTGGCTTAGCTCCAAGAGGAAAACTCCTCAGGGAAATAATGCCCATTTACAGATCTTATTGATTTTGTATAAAATGAAGTCTAGGCTGTCGGAAGAGTTTAAAAGAGCTGAAATATACAGCAAAATGACCAGTGTATTCTCCAATAGGAGAGAGAAGGATGCAAGTCACTTGCAATAAGACATGCCGTTTTCATTAATACTATGGGTTTTAATAGAAAGGTTTTAGTTGTCAAATATTATACATTTTATTAGCGTGGTGTAGAGTATATTAACCACTTTCCTACAGGGCACTTTCACCCCCTTTGTGCCTAGACCAATTTTCAGCTTTCAGCGCTCTCACACTTTGAATGGCAATTACTCAGTCATGCAACACTGTACCCAAATGAAATTTGTGTCCTTTTTAAAAAAAAATCACACAAATAGAGCTTTCTTTTGGTGGTATTTAATCACTAAAATTGGTCCAGGCAACAGTCAGCAGGCAGGGATGTGCTTAGCGACAACAATAGTAATTATCCAGGCAGCAGGCAGGAATATTGACTATAGTCAGCACAAGCATATTGTCAGCACAGCCAAAGCATTTGTCCATAGAATTGTCCAGGCAGAGACAGCGAGCACAGCCATGATATTGGTCCTAGTACACCGTTACCTGCCTGCACTCATTATTGTACCACACTCCATTCCTTCATAAACATACTGCCTCTTGCTACAGCTAATTATTTCCATAATCCAGGTAGCAGCCAGAGGTGTGGTCAGTTTATGCAGCTGGCAGAGGCATGATGGCAGTAAGGCAGCAGCAGGCTGAGGTCCGCAATCATGTAAGACCTGTGCACAGGGGCACACTGGTAGAGGCTTCACCCACCCAAATCTCTATGAAGTCTCCAGACTCCAGACCCTAATCTGGAAATTAAGAAAACCTAGAGACAACAAAAAAAAAGTTTTCTCCATCCGGAAAAACATTTCTGGAGCCCCTCACATGTGAAACCCCTGTGTACTACAGTAGCAGGGCAACAGAACAGTCCAAGCGGTAGGCAAAAGCATAGTCCATAAAACAGGCCATGGTCAATTCACGTGCAAGCAGTCCAAGCAGTAGGCAGAAGCATAGTTGATAAAACAGGCCAGGGTCAGTTCATGTGGAAGCAGTCCAAACTGTAGGCAGAGGCATAGTCAAAAAACAGGCCAGGGTCAGTTCACATGGAAGGCACTGGCATGGTTATTTGAGCAAGCATGGGAAATGGTCAGCACAGATGATGAAAATGGCAAATGGGGAAATGGTTAAGAATATGGGCTAATATTTTAGGAATGTGTAATACAGTCAGAAGCATTCACTAGTGCAAAGGTTGGATTCAGAGGGACACTGGGAACAATGGTAGCTGGTATCTCTTCAAAATCCTTTTTTTCTGCATACTCAACGGCGCGGATTCACATACAGTACCTCGGCGCATATATATGCCGCCATAGCGTATCTTCTTTAGGCTACGCCGGCACAACACAGAGAGGGAAGCATGAAATTCACAAAGCAAATGCTCCCAACTCTGCGCCGGCGTATTGTATATTCGTAGGCGTAAGGCAGCGTAAGTGGAAGTGGGCTGGAAGTGGGTGTGACACATGGTAATAAAGCTACGTAAACAACGTAAAATACGACGCAAGTACGTTCGTGAATCGCCGTATTTGCCTAATTTGCATATTTAAATAGGAAATCAATGGGAGCGCCAGATGCGTGCAGCGTAACTATGCACCCACTAAGGCGTATCTTAGTTCTGTGGGCATGGCGCACAGATACGACGGCACATATTTACACTTACGCAGCATATCTAGAGATACGTCTGGGTAAGTGCTTTGTGAATCGACCTGCTTCAGATGGTGGAATGTTGTCCGGGATGTGGCACTCATGAAGTCGGCTAACAGCATCAGAGCGAAGGTTTTCTGGGGGGGTCTTTGTTGGTAGACGAGGGACGTGACAACTTCTTTGATGAATTTTAGGAAGTGGATTTGGTGTGAATTATGTAGGAATTATAAATGACCAAATTAAATAAATAGAGTGCTACTGTCTTGTACCAGAAACGTGACCTCCTTATTGAAAAATAGGGCGGAATCATTTAGTAGTTGAAATCCACCCCCCATGTAGGGATTGTAATCTTGTACACATGTTGGCTTTTCAATGGAACCTTGTCTTCTCTGAACTTCAACTGTAGTGTCATCATGGATGGTGGACATCATGTACACATTCTTGGTATCCTTCCACCTCAAGGCCAGCACTTTGTTGCATCTCAAAGTTGCTCTTTCTCCCCTTCGCAGTTTTTTACAGTATTTACTATGGCTTGTGGGAAGCCCTTCTTATTCTTCCTGGAGGTTCTACAGGCCAGGGTTTCTGAAAGATATAGGCGTTTGAAAAGGAGCAGGCTGGTGTAGAAGTTATCCAGGTATATGTGGTAACCTTGAGCATTGGGTATGCCAGGTCCTATACAATTATACCAGTTGTGCCAATGTAGGCCAGGCACTCGGGGGGCTGGAGATGGGAATCTCTTCCTTTGTAAATGCGGAGCGCATACAGATATTGTGTGACTATTGCAAAGCTTATAAAATTTCACTCCATATTTGGCCTTTTTTCTAGGAATGTATTATGTTATTCCTAGCCGACCTGAAAAGGGTACCAGGGACTCATCTGCTGTGTCCCCATATGCTCGTCCGTAGTGGTGAACTCATACGTAGGCCACGCCCACATATGTAAACGGTGTTTGCATTACCTCTCGTAAGAGCAAGTGCAATAATTCTAGCACTAGACCTCTAGTAACTCTAAATTGGTAACCTGTAAACATTTTTATTAGGGCTGTTACTGATCAAAATGTTTGTGTTTGATTAATTGATATTTTTTTTAATCGATTAATCGACTAATTTCGATTAATTATACCGCACATCCAGATCCAACTTCTTTTAGCTGATCTCCTCCTTGCAGGCTGATTCCTAGTGCAGCTACCAACCACTGGAATAATGGATAGCAGGATACAAAAAACACACAAAGGCAGCGCTCGATGGGAATAGCATTAAAACTTTTATAGTCTTCAGGTAGGTAACCAAATAAATATTGCACTGGAATTAAAATTGATGTAGCTACATAAACTGTAAAAATGGTGCAATAATGGAGTAATACCAAACGGTAGCAAAAGCACTCATAAAATCATGTAGCCAAGTATGATACTGGTATAAAAATGTGTACAACGATACCACTGCTGAATCCAGATGAGGAGAGGTTAACATCAGTCCGTCGGTATGTAGATGTCTTGTGAAGGAAAATATCACAACTCCCAGTGGATGGCTGTAGAATCCCAGGTTGATAGAGGGAAGTGATATAGAAGTGATATAGAGGGAAGTGTAACAGCCCTTGCGTGTGGCAGATAGTAAGGTCCCGCCGGCATGCAGATATAAAGACACAGCAAAGGAGCCCTTCAGATGGACACGGCAAGCCCCGCCGGTGTCTGTGACGTCACCGGAACTCCGACAGAACTCCCTGAAGACCCGGAAGCCAGCGGAGAGGTAAGTACCAATCAAAAGAATTTTGATCGATCAAAAATATCGAAGAGCCATAATTGGCCAAAGCCTGCGTGGCTTTGGCCAATTATGGCTCAGGGCTTTAGCACACGCCCCACACTGCTGGGCGGCCTCGTGTAGTGTGTTCCGGCTTGTTAATGAAAGCAGTCAGAGAGACAGAGAGATTGTCTTTTTAGATAGCTAGATAGAGCAGGCAGGCAGGCTAGTCAGTTTAGCTTAATTTACAGTGTGTAGAGGATATATATACATCCCTAGGAGTTGTACATATATTTATACACTGTATAGCTTAGATAGATCAGTTCTTCCTAATTTACTGGCAGGCAGGTGATTGTGCTATTTAAAGACTCTATCACAGGTATAGACACCCAGCAGGTACAATATTTAAAGGAATTTTTTTTATTTTTTTATTTAAGCATCAATAAAATCACTGCTCCTGGAGCAGTGATTTTAATGATGCTTAACTTAAAAAAAAAAAAAAAAAAGAAAAATTCCTTTAAATATTGTACCTGCTGGGTGTCTATAGTTTGCCTGTGAAAACCTCTTTGAGAACCCGGGTCTTGCCCGAGGGAACATCAATGGAAAAAAAAGTTTTAAAAACGTTAATTTTTTCAGGAGTCCTGCTCCTGAAAAAACGACAGTTTTTTAAACTTTTTTCCATTGATACATGTTCCCTGGGGCAAGACCCAGGTTCTGAAAGACGTTTTCCAACAATAACTTGAATATTGGTCTTTAAAATGAGCGTTTTTGAATTCGAATGTTCGAGTCCCATAGACTTCAATGGGGTTCTAAATGTTCACGCGAACGGTCGGTCTGTTCGATGGTTCTGGTGCGAACCGAACGCGGGGGTGTTTGGCTCATCCCTAATGTCAAGTAAAACTAAAAGCTTTCTTAAACTTTATATTCACATGCATTTACATTGTGGAGGGATTTTTTAAAATGATATGACTTTAAAACAGATCATTGTACGATCACTGGAATGTTTGTACAGATGATACACTGCTTATTAGATATATTTTATAAGTTCTTTATTGGGGGGCCAATTTTGCTTCCTAAAATGCAATTTTCAATAGTTTTTTATTCAAGACGGGCTATTTTGCTTTAGCACCAAATGCTATCTCCTGGCAGCCCTTTAGGTGGGCTTTGGGCCTGGGAGGTGGCAGGGCCTCTATAATGCGATTGACTCTTACAGCGGTCACTCAAGAGACCTTACTGCTGATCAGCACGCTCTCAAGACACAACATCAGGCAGCCAAAGATGTGAGGCGGCTTGGCATTAAATATAACTTTTCTTGCGGATACACATGCCGACACACCCGGTTTGCATTATCTGTGATGATCCATAATATGCATACAACATGGGTGTGGTGTGGGTTGGTGGAGGATGAGCAAGGGGTATAAGAATAACTTGCTCATATAGCCCCTCTTTTACCTTTACACATCCTACCCCCCCCCCCCCCAACAAAAAAAAACAGGGCAAATTGACAGTTTCTGTTTTCTACATTTCACAATTCATCAGCTGCCTTTCAACCACTTGAAAAAATATAGAAGACCAAGGTGTCCGCTGGATGTATCCACCCAGGTGTACTTCCGGTTTTCAGCTAAATATGATGACTGGAGCCTTTGATATCTGTTTCCAGCACTTCCTCCTATTTAGGGGGGCTGGAAAGGTATAGCCACACTGAAATTTCTTTCCAGATGGAGTATGGGAATCTGCTATCCACAAAGATGGGTATGATCAAGGGTGACCCCCGCTGAATTTGTATTTTTTTTTAAAGAATATATTGTCTCATGTTGTGCCCATAAAATATGCAATTTTATTATTGAGTTGTTTTCAACTCATTTAATCTTTTTCTATAATATTGGATGTTGGTACAGTGGGGGTCTTCCTTTTTTGGAAGAATAGTCAAATATTCCTGTAACGAAATGACCCGTGACAACCAAAGACTTTGGAAGGATGAGAGATACTCCTGTGCTGGTGGCACTAATAACTCCTGGGTCTAAGTCCACCCTGTGCCCTTTTGGGTGTAGGGTGACCAATAGGATCAAAATTAATGTATTACATGAGATGGGACATTAATAATAATTCATGTTTGCAGGATGTCTTGAGATATCACAAGTTGTTGGCTATTCAATGTGGGCACACATGCTTTTGAAAGGTGTTAATTGCGTCTACTCCTAGACATTACATTGTATAAAGGTGTTAATTCAGGTCTGCTGCTAGACCTTTCAATTGTCTGATAACACGGTTTAAAGCCTATTGATGCCTAGGTGTCAAGACCCTTTAGAGACAGTACGTCTGTCTAGATATGTGGATTGAGGTCAAGGCATTGTGTAATTTTATTTTGGAATGTGATAGATCTCGTCAGTATCTGTGCCGAAATGTCTGCTAGAGAATTAGCCATAGTGTGTGAATAGGGGGGTGGAGATTTCATTGTCCTGTGATTAACTGTAACATGCTGTACTAGATATAAGCAAGCTAAGAAACCAATAAAGGGTTCATTCATTTGGAAACCAGAAGATAGAGCAGTCAGTCTCATTTTCTGGGGAATTGATATGGATTGTGTATGTAGGATTGTCGCAATGTGTCGGATAAGCTTGTCGTGGGTGGATGGAAGGTCGTAAACGGTGGTGACCGTTACATTGGTGGCACAGCAGTGGGATGATTCCATCTTCAGAAGGACATCTACAAGGGCACAGGACAATGGAGACGCTGTATGAACGGATGAAGCTCTCTTCCCTCATGGACTTACTGGAGAGCCAGGGCAGACCGGCCAGCAACCGTAAGAAAAGGGACATTATCGCAGAACTTGTCGAAATGGATAGAGCTAAGAGGCCCAGCGTAACAGGCAGGACACCTGAGGAAGATTTGTTTGATCGGGCTGTTAAACGTGGACTGGCACAATATGGTCCTAATCCTCCACCGGAGATCATAGACCGGGTTATAGCGGCTGTAGATGCCACCTTGCGACAGCGAAGAAGTGCTGCAGCAGCTGAAGTCACAGCAGCACCACCTGAAGAGAGAGGAGAGGTGCAGATACCAGTCTCCACGGAAGAGGAATTCCAAAGGAAGTTACAAGAGATGCGGATACAGCACAGAGGAGCAGTATCAGAGGAGGTCCTGCTGGGATGGTCGGATGTGATTCGGTGCCAACTCTGGAAGGAAGCGCTAGCTCTGGAGCAGCAACACCAAGGAAAGGTCCTGCCCTCCATCTATGCAAGGTACCGGCCTGCAGTATGACGTACGAATGCCGTTGTTGGGGGAACAACCGAAGCAGGAGTGGATAGCAGAGTTAAGCAGGCTGATCCGGGCAGAGATGCAGCTGGACGAGAGCTACAGAGCCCTCCGGTGGTATGTAGCCCAAGAGTGCCCCTGGTCAGCGGATGACAGCCCCACAGAAGGCTATGACTATGATGTCCTGGGATTGTTGTATTGGAGGATGTCCAGTGATCCCGACTTTGGGGCTGATCGGGAGTGGCGCTTGGAGGACATAATGGAGCACAGAGAGGAAAAATTGAATATCTCGGGAGGCCACTGGTTGCAGGAAGATTTGGAATGTCTGGCCATTCAGGAATGGGATTTGGAAATCGCCTACAGACAGCTGCTAGACTCGGTTCAGCAGCAGGGTGGGGCTCCCGTTGCCTGGGACTATGAGGAAATTTCAGATGACAACTATGAAATCCAGGCTGATGAATCGGCAGTGGAAAATATGGAGATTGCCATCCCTAAAGCCAAAGCAGATGGTGTGGAGTTCCAGGGAGCCGGGGCGGTTGGCCCCTCTCTCCAGCAACAAGCTGAGGTGGTAAAGCTTTTACCCCCAGCTGAATCACTGGCAACAGAGCAGAGTGCCCCAGGCCTCTGCTCCCAACTAGCAGGAGAGGGAGTCCCTGTGGTAGTGGATGGGACTGTGGTCTCCACTCGCAGCAACCCAGCGGAAGAGCTGGCAATAGAACAGAGGGTCACGGACCTCTGCTCTCCACTAATGGAAAAGGGGGTCCCTGTGGTAGTGGATGGGACTTCAGTCTCCACTGACACAACCCCAGAAAATGGTGCGACACTGAAACAGGAGGATGTCGGCTTTGCTTTGCAAGCACCGGGGGTTTTTCACCTAGCACCAGTGGATGGGACTTCAGTCTCCACTGGTATACCCCAGGAAGGGGGGGCAGTTGGCCCAGACCCCCAACAGCATGATGGACTGAGCCCAGTCCAGGCCTCTCCCCAGCGGCAGGCATGTTCTCTGAGAGAGGCAGAGGTTGGCGGGGTGAGTAATGCTTAGTTTGGAGCCATTTATTTGGGGTACAGTATGGATACCAGCATTGGAGGACTGGAACTACTGACTGACTTCGGAGTGAACCCGTTTGGGGTTCCCTCCTGTGTCCGTCTCCCACCGAAAGGGGAGAGATATAACGGAATGACCTGTGACAACCAAAGACTTTGGAAGGATGAGAGATACTCCTGTGCCGGCGGCACTCATAACTCCTGGGTCTAAGTCCACCCTGTGCCCTTTTGGGTGTAGGGTGGCTAATAGGATCATAATTCATGTATTACATGAGATGGGACATTAATAATAATTCATGTTTGCAGGATGTCTTGAGATATCACAAGTTGTTGGCTATTCAATGTGGGCACACATGCTTTTGAAAGGTGTTAATTGCGTCTACTCCTAGACATTACATTGTATAAAGGTGTTAATTCAGTTTTGCTGCTAGACCTTTCAATTGTCTGATAACACGGTTTAAAGCCTATTGATGCCCAGGTGTCAAGACCCTTTAGAGACAGTACGTCTGTCTAGATATGTGGATTTAGGTCAAGGCATTGTGTAATTGTATTTTGGAATGTGATAGATCTCGTCAGTATCGGTGCCGAAATGTCTGCTAGAGAATTAGCCATAGTGTGTAAATAGGGGGGTGGAGATTGCATTGTCCTGTGATTAACTGTAACATGCTGTACTAGATATAAGCAAGCTAAGAAACCAATAAAGTATTCATTCATTTGGAAACAAGTACAGAGCGCAGTCTCGTCTTGATTCTGGAAAATTGAATGGTTCGTGTATGCAGGATTGTCGCAGTGTGTCGGATAAGCTTGTCGTGGTTGGATGGAAGGTCGTAAACGGTGGTGACCGTTACAATTCCCATAAACACGTTCCTAAACCTTGTGGACAGCTTTCCCAGAAGAGTTGAAGCTGTTATAGCTGCAAAGGGTGGGCCAACTCGATATTGAACCCTACAGACTAAGATTGGGATGCCATTAAAGTTCATGTGCATTTAAAGGCAGGCGTCCAAATACCTGTGGTAATATAGTGTATATGCTACACTTTCTGGCTAATAAACCTGCATAACTTTTTTTTTTTAGCTCCAGGCTCCCTTCAGCTGCTAACTGAGGATGGTCACGGCAAGGTGTCACAGAGATGCTGTCAAAGGGAGGTGGGTGCTGTTAAAGGGTAATAGTTTGACTGATGCAACCAATGAGTAGCTGCCTGAACACTCGTTCAACCCATTGTCAAAGAATATCCATACCATTGCTACTATGTTTAGGTGAATATTTAGGTAGAGGGAATTTTGAGCTTTTATTTGAAGTTTTGGTTATAGGTTTTTTGCACACAATATAGTATCCAGTAACACAACCCCTAAGTGTAAGGTCATTTTCAATTTGTGACAAGAGCTTATTGATGGCTAGATGTTTAGGCCAAATTTATCAGGATCAGTATGCTCTAGGTAATTTGCGATTTAAGCCTTGTACACATGGGCCTAATTCCGGGCGACATCGGCCAGTTCAATAAAAAACATCCTACAATTAGCCCATGTGTACGGCAGCCAGTCGGACAGAAGCCAGATGTTTGGCCGGGTTCCGTCAGACGAGCATGCTGGAAAATTAGCAGCCAACCAGCTCACGATCAGCGCTCTCAACCAATGGCTGTGAGCAGTGACTGGAGTGTTTTGGCAGGGGGGGGGGGCACAATCCCCCTGTCAGAACACAAACGCACAGCAGGAAAGATAGCTGCACTAACATCGGTTTGTTAGTACAGTGGCTCCGACCTTAGCTGTCAGGTTTTTTTCGTTCAACCTGCTGGGTTTACTAGGCTTAACTCTAAGGCCGCATACACACGATCGAATATATCTGCTGAAACTGGTCCGCAGACCAGTTTCAGCGGACAGATTCGATCGTGTGTATGGGCTAGCAGACAGGTTTCCAGCAGACAAAAGTTTCAAAGCATGCTTTAAAACTTGTCTGCTGGAAACCCGTCTGTCCGACATGTCCGCTGGTTAGTACGCCTAACCAGCGGACATAAATCCCCGCATGCGCCGAATGGATTCGACGCATGCGTGGAAGTATTTTACTTCCTGGCTCGGTAACGTGGCGGCGTCAACGTCACCGCCACGTCACCACGCTGTCCTTCCGCGGGGATTTGGGTTTGATCGTGTGTACACACATCAGGCCAAAATCTCCAGGAGACATATCCGATGAAATCGGTCTGTCGGACCGTTTTCATCGGATAAATCTCCTCGTGTGTATGCGGCCTAACACTAATTTGCCTAGCTAAATAACTGTACTTTTTCAAGTGTTCTGTCCTCAAGTTTTAGTAAATTTCTGCTGAGCACATTTCTATAACGATTGCTCTGGACACTTAAAGGGTAACTCCACTTTGGTGGGGAAAAAAATTGCAAATAAAAAAATAAGAATAATATAGCACATACAATTGCAACACAAGTTATATTGTAATAAATGCTAATAAAAATTACCTTGCATTTTTAATATCTGCAGTGCTGTATCTTTCTGTAAAATGCAATGCAATATGGCTACCTGGCTACAGATTGTGTACATAATGGTTAGCTTCCTGATTTTCCTAGAAATCTGCACTAAGATCCAAATCAGATTTCAGGCATCCCCTGCAACAAAATTAGATTTTTTTGATGAGATATTCCCAATTGGAAATGGTGTCTAAATGAACGCAGACCCTGCCACTTTCCTCATTATGCTTATTGGTCCAGTTCATTAGTGCAGATCTGGAAGGGGTTAAAGTCCTTACCATTGGTGCTTTTGGTCCACTGTATATCCTGAAGCTCCGCACTGTGCTGAGCAAAGCCCTGCCTAAAGCAGCTAAACTTCCATCAGACATTACTTATAACACTGAATATGACAATGAAGAACATATTGAAGTTGATTTACTAAAACTGGAGAGTGCAAAATCTAGTGCAGCTTTGCATAGAAGCCAATCAGCTTCAATTTTTTTTGTCAAAACTTAAAGGGGTTGTAAAGGTAAATGTTTTTTCACCTTAATGCATCCTATGCATCTGACGTTACCGGCCCCCCTGAACCCCCGTTTAACTTACCTGACCCCTCGAAAGTCCCGCACAAGTCCATGTGATCCTCTTTGGTTCCCAGCCTGGTCGTTGATTGGCTAGGCTGGACGGATTGATAGCAGCGCAGCCATTGGCTAGCGCTGCTGTGAATCACAGCGGATGACGCGGCGCGCCGGGGGGCTATGCCCGCCGCTGTATCACGGTAACACGCTCGCAAAAGCTTTCCACCATGCGAGCTCGCTCGCATGAAGGTGGAAAGCTTTTGCTAGGAGGAGCCGAGACAGCCGATGAGGGACCCCAGAAGACAGGATTAGGGGACACTCTGTGCAAAACGAGCTGCACAGTGGAGGTAAGTATAACATGTTTGTTATTTAAAAAAAAAAAAACTTTGCTTTAGTGTTCCTTTAATCCAGGGGTCTCCAAACTTTTCAAACAAAGGGCCACTTTACTGTCCTTCAGACTTTAGGAGGGCCGGATTGTGGCAAGTGGCAGGGGGCAGAAAATTTCCCGGACCCAGCTCCAGTGAGAATAAATGTGGCCTCAGGGTTGGTGGTCAGGAGGAGGAGGAGTAGGGCCCCTATCAGTAGAAGGAATAGTATCCCATCATTGATAATAGTAGAAGAAATAGTACCCCATATTAGTGGGAGAAATAGTGCCCCATATCAGTGGGAGGAATAGTGCTCCATATCAGTGGGAGGAATAGTGCTCCATATCAGTGGGAGGAATAGTGCTCCATATCAGTGGGAGGAATAGTGCTCCATATCAGTGGGAGGAATAGTGCTCCATATCAGTGGGAGGAATAGTGCCCCATATCAGTGGGAGGAATAGTGCCCCATATCAGTGGGAGGAATAGTGCCCCATATCAGTGGGAGGAATAGTGCCCCAAGGGCCTTAAAAGGGCTAGCAAAGGGCCACATCTGGCCCTCGGGCCGCAGTTTGGAGACCCCTGCTTTAATCAAACAAGCCGAAGTTAGAAGCTGATTGGCTACCATGCACAGCTTCACCAGATTTTGCATCCTCCAGTTTTTGTAAACCAACCCCTATACTATAATGGTATGTTAGAAGTTATGTTTCCCTTTCACAATCACTGGTGTTGATTTATTAAAGAAGTAGCGTATGGTCAATTTTATCTTAGTAAATAATCTGAAATAAGGTGAAAATGTACTTTGCTAAAAATACCCATGTACAAAGAAAATAAAAAATGTTTTGTTTTTTGCTTGCGAATAACTGATTTAAGTTAGCATTATTTCACCCTGTTCACTAAGCACACATTCCCATAGCTTAGTAAATGAGGTGGAGTTGTGTTGACATCAATCCTCTGATTATGTTTGAGTATAAATGCAATTTTTTTTCTTTCTTGGGTATTCCTTGTGAATTTTAACTTTTTTTTTTACCAAATGTACTTAGATAAATAAAAATTTATGTTATAGGCAACTGTGCTATGGTTCATTTAGGGAACCATGAATGCCAACATGTACCGTAACATACTGAAGCAGTGCATGACTCCATCCCTTCAGAGACTGGGCTACAGGGCAGTATTCCAACAAGATAACGACCCCAAAGTAAAACACACCTCCAAGACGACCACTACCTTGCAGAAGCAGAGCGTAAAGGTGATGGACTGGCCAAGCATGTCTCCAGACCTAAACCCTATTGAGCACTTCTGTTGCCAGGAGTTTAGACATTAATGGCTGTGTGTTGAATTATTTTAAAGGAAAGCAAATATACACTGTTATACAAGCTGCACGCTCACTACTTTACATTGTAGCAAAGTGTAATTTCTTCAGTGTTGTCACATGAAAAGATAGAATAAAATATTTACAAAAATGTGAGGGGTGTACTCACTTTTGTGAGATACTGTATACATTGATTAAATTGAAGCCTCTTGAGGTAAACACAAAAGCAAACAAGCATAAAAGTACCATCATCCTAAATGTCAATAGAATAAATCAAATATAACTGGGACCCCAAAGGTAACCCAGAAATAATTTGGAAAAAAGGGGGGGAGTGGGCGGCTGGACTATAGCTGTATGGTCCACACACACCGGATCCTGTGGACCATACAGTGCGTTCTACCGACCACTGGTTTTCAACTCCATGCACCTAGTGTGGGATCTTTATCAAACACCCACGCCAGCTACGCTTTATCCTTGATCCATTAATATGGTTCACAGGTCCTTACCCTTTTATTATTTTTTACACAGCTCTTTTTAGGATAGCCCATATTGTGGCTCCCTTTACTTTCCATCCGTTCTTGAGAGGCTACCTCCCTCCAATTGCGGTTCATAGCCTTCGGTGGTCTCCTTTAAACAGTGCAGACTACCTCTCCTGATGAAGCAACTAATGTTGCGAAACTAGTCGAGATTGAGATTCAACGGGCATGACCACACCCTCCTCACCGTTTCCCCTCGCCTAGGGTTGATTTAACACCTCGGTGACCTGGTTTGGCATGCACTGTGTCACATTTTTAATATTGTTTTTGTTTGTTCGTTTTTTATAATCTAATAACGTGTGTCCTACTTGTTCATTATAATAAACAAATGTAATTTTCTACCTCAGTTCATGTTCCCTTGTATCTTCTTGTACCTAGTACCGCTATAGTCCAGCCGCCCACTCCCCCCCTTTTTTCCAAATTATTTCTGGGTTACCTTTGGGGTCCCAGTTATATTTGATTTATTCTAGATACTGTATACACATCTCTTGACTATGTGCAGCTGCTGGGCAGGGAATGCCTCCACTGCCTATGATTGGCTGTCGGCTTTGACAGCTTTCTGCCAAAACAGCTCAGGTGGGTTCAGACTTATGTTCAAACCCGCCTGCACTTATTTCTACTCTAATGTGACTGGAATAGAAAAATGACTGACAAATGTCCAAGAATTATATTTTACCAAAAAGTACATTTTTCATTATGTGACCATTTGAAGAATGTGGGGTCTTTGTATTTCGCTGTCAATGAAACAGCTTCTGCATTTGTCATTGATTGTAAACCATGGAAAAGTTTTTGAGAGGAAAAATAAGATCAAGTTCTTTTATTTCTTTAAAAGTCTAGTTTTTATCAGAATTCTTTTAAAACTCTTAATTGCTTTTTCTGGTATCTGTGTGCTGGCTTACTGCACCTTACATTGTGTAGGTGCTCCCCAGAGACTCATAGGTCATGGCCTCATCAGTACCCTGCTGAGACCTTTATCAGTAGCAAGCACTGAGTTCCCTGATTGGATTAAAGATTGATTATATACTAATCACAGCATCAAGATAGGCAGGCAGACTGCTTGTGGTCAATTGGAGCCAGCAATCAGTGCTGGGATAATGAGATGCATGCTGCTGGCATATAGAAAAAGATGTGTGAACACAGAAAATGCACATTCACATTAAAAACATGTTTTTTTTTCCATATGTATTCTAAATAAATCAAACTATCCTGCTATGGTCGAATATGTTTTATTTTGAAAACATCTTAATCTCATCTGAGGGAGTCTACAAAATGGTAAAAAAAAAATACAAACAGATCTCGCTATGTGGCCAGCATGGATTATGAAGTTTTGGCTTTGTTCAGATCCTCATGTCTGCAACTTTTTTTCAGGCGACAGGCGTTCGGCGTCTTTTCTCTAAAAATGATCGTCGCGCGAGCGTTTTGCCGCTCTCTAAGAGGTAAGAATGTATTTTTAAAAAACCCAGTTCAGTTCAGTTGTGTAAAGGAACCAAATTAAACTGATGAATTTACTAAATGTGGAATATGTCTATTGCAACACTAATATACAGTACTAGACATAAAAAACTGCAGAACAGTCATTTTACTAATAACCTTACTTTTATAGTCTTAGACAGGCCATGTTCAAACTGTTAGAAAGAATATATAAGCAGCACTCAAAAATCTTATGAAGTGCAAAAGGCACCTCCTAAAAATGCGTCATGTACTGTATCAAACAACCAAGTTGCGCAATAAAGTGCAAGCCTGACAATGTGCAAAAGGTGGAGCTATTCTTCAAGTCCAGACTCATCCATCTTATCAACCGTTCAGTGCCTTCTACCCCTCTCTGCCAATCCCTCCACTGGCTCCTGTTCACCCGACAAATAAAACTGAAAATACTAACAACAAACTACAAAGCCATTTACAACTCAAGCCACTTCACCAACCTTGTATCAAACTATCACCCAAACCATCCTTTTTGCTCCTCCCAATGCCTCCCTTGTCTTCTCCTCCCATGTTCGTCTCCAAGACTTCCCCACAGCCTCTCCCATTCTCTGTAACTCTACCCCAATCTGTCCAGCGGCCTGTCTATTAAGGGCACATGGGTGCTGCCCCCTCTCTCCAGCCACCCCCCCTCTATGAATAATGAATAATGGGGTGTTTTTTGAACACCTGATTAGGGACAAAGGCTCTAATATGCTTCAAAAAAGGTGGACTTGGAGTGCAGAGCATTGTGCTCCCAGTCCACCCATGTGTGTTAGAAAAGCAAGTTAATATTTGCTCTTCTAAAGCTAAACCGCCTCTCAAACATAGCTATGATTAAGCACTAATTTATAGTGCGAAACGCGTCACTGTTTTACTCCCGTGTTGTGTGTTGTGACTTGTAGTGCAGTTTTCCTTTTTTTAAATAAAGACAATCATCAAGGTTTTTTGGAGTGCGGCTGTCCATATTTTATTTTTCCATTTGTCATCTTCCGTCAAATTATGGATGTCAGCCTTCCATTTGTTATATAGATCCATCATTTTGGGCAGAGTTAAGGGAATCAGCTGAGAATAAAGTACCGACAGTGGTTTGATGAGGTCTTTAGAGAAGTTCTTTCTAAGGGGTCAGAAGTCAGTATTATGTTATGGAAAAATTGTGCATTAGCAGCATGACATAACTGTATAATCCAGAAAAAAACATATGATTGGGCAACTGGTAGCAGTTCACTAAAAGACAGGAGGGAGCCATGTGGCATAATATGTTTTAGTAGCATAATTCTGTGCCTGGCCGATATCGATGGGTCTGGAATTGTGCAAAAGTTGGGAAGGTTGGGGTATATGAAATGTAGTATCCTCCACTGCATACTAAGTCCTAGCTTGTTTCCACACAATTAGTGGCGTTTTTTTCCGGACATTAGCGCCATGGCTAAATCACGGTCTGTGGAAGGATACATTTCTAAGGGTGGCATAGGAGCCAGCAATGCAGCCTAAAGAGTAACAGCAGCAATGTCTCTAGGCTGCTCGAACCACCAGTGAACCGTCACATGGACAGCTGCCCAGTAGTATAGAAAAAGGTTTGGAAGAGCCAAAACTTGATCAAGCGGAAGATACAAGACCGATTTAGCAATTCTAGGAAGGTGTCCGTCCCATACAAAGAAGCTAATGGATATATCCAACTTGATCAAAAAAGATTTAGGTATAGGAACTGGGGTTTGACGAAAAAAAAATATAGTCAGAAACACATTTTTTTTAAGTTTACTCAAACTAAGGCGCTAAGGGGGAGAAATGTCCATGTGAAGCATTTGATAGTAAATGAGTAGAGCAGCGTAAGAAGGTTATTGGACACGTAACGTAAGATTACGTTGGTCTTCAATACCCAGATAACCAACATTTTGTCACAACTTTAAGTGGAGCAAAGGGAATTGTAGGGAGGGGTCCCGAGGTGAGAAGTCAGTATTATGTTATGGGAAAATTGTGCATTAGCAGCATGACATAACTGTATAATCCAGAAAAAACATATGATTGGGCAACTGGTAGCAGTTCACTAAAAGACAGGAGGGAGCCATGTGGCATAATATGTTTTAGTAGCATAATTCTGTGCCTGGCCAAGACTGAAGTGTCTAGAATTGTGCAAAAGTGGGGAAGGTTGGGGTATATGAAATGTAGTATCCTCCACTGCATACTAAGTCCTAGCTTTGGAAGAGCCAAAACTTGATCAAGCGGAAGATACAAGACCGACTTAGCAATTCTAGGAAGGTGTCCGTCCCATACAAAGAAGCTAATCGATATATCCAACTTGATCAAAAAAGATTTAGGTATAGGAACTGGGGTTTGACGAAAAAAATATAGTCAGAAACACAATTTTTTTAAGTTTACTCGAACTAAGGTGCTAAGGGGGAGAAATGTCCATGTGGAGCATTTGATTGTAAATGAGTAGAGCAGCGTAAGAAGGTTATTGGACACGTAACGTAAGATTACGTTGGACTTCAATACCCAGATAAACAACATTTTGTCACAACTTTAAGTGGAGCACAGGGAATTGTAGGGAGGGTTCCCGAGGTGAGAAGGAACACCAAGGACTTATCCCAATTGACCCGGAAACTGGAAAAGGTGACATAGGTATCGATAATTGTCAGGGCGAAACAAAGGATAGAGTCAGACATTAGTACCTACTAAGACATTAGTGTACATTCATCAAGAAGCCAAAATAATGATAGGAACAAAAATTGTCCAAACCATTGTTACAACTAGGGAATAGAGGAGACAGTGAGGAAAATGAGAAAGGGAGAAAAAGAAGAACAAAAAAGAAGGGAGGGGAAACAAGACCTATTCTAAGGATAGGCCGGGGATCGTATCTTTCAAGTGATCTTCAATAATAGTTTTATGGGGCTACTAGGTATGGAGTTGCACCTTATCAAGCAAACATCTATGTCTGAGGTATCTCAGGCCAATTCTGACATTTCTCTCCTACATGTAAAAATCATCATTTATTTGCTAGAAAATTACATAGAACCCCAAAACATTATATATGCTTTTTTTAGCAAAGACCCTAGAGAATACAATGGCGGTCGTTGCAACTTTTTATCGCGCATGGTATTTGCACAGCAATTTTTCTAACGCGTTTTTTTGGAAATTAAACAGTTTTGTGCTTTAAAAAAAACCCAGTAAAGTTAGCCCAATGTTTTTGCATAATATGAAAGATGAAGTTACACCGAGTAAATAGATACCCAACATGTCACCCTTCAATATTGCACACGCTTGTGGAATGGCGCCAAACTTCGCTACTTAAAAATCCCCATAGGCGACGCTTTAAATGTTTTTACTGGTTACATCTTTTTAGCTGGAGAGGAGGTCTAGGGCCAAAATGATTGCTCTCGCTCTAACGTTCGCAGCGATACCTCACATGTGTGGTTTGAACACCGTTTTCATATGTGGGCGGGACTTGCGTGTGCGGTCGCGTCTGTATACGAGCACACGGGTACAGGGGCGATGTAATCTTTTTTTTTTTTATTGTTCATTTCAGGGAGTATTGCGCAGGGGTATTGCAGAGTATTGTGCCGGGGGTATTGCAGAGTATTGTGCCGGGGGTATTGCAGAGTATTGTGCTGGGGGTATTGCAGAGTATTGTGCCGGGGGTATTGCATAGTATTGTGACGGGGTATTGCAGAGTATTGTGCGGGGGTACTGCAGAGTATTGTGCGTGGGTACTGCAGGGTATTGTGCGTGGGTACTGCAGGGTATTGCGCGGTGGTACTGCAGGGTATTGAGCGGGGGTACTGCAGGGTGTTGCGCGGGGGTACTGCAGGGTATTGCGCAGGGGTACTGCAGGGTATTGCGCAGGGGGTACTGCAGAGTATGGCGCAGGGGGTATTGCAGAGTATGGCACAGGGGGTATTGCAGAGTATGGCGCAGGGGGTATTGCAGAGTATGGCGCAGGGGGTATTGCAGGGGTTAATGCACAGTATTGCAGGGGTTAATGCACAGTATTGCAGGGGTTAATGCAGGGACGGCTGAGCAGGGATGGGTGGATCTGTGACTGCAATAGTCACAGATCCATCCCACAGCGCTGCTGCCATCCGCGCTCCCCCTCTCACACTGTACCGCTCGGTACAGAGAGAGGAGGGAGGAACCGGCGTCATCAAATGACGCCGGTTTGTTTACGTGTGATCTCTCCGTCATTGGACGGAACGATCACATGGTAAACGGCCGCTATCAGCGGCAATTTACCGTGATCTGTGATCCCACGGACATTCCCGGGTGCACGCCCCAGGGGGCGCGTGGGAGAGCGATTCTGGGATCACGTTATATAACGTCATCCCAGAGTTAAGCGACCACCTTGCCGCCGTTATTTGACGGCGGCTGGTGGTTAAGTGGTTAAAAAAAGACCTGCGAAGAGCTATGGGAACAGTATATAGTAAATAAACAATACGTGTGTAGTGCCTATGTACCTTACAGTACTGGTGCTAGCTAAATTTATGTGTAGATCAGAGTGTACCTGTAGTTAAACTCTGATCCTGATTGTTAGTGAGTGAGTGAGTGAGTGAGTGAGTGAGTGAGTGAGTGAGTGAGTGAAAAACTTGTGTAGCGCTACACCTCCAAACTAAATCACTAAATGCTCTTATTCCATCCTTAGTAGCAAAATGCAGTCTCTGTCTCAGCTTGGCTGTGCTGTGAGTCCATTCTGCTGTACTGGGGTGTTCTTCCAGCCCGGTTCTGCAGGTGGCAGCAGTGGAGTCAAGGTTTGGGTGCTCTTTCCCATGGGGGTTTGTCCTCGCTGTGCATGCTGGGGAGGGGTATTTATGGGGAAGACACCATTGGTTCTGGGTCTTCTTCGTCCAGTGTGGCACCCACCGTTAGGGTGGCCACATCATGGCGCCCCGGTGTTATTGGCCTACCTGGCCGGGGCGTGCTTGTCACGTGGTTTTCCTGGTTCCGGGGCCATGCTGACCCGGAGCATCTGAACAGCGACGGTGATCCAGTGAGTGACTGGGTTCCCATTCTTGAAGATCCCAAGCTGTACTGCTGTTCGGTGGGGAGTCGGTCTGAGGAGCGCCATTGAGAGGCTGGCGGTCCAAAAGGGCCTGGATAAACCACCAGGGATCAAGGTAGCCGGACACCGATGGGATTGATCACCTGTTGGTCGGTACCTGGATGGCAAGTTGAAGGAGATCCAGACGTAACTCAATTAAGGAGGCATATAATTCAACCCAGAGGGGACCTGTGGCAGAGGTATCTTCTGAGGCTCATTGAGAGGGGTCTGTGGCAGAGACTTTCTCCCAAGTTCAAGTTCACCAAGGAGGGTCTGTGGCAGAGACTTCATTCTATAATTGTCCCAGTGATACTCTGGCTGCCAGGTCAGTGAGAGAGGCCTGTCCGGGTACACTAAACCCATTCCGGTGGGAGTGGTGAAAAGAAGTGTTACGTTTGGGAGCAGGACTGTTTTTCTATCATTACGCCTGATTCTCCTATCTTCTTCAGCTTTACTTTCCTCACCACAAGTTTACTGTTTTTAACCGGCTGGGTAATAAAGAGCACAGCAAAGAGCACCCGTCTGGACATTCCTTTACTTCTACCACATGCAATACGCATCATTCACCCCTAGGAATTTTGGAGGAGCCACAAGGTAACACGCCGCCCAAAAATCCAGCAGCTCCACTCGGGGTAATGCTACACGTGGTAGGATGGTAATTTTTAGCACATTTATTCTCCCAAACCACGTCAGAGGAAAACCCTGCCATTGCTTCAATTCCCGCAAAATGCCACCCAGTAGGGTACCATTAATAAAAGGGCTGTAGTTTTTTTATTTAAATAACAAACATGTCAGACTTATATCCATTGTGCAGTTTGTTTTGCACAGAGTGGCCCAGATCCAAATCTTCTGGGGGTTCCCTGGTGGTGCTATCTGCTCCTCCCTGCATCAGGAAATCCCCTAGGAGAAGCGCTCTCCCTGGGGGTTACCGTGTGGGTGTGCTCCCGAGTCCGGCTTTTGTGTCCATAGACATGCTGGACTTGGCACCGCCCCGGGCACCCTGATCATTGAATTGTATTGACAGCAGTGGGAGGCAATGGCTGCACTGCTATACATCTATCCAATCAAGAGCCAAAACAACGGGCAGACAATTAGAGCGCATCTCCACTGTGGGAACGAATGGGCTCAGTTGAGTAAAACGTGGGGGCTGGTCAGTGTTAATTATATTAAGTATTAAGGTAAAAAGTATTAAGGTAAAAAAAAACATGATTTAAATTAAATTGTAATGACTGTCTCAAAGACACAGACATACCCGACAGAATGTGTATGATTAGGAGTTCCAATTTATTATAGTTAATTTAAAAATGTGATAATAAGCCAAACTTATGTGTCTCCCCCATAAGCACAGGCAGAGAGATTTGTGGTGGCGTTAGTAAAAGAGGAGGTCATTGGCATATGCCGACAATTTGTGTTCTGCGTAACCTATATGGATCCCAGAAATGTCAGGATTGTTTCTAAATGTTCTAAGAGGGTTCCAGCACCAGAGTAAATAATAAAGGGGACAGTGGGCATCCATGTTGTGTCCCATTTCTATGGAACGGATTTGACAACATTCCATTTATTTTCACTCAAGCTTGGGGCTTACGATGCAAAGCCGTAATCCAGCCCATTGTTCGTTCTCTGAATGCTATCCCTTGAAGCACCTCCATCATTTATGTCGCATTGACCCTGTTGAAGGCTTTTTCTGCGTTCATCGACAACACTAGCATTTGCGAAGGCCATGCTCAGCCCAATGCAAAACATACAGGGCATGTATTGTATTGTCTCTGGCTTCAGGACCCCCTATGAAGCATGTTTGGTCTGGATGAATAAGGGTCATCACATGGTTCTGAAGACAGACAGCCGACACTTAGTGCTTTTAAATGAGACAAGGACAAGTCATGACAAGACAAGGACAAGGACAAAATGGATATGCTTTGTTCATATTTCATGTCTGAGGTTTACAACTACTTTCAGTTAGGAGATTGGCCTAGAGGAGGCCCTATTCCCAGGGTCTGTGTCTGGTTTGGACAGCAACACATTAAAGGCATCTGATATTAGAGAACCCAGTGGGAAAAATTGACGAGGCAGAGAAATTAGTATAGGTGCCAGCAGCTCTAAATAAAGAGAATATAATTCAACTAGAATCCCATCGACTAAAATTTATTTTACTATATTTCCTACTAAAAACACAGTTTTCATAAACATTTGCCCAAAAATTGTGCAATATAAAATTTAAGACTAACATCATTTGCATCTTTAGGTTTCCTGGTTTTAGAAAATGTATCAGTACATGTTTAACTCAATAGTGTATATTTTAGGTTGTGTTTGAAAAATGGAACAGTTGAATGAGTTTACATTTCCTTTAATGCAAATACTACAGTACTAAAGGCAGGGATACATAAACGTGGCTATGATTGCCAAACATTTGACAGACAGAGTAGGAGAGCATGTAATATCTGTTAATTAAGGTTATACTCACCAACAAATCATTATGCTTCTTAGTCAAATAATCCAATCAACGCTTAAGTAAACCCCGTTCAATTGCATTCGAAAAAAGTAATTATCACGTTGAGTACACAAAAAGAAAAAAAAATTGTTATCGCAAATTAACAACAAAATCTTATGGTATAGGTGTTATTATATTGAAATGCACATAGCTGTAAGCTGTTCATGGACCTAGCTAACCCGTTTCAGTTAGGTTGAGATACTGATGAACATCTTCCTCAATTACTAATTTTTCCCATTAGATTAATTGATGCCGGGAATATCTATTCTCCTGACAGGTATAATCAAAAAAATCCAGACATAAATGTTCAAGTAGGGATTTTGCAAAGAAATAAAAAAAAAATCTGTGGCAGGATTATGTCTTTATGTCAAACCACTGCCTGATAAATCTGGCTAGCCAGGATGTGAGGACGAACAACAATTTTCTGACCAGTCTTAACCTTACCTCTTTCCTCTCCTGCTATATTCCAGATTCTTTGTAGCACTGATCTCCAATTTATTGTGAATGCGGCTAGGGATTTTACTGTCAAACCATGGCCACGGCAAATTGTCTGACTCTACTACATCAGACAAGGCAGAGAAAGCAAGCTGAACTATCTGTAGACCAGGGACGTCTTAATAGCATCATGGGCCCCTGGGCAAAGTAATGCTCTGGGGCCCCTACAATGGAGACAGCACAGGTAAACAGACATCAAGTAGGTAGAAGGCAGACAAGCGGAGCTTCCCCTTTTGGGTGGAGCTCCGTATTAACTACAAGAACAATCATTCTGTACAGCAGAGTAACAATGGGGAAAATACTACATAAAGTAACATAAAGTGTTCATATAATATATCTACTAGATTGATGCCTCTCCAGCACTATGGCCCCTCTATGCCCTAGAGGGAGCATACTGTATCTCCAGGCATTCCAAGCCTTTCGGTGCAAACAGTGTTGGACAGCTGGACTCACCATGACACCATCCACAATGCTACTTCCACAGGTGATCTCTCAGTGCTGCCGACTCAGCAGCTCCCACTCTAGCTCCTACCCCACAGCCTTCGAGTCCCAAGCATTCAAGCTGCACTGCCTCTCCAGCCCTGTCCATCCCTGCTGGCTGTGAAACAATACAGTAGGTATTGTTCTGCACAGCACGGCGCAACGTTGCCAGCCTGCCTCCCCTGCATATCCATCACTCTCAGTGCCATCATGGGGCCCCCAATTTCAGGGCAGTGTGGGCTCAAGGACCAGCTGCTCTGGGGAAAGTACAG
Source organism: Rana kukunoris (assembly GCA_029574335.1). Lineage (NCBI taxonomy): Eukaryota > Metazoa > Chordata > Amphibia > Anura > Ranidae > Rana > Rana kukunoris. The sequence continues at coordinate 67,909,527 of CM056053.1, read as the reverse complement.
GGGCCCCCCATGCGGCTGGGGCCCCTGGGCAGTGCCCAGGTGTGCCCTCTCATTAAGACAGCCCTGTTGTAGACCTGATAATGCTGTAGCAGATCAGTGCTGGGGGCTAAAGATTTAGATTGGTAAAACGACATTGGCTCATTAGCCAATGCATTTTTAATAATGTTGCTTATTGATGATGAAAAGCTGATGTTCCCGTGTATCACTTCCGGCCTAGCGAGTGGAACGCACGGCCAGGCTCTAGGCAGCATCCATCGCTCTGCACACCAAGAAGGTCATTTTTTCTTAAACAGTGGCATTTTTTTAAACTGTAACTTTTAAAGTAATAAATCTACTAAGGATTTTACACTATGATAGGCTGTTTCTCCATTTATTGTTCATCTGTCTAATAATTGTATGGGAGAACCCCTTGGATCACAATAGGAGAAGCATTGGATCCGGGGGAGCAAGACACCCAGGATTGTGGGACAGATCCCCCTAAAGACCTATAAGCCTTGCTGACTTTCCTTGCAATATGGCTAGGAAGTCACTGACATTCGTTGAGTGCAGCGTGTATACCAGCCATTCTCAACCAGAGTTCTGTGGAACCCTAGGGTTCCTCCAGAGGTGGCTAGGGGTTCCTTGAGCTGTGGCTGATTTACCTCCTATTTGATGGTGCCTACATAGTTCTGAGCCAATGCCACTTGGAGGAGCCAGTGGTATGACACCAATGATCTTTATAGCTTTCTGTAAGGGGGTCATGCTTACAACCACTGTAAAAAAAAAAATGGCATTCTTCTCACTGACCACCAAAGTAAGGGGCATTGTTCCCACTGACCCCCAATGAAAGGTTTTATCAGGGGTTCCCTGAGACGTGAAAATTATTTTAAGGGTTCCCCTGGGGTAAAAAGGTTGAGAAAGGCTGGTGTATACATTATAACACGTGGTGGAACACAGAGGAAACCCTGGGAATGAGGCAAAAAGCACTTTCAATACTTTTTTTGCACATTTTAATTTCCATTTGTCACTTATGTTTACATTTGTACCATTGTCTGTCATTTATTATAACATCAGTGGCATTTACAATATGCCATATATAATTTTTGGATAATCACTAGTTCATGTTATAGCAACTGCCTGAGATTATTATTGGTTAACCCTTTGTTGGAAAAAAATTGACAGCAGCATTACTTTTAGTGTTTGCACACCTAGATGTGGGAGTTTTCTATTTTTATTACCGTAAGACTGCTCTGTTAGACATAAGGATGTGGGGTGTATGATTTAAATAGGATATCAGCATACATATTTTTTTACAGGTGGTAGGTTTGATATCAACTAACCTTACCTGAAGGCAAAAAAAAATGTTTTCAGTGTTGCGTAATGCAAAGCTATCCACTGTCTTACACCATGCTGAGCCCAAAATTACTTAACCACTTTCATACTGTAAAAATCATAATTTCTTTTGCTAGAAAACACACAGAACCTCCAAACGTTATATATGTTTTTTTAGCGGACACCCTAGGGAATAAAATGGCGGTTGTTGCAACTTTTTATCTTGCACGGTATTTGCGCAATGATTTTTTTAAATGCTTTTTTTGGGGAAAAAAACTTTCATGGATTAAAAAATAACCAAACAGTAAAGTTAGCCCAATTTTTTTGTATAATGTGTAAGATGATGTTACGCTGAGTAAATGGATAGCCAACATGTCGCGCTTTAAAATTATGCACTCTCATGGAATGGCGCCAAACTTCGGTACTTAAAAATCTCCATAGGCGATACTTTCATTTTTTTTTTTACAGGTTAGCAGTTTAGAGTTACAGAAGAGGTCTAGTACTAGAATTGTGATACCTCACATGTGTGGTTTGAATGGCGTTTACATATGTGGGCGGGACTAATGTGGGCGGGACTAACGTGAGAGCCCGGAGAAGCACCGGATGGTGGCAGAAGGTGGGGATGTCTCCTCCCGCCGCCTGTAAGAACGATAAAGTGGTGGAACTGCCACTATGATTATTCTTATGGTGCACAGAATCACTGGCTGAAAACGAGGATATCTGAATGATGCCTGTAGCTGCACCCATCATTCAGATATTCCCGCTAAAAATCTAGGACGTCATATGACGGCCTCGGAATGTTAGTGATTAAGGAGATGTCACTTTGTTACATTTCAATAGTGTTTGATTATAAAAAATATAAGTGTGATTCACCATGATCGGCGCATCAGCACCACTGTCATCCGACCTACAGCATACCAGCAGCTCCATTCTAGTGTCGCCGCTGCTGTTAATGGATCCTGATTAGACTAAAAGTGATTTGGTAAAGTTAGAGTTAATTAACAATAGTGCTGTACAAGATTGCGCTAAAGGGTAAATGTAACATCACGTACTGCCATTTCTTAAGTAGAGATGATTCCTAATGAAAATCTTTTTCCCAATGAATACAGTATTTCTATGCAGGCAATTTAGCCTCATAATATGAGTGAATGAAGCTCTTTATTAGAACAGGGTCTTTTCTTTCAAAGATGCGTGCAAAGGCCTAAAATCACACTCTATCTGAAATATTCGGAAACATTGGAAAAACGTTTAGCTAAAAGCAGAAGAAAATGTCCCATAATTTAAAGGGAAACAAAGCCCCTTACACAAAAAAAAGAGAAAAGATCTAAATAGAGGAAGATGCTGAATGGCCCTTTCATAAGTTTCGTCACAGATGAAGGGATGCTAACAACATTTGATTGCTAGAATAGCCTTATATAATGTACTTAATGACCTTACTGTCACTTTGCAAAGAAGTATTAGTGGTCAGGAACAGCTGCATGGATCAATAGCAGTAAATCAATGACTTGAGATAGAATGCCAAGGCAAGTGCTATAGGAAATTATTATGATTAAGTCAAGGCACTCAATTACAACTGACATTAAATACAAGTAATACAAATGAAGAGGTGTATGAGGTGTACAAAAAGAAACAATTATTCTGTGATTTTTTTTTTTTATATATCATTTGACAGCATTAAAAGTTTACTTTTTTAATCTTTGCTAATACGTTTGGTCTCTGACTTAAGTGAGCTTTAACCACTTCAATACCAGACACTTTCACCCTTTCCTGCCCAGGACAATTTTAAGCTTTCAGCGCTGTCACAATTTATATAACAATTGCGTGGCCATGCAACACTGTACCCAAACTAAGTTTTTATAATTTTCTTCCCACAAATAGAGTTTTCTTTTGGTGGTATTTGATCACCTCTGGGGTTTTTCTTTTTTGCTAAACAAACTAAAAAAGACATTTTGATAAAAATGTGTTTTCTTAGTTTCTGTCATAAAATATAATTTTCCCCTTCACTAACGGGCACTGATGAGGCAGCACTGATGGGCACTGATGAGTTGGCACTGATGAGCACTGACGAGGAGGCACTGATATGTAGAATTGATGGTCACTGATGGGCACTGATAGGTGGCACTGATGGGCACTGATAAGTGGGACTGATGGGTACTGACAGCCAGCACTGATGGGCACTGACTTTTGCTCGGTTTTGTTCTGCTTCAAACTGAACCCGGAGTCATTTGGCCCATGTCTAACTATAACTCTACCTGGATATAAACCCACTAAAATGCTTGAAATTCATACACGTTAAAACTGAACTCCAGTTTTGTTTAAAAGACACAGCAAGGGGCATGTGATGGGCAATGACAGGCGGCTGTGATGGCTACTGACAGAAGACAGTGATAGGTGGCACTGATTGGCACTGACAGGTGGCACTGATGGGCAGCACTGATGATTAGGTACTGATTAGTTACTGACAGGTGTTACTGCTGGGCAGTGTTTGGCACTGGCACATTTTCTTGGGACACAGCTGGGCACTGGTTGCCAGATGATTGGCACATCTGAGTGGGCTGTGCTGATAATCAATGTGCTGATTATCAGCACAGACCCCCCTCTGATAGGGAGAGCTGCCGATCGGCTCTCCCTGTCAGCGCGAACCGAGGAATGCCGTTTACCGGCACTTCCTGGTTCGCGCGATGATCAGCTGTGATTGATCACAACTGATCACATGGTAAGAAGCCTCTGACAAGGGCTCCTTATCACAATCGGAGATGCGGCATGTCAGACTCTGCGCCCTCATGGGCGTGACCCGGCATTTTATCATATGACGCCCAGTCAGGATAACAGAACCACTTCCCAGCCGTCATTCTACATACGGCAGGCAGGAAGTGGTTAAAGCAGGTCTAAAGTTCCACTGTAAGGCCTTGTACACACGATGTAATTTATCCGGTAGGAAACATCCGACGGATATTTCCCAGCGGACAAGGCAAATTTGTCCGTTGGTCTGATGAGCGTACACACCATCGGACAGAAATCCCAGCGGACCAGAACGCGGGCACGTAAACCACGTACGATGTCACTATAAAGGGGAATGCCAAAGCCTACGGCGCCGCCCTCTGTTCCACGTTTGCTAGTTCCGTGTTAGTGAAGGTTTGGTTAGAGCTGATTCGTGCTTTTCAGTCTCCGCGCTTAACAGGTCGTATTTTCGGGTTCAGTGTGTGCTTGTGGGCTCGTATTTGTCATTCAGTGTCGCCGTGCGCGGCGTTTCTGCTTTGCAGTGCCGTCCTGTACGGTCGTATCTGTTTGACGTGCGATCTTTGCAGGTATTGCTGGATTTGGGTGTGCTTTCTGTTTGTTTGTGTGTTTTTGACTGACCAGCCGGCCGGTTTGAAGCCACGATGGAGCAGCAGCGCAACTTTTCACGAGTTCGTGCTGTTTATGGGTTTTGTTTTGGAGTCTGTGTGCATTCCAGTGATTTGGACAGGAACAGTAGTAGGAGGAGTTCCTGGGCCAAGAATTGGTTGCGGCAGCGTAACCGATTCTCTCATATGTCTCTGCTTAGGGAGATCCGGGAGAATAATCCTGATGACTTCAGGAACTTTCTCCGTATGACGGACCCCGTTTTCCACCGTCTGTTGGATCCCCTGTCCCCCTATATCACGAGGCAGGACACTGTGATGCACCAAGCCATTCCGGCTGAGCAGAGGCTTATTGCCCCGTTGCGGTACCTGGCGACTGGGAGGAGCCTGCAGGACCTCAAGTTCTCAACAGGCATCTCTCCCCAGGCGCTTGGGGTCATCATACCGGAAATGTGTTCTGCCATCATACAAGTGATGCAGGAGGAGTTTATTACGGTAAGTTTCCTCCTTTAACATCACAATCTGTGTCTTAAATAATGTATGCCAATTTTAGAAACTTTTTTTGTTGGTTTTCCTAATTGCCATGATTGTAATATGCTGTGTGCTGAATGTTCCCTTTTCTCCCCATGCATGTTGTTAAGCTTTCCAGGTTAATTTTGTTTGGCCTACCTGCATATTTTTACCTTCAACACTACTAACCTATCCAGCATCATCTCCTAGGGACAAACGCACTTTTTTTTTTTTTTGTCCTGATCCATTGTAGTTCAACTCCCCCCCCCCTAAAAAAGTTTATTGCCCCATCAGCAGGATGTGTAGTCTGATAATAATTGGCTCTGGATTTGTTGCCCTAAATACTCACTACACACTAATATTTAGAAATGTTAATACTGTGATGTTGCAGAATGAAGTTTTTTTACTAGTGTTTGCAATGTTTTTTATGTGCCAAAGTGCTAATTTTGTTTTTGCTTTTGTCCCCACAGTTTCCCTCCACGCCACAGGAATGGTAGACTGTGGCTGCCCACTTTGCCCAGCGTTGTGATTTTCCAAACTGCGGAGGGGCAATTGATGGGAAGCACGTCCGCATAGTGCCGCCACCTCTTTCGGGGTCGTACTATTATAACTACAAAGGTTTTCATAGTATTGTGTTGATGGCGGTGGTGTCGGCAGACTACGAATTTTTGTATGTGGACGTGGGGAAGAATGGCCGGCTGTCTGATGGGGGAGTGTTCGCACGAACCGAATTTTACAGGCGTCTACAAACTGGTGGTCTTGAACTGCCACCGGATGAAGACAATGTGGAAGGACTTCCGTTTGTTTTTTTAGCGGACGAGGCTTTCGGGCTTTCGGGCTTGGACCTCACCTCATGCGGCCTTTTCCCCAGAGGACCCTCACCCCAAAGAGGAGGGTCTTCAATTTCCGGCTGGCCAGGGCCCGGAGGGTAGTCGAGAATGCCTTTGGGATACTCGCCAGCCGGTTCCGCCTGTTCCAGACAGCGATACATCTGGCGGAATATAAATTTAACTCGGTTATTTTGGCCTGCTGCATATTGCATAATTTTTTACGCATGCATTCCCAGACGTACCTACCCAACATCGGTGCTGAGGCAGGACTATCCTCAGATACCCTTCCTGGGCTGGCCCCCAAAAGAAAGAAATATTCCAAAGAACTAATAAATAATTTGACCATTTTTTTAATTTGGTGTTTTTCCCAAAATCTTAGGCTTTTCTTAGAAAAATGTGTTTAGAAAGGATTTATTTCTTACAAAAATGTTTTTGGGTTTTGACAAACATATGTAACAATGGAACTTACAAAGTTCAACCTTTTATTTAGCATACCAAACCCAGACGACATGGTCTTATGTCACCCCGGAATCCGCCTAAATTTGAGGATGCACACATGCTGTGTGTGTGATGGGCCAAATGGTGAATTCTCGCCTGAGATACCATGCCAAATGTTCACATGTGCTATCTGCCATCATGGGTGATCAATGTATGTGGTTTGTGGGTGCAACCACTTTCTGAATGAATGAATGAATGAATGAAAACTTGTATAGCGCGGCACATGCGAACTGAATCGCCTCTGGGCGCTTGTTGTTCCTGTCTCCTTTGATATCAAAAGAGAAAAGTCTTGACCTTTTTCCTAAATGCTACTCACCTACTTGATAAGCGAGGAAGGGGTTGCAACCACAAAGCACAGACAATCGATGTACTGTGATGGCAGATAGCACATGTGAACAGACACTGGGGTTTATTTACTAAACAGTGCAAACTCAGGCTTATTTCTGCATATAAGCCAATCAGCTTCTAAATTGAGCTTATTCAATTCAGCTTTTGCATCTAAACATGGAAGCTGATTGGTTTATATGCCAAGTGAGGCTGCTTTTGCACGTTATAGCTTTACTAAATAAACCCAAGTGTGTGTGTGTGCATCCTCAAATTTTGGCGTATTTTAATGTAAAAATATACATCTTTGAGAGTGGGGTGGTTGGGGGTGAGGACGGGGGGGGGGGGCAGGGGGGGTCAGATGGGGGGGATGATAGTCTTCTATATACGTCCCAAAATATCTAGCATGTTTTTGAAGTTTTGGTCCATCACCACCATCCTTTCCCTCATATTGGCCAACTCCGTGCTGCACTCCATTATCTGCTGTATTAGGATTTGTGCACTTGCAGGAGAAAAATTTGGAGCAACAGATGTGCTAATCCCATCTTCATCCCCTAAAAATGACAAAATCAAAAAAATACATTGTAAGTAAGTAAGGTGCAGGCCTATCTACACCTCTTTTTCCCTGCAAAGCTGGGGTGTCACTGACTTGTTGTACTGAGAAGTTCAACATCTTCTACAACTTCTCATTCTTCTTCAACTTCTCCTTCCTCCACCAATCCGACATCATCCACCAATCCGCCTAATTCCACCAATCCGCCTTCCTCCACCAATCCGCCTTCCTCCACCAATCCGCCTTCCTCCTCTCTCCCTTCCTCCTCTCCTTCTTCATCATCCTCCTCCTCCACAATTTTTTTTTGCCGTTTTGGAGACAGTGTGGGCCTCCCTGACTCCTCATAGCGCTGTCCTCTTTTTTCCCCTAAAAACCAACAAAAAAAAGGAAACTCATCAGCAACCAGATATTTTTGGAGGGCCTAATTTGCAAACATTGCTTAGAAGTGGCGTTACAATTGTAGTTTTGGGCTTATTCCAGCAAAAACCATATTAATTTTTTTGGTAGATGACTTCTCCCAAGCTGTGATATAATGAGCCTTTTTGGTGAAGTGACACACATGGCTGGCCTCCTGAATAAGTAGTTTTTGGAGTCCCTTCACCAAAAGTACAAATTAGTATTTTATGGGGGGAGACACAGGTTCTCTAAATTACAGATGTGAAAACAGCTGCTTATTAGGTTATCTCATCACTGTGTGAATGAATGAATCCTGTTTGCCTTTTAAAATCAACTTAGTTTACACAAACACATCATATTTTCCACATTGTTTCTATAAACGATGTTTTTCGCCAAATAGCCACGTCCAGGTGTGATGTTCCTGGACCCGCGGATTTTGGAGAAACTAGGTGATGGAACGATGTTGCCTACGATCGTGGCAAGTCATCTGATTTATTAGACAAACATTACTAATTTTACAATGCAGGGGTTCAAAAATACAAGCAGGCCAACGAGGCAGATGGCGAAATAGACATGGCAAAACATTTAAAAAAACAATAGGCACTCCAAAGACATTTTAAAGTACTTACTTTTTTCTATGATTTTCTTGATTTTGCGATACTGCTCTGGCTCACGCAGTTTTAAGTCGGACCATCGTTTCCGGAGCTGCTCTTTTGACCTGGTGACCCCAAACATCTCATAAAGTTTCCTCGCCGCCTTATCCATAATTTTGGAATTCCTCCGGTTAGGGGTGCTGTATGGCCCATGCTCACCATCATAGTCCTTCCGTCGCAGGATGGACACCATCTCCACCATCTCTTGTAGAGACATGTTTGTGGCCTTGTATCGTTTTGGCCTGGATCTGGACGTTCCGGCCTCTGTCCCTTCCAGATCCCGATCAGAGGCTAATGTGCGCTCGTGTGACATTGCCATATTTTTCAATCAACATTGCATAGGGGCGTGGAAAACAGGAATTGGTACGTCATGGGTGGAGACGAGGGCGGCGCTTCTTGATTGCGTGGGGATATAATGGAAACAACGTGATTACGTAGGTTACGCAGAGATTACTCGAGCGGAATCGAGGAGAGAGAGAGACAAAGGTAAATGAAAACATCGGATCAGAGGCCTATAATTTGAACAGCCATGGGGGATGGGGCTTTTCAATGTTGTTTGCACCCTTTTTGTGCTACTGTTATTTAGGTATTTTGGGGCCCACCATAAAATTTAGAGAGCCAAGTGCTTGTACACATCACTTCATCAAGATATATGTAGAGAATGCTCTATCCTCTTTATTTGGATTTTAGAGTGTGCAGTCAGATCATGCAAGTATTGTTGTGTGTTGGTTGTACAGAGATAAGTAGTTAGTGTTTTCTGTCATCAATGCTGAGGGGCATGATAGCTACACATGAACTAGTGCCTTGATGAGTGCTAGCATTAATATTCATGGTGGATGTGTTCTTATCTACATGCTACATGCTACAACTTAAACAAATGGCTCTGCATGACACCTTTTTTGGGGGCTACAACAATGCGGCAGAGCTGGCCAGCTATGTAGCAGCAGAAGACACTGTGTTTGTATACTGTAGTTGCTCTAAAATGAATGAATGTGCACATATTTTTAAAATCTCAAAGCTGAGCCTTTTTTAAGTTGTGCTTTGTGTTTGTTTGTCATTTTCTATTCTAGACATTACTATTGAAGGTAATTTTAGAAGCTGAAAGCTGTTCAAAATGGATTTGCTCAAAGGGAAGGAGGCAACAATGCAGCTTATCAACTGATATCGGGATATGCCCCTTCTTTGGGACACCAAGCACCCGGAATATTTAGACACCCAGAAGAGAGCGGCAGCACTTGATGAGATTGCTACATACCTGCACACTTGGGTGCCAAGTTGCACAGGCGACATGGTTAAGGATACATTTAGTAACCTCAGGAGAAGCTACAGAAATGTCTATAAAAAACACAAATATCAAAAATCAGGATCAGCAGCAGCTAAGAAAAAGGAACCCAAGCTCTGGTACTACAAAGAGCTCAGTTTTTTGAACGATGAACTGGATGGCAGGCCTTCTGATTCAACACTACCTTCCAGCCTTCCTCCCAGCGGAACTTCCCCGGATCCCAGGAGCCCTGCAGAATCTGAAGCGGGGCTGGCTAACATGGAGCCAGATCTGGCCATCTTCGATGAGGTATAGTATTTTCCAACATATTTTGGTGCTGCTATTTATTTTGAATTAGTGAGTTGATCTGGTAAACAAAAAACAAACCTTGGGAAGAAAAACCAAAGTAGTGGGCCAACAAATAGGTGTCAGGGATGCCAAATGCAGGGGTCAGAAGGACAGTCTGTTTAATTAAAATTAATACTAAAACTAAACTAACCTAAAACAGTCTAGAGAAAAAAATGTGTGTGATTGATTGTGCAAAATATTACAACATGTCCCTTTTTTATACACAGGAAGAAGAGACCAGCCAGGAGGTGGCAGCTCCTGAGGCCCATGTCAGCCAGGCGGAAGGGGGGAGTGGCAGCCAGGAGGAGGCCGGGCCAAGTGAGGTGCAGCAGGTCCCCAGGCCCAGCCTGAGCACCATCAGCCAAGTTCCTTCCCCTCCAGGTGAGGCCACCAGCTGCAAGGAGGCGCAGGAGTGTGGTGCACGACGAGAGCCTGGAGGTTATACAGGAGGCTGCTGAAATCATGAGGGCCCCCCTCAACCCAACCAAATGCTATAGTGCATTTGTGGCCAATGAGCTCAACCAAGGGGGGGAGGAGCAAAAAAGCCTGGCCAAGGACCTGATTAATCAGGTCCTGGCCAGGATGAAAAGAGACGAGCTGAGCAGGAAAACTGTGCTGTGTGACCCGGCCTGGCCTGCTCCCCATCATCATCATCATCCTCCTCCTGCTGCCACATCACCCCCTCCTGCAAGGGTCCGTGGACAGACCCGTGGAAGTTTCGCTGGAAGGAAGTCTGGAAAGAAGTCGAGAAGGTGATTCCCTGCCATCCAGTTGATTGTCCAAAAAACTGAGCTCGTTGGAGTAGCACAGCTTGGGTTCCTTTGTTCATGTGCTGCTGATTCTGATTTTTGTTATTGACTCCTGAGGTTACTAAATGTATCCTTAATCATGTTGTAATTCCCAAGTATGCATGTATGTTGCAATCTCATCAAGTGTTGCCGTTCTGGTGATTTATATATTTTTTTTTTGTCCGGAAATAAATGGCTTTTGTAGTTACTTTCAAACCTTGTCTATTGTGTTTTATACTGTGGTGAGTAAGCATCAGACATTTGTAAAATAAAATGTGGCATTTGCAAAGGACACAAACTCCTTGGGGGGGGGGCCTTTTGTGGTAGAACTTGGTAAACCCAAAAGAAGCTTAAAAAATTAGAAAAATGAAAACATGATGAAACAACAAAAATAACATAATTTGGAAATATTCCTAAACCGTAAAATAAAATAAAAAAGCACACCAAAAAAATAAATATGATACGCTCAACATTAAGTCAAAATAGACATAATAAAAATGTGGAGAACGGAAACAAATGTGGGGACATCTGGGTAGCAAACAGTGTCAAATAGAAAAAACACTAACGAAAATGCAAGCTTTCAGTATGTGACATCGGGACAAAATTGCATCAGCAAGAGAACGGGTTTCTTCTAGCAAGAGAACAAATAACAAAAAAACGCTAGAAACGGGACACTATATAGAGAGTTTAGGTGACGAATGTGCCAGGTCCCAAACAAACGCGAGTTTTACCTGAACGAGTGCTCCCGTCCCATCGTTTTGACTGAGCATGCGCGGGTTTTTGGTCCGATGCTTTTGTGTACTCACGAGCGGACATATCCGACGGACATGTGTCCGGCGGAAATATTTCAAAGCATGCTTTGGAATTTGTCCGCAGGAGAAATCCGGCCAAAACTGTCCGTTTGCCCATACAGACGAGCGGATTTTTTGGATGAAATTGTCCGTCGGACCAGTTTCAGCAGATTTATTCCCTCGTGTGTACAAGGCCTAACTGTGAGCAAGCAGGCTTTTTTTTGTTCTGTTCGGTTTTGTTCTGCTTCAAACTGAACCCGGGGTCATTAGGCCCATGTCTAACTAGAAGTCTACCTGAATATAAAGCCACTAAAATGCTTGAAATTCATACACGTTGAAACAGAACAGTTAAGCTCCTTACACACGGAGCGGTCAGTTTTTCGGTCCGCTCCGTGTGTCCGTCAGCTCAGTGGGGGGTCTCCGCTGAGCTGTCGGGCGGACAGGGCGGTCCCCGCACACTGTGCAGGGACCGCCCCGTCTCTCCTCCGCTCTCCCCTATGGGGAGTCGGATGGAAACGGACCGTCTGTCCGTTTGCATCCGATCGGTTTGGCCGGACGGAAGAAAAATAGGACATTCTTCCGTCCGCAAAAACGGATGCGGATCTGGCGGACGTTAGCGGATGCATCATCCGCTAACGGATCCGCTCCCATAGGGGTTCATTACAAGTCCGTAAACGGACTTGTAATGAACGGATGAACGGTCCGCTAGTGTGAAAGGACCCTTAGGTTTAAAAGACACAGCAAGGGGCATGTGCTGACAAGAACCAGAGAGAGCAGAATGATAGTAAAATTCTCATTTCACTGTCCAGTCACAGTTAAAGATAAGCTGGGCTCAGAAGAAGTGCGTTGAATAATGCTGGTTATTAGACTGAGGACATCTAGCAGCAGAAAACAGTACTGCAGAGGAACTCTCTGAATTGAATCTGAATGTTACAGCAAAATCCAGTTTTGTTTTCATTTACTGGGCTTTTCATTTATATCTTGTTATTCTTGACAGGCTCCTTTAAGCTGTGAGTCTGGAAAGGGACTTTTATATTGCCTGGGAAATTCAAAAGCATAACAATTTTATTTCTTGTACAATTCATTTTTTTTTAAACCACAAGAAAGATGCTGTTGCCAAGTATGACAGTTTTGTAAATAATTATTACTGTGGATTACTAAATGATCTGTGACCATGGCCATTGTGAATTATTACCTTCTGTGTCTAGGCACAGAGCCCCTGACTTTATGAATCTTTTCCTGCTACAGAATCAAAGTTGCTGGTCTAACTAAAAATGCATAGAGGCTGTTTCCTCAAAATGGGTCCCTCCTCTGAATTATTAAAGTGTATCTTCAGACATTTTTTTTTTTTTACTTTTGGATAAAGTACATAAGGGAATGTTTTATGTTTTTTCTATCTTTGAACAAAGGGAAATTTTTCCAAAGTGAGGGAATGTTCCCCTTAAGGGCTCTTTCACATGGGGCTCAGTAATGATCTGCCCCGTGCACCTCCGTTTGCTCAGCGGGTATCGCTCCGTTGATCTCCGCTGAGCTGCCAGATGACAGGGCGCTCCCCACACACTGTGCAGGGACCGCCCTGTCTTTTCTCCGCTCTCCCCTATGGGGAATCGGATGAACACGGACCACCTGGGCGTGTTCATCCGATCCGGCACACGGTAGGAAAAGTAGTTTTTTTCTCCGGCATACTTTGGTGGATCGGAGCGGATCGGATGTCAGCGGACATGTCTCCGCTGACATCCGCGATCCCATAGGGATACATGTATGTCCGTTTTTCATCTGACAACGGATGGATGAAAAACGGACATACGGAACGTCCGTGTGAAAGAGCCCTTAGACGTTTGTCGCAAAGAACAGGTTTACTTATTGGAAAACACTTTCTCGATTCCGGGTGCAGCAACTACTATAATATTTTGTATTTCCCATCACTTTATGTCCTGGAGCTGAAGCAGATAGAAAAAAAAACACACAAAAAAAAACAAAACATTTTTAATTGAGATGTGCTTTCATCTGCCAATATATATATATATATATATATATATATATATATATATATATATATATATATATATATATATATATATATATATATATATATATATATATATATATATATATATATACAGTATATATATATATATATTTGTCCAGAGTGGGTCTTGCAAGACGACCACACCTCCGGCTGCAGATATCTTTCCCGGAGCTTACTTCCGGGTATCGTGGCTCCGGCACTGTGATTGGCCGGAGCCACGAAGACGTCACTCCCGCACATTCGCATGGGAGCAGCCGGTAACGGCACATCCAACTGAAGCAACGGCACGTCACGCCATTGCTTCAGTGCACGTGTGCCGATCGCTTCAGCACAAGCAGACCCAGGGGGATATCTTCTAAACCGTGCAGGTTTTGGAGATATCCAGGGTAGCTACAGGTAGGCCTTAATATAGGCTTACCTGTAGCATAAAGTTGTTAAAATGGGTTTACAACCACTTTAAGAATATGTAAATACTATACTAGACTATACTTTTTTCCCCCCTTGCATGTAATCTGGTATTTTTTGCCAAGTGGATTTTTACATCATTAACTAAGCTCCGGGGAATATTCCCTTGCCAAGTGAACAGTGTATTTGTCCTTAGTAAATAAACCACTATATCTGGGCACAAGTTCACTTTGAGCTTCTTACAGATCTCAAGGTAGCAGTGTGTCCAACAACTGGTGGAGTGGGGTAAAGACTGGTGGACTTTTTGGAGTGGAGGTCTATGGACACTTTCTTGGCATGTGTAATGCTATATAATAATGCATAATGTTTAAGAAACTAGTAGCAATACCACAGAATTATAACTTATTACAAAGTGGCGCTGTGGACCCTTTGTTAGAGATGGGGTCGAGTTCTGATGGGCCTGTTTTTAGGGTGAGGTGGAAGGCTTGTAGAATATTTCTTGGAGTTGGGATGTAGTCCCATTGTTGTAGTGGGATGGAAGTTTGGTGTACCCTTCCTTTGGCCCCTTTCACACTGGGGCATTTTTCGAGCGTTTTCAAGCGTTATTACAGTGTTATTCAAGCGTTTTTCAAGCTTTATTATATAGTTTTCCAAGCGTTATTACAGCGTTATTCGAGTGAAGGTTCGTCTGCAATCCCAATGTGCTGGTAAAGCACCGCTAAGACCCTAAAGCAGGCATAGGCAATTAGCGGACCTCCAGCTGTTGCAGAACTACAAGTCCCATGAGGTATAGCAAGACTGACAGCCACAAGCATGACACCCAAAGGCAGAGGCATGATGGGACTTGTAGTTTTGCAACAGCTGGATGTCCACTAATAGCATATCCCTGCCCTAAAGTTTTAGCGTGTATTTGCAGTGCCTCGGTGTGAAAGGGTAAGGCGTTTTTACAGCGCTTTTCAATTAATTTCAATGGAGAGGGGCGTTTTTGGAGGGTTTTTTTTAGTGCTCAAAAGCTGCTCCAAAGATGCTGCTTGCAGGACTTTTCTTAACGCCCCACCAATTCAACACCTCAGTGTGAAAGGGTAAGGCGTTTTTACAGCGATTTCAATTCATTTCAATGGAGAGGGGCGTTTTTGGAGCGTTTTTTTTTCAGCGCTCAAAAGCTGCTCCAAAGATGCTGCTTGCAGGACTCAGTGTGAAAGGGTCCATTGAGATGCATGGAGAGCGCTTTATGAGCATTTTAAGAGTGCTATTTTTAACGCTAAAATGCTTCAGTGTGAAAGGGGTCTAAGAATGGAGTGATGGGCCCTTCTTTGAAGTGGGATGGAGGTCTGGTGGAATCATCCTTGGAGGCATTAAAAATTTAGAACATGCTCTATTTTTTCACGTCGTTTTTCTCATCGTGAAAAACACTTGTGTGCATGCTCAGAAGGAAGTTATGAGACTGGAAATTTGCATAATCAGCCCAAAGGGTGGCGCCATTTGAATGGAACTTACCCTTTATAGTGCCGTCGTACGTGTTGTACGTCACCGCGCTTTGCTCAAGCGTTTTTTATCATGATCGTATGTATGCAAGGCAGGCTTGAGAGGAATCACGTCCAGAAAAACTTTGTTTTTTTCCATGACATGAATAGCGGTCGTGTGTACGCGGCATAAGTGTAGCAATAAGTTGCTAAATGTTGTACCTTCATTAAATGTAACCATATTGCTACACTTAGAGGCTCCTTTCTTCTTTTTTTATACTCAGTTGTGACATGAAGCTACTCTTATATCAAGACATCGCTTGTATTTCAAGGCAACATTTATTAAAACGTTTTGCTTGTCTTGAAAAACGCTCTCAAACCAAGTTACGCTCAAACCAAGGTTTTACTGTATATATTTTTGGGTAGAACCCCTGCTAGTTCATTTTTTGTTCCCCGCTACTGGGTAAATGTGTTTAATTCCTGACCTTTCCTCTAAAGCATGCAGCACTATAACATGTATATGTAAATACACCATAATACATTTATATGCTAATGTGTGTTAAATTTGGCACAGAACCATTTAAATATTGTCAATCCTTAAACCATATAAAGCATTATGTAAATAATGGTTATCACAAAAGTCAGTATTGCATTTGTACTCTAATTTCTGTCTCAAATACAACAGACCAAGCTAACTGACGAGTCATCACACTGCCCTCTAGTGCCTACAAGATGACAAGAGGACACATAACACACTGCTATGCTTCTGATAACCATTAAAATAAGTAATTTAAGTGTTACATTTTGTCTTTTAATTGTGGTCAGGCTAGCTCCAGTTTAACATTTATTCAAAACAAAAAAAAAAGCAGAAACCGTGTTATTTTTACAGACAGTTAAATGAATCCTGATATAAATCTCATTTTGATCCCACTGCAAAAATAACACTCTGCTATCATGCAAATAGCAGTCTGAATTTTCTGGAGAGTAGGTTCAGGGATTGCACAAGCTGAATGGTGGCTGATTTTTATCATCTGACATTCTAAATAAATGCATAAGATTTAAATCTGACATTCCGTTATAATGACCTATTCAAGTAGCGGCACTGATGTCGTTTTTCAATCAGCAGTCAATTTGAATTCACAGAGCCGCTGCAGGGATGTGAGGTTTTATTACCTGAAATAATTATTTGGTTTGTTACTGCACTTTAAAAATGTGTTCTTTCCCTTTTAGAAGAACTTGTGGTGCTAGAATGAAGTATGGGTAACTTAATGAGCTAGGGGGGAGGGGGGTGACACATTTTTTTATAATGAGTGATAACAGATGACAGGGAGAAAAGAACAACAAATGTGTCATTTATGGTTACAAATTCAAGGACTACTACTGACAATACATTGGGATGGATTTACTAAAGGCAAATAGACAGTGCACTTCGCAGGTGTAGGTGCACTCATTTTCCACAGAGCTTAGTAAATGTGACAAAGCTCTTCTGATTTTCATCATCCAATCATGTGCAGCACTGTTTTTCTTTTCTTTTCTTTTTCCCTGTACCTGATTGGGCCTTCTTTAGGCCTCATGCACACTGGTTGTTTTGCTATCTCTCCTAGACACCTTTCATCCTGGCAGCAACATTTTGGCAGGAAAAACTATTGACTCTTGTAAAAGCGTGTAACATTTAGAACTTTTAGGTGCATCAAGTGCTTGAGCGTTAACTGATTTAGGCCCCATGCACACGAGATGCTGGTAAACTCGAGTTCAGAGGCGTTTGGGCATTTTTTTTAACTGCCCCTGAACACATTTAATGTTATCCTATGTGTCCATGCACACAATCACGTTTTTTGGCGTTTTAAAGCAGTTGGGTTTAGGGCCGTTTTTTCAAACCCAAAATTTTGGGTTCAGACGCTTTTGGCGTTTTCGCGTTTCAGACGCAAATCGTGGCAAAACGCCGCTAATCGCGACAAAACGCGGTACCGGCGTTTTGCCGCGATTTAGTTTATAGGCGTTTTTAAAGTTGACCTATTTTTTTACATTAGAAATCTCAAAAATGATGGCAAATGATGAAAAAACATTAAAAAACCTAAACAACTGTAATTGCTTGCATTGCATTGTGGACAATCCACAACTTGTGGCAGGTGAAGTGGCCAGTTGACGTGACAGGTGACGTGGCCAGTGGACAATCCACAACTTGTGGCAGGTGATGAGAACAGGTGATGTGGCAGGTGACGTGGCAAGTGGACAATCCACAACTTGTGGCAGGTGACATGGCAAGTGGACAATCAAATTTCGAATTTTTCAATTTTCGTATTTTTCAAATTTCGAATTTTCTAATTTTCGAAATTTCGAATTTCAACATTTTCGAAATCTTTCAAATTTCGAATTTTTCAAATTTCGAATTTTTCAATTTTCAAGCAAGTGGCAAGTGGACAATCCACAACTTGTGGCAGGTGACATGGCAAGTGGACAATCAAATTTCGAATTTTTCAATTTTTGTATTTTTCAAATTTCGAATTTTCAAATTTTCGAAATTTCGAATTTCAACATTTTTTAAATCTTTCAAATTTCGAATTTTTCAAATTTCGAATTTTTCACATTTCGAATTTTTCAAATTTCAAATGTCGAATTTTTCAATTTTCTATGTTTTCTAAATTTCAAATTTTTCAATTTTCGAAATTTAGAATTTCGAATTGTGAAATGTTCGAAACTTTGAAATTCGAATCTTTCAAATTTCGAATTTTCAATTTTCAAATTTCGAATTTTCAAATTTCGAATTTTTCAAATTTCGAATTTTTCAAATTCTGAAATACGAAAATTGAAATATTTGAAATTAGAAAATTGAAACATTTCGAATTTTCGGAATTTCACATTTTTCAATTTTCGAAATTTCGATTTTCGAATTTTTCAGTTTTCGAAAATTGAAAAAATCGAAATTCGAAAATTGAAAAATGTAGAATTTCGCAAAATGTTTAAAACGCCGGTTTTTGCCTTTGAAAACGTGAGTTTAGATGTGTTTGCATTTGCTTCTCGTGTGCATGGGGCCTTACAGTTTTTCTCTATTGTTTTGGCTCATTTCTTGAAACCGAAATTACATTCTCAAAACGCTAAGATCATTTGGCAAAACAGTCTTGCAATTCAGCACAACACTATAATTCACTTGCAAAAGCTCATATCTTTCCCAAAACTGTTCATTCATGCTTCAAAACCATATTCCTTTCCCATATAAAGAGTCAGTGCCTCCAAAATGGCAAAAATTCTTCTCAATTGCTTTGGCTCATTTCTTGAAACAGACCAGACAGACATTCTCAGCTCTTTTGGTGCTTTTGCCAAAATAACCTGGATGGTTCAGCACAACACCATTGTTCACCTTCAAAAGTTCATATCTTTCCCAAAACAGTTCACTCATGTGTCAAAACTAAATTACTTTTTCATTCAAATAGTCAGTGCCCCCCAAAATGCATCATCCCTTTGGCATTGTGTAAGCACTGCAAGTCAAAATGTTTAGATGTTTTATCTCTATGGCAGAGGACCATTGAAATATCCCTCATGTCCACCTTTCAGTCTTAGCCCAGTCCTTCATTGACAATGGTTACTGTACAGTTTTTGTCTAGCTAACTGAATACAATTGTGTATAAAACTGAAAAAAAAAAGAAAAGATTTAAGGTAAGAGTAGCCTCCAAGGTTTGACATCAAACATTGCACTCATACTGCCAAGGAAAAATTACTTTACAGTATTGTAACCATTATCATTCACACAAAGAGTAACTTCCATACATGAGACTAAAAAGAAAACGTATACAGCAAAATATATGGAAATATAAACACACAAACAAAAAACAAGGACAATTAAATTTAGCCTACAATGCTGTAAATAATGCTTGAGTTTCACAACTACTGTAAGGCCCCTTTTCACACAGGGCGGATCAGTAATGATCCGCCCCGTGAACCTCCACTTGTTTAGCAGGGATCGCTCCATTGATCCCCGCTAAGCCGGCGGATGACAGGGAGGTCCTCGCACACTGTGCAGGGACTGCCCTGTCAGCTCTCTGCTCTCCCCTATGGGTGGATCAGATGAACACGGACTGTCTGTCCGTGTTCATCTGATCCGCCAGACAGATGGAAAAGTAGGTTTTTCCTCTGTCACACTTTAACGGATCGGAGTGGGTCAGATGTCAGCGGGCATGTCAACACTGACATCCGCGGCTCCATAGAGGAGCACAGAGCGCCCATTCGGGTCCGCCTAAAAAACAGGCAGGCGGACCTGAACAGGCCACCCGTGTGAAAGAGCCCTAACATCCCTTCACTGGTCGCTGTCCTCACCCTCTCTCTCCTGGGTACTGCCCTCACCCTCCTGCCCATCCACACGCTGCTGTCTGTCTGGCCACAGATTCCCATCAACATTGCAGCGTATATCCTCCCTTGCGATGCAACGAGGGAGATGTTGCAACCATCACCTACACTGATTTCCTGTAATATTCTCACAGGCAGCGTCTATTGCATGGAGCAGGGACCTCTGATCTTGAGCCTGATGCTCATACACTCTCCACCTCCAAGCGCAGAAAAACTCCTCAATAGGATTGAGGAAAGGAGAGTAAGGTGGTAGGAACACAATATCCATCCTTGGATGAGCAGTGAACCAGGCCCTGATACTGTAAGTGGGCCACGGTGGAAATTCACATTGTCCCGTACAATTATATACTGCGATAGGTGAGGCCCTATGAGACCTCTCTCATTTTCAGGGATCAAATCCAAAAGAAAGCGGTCCAAGAAGATGAGGAGCTTCTGTGTATTGTATGGGCCAAGACTGGGCATGTGAGTGGCCACACCATTCTCAGAAATGGCAGCACACATAGTTATATTGCCCCCTCGCTGGCCTGGGACATCCACCGTGGCCCAGTGGCCAATAAAATTACGGCCACGTCTTGGGCCCTTGGCCAGGTTGAAGCCAGCCTCATCCCCATACACGAGTATGTGAGAGGTCTCGTTTCCTTCCAATGCCGTTATTCTCTACAATAGAGTAAATAAAGAAAACATCAAATCAGTCATACAGAAGAGTCATACACTACAGTTACAGACAGCTACATAGGAATGTTCTATGTTCTGCACAAGTTCAATATACTACTGGCCAGTATTCCAGTGGTTCCAAACCTGGGGTACATGTACCCTATGCAGAGGTACTACAGGGGGTATTTGACAGAAAGGGGAGGGGAAAAATTATCAACGACTAGACTTACTGAAATGTTACAGTAACATTATTAGATAGATTTACATTGGAGGCACTACTGTAATTGCAGCTCTTTGACCTTTTTACTTACTGTAGTGTATGTTATATTCTTCAAAAATAGGATTTTTTATGACAGCTTACCTGTAAAATCCTTTTCTTGGAGTACATCACGGGACACAGAGTGGCAATCCATTACTATGTGGGTTATAGAGTCTACCTTCAGGTGTGGACACTGGTGTAATTAACTACACAGGAAGTTCCCTCCCTATATAACCCCTCCCATACTGGGAGCTCCTCAGTTTTTGTAGCAAAGCAATAAGTGTCCCAATATCCCCAAACAAGAGGGGCGGGAGCTCTGTGTCCCGTGATGTACTCCAAGAAAAGGATTTTACAGGTAAGCTGTCATAAAAAATCCTATTTTCTTTATCGTACATCACGGGACACAGAGCGGCAATCCATTACTATGTGGGATGTCCGAAAGCAATGCTTACTGAGGGGAGGGAGACACAAACAATGCAGGTCGCCATCAGATGTGAGGATCTATAATGCTGCCAGATGCATACTGCGCCAAAAAGCTGCATCCTTTTGCCCTCCTATGTACATCTGACAAGAATCAGTGAACCTAAGCACAGACGCCAAGTTGCGTCCCTGAAAATCTGCGTCATAAAGGCTCGGTAAAGCATCGCGCATAAAGCGCTTACTATCCTGGTACGGAGCACCCCTCCCAAGAAACAGGGGGAGTCCCATTCTCCGAACCACAAGCCTGAATAATATCCTGATGAATCAATCTTGAAAACAGTTGATTTTAGACGCTGCCTGCACCTTCCTGGTAGCGCAATAACATCAGCTTTCTGTATCCGAGCAGCCGCTTCAGATAGGCCTTGACCCTTCTACTCCAAAGGAGAGAGTGTAACCATTTTAATAGCTGAACTGAACACTGCCTGCCCACATCTAGGGTCTTCTGGCAGCACAATAAAAACTTCAGATTTCTATATCTGAACCTTCAGATAGATATTTAACTGCTCTCATCTCTACTGAGAGAAAGCAATAACCTTTCCTTCCGAAAACAAGGTTTTGAAAAAGGGGGAGGTAAGAATATCTAGATTCAAATGAACACTAGATCCTTCTAGTAAATAAGGCTGGGTGAGGATTAACATCACCCTACTAGTAAGCATAAGTATGGTTTTTTACCAAGAGGTTGCCAATACTGAAACTCTCTTGGAGGCTACCACAACCAAGAACACCAATTCCCTTGTTAAAGGCTGAAGGGAAATATGGTGCATCGGCCCACAGAGCTGACCCTGTAAGCCGACAAAACTAGAGCCAATCCTCCAAGCACAAGGGCGACTAAACTGGTGGACTTATGGGCGTCACCCCTTGTATAATGGCTCGGAACAAAGAGTGTGAAGCAAGCGACCTTTGGAGGCAAGGCCGAGATCGGATCCTTGATGTAAATTAAGGCTGGCTCCGTCTCCTTTCCAAATGCAGGAAGGCAGGAATTTTATCTTTGACAAACTTCCAAGGATGCCACCATCTGTTTCATACCAGGAACATGGTCTCTCCCGATCCTGGGATATCTGGTCCTGGAGGCCAGCCTTCCTGTATGAATCAAGGAAGTGCCGTTGATTCTAAAAACCCTGATCCTGAAGAATGTGGGCTAAAATAGCCAGACCATTAATTCACCTGTTGCACGACAGGATGTAATACCCCCTTCGAAGTAGGCCTGGACAAGATGTACCACCCCTACTGTCCCTGCACAGAAAAGGTCGTCAGGGCTATGCCGGAGCATCTTCGAAATTTGATTGTCCACTTGCCATGTCACCTGCCACAAGTTGTGGATTGTCCACTTGCCACGTCACCTGCGATCAACATCTTATGCATTTTAAGCACTACTGTGCGGACAAGAACCCTTGTGTGACCAAGCACCCCTGTGCGTTCCAACATCCTTATGCACCCAAGCATCTTAATGCGACTTTAGGCATTTCTGTGAAACAAGCCTCTCTATGTGATCAAGTATCCCTGGGTAATCCAGGACTCTGTTGATCCAACAACCATGTGTGATCCAGCTTCTTTTTGCATTCAAGCATCTTTAAGCAATCCCTTTAGGCCCTGAGTAATCCAGGACTTGGGTGATCGGGTAATCCTGTGTGATTCAGCATTTTTATGCCTTCAGGCCTCTTTATGCGATTCTAGGCATTTCTGTGGGAACAAGCCTCTTTGCGTGACCAAATATCCTTGGGGAATCAAGGACTTGGGTGATCATGTAATCCTGTGTGATTCAACCTTTTTATGCATACAAGCATCCTTTATGCGATTCAGCATTTTTATGCATACAAGCATCTTTATGCAACTTTAGGTACTTTTGTGGAAACAAGCCTATTTGTGTGACCAAACATCCTTGGGTAATCCAGGACGCTGATGATCAGGTAACCATGTGTGATCCAGCATCTTTTTTTTTTTTTGCATCCAAGCAACTTTATGCGATTTTAGGCCTTTCTGTGGAAACAAACCTCTTCTGTGTAACCAAACATCCTTGGGGGAAACAAGGACTTGGGTGATCAGGTAATCATGTGTGATTCAGCATTTTTATGCATACAAGCATCTTTATGCGACTTTAGGTACCTTTGTGGAAACAAGCCTATTTGTGTGACCAAACATCCTTGGGTAATCCAGGACGCTGATGATCAGTTAACCATATGTGATCCAGCATCTTTTTTGCATCCAAGCAACTTTATGCGATTTTAGGCCTTTCTGTGGAAACAAACTTCTTCTGTGTAACCAAACATCCTTGGGGGAAACAAGGACTTGGGTGATCAGGTAATCATGTGTGATTCAGCATTTTTATGCCTACAAACGTCTTTATGCGATTCAGCATTACAAGCATCTTTTATGCGACCTCTTTTGTGGAAACATGCAGCACCATATAGACAGAAACATGTATGTTTATGCGATCCACAATAGAATCTGCTCTGTTACTTGTTTTTATCCCACATGCATTCCAAACTCATGTATGTTATGCAACATGCGGACTGGTAAAGAGGAAATTATCCTCTGCAGATGTGTGTTTCCTCAATTAAGAGACATTAGCAATGTGTGCCCGCAACTGTGCATCCCTCCGATGCATTTGGTTAGCCTGAAGCCGACACCAGGCTGAGGATTATATGGAGGTCTTACTAGCCACCTATAGGAAAACCTCTCTTTACACTCTAAGGAGAAGATAGAGGTGTAATCAGAACCTGTAGGGCTTTTGATAGCTTCTCCTTGTTAGGCTGCAGCTCCTGTCTCCTGTCCTCTGACAGTGAAACTTTTATCCCCAAGCTTTCTAATCCTTTTGTTTCAGGATTAAAGTAGGAAAAGGGGGACACCCCCTTTTTTTTTTTCTTGCAAAACACAAAACACATGCAGAGTGATTGCAATGTTGGGGGAAGGCTGCATTGCCTGACAGGTCTGATGGCTCAATCTATGAGCTGTTTAAGTCTCTTCAGAGGAGAATAAGGGTCCACCAGGTTCAGGTGGCGATCCCTCTTTATATTCCTACCCCTGACCTTATTCAATGGGGAGACCAAGTCCTAAGCTAAAGCAGAGGCACTTAACCCAGGTGCATCAAATAGCTGAATTTAGTCTGACACAATGCCTGCTAATCTGCACAGCTAGATGCGAGTAGGCGTCTTAGATGAATCTGTATCCAACTCACACAAGGTGCTTACGTTTGTGTCCCCCTAGCTTTACAGAGCTCGGACGTCCGGGCCCTTTGAAGAGCCTTCTCTGCGACTGCACTGAGCTGGTGAGCACGTGCAACATGGTAAAGTCTGAAGCGGAGGAAGTGGGACACAATAGATCAGCTAACACTTAAGCTTCCGTTTTCTGGAAAGCATGGTAAGCAAAAACATCAGGCATGTCTTCTACTGCCCATAGTAGTGGAAACACAGATAAGACTTGCAACTACTCACGGAAGACAATCCTTTGTATAGGATTAAGGGCATATTTTTTTATTTTTTATTTATGTACCGGGCCCTTCAAGGGGAGATATATAGGTACTGCAGCCATCCTGTCTAACAGACATGGTGGGCCAGGCTGCATGCCGGCTAGGGGAGGTATATGGGTGCCCTGAGCCATCCTGTCTCAGAAGACATAGTGGTTTACATTGCCTATGCATAGAAGCATAATATAGGCGAGACCCAAGTCCCCCACGGAGGACCTACTGTCGAACCAAGTCCCGTAGGCCCTCCTCTTACCTTCTCCACACTGCAGGGTATTGCCAAGCAAGAGGCCCAATCTTCTCCCTTCACCGTGGGTATTGTCCTAGACCTTCAGGGACCGGGGTCCATGGCAGGAACACCAACTCCCCTGGACCTATATAGCATCCTGGCAGCAGAAAAAACATTTGGTCCTTAGAAGGCACAAAGTTCTGGAACCCAGGATCCAGCCCTCCGCAGAGAGGCATTATAGGCTAAACCTCGTTCTTCGTACCGAGGCCCGGGTACCGTCCACTTTGGCTATGAAGCACCTTGGACGGATCCGGATTTATGGAGGTTTTTTACATCCAGCATGGATCCCTCCAGTGGAGCTCCTAAGAGCACATGTTCACTCGTGACCAACACCTTAGACACTGATGAAAAAACTGAGGAGCTCCCAGTATGGGAGGGGTTATATAGGGAGGGAACTTCCTGTGTAGTTAATTACACCAGTGTCCACACCTGAAGGTAGACTTTATAACCCACATAGTAATGGATTGCCGCTCTGTGTCCCGTGATGTACGATAAAGAAATAAGGATTATAATGATAATTGCATCATCCAGTAAGCTGCAGTTTTTACTGTAACACCGGAATACTACTGTAAACTGTATCATCAATATTGTAGAAAATAAACAATTCCATACTATTCCATAGTTTATTTTCTACAATATTTTTCTTGTCATGGTTAGTATCATACGTAACATCCCACTGAAGTATGATACTGTAATACTGTAGGCCTATCACACACACACACACACACTAAATGAATACGTAAATGAGTAAATAAACATATTTGTTGCTCTATGCACAGTGTCCGGTCCTATACATTATATAATTCCATCATTGATTGTGGGGCCATGGTTGATGACATGGTCTATAATTGTGGCCCAAATTTTATCAGGGACAGCATGGTGTCTTCGTGCTCCTCAGCCACTTCCCCCTTTTCCACCACCACGCACCCTTACTCCTCCTCCTCTTCTTCCTCTTCCCCCAGCAGGCAGTTCCCTTGTTCATTTACTTAGCCTGGTGCCTCCATGTTCAGAAATTCTACTGGTCTTGCATGGTCTCTCTCTCTCTCTCTCTCTCTCTCTCTCTCTCTTTCTCTCTCTCTCTCTATATATATATATATATATATATATTGTAAGATTTGGGGAATCAGACTCCAGTGGCAGGTGCGTTTTTATGGGCTTGGTAGCCCACTTTTATTTAAAAACTCACAAAAGGTTCACATATGCAATAGCATCCCTCGCAGGGGGTTTCCACCATTACTGCATTGTACAAACTAAAGAGCTTAGCCTCCTGGCTTTCAATCCTGGCATCCGACGGCTTCAGGCCTCTAGCCTAAGCCCAAGTTCTGTTCCTCAGAACACACAGCGTTTCCCAGAGATAAGCTCAATCCTTGCTTTTCTCCTAGTCAGCGACTTGCTGCTCAAACATAAAGCGGCATCTGCAACCTGCAGATCTGCACACACTAGCTGCAATCCATGCAGCCTCTCTCTGACTCCTTTCAGAGAGTTGGGAGCTCACCTGGCTCCCAGGGACCAGATTTCCTGTCTGTGGGTGGGGCCCTGAGCCACAGCCAGGCCAGCACTAAAAAGCTGAACACACAGCTGTGTAATCAATGTGTCTGTCTCTCCAAAATATGGCGAAAACCAGCCATCCATCAGGCAAGACAGATCCAAACCATCACAATATATATATATATATATATATTTTTTTATATATATATATATATATATATATATATATATATATATATATATATATATATATACATGTTTGGCAGCATTCACAATCATGGACAGCACCTCTCAGGTAACTAAACTAAACTTACTGTTTGATTGGTCACCTGAGACCAACTCTAACTCCTCCTTCGTTAGTCAAGTTCTAGTTGTACCTGACTGTCAATTGCTGTAATCATTTTGTCAAATTTTGCAAGAGATTCATATATGGTAATTATGGTATTATGTTCCTAAATAATTTTGACAATTGAACAGATTATTGTGCATGTGATGACTTAAACAATGAAATTACGCTGACACGTTTTGGAAAGAACGACCATTAGACTGAGAATTGACAAATCAGTTTAGGTCAACAAGATCTTTTCAATTGAAAATTGTGCTAAATGTAGGCTACTTGTACTAAATAATTTGAAAAATGTACTAAGACATTCAGACCTGTACTGAGACATTTACAATTTGATGAAATTAATGAGAAATGCAATTCAGTTGTGAACAATTGCCAAGTGGTTTGGAGATTTGTCCATGTTGTTTTGAGAATGTCATTTCTGTTTCAAGAAATGAGCCAAAACAATGGAGAAAAACTGTAATTGGCCAGAATATTACTTTATTCTGGCCATGTTAATAACTTAAAGGTAGTATGTGCAGCAGCCTCCCTTAGCCCCCCTAATACTTATCTGAGCTCCCTCTTGATCCAGCGATGTTGCACAAGAGCCACCAAGTCTGAGGACTCCCCCCCCCCCCGATTGGCTGAGGCACAGTGGTGCAGTGAGTAGCACTTTCACCTAGCAGCAAAAAAGGGTCGCTGGTTTGAATCCCGACCACGACACCATCTGCCATCTGCCTGGAGTTTGCATGTTCTCCCTGTGTCTGCGTGGGTTTCCTCCGGGTACTCCGGTTTCCTCCCACACTCCAAAGACATGCTGGTAGGTAAATTGGATCTCGTCCAAAATTGGCCCAGTATATATGTGTGTATGACTGTGTGTCCCTAGCGTGTCAAGATCCTACGGGGTAAAAATGACCTCAAGCAGACACTGGCTGGAAAAGCGCCCAGAGGCGATTCAGTTCGCATGCGTTGCACTATACAAGTCATTCATTCATTCACACAGCAACGGGTGCCATTGACTGCTTGCTGTGGGGGCCAGGAGCGCCACTAGGGACACAAGAAGAGGAGGATCTTTGCTGCTCTGTGCAAAACCACTGTAAAAAGCAGGTAAGTATAACATGAATGAATGAATGAATGAAAACTTATATAGCGCAGCACATGCGAACTGAATCGCCTCTGGGCGCTTGTTGTTCCTGTCTCCTTTGATATCAAAAGAGATGAGTCTTGACCTTTTTCCTGAATGCTAGGTGGTTCTCCTCCAACCGAATGCTGGTTGGTAAAGCGTTCCATAGTCTGGGACCTTGGATCGCGAATCTTCTTTCTCCTTTGGCCTTGTAGTTGGCTTTCGGAACCTGAAGCAGGTTTTGATTGGTGGATCGCAAAATGCGATTGGGATTATGAGCTTTTATTTTTTCGCATAAGTAAAGGGGGGCATTTTCATGGACACATCTATGCGTAAGACAGAGAGCTTTGAAAGCAATTCTGTCTTTAACTGGTAACCAGTGAAGGGATCTCAGAGAAGGTGAGATGGATTCCCATGGTTTTTTCCCAGTCACAAGTCTGGCGGCCGTATTCTGAACGACTTGCAGACGAGAGATTTGGTACTTGGGGAGTCCGAGGTAAAGGGCATTTGCATAATCCAGCCTGGAGTTGACAATTGCTCCCACCACGACCGCTAAATCTTCTTTGGGGATGAACGGAGTAAGTTGCGTAGTAGGCGCAGCAGATGGTGAGATCTGCTGACTACTGACCCTATTTGTGCGTCCATTGTCATAAAGGAGTCAAAAATGACCCCGAGACTTTTGACTTTGGCGCTAGGGGTGATGATTTTGCCCAGAATAGGCGGGGGTGTCCATGCTGTTGAAGGTTGATTCCTGCGCTTGGCGTAAAACAGGAGAAGTTCTGTTTTCGCTCCGTTGAGTTTAAGATAACTCTTTGTCATCCAGTTCTCTATCAAAGAGAGGCATGTCTCTGGATTGAGGTGGTGGTCCTTTCTGTTGCAGATGCGGAAATACAGTTGCGTGTCGTCTGCATATGAGTGATAGAGCAGTTTTTGGCTGCTAATAATCTCAAAAAGAGGACGAAGGTAGATGTTAAACAGCACCGGTGACAGAGGCGATCCTTGAGGGACTCCGCATGATACTGTGTGTTTCTCAGACGTAAAAGGTCCTAACTTCACTGTTTGCGATCGGTATTCCAGAAAAGAGGAGGACCAAGATAAATCGCCTTCTGCGACTCTGGCTACTTCAGCAAGCCGAGTCAGTAACAGTTTGTGGTCTACAGTGTTGAAAGCTGCGCTTAGGTCCAACAGAACCAGAAGACAAGATTCTCCTTCATCTGCGGCCTCGAGAACATCGTCCCATATTTTGAGCAATGCGGTTTCAGTCCCGTGTCCGGGGCGGAACCCTGATTGCAATGAGTCATATAGCTTGTGGGTATCTAGATGCTGTTGCAGCTGTTGTACAACTACTTTTTCCATTACCTTTGAGAGTACATTGAGGCTTGTTATGGGACGGCGGTGGAGTGGGTCCTTGGGGTCCAGGGAGGGTTTCTTCAGGATGGGTTGGATTATACCCTCTTTCAACTGTGAGGGTACTATGCCCTCCAAAAAAGACTGGTTGATAAGCTGCGTGATGGGAGGAGCCAGGATGTAGGCGCATTCCTTCAGCAGTTTTGTGGGGATAATGTCATTTGGCGCTGTGCTATTACGCAGAGTACAAATGACATTCTTAGTGGTCTCGATGGAGATGGGTTCCAGGGTGAACTTACCTGATATAGGAGAATTACTATGGGTGTTGTGTGAGAGGCTGCAGGGGGGACTGAGGGGGGAATTGTTTTGCTGAATGCTTTCACGGATTGCCTCGATTTTATTAATGAAGCAATCCGATAGTTCATTGCAAAATTCTTGTGTGTCTGCATTGGGGGCTTCAATACATCCTGGTTTCATGGTCTGAGTGACCATCTTGAAGAGTTCGCGGGGGCGGTTTAAGGCGCTGTTGATAGCCTCCGAAAAATCATTTTTCTTGGCTTGGAAAATTTCTTTGTGGTATTTTCTTGTCGCCACCTTGTAGATGGATAGGTTTAGCTCTGAAAAACTTATTTTCCAGGCAGATTCGGCCCTTCTGCGTTCTTGCTTCAGTAACGACAGCTGGTTGTTAAACCAGCTGCGGTTGTTTTTCCCGGATGCAGGTTTTGCGTTTCGGCGCTACCAAGTCGGCTGACTGTAGCATGGCCGAATTTATGGCATCCAGTGTTTCAACGGCCGTTTTTTCCTTAAAGTGGTTTTGAAGAGTTCCGAGTGGAGCTTCTTCTGACATCTAGTCCAGTGTGTTGTCACTGGATTTGATGTTTTTGTTGCGGGGGGGATTGTGGAAATAATGAATTTAATTGCAAGGTGGTCTGTCCATGGCAACTTTTCATTTTCCAAAAATTTTATTTCCAGCTCTTGTCTGAAGATAAGATCAAGTGTGTGACCTGAAGCATGTGTGGGCCCACATACTAGTTGCTGTAACCCTAAATCTTCCAGGTGGTCAATAAAGGCATCGGCAATGGGGTCTTGTGAGGAATTGGCCCAGAGGTTGAAATCCCCGAGCAGCAAAAGGTGTTTGCTGTTGAGGGTGTAAGTGAAGAAGAAATCTGTCCATGATGATAGAAGCTGCGATTTTGGGCCCGGTGGCCTATAGCAGAGCAGAATGTGGACGGTCTCCTTTGAATTTGTCTGTAGTTGCAGAGTAAGGGTTTCCATGGATGGAAGAGGGTTTTGAAGGACTGGTTTAGTGATCGCAAGGTGAGTCTTGTGGATCACTGCCAGGCCTCCTCCTCTTTGCCCCACTCTGTTTTCCATTATAATATGGTAGTTTTCTGGCACCAGTTCTCCTAGAATGGTGTTACAGTCGGCTGTGAGCCAGCTCTCTGTAATGAAGAGGCAATCTAGATCGTGTTGTAGAATGAAATCATGGATTTCAAGTCGGTGTTTTACTGCCGATCTTGTGTTGATCAAAGCACATGAAATGTGCTTAAGCTGGGGTAAACGGCTAAAATTTTTGACAGTCGATCGTCAATCGATCTTCAAAAGTTGCTCAATTCTTAGGGTATTTTTGGTGATGGCTGGCAGTATTGCGGCGAAACTCCTCAGATCCCAAATGGTTTCTACAGAGTACCGCAGATTAGCCATGGTCGCCATTCACCGGGGGCAAAGTAGTTTTTTTGGTGGCGATGGAGAGAGGATTCGGTGAATCCTCCCGGCTTGGTCCAGAGGAAGGCAAAAAACCCCTAGCCGTGCTATGCCAATTTGCTTTGGTAGGGGAAAAAATTCCTTCCTGATCCCTGAACGGCGATCGGGCGAAACCCCTGGATCAAGTGCTGTTAAGTTGTGAAAAAGGGGGGTGAGAGCTGTCACTGCTGCTGGGGTGTACCAAGATGGCCGCCGACCAGGAGCAGGACATGGGACCCAGGCTGGTGTGTAGCCAGCTGGGTGGATTGGTGAGCAGGGGGGGGCGACTGGTTGTTGAAGCCAGGGGTGGATGAGTCCTGCAGGGGCTGGGGGTGAACTCCTGGGAAGTTTCTGGTGATGTTTTAGGCCGAGAGTGCGGCGCGCCGCTAGGCCGCGGATGAAGCCGCGGCCTTTCCTAAGATGCGGCGGCCGCGAATCAGCTATGGCTGGCGCGGTTCAGGGGAGAAGACGGGGAGTGTCAAAAAACCGCACTAGAGATGGCGGGGATGGCGGAAATTGCAGCGTGGAGGTGGCGAAGGGATGCCTCGAGTGGCGATGGTGGTGTGGGGGCACAGGGCAGGAAGAAAAAGGAGCAGGGAAGAGCCGACGGGGATGGGTAGTTGCTGTCCTTCTGGGGTAGGGGGGGTTTCCTGGATGACTTGGTGGGGATTCTGGGTGTGAGAGGCGGCGCGGCGTTAGGCCGCAGGTGAAGCCGCAGTCTTTCCTGGATCGCGGCCCTGCGTTTGAGAGAGGTCTGGCGCTAAATGCACAGGCTGTGGGTTTTTTAATCTGTCTCTAAGGCTCGGTTCACACTAGTGCGTTCATTTGAACGTGTGAACTGCACAAAAAATGTGAACTCAGGGAAACTCTGAACACACCATCCCCACTGTGAAACATGGTGGTGGCAGCATCTTGTTGTGGGGATACTTTTCTTCAGCAGGGACAGGGAAGCTGGTCAGAGTTGATGGGAAGATGGATGCAGAAAAACACAGGGCAATCTTAGAAGAAAACTGTTGAGAGTCTGCAAAAGACTTGGGACTAGGGATGGAGGTTCACCTTCCAGCAGCACGCTCTTCATCGCTCTTCATCCAATCTGACAGAGCTTGAGCTATTTTTGCAAAGAAGAATGGGCAAAAATGTCACTCTCTAGATGTGCAAAGCTGATAGAGACATCCCCAAAAAGACTTGCAGCTGTAATTGCAGCGAAAGGTGATTCTGAAAAAGTGTTACATAGTTAGTCAGGTTTAAAAAAGACTCAAGTCCATCCAGTTCAACTAAGTATTGACTTAGGGGGACTGAATACAAATTTGTGCATGCCACACTTTTTTACATATTTATTTGTAAAAAAAGAAATTGAAAACCATTTATCATTTTCCTCACAATTATGTGCCACTTTGTGTTGGTCTATCACATAAAATCACAACAAAATACATTTACGTGTTTTGGTTGTAACATAATACAAATTTGTAGAACATTTTAAGGGGTATGAATACTTTTTCAAGGCACTGGACATATAACCCTCAGGTTAAATATATTGGAATTATTCATATTCCTCGGCATACATAAACATCTTTAGGGATTGCCACAAATGTATACAGTGTCCCATGACAAAATATTGATCTAGGGGGGAAAACACTTTAATTCTACCCATTACACATGATGGATCACTAGGCTAATATTGCAGTACAGCAAAATGAAGCCCAGCTGACATAAACCTGGCTTTCATGAAAACTTTCATAATACAAAATGTATTATTAGCTAGGAATTGCCTCTGTTAGAATATCCTGCAGGGGAAAGAGAATAAGATTAAGGGATGTTTTGAATTGGAACGTCTTTTGCTCATTATCATAATTGAGAAGCAAGTGTGGTCCCTCACCATGGGATACCTGGAGATATCAACAACTTCAGCATTCCATGGATTCTTTGCCAAAACCTCTCCTCTCAATCCTAGCCAGTGATTGAGGGTGACCTGCTGAATGTTTTTCTTCTGTTTGAAAGCAAAACCAACCCATCTTGTCTGGATATTGGTTGTCCCATATGCAAGTGCCCTCAAGTGCTCACTTTGTATATTGCTCTCTAATCTGGTCGTTTTGTGTCCTCCATGGTCGTATGGTGCCTCCTCTCTTCGGTGGTGCTGTTCCTGGTGGTGACTGCCTAGGAGGTTGCCGGGTTTCACATGTTTTCTGGTGGTTCTTAAAATCCCAGATGAAGTCAACACTGGCGAAACATAACAGGATAACATATGAACTGATAGCCACCATATAACTGGAATTTCAAAAAACAAACAAAAGGACAGGCGCCAATAAATAAAACTGCTGAACTTTAATGATAGAATAACACAAAAGCACTCACATGATAATTGAAGTTCACAGGCATAAAGTGAGGTGAGGGTCTTCATGGATCGTCAAACCAGCCGAGGATAGATAGCGTCCCAGGGAAATCATCCAGCTAATGTCTGCTGTGCAGGGAAAGTAAAACCAGCAGCGCTGAATCCGGAAGCGTCCTTTTGTTTGTTTTTTACATGTCTTTGGAGCATTGCTTCGGCTCCCCACACAAGGCTGCCTTTCATCCAAAAAACTGTGACTCACCACCAAGCTTGTTATAGCTTATAGGACTTTGCACTGAGGACAGTCTAAATTACAGTAGGTTCTTGTTTGTGCCAGCATTGTGTTTATTTGTATATTACTTTTGAAGCTCTGTATCCTTGGCTGCAACAGATTCCTTTTTTGTATTGCACTCAGTACTTTCTTTTGGTCCAGCATATATTTCTAAATCCACCCATTTATGATATTTTCGTGTGTACCCCTTTTCATATATACGAGGTTGCCACGCATAGGTGGGCCCTTTTCAACCAACTGGTTTGCAACCTCAGTTGCTCACCATTTCAACAGTACTTTATAAAAAAAACTTTTTTTTCTGATTTTCATTGTATGCATATAGAACTTCCCTTTTTTTTCCTTTTTATTATTTTTTCACATATATTTTTTGGTGTTCACCTTTATACGTGTATATATGCGTGTGTGTGTGTATATATACATTTGTGTGTAGATTTTAACTGTCTGTTCTTTTTATATCAGTATATGTATGATAGGACTGAAGTTCCTATATATACACGATGGATTTTCTATCAGAAATAGAGTCAGAACGTTATAATATTCTTGATATACTATATACCAATTTATCTCCATCTTTATTTTCGCAAGAAGTTTCTTTAAAGCGGATGGTTCACAAATAAAAAAATATTAAAAGCCAGCAGCAACAAATACTGCAGCTGCTGACTTTTAATATTAGGACACTTACCTGTCCTGGAGTCCAGCGCCGTCCGCAGCAGAGGATGAGCGATCGCTCATCACCCTGCTGCTCCCCCCTCCATCCACGGTGAGGGAACCAGGAAGTGAAGCGCTGCGGCTTCACTGCCCGGTTCCCCACGGCTCCACCTGTGTGCTGGGAGCCGAGTGTTCCCAGCACACAACGGGCGGGAGACGGGATGTGATGCAATGCCCGTCTTTTGCCCGTGAATGCTGGGCCGGAAGTGGGTGCAGATACATGTCTATCTGCACCCCCCTCCCCCCTGAAAGGTGTCAATTGTGACACCGGAGGGGGGGAGTGTTCGGATCAGCGGATCTTCACTTTAGGGTGGAGATCCGCTTTAAGCAAAAGTATTAGATATAAGTTATGTGGCAGTTTAAAAAAATTGGAACGTCTAATACATTCCACCAACTCTCAGTGGTGGGATAGATATTTTTAAAATAAATATCTTGTTAGTAGAATTTCACCTAGAGGTCTAAGAGTTCTAAAAAATTGTTCCTTTCTTGGGCCTGAAGACCAAAAGGAGTGGAACAGCTTGGCAGAATTCTGTACAACTAAGTGGATAGACATCTTAGTCAAACATAGAACAGCCAAATTTGAGCAGCTTAAAGAGGCTGTCGTCTCACTGTGTTCTGAAATAAAAGACACAGGACACAAAGTCCCCTCCTCTTGGCTTGATATCCTTAAAAAGAATACAAAAAAATTGGAGGGTGACCTCATTTATAATAAACTAGGTAAATTTAGGAGGGATATTAGAGACTACACTGGTAATAAAGTATTCAATTGGATGGAAAAACAACCTGTTCTCACCATTCCTATCCATTCTTCGAATGTGATCTTGGAGCCTCAATTATATGGTGGCTACCCTACTATAACATCTTTTCCATCATACCCTCCACCACTTATGTCTATCAACCCAAAAACAGTACATCCGAAAATATGCCTCACCAAAAATCCTGAAAAACAACATATTCCTTCTAAAATATCACCTGCCAACAAACTCTCAAGTATGAAACTATCACAGAATAAATTGATAGAAAATCTGAGTGTTTTTTACAACCGGGATCAAGCCAAATTTGCTCTTAGAAACCCCAATATCTCTCATAATTCAGATGAAGCTATCAACATACAACAGGTGGTCAATGAGTCCCCTATTGCGGAAGCTAGGAAGCTATCAGTGGTCCCAGTTTAGTCAGCATAGTAGGTCTAAATGGTATTAATACTAACAATTCTTCATATGCCTCTAGATCCGCATGTAGATTTAAGCCTACAGAAGCCTCAACTAGTGTACCCATTAGCTTTGGCATTGACAACACTTTGTCCTTTCCTACCCCCCAATTGAATGCCTCTTTTTTAGGGACACA
Organism: Rana kukunoris; assembly: GCA_029574335.1. NCBI lineage: Eukaryota > Metazoa > Chordata > Amphibia > Anura > Ranidae > Rana > Rana kukunoris. The sequence goes on along the minus strand of CM056053.1, from coordinate 67,873,841 downwards.
CCCCTCTCCATCCATTCAAAGCAAAAGAAAATTTGCAGAAGAGGTTGTAGAGGGGGTAAGAATAGAACCAGAGGAAAATCCTTGCAAGAACCGAAAACGGTCAAAATCTTCAATCTTTCCAAGCACAATCTCACAGTAGCGGAGACTTCCTTACTTAATCGAGGTCTAAACTTTGCACCATCTAATAAACCTGACCCGTTTATATTATTTAAGGATCTTAATAGATTCATACGAAATCTTACCTTAAAAAGGTTTTTTCAGATAAAAAATTCTAAGACCACATTAGCTAAAGACCCTATTAATCCTCCCAATGATTTTGAACTATCTGTGGGTGGTTGTGAATTTGATTTCGATATTGATCTAATTGACCAATTGGAACTATTGAGCCAGGACGACCCTGACAGAATGTTGGATCTTTTCACTCAACATCTTCATTCTTCCCCACCTACCATACATACCTCTTTAAAACCAATTTCTACTTTTTACCCTTATCATTCGAAAGGACCGCACCTGACCACTTTTTACAATATGGTGTTTACTGACATTAAGAAAATGTGTACTAATTCCTCCTTACAGCATACCAACTTAGGACGTTTGACCACACAAGAGACTGCAGCTTTACAATCTCTTTAAAAAAATGACGATATTATTATAAAAACTGCCGATAAAGGCGGAGGAATAGTAATCCAGGACCGGGCTGATTATATTCTTGAGGCTGAACGCTTATTAGGCGACACAGCGACATACGAAAAACTCAGTCAGGATCCCCTCCCACGTTTCATAATTATTAAAGACACACTAGTTAAGACTGCGCTAAGGGACAACATTATTACAAAAAAAGAGGCCTCATTTATGGTAAAAGATTTTTATAATACTCCTTATTTTTACCATATCCCCAAAATCCATAAAAGTACAACTCATCCCCCAGGTAGACCCATAATAGCAGCCATAGACACAATCACTTCTGGCCTTTCCAAATATATAGACTATCATTTACAACCCCTAGCCCAAGGACTGCGTTCGTATATACGTGACGGCACAAATCTTTTAGATATTTTAAAATCTTATAAATGGGAAAAACGATACATGTGGATGTCTCTTGATGTGTCCTCACTGTACACTTGGATCCCTCATGATTTTGGCTTAGCAGCAACCCATCATTTTCTAACAGAGAACCCTTATATGAGCAATGCCCAGGCAGCATTTATTTTGGATTGTACTCATTTCTGTTTGACTCATAATTATTTCTCCTTTAATGGTGAGTTTTTCCTTCAGAGAGTGGGAACAGCTATGGGAGCAAATTTTGCTCCCTCGTATGCCAATTTGGCAATGGGCCTATGGGAACACAGACACATCTGGTCCAATAATCCCTATCTCGGTAAATTGATATATTATGGTAGATATATTGATGACGTGGTGGTAATTTGGGACGGCGATGCCAATGAGATTAATACTTTCGTTGAGCATTGCAATAACAATCCCTATGGCTTGTCGTTCACCTATGTTTGTGATTACGACAAACTTGTATTCTTGGATCTTGAGCTGTTCCATCGTAACGGCAACATAGAAGCTAAGACACATTTTAAACCCACTGCGGGCAATTCCCTTCTGCACTACAACAGTTGCTATGGCCAATTCTGCCGTCTTAATCGTAACTGCACCCAAAAAAGTCATTATGTCGAACAAAGTACAATTTTAAAGAAAAAATTATATGAAAAAGAATATCCGACCTCCTTAGTGAACCAAGCTTGTGACTATTATCTAAATTCAGAATTACCAACAACCATACAAAAACAGGTACCAAATTCATCAACTCGTTTCATCACAAAATTTCATACAGGTTTTAAAACAATGGAGTCAATTTTTAAAAAATATTGGCCCCTTCTCTTAGAAGACCAACACTTAAAAATGCTTTTACCACAAAAACCTGTGATTACCTATCGCCGGGCCACCAATTTAAAGAACAAAATAGCCCCGAGCAAATTGAAAGTGCCACCATCTCAACAATTTATTTCTATGATTTCATTACAAGGAATGTTCCAATGCAAGAAAAAACATGTAGCTTTGTCAATCATGGACAAAAGCAGTTTACTAACAAAGGAAATACATACTTGAGCAAAGATTTCTATAATTGTGGGTCAGACTTTGTAGTGTACGCCTTGACCTGCCCTTGTAAACTGTTATACATAGGCCGCACCATACGCCCACTTCGCCAACGTTTTGGCGAACATAGAAGAAAAATTGAGGCAGGTAAAGATAAGCATAGTGTCCCACGTCATTTCGTGGAACAACATGGTAAATCTACCAAGGGTCTGAAAGTATGGGTCATTGAACAGATACCCAGTAACCTTACGGAGGCTGAAAGATTCCATCGCCTATGTGAGAGGGAAACTTACTGGATCTATTCCCTTGATACTTTAAAACCAGGAGGTATGAATGAAGAACTAGAAATTGCCACTATTTTATAAGCGCAACATTTTAGAGTTAAAACTAATTAATCTTTTATCAGATTTTTAACATAATTACTCTATTCATATTTAGTTGGGAATTTTTTGATGTATATATGTATGTATGTATGTATATGTATATGTATATTTATACATATCTCAATCAGTGTGCAGAGTGTCCCATAATATAACAACTCTATTTTTACCTCCATTTTTATGATAACATTCATTAACCACTTAAGGACCGCCTACTGCACATTTACGTCGGCAGAATGGCACGGCTGGGCACATCAACGTATATATACGTTGATTTTAGTACCCAGCCGTGGGTCGCGGGTGCGCGCCTGCGGGCGCGCGCCCGCGACCCGGTCCGAAGCTCCAGGACCGGGACCGCGGGATTCGCGGACCCGATCGCCGCTGCAGTGCGGCGATCCGTCCCTGGAGCAGAAGAACGGGGAGAGCCGTGTGTACACACGGCTTCCCCGTGCTTCTCTGTGGCTGTAGCATCGATCGCGTCATCCCTGTAATAGGGGGACGCGATCGATGATGTCACACCTACAGCCACACCCCCCTACAGTAGTAAACAAAACACATAGGCACACATCCCCTACAGCGCCACCTGTGGTTAACTCCCAAACTGCAACTGTCATTTCCACAGTAAACAATGCAAATTTAAATGCATTTTTTCCTGTGAAAATGACAATTGTCCCAAAAATGTGTCAAAATTGTCCGAAGTGTCCGCCATAATGTCGCAGTCACGAAAAAAATCGCTGATCGCCGCTATTAGTAGTAAAAAAAAAATAATTAATAAAAATGCAATAAAACTATTCCTTATTTTGTAAACGCTATAAATTTTGCGAAAACCAACCGATAAACGCTCATTGCGATTTTTTTTACCAAAAATACGTAGAAGAATACGTATCGGCCTAAACTGAGGGAAAAAAATGTTTTTTTATATATTTTTGGGGGATTTTTATTATAGCAAAAAGTAAAAAATATTGCATTTCTTTTAAAATTGTCGCTCTATTTTTGTTTATAGCGCAAAAAATAAAAACCGCAGAGGTGATCAAATAACACCAAAATAAAGCTCTATTTGTGGGGAAAAAAGGACGCCAATTTTGTTTGGGAGCCACGTCGCACGACCGCGCAATTGTCAGTTAAAGCGACGCAGTGCCGAATCGCAAAAAGGGGCAAGGTCCTTTACCTGCATTTTGGTCCGGGTCTTAAGTGGTTAATTTTAAAATTTGTTCTATTTGAATATAGTGTTATTCTTTTATCCTATTAATTTAATCAGTCCCATTATCATCCACTAGGGGGTGTTTGCTTATATAATCTTATGCAATTTTTATCATTTTGATAGGCCAATCAACAATAGGTTTTTTATTTAGGTAGAAGTGAACACTGGATTGTGATTATTAATGAATTGATTTTAATATTTCCATTAATTTTTATCAATTTATATTAGTTGTTTTATGTGTCTACATGTATTGAAGTCAGAAGACATGTCCTTGTAGTATTGAGTACTAAAAATCCTATTAATTTGTCACTATACATGGCCAGTAATAGCAAGTGTTTTAAATAGTACTAATTTTTCACATTTGATGAGTTTTTACTATTTTGCCACAAGATGGCGATCACAGGCAGACTTGTATATAAGCTGGCCTTAGTAACCTATTAGAAACAGCTTGAAAAAGGTGCGCGCCATGTGACAGACATTCAACACACGGCACATGCACGGAAACGCGTCGCATCCTTGAGGTACTGCGTGATGACGTCATCCCCCCTTGCCAAGCCGCAACCATAGCTTCCCAGCGTGCGTTCCAGAGTGCGTTCCAGCTCCTCTTGCTGATTCACTCGTACACAAACACCGGCACGCTTCCGGATTCAGCGCTGCTGGTTTTACTTTCCCTGCACAGCAGACATTAGCTGAATGATTTCCCTGGGACGCTATCTATCCTCGGCTGGTTTGACGATCCATGAAGACCCTCACCTCACTTTATGCCTGTGAACTTCAATTATCATGTGAGTGCTTTTGTGTTATTCTATCATTAAAGTTCAGCAGTTTTATTTATTGGCGCCTGTCCTTTTGTTTGTTTTTTACATGTCTTTGGAGCATTGCTTTGGCTCCCCACACAAGGCTGCCTTTCATCCAAAAAACTGTGACTCACCACCAAGCTTGTTATAGCTTATAGGACTTTGCACTGAGGACAGTCTAAATTACAGTAGGTTCTTGTTTGCACCAGCATTGTGTTTATTTGTATATAACTGGAATTTCACTTGTTCGACCACCAAAATGGAGATGTATAATGAGTGATTTTATTTGATCATATATGTCTATAATAAATGTGATGTTTTAATTACTTCTTCTTTTTATTATTATATATTGGCAACGTTATAATCCCACCCAAACCCTCTTCCAATATATCTGACTCTTTGGGATGAGGTGCAGGATGCTATATGGTTACCCGGGTTAGAAAAAAAATACATAAATGAAATCTACTTATCCCTGAAACATTAAACAATAAAGTTATAGATTATGTACATTCTACCTCAATATAGACATGAGGATATAAGAAATGAATTACAAATTGTTACCTAGGTGGTATTATGTTCCTGCCAAACTACATAAGATCAATACAACACTGCCATCCGATTGTTGGAGAGTATGAGGGGGGGTGCGAGGGAATGCATGCCCATATTTGGTGGCATTGCCCAATGATTCAGCTATACTGGAAAAAAGTCTTAGTAAGTCTGAAATCGGGCAAGACCCCTGGCAATGCCTATTTCATGTTACAAACGAGACAAGGAAAAAAATACAAAAAGTCTATCACATACCATTTTTGCTGAATGCAGCGAAGATACTGATTCTGAATTATTGTAAATCAAAGAAAATTCCAACTATATTTGAATGGTTTATAGAGGTAGGGTCCTTTCACACCGAGCGGACCATTTTTCGATCCGCCCTGGATCCGGGGATCCGGCACTGTGCAGGGACCGCCCTGATGCTCATCCGCTAACGGCCGTGATCACATAGGGTATCATTACAAGTCCGTAAACGAACTTGTAATAAACGGACAAACGGTCTGCCCCTGTGAAAGGACCCTTAGACAGAACAACACTAATAAAAGAGTTGATACATTTACAAAATGATTCTTTTTCGAAATTCTATGGAATTTGGAAAAGTTGGTTTGAGTTTAAACAGTCTTTGATTTACATAGGATATGTGCAACGCTGTATCCTGGCCTAGGCCAACAAGGCCCAGTCCTAGGGCAGCACAGGGGGGCAGCACAGAAAGGGTCCCTGCTGGTGTGCGCTACACTAATGCCGCGTACACACGATCGGTTCATCTGATGAAAACGGTCTGATGGACCATTTTTATCAGACGAACCGATCGTGTGTGGGCCCCATCGTTTTTTTCCCATCAGTGAAAAAACGTAAAACCTGTTTTAAAATGATCTGATGGTTAAAAAAACGATAGAAAAAACGATCTCCTGTGGGGAAATCCATCAGTTAAAAATCAACGCATGCTCAGAATCAAGTCGACGCATGCTCAGAAGCATTGAACTTCATTTTTCTCAGCACGTCGTGTTTTACGTCACCGCATTCTGACACAATCGTTTTTTTAACTGATGGTGTGTAGGCAAGACTGATGAAAGTCACCTTCATCTGATATCTGATGAAAAAAATCCATCAGACCGTTTTCATCGGATGAACCGATCGTGTGTACAGGGCATTAGTGTAATGCAAGCTGCTTCTAATTTTGACTGTCCTATCATCCTGGAAGACAAACCTTCCCCACTGCGCTATGTGTTTTCTGCAGCACCGTTGGCATGGTTATATGTTCTTAGTCCTCTCCATAAAATTATCAGAAATGTGTGCTTAAAGTAGAACTATAGACAAAACTTTTTTTTCCATTTTGGATAGCGTAAGTGAGGGTTATAGCTCCTGTCAATTTTTTTTTTACCATCCCTGTCCCATTGCAGAGCTTTCCCTTCACTTCCTGCCCCATAGCCACACAGGAAGCGAGAGGAAATCTTTGCAAATTAAGGGAATCCAATAGTATAATGTATTGATTAGGGTTGTCCCGATACCGATACTAGTATCGGTATCGGGACCGATACCGAGTATTTGCGGGAGTACTTGTACTCGCGCAAATGCTCCCGATGCTTCTGCCTTTTTTGTATTTATCAACATGTTCTGTGAACATTCTTTGAGTTTTTTACTACTGCGTGACAAGCAAATAAAACATTTTTATTAATTTTTACTAATTTTTATTCTTTTATAATGTCTTGAGTTAGAGTTCCTCATAATTCTAAAGAAAATATCCTTAGTCTGTATTGTGGTTTGAAAACTGTCACATGACATTTAAAAAAAGTATCGGTATTCAGTATTGGCGAGTACATGAAAAAAAGTATTGGTACTTGTACTCGGTCCTAAAAAAGTGGTTGTCCAACCAGAGGTGTATTTCGGTTTTGTGCTGCCCTAGGCCTGATGAAACTCGTGCACCCCTAATTTAAATATGACCCACCCTTTCCTGTCAAGGACACACCCCCATTTAAGACCCACCCTGACATTTTCCAGTGGGGACACTAGTTCTCAGGGCCTTGGGGGGGGGGCAGTAGAGTCCCATAATTTGCAGGGATTTAATCTGACTTCCTGTGTTGCTATGCAGCCCATCAGCTGACTTTTTGACAGTTTTTAGCCTCCCGACATGGCATCTGTCTCTCTCTAGCTGGGAACTCAGGTGGGAGGTCCACTGTTATGATAGAACGGAAAGAAAACTGCGCAAATATGAACACTTCAAAATATAGCACCAATGATAGTCCTATGTATAAAAAATGTCCCGTGTTACAAGTGATATAAAACAAATTAATGTCCATTTTCAGATACGGAAAACAATATGCATCTGATGGAAACTGATAGTAGAAAAAATTCCTTTCCCTTCAAATAGATGGTGACATCAAATGCAAAAACCTCAGAAACAGTGCATAACTAGATAAAACACCTCCACCTTTCAATCACACCGCCCCTTTACCAGAGGGGAAGATCCCAACTAGAGATCTTCTGACAGCAGATGGCTTAGTCCCCAGCCAGGGGGTTAACGTGGCAGGATATCCAAGAGCCGAGACTTCTCCAACAGTGGACCGGTGATCAGTGTTGAATGAAACCAATATGGAGAAGGAAATAAGATACATAGTGTGAACCCATATAACTTGTTTAATAAAAAAGTTAAAATCACACTTACAAGAAAGTAGATAAAATTTGCATGTGAATATATAGCCGGCCGGCTAGCACAACCCGTTCACTCCGGGACACAGTATGCGATTAAAAGACATCAGCACGCCGCCACCCTTCATCTCAAAAAGACTTCGTCCTGGGGCACGAGCGGCGTATTGACTCACCGCAATTTATATCTAACAGATACAGATGGTACCGCCCCCATCTGAGCTTCCAGAATCCTTGAAGCTCTAGTGGCCATCTTGGATAAGGGATATGTCCAATATGTGGGAATAGCTAATCCACTAATCTCTTACCTATCAAACTGCAAATTCTACCACAGCCAAAAAAAGAAAAGAAAAGGGGATAGCAATTTATAATAAAACAAAAATTTCAGCTACTCACAGTAATTGATAGATTATGGTATCAACCATTAGGGATCAGGGATCACTCTTACAAGTCTGCCCATGTCCTACCTTAAGGTGCCTCCCTCCTCTTGGTGTCAACCTCCATGTATATTATTACAGTCCCTTCTTTTAAATAGGTGCAGCCTGATCTTCCAGAGCGCGCTGCGCTCTATAGTAAATAAACTGATCACATGACCTGAATGGACCTCCCAGGTCAGGTGGGCAGCAAACCTATAGGAGCGCAGGGAGGGTGTGGGCAACGTTGCCCACACTTAGAGCGACATGTGCGCGTCCCCGGATGATGATGCGCACGATCGTAGACACAGCGTGATTGGGCGGACGTAAACACGCCCGCCCACCAGTGTCAGCCTCATCCCAGGTTAGCACACCATCAGGGAAGTGCAATCACCTTCGATGCAGGCGTCGCTGTAATGGTCACCACCGCTTACGACCTTCCATCCAACCACGACAAGCTTATCTGACACACTCCGACAATCTTGCATACACGATCCATATCTATTGCCATAAACAAGACGAGACTCAAGCTCTGCACTTGCTTCAAAGATATGACAATTTATTGGTATTTTCTCAGCTTCTTATACAGTCTCAAGCATAATGCAGTTAATCACAGGACAATGCAATCTCCACCCCCCTATTCACTCACTTAGGATAATTCTTTACTTGGTAGCTAGACATGACGGCACCGTATCATCAATAGGGTTCAATTAACCTTGAATAATAACACAGACATCTAGTTGAATAAGTTATCTAGACAGCTTTATCACACAATGGCAGAGTCTTGTGAGAGTGGGTGCAATCAACACCTTCAACGGAATGTCTTTACAGTGAATAGCCAACACCTTAAGATATTTCAATAGCCTATTATACAAAAGGTATGACTCACTGTCTGGTTCACCTGGTCATGTCATCATGAACTCCTTGTGATATCTCAGTCCTAAAATGAAGTATTAATAATGTCCCATCTTCTGTAATGAATGGATTATGATTCTTTGTCACCCTATGGCCCTAGTGGACATAAGGTGACCCTAGACATAGGAATATATCAGTCTGTCACGGGCCATTCCTTTAAATCTCTCCCCTTTCGGTGGGAGACGGACACAGGTGGTAACCCCAAACGGGTTGACTCCGAAGTCCGTCAGTAGTTCCAGTCCTCCAATGCTGGTATTCATACTGTACCCCAAATAAATGGCTCCAAACTGAGCATTACTCACCCCGCCAACCTCTGCCTCTCTCAGAGAACACGCCTGCCGCTGGGGAGAAGGCAGGGTGGCTGGGCTCAGTCCATCATGCTGTTGGGGGTCTGGGCCAACTGCCCCCCTTCCTGGGGTATACCAGTGGAGACTGAAGTCCCATCCACTGGTGCTTGGTGAAAACCCCCCGGTGCTTGCAAAGCAAAGCCGACATCCTCCTGTCCCAGTCCTGTACCATTTTCTGGGGTTGTGCCAGTGGAGACTGAAGTCCCATCCACTACCCCAGGAACCCCCTCTTCTGTTAGTCAGGAGCAGATAGCCTATTATACAAAAGGTATGACTCACTGTCTGGTTCACCTGGTCATGTCATCATGAACTCCTTGTGATATCTCGGTCCTAAAATGAAGTATTAATAATGTCCCATCTTCTGTAATGAATGAATTATGATTCTTTGTCACCCTATGGCCCTAGTGGACATAAGGTGACCCTAGACATAGGAATATCTCAGTCTGTCACGGGCCATTCCGTTACAGTCGCCATTTTGGTAAAGGGAAAAATGCCCTAATGAACAAAAAATCCAAAACAGACTCATTCAATCTGTTTCGGATATGGAGGGCAAAAAATTGGATTCTCATCTGGCTATTAATCCCAGCAAGAGTTTCCTGAAATATGTATGTTGGAGTTAATATTAAAATAAATAGTTGTTCTAATACTAGAATATCTGCAAATCAGATTATAAAAGCAGGCTCACAACTCCCAGGTGTAATATTAAGTTCACCCACTGGGGGGCCACATTGAAATCCTTCACCATAGTATTCAGGTTTACATACCAGGAATGCAATATTGTCCACTGATCAAATTTTATATTTATATATTACTTTTATATTTATAATTTTTTATTGAGATGGGGATGCGTCCCAGCTTTAGCTAATGTGGGTTACTCTCTTTCCCTATTGGCATGTTTATTCAGGGGGGATGCTTCTCTAACTCGAATATAGTTTTAAAACCTAGTATTAGAACAACTATTTATTTTAATATTAACTCTAACATACATATTTCAGGAAACTCTTGCTGGGATTAATAGCCAAATGAGAATCCAATTTTTTGCCCTCCATATCCGAAACAGATTGAATGAGTCTGTTTTGGATTTTTTGTTAATTAGGGCATTTTTCCCTTTACCAAAATGGCGACGCCTGCATCGAAGGTGATTGCACTTCCCTGATGATGTGCTAACCTGGGATGAGGCTGACACTGGTGGGCGGGCGTGTTTACGTCCGCCCAATCACGCTGTGTCTACGATTGTGCGCGTCATCATCCGGGGATGCGCACGTTGTACACATGTCGCTCTAAGTGTGGGCAACGTTGCCCACACCCTCCCTGCGCTCCTATAGGTTTGCTGCCCACCTGACCTGGGAGGTCCATTCAGGTCATGTGATCAGTTTATTTACTATAGAGCACAGCGCGCTCTGGAAGATCAGTCTGCACCTATTTAAAAGAAGGGACTGTAATAATATACATGGAGGTTGACACCAAGAGGAGGGAGGCACCTTAAGGTAGGACATGGGCAGACTTGTAAGAGTGATCCCTGATCCCTAATGGTTGATACCATAATCTACCAATTACTGTGAATAGCTGAAATTTTTGTTTTATTATAAATTGTTATCCCCTTTTCTTTTCTTTTTTTGGCTGTGGTAGAATTTGCAGTTTGATAGGTAAGAGATTAGTGGATTAGCTATTCTTACATATTGGACTTATCCCTTATCCAAGATGGCCACTAGAGCTTCAAGGATTCTGGGAGCTCAGATGGGGGCGGTACCATCTGTATCTGTTAGATATAAATTGCGGTGAGTCAGTACGCCGCTCGTGCCCCAGGACGAAGTCTTTTTGAGACGAAACGGCGTAGGGTGGCGGCGTGCTGATGTCTTTTAACCGCATACTGTGTCCCGGAGTAAACGGGTTGTGCTAGCCGGCCGGCTATATATTTTTTTAAACAGAAAAGTTTTATTGAATTAAGAAAAAAAAAGTCAAATACAACAATAAAACAAAAAACGAGAAGAAACATAAATAATATCAAATCATGGTACAGTAAAGTTGTAGCACAGTAAGAAAAAGAAATGCATGTCAAATGGCTACTAGGGAATACACAGGTCAAGACACAGGTCATAAGGTTAGACCCCAGAGGGTCTCGGAGGGTTGGCCGGATGATTCAGACACAGCAGAAACACAGTACAAATCTGGACTGGGGTGCAACATCCATAACAGGGATGGGGGAGGGGAAGGGAGTCCCAAAGAGAGCTAAATAGTGAGTGATCTAGCAGTTACCCACGCATTCCAAACTTTTTCAAATTTTTGGGGGCATTTACGGCTCATATATGTTAGCTTATATAATGGCAATACCGAGTCAACCATTTCACGCCATTGAGTCACCGTGGGGGGAGTCGTCAGCTTCCATTGTCTCAGTAACGTCTTCCTAGCATAAAAACATAAGTAAAACAACATCAGTCCTGTATGCGTAGAGTGAGTCACCAGCTCCGTGGCGCCCAGAAGGGCCGGCTATATATTCATATGTGAATTTTATCTACTTTCTTGTAAGTGTGATTTTAACTTTTTTATTAAACAAGTTATATGGGTTCACACTATGTAGCTTTTTTCCTTCTCCATATTGGTTTCATTCAACACTGATCACCGGTCCACTGTTGGAGAAGTCTCGGCTCTTGGATATCCTGCCACGTTAACCCCCTGGCTGGGGACTAAGCCATCTGCTGTCAGAAGATCTCTAGTTGGGATCTTCCCCTCTGGTAAGGGGCTGCGTGATTGAAAGGTGGAGGTGTTTTATCTATTTATGCACTGTTTCTGAGGTTTTTGCATTTGATGTCACCATCTATTTGAAGGGAAAGGAATTTTTTCTACTATCAGTTTCCATCAGATGCATATTGTGTTCCGTATCTGACAAATGGACATTAATTTGTTTTATATCACTTGTAACACGGGACATTTTTTATACATAGGACTATCATTGGTGCTATATTTTGAAGTGTTCATATTTGCGCAGCTTTCTTTCTGTTGTATTATTTTTTTGTGGGTATCTCACAAATCAAGCTTCTAGCATATTGTATTTAGGGTATTTGCACAGACAGCGCAGTATTACCACTTTTTTCACTGTTATGATAGGACAGTCAAAACTAAAAGCGACGCAAAGCCCCCCCCCCCCGCGCGCGCGCTGCGGAACGCCGTCCACTCACACAACAACTCATTGGTTGGGGTCTGCCGCCCTAGCCTCCTACATGTGTATGAGCTACCCCCACCCCCCCCCCCGATGGTGTCCCTGCCAGTATTATTATACCGGCAGTAGTGCGACCCCTTTATGGGGGCACTAGACTGATTTGCCTCCCTGCCCAGTCCGCCCCAAGACTGGCGCTACACTAAAAGTGTAGCGCAAGCCACGGGGACTCTTTTCGTGCTGCCCCCCTGCAAGGTGCTGCCCTAGGCCTGGGCCTTGTTGGCCTAGGCCAAGATACAGCATTGTGTCCAACCCTAGTATTGATAATAATTTTAACTATAAGCACTAAAACTATACTATAGATGCTTGAAAAATGTATATACCTTCAACACTTCAAATTTGACAGTTCTAATTCCCAGTATCAAATATGCCTTATGGGCTGTATTATTATTATTATAATTATTATTATTATTATTATTATTATTATTATTATTATTATTATTATTATGCCTTTTGTGAAGAAAAAGTTATGGATAACACTCAGCATCTTCAGACACATATTTCAGTCCAGGGTGCTGAAAATACACTTTCCCTCCTGAAGTGTTGCAAGGAAATGTGATTTTTTTTTTGCCAGAAGGTCTGTGAGTTAAAACTTCAGAATGCAACACATGGAGAATTTTAAAGTAAATGATGACTTTTCCTGGCATGCAATTGCTGAGAATAAACCGTGAAAGTATTGCGTTTCCTGAAGAGTGGATAAAGAGACATGCTGTGCTCAGATTTATAGGTCTTGCTACATGAAGGTAAACAGGAAAAATGGCTCTTTAGTTTGTACAGACCGGTATGTTCTTAGGTCTTTTGCAATGAACTAAAAAAACACTGCCCACTTTTGTTTTTCAACATTTCCAAATCTGGTTACAAAATACCGAAACTAAGGATACTAATGATCTGACTTAGAGGCACATCTTCATTCTGGTACTTGAAAATACCTGATTTAAATGATTGCTATGAGATTAGATCTGATTAGATCAGTATCTGGGTTTGTAATTTGTAATTTGGGATGGATATGCAAATTATTTTTGTGTAGGCAGGTCAATGTTTGTGCTCCCTTTCCAGCTGGGCCCATCTTCATTGCACCACCCTGCTCTTACAACATTTGGTTACCTAGACTTATGCAGCGTACAAGCAACTGTTTTTTGGGTTACAAAAAATGAAGTTTTTTTTTATGTCATTAAAAATGATCGTGTGCGGGCTACAGAGCATTTTTAACGATCTAAAAAATGGGCATTAAAAATTTTGAACATGCTCTATTTTTTCACAGCGTTTTTAACGTTGTAAAACATGGTCGTGTGTGTGCTTTAACAACGTGAAAAAAACGTGCATGCTCAGAAGCAAGTTATGGTAAAAATAGCGTTCGTAATGGAGTAAGCACATTCATCACGCTGTAACTGACTGAAAAGTGCAAATTGTCTTTTACTATCACAAAATCAGCTAAAGCAGCCCAAAGGGTGGCGTCATCCGCATGGAAATTCACCTTTATAGTGCTGTTGTACGTGTTGTACTTCACCACGCTTTTCTAGAGCATTTTTTTTCCACGATCGTGTGTAGGCAAGGCCGTTTTAATGATCTGGTTGAAAATAACTTTGTTTTTTCTAGACCCTTAAAAACTTCATTTTGTAGAACCCGGAAAACGGTCGTGTGTACGCCGCTTTAGATTCATCTCACATTATCATAAGTTTTAGTCACTCTTGGCTCATGGAGCTGGGGGTAGAGTAGCTCTCTACTGTACATCAATACACCTAGATACAACAACTGGAAAGGTATGACAAACCATTTGTGTTTGTTGGAGGTTGAGAGAGATGCTGCGGAGGACAGTACATGTGTGTTCCTGCTGAACTGACACACTACTCGCTGTCCCTATTTTTTTACTTTGTTTACCCACACTCCACTGCTATACCTTAACTGTATGAGAGAAAGCTGTGGCAAAATCATTGATGCATAGTTTTGCGGGTTCCTCACTGCCAGTGTTGCCAACCTACCAGATTGAAATTAACTGACACAACACTCAAAATTTACTAGCACAGCCAAGTTTTTACTGGCATTTCCAAAAATTATAACATTTCAGGTTTAAGTGCAAATTACAGTATTTAGGCTACAAACAAATACAGTATGCAATTGGGAATATGATTTAAGGTAAAAAAAATAAGGCAAAAAAACATATTCTTTATTTTATTTTCGATATAGTAAGTAAGTAGCTCAGGGACTGGCCTCAGGAGGGCAAGAAATTGGAATGGGTGCACACACACATAAAATTTACTCTGACAGTGACACTGACAGCAGTGTGCAGCAGCACAGATGATGATGAGACCTCACCGACACAACACGTCACCTCCTGAGTCACAGTCTCTCTCCAAGCCAGGTGGTCCCTCCAGTCCCCTCCAGTCTAAACAGCACTGACGGTCCCGGTCCCAGCCTGCCTTGCTTCTATACCGCAGACCCGCACACAAGGCCATGGCTGCTCTGCTTGGCTCCATTGCACCATGACATCACGCGACATGCTCGGGTACCCCCTCCGCCAGAGCCACCTGATTACACTGTAACAGGCACTCGGATGGTCTCATCTGGCTCCGGATCAAGCCGAGCATCACAGACATATTTTTTACTGGCAACCTTTTACTTTAGTAAAAAAACTGACGGTTGGCAACACTGCTCACTGCCATCACATGCTACCCATACTGGTGTAGCTGCATCCTGCTGATTTATGACTAGTGTTGCTCACGAATATTCGCATTGCGAATATTCGCTACGAATATTGCATATTCGAGTATTCGCGAATATCTCGAATATCGCGGCGAATATTCGCTATTTCGAATATTCGTATTTTTCAAATTTCGCAAAAAATTCGCAAAAAATTCGCAATCAATTTCGCTTTCGAGATTTTCGCAATGGCGAAATTTCGCAATAGCGAAATTTCGCAATTTTTTTTTTTTTTTATAAAATATCACGAATATTCGATATTTACGAATATTCGCGACCGCATATGTGAAATTTCGCTTTTTTTTTTTTATAAAATATACCGAATATTCGTAAATATCGAATATTCGTGATATTTTATAAAAAAAAAAAAAAAAAAAAAACGCGAAATTTCGCATTAGCGAAAATTCGCATTAGCGAAAATTCGCATTGGCGAAAATTCGCAATTTTTTTTTTTTTTTTTTTAATATCACGAATATTCGATATTAACGAATATTCGCGAATATTCTTCGAAATATTCGCGAAATATCGCGAAATCGAATATGGCGTATTCCGCTCATCACTATTTATGACATGCTAAGGAGGTTTTGAGCATTATCAAATGCTTCAGATGCGCTATCTATATCTCCCTCCCACCATGGGATTGTGATTAAGTTTAGTGTTTACTCCAAATTATGCAGCTGCATTATCTTTAGCCTCATTGTGAACTTCTAATATTGGTAGTCATACCCATTTGATTTACCTGTGCAGATTTTTATGTATTTTTACCCTGTAAAAAAATAAATAATAATACTGGAGGTTGTCACAGGTCTTACTTACAGTCAGTGAAGGAAATACATTATTTGTTAACTTTTATTGTTATTGTTAACTTTTATCCAAAACCCTAGGGAATTGTACTGAGGCCTCGTACACACGACCGAGGAACTCGTTGGGCGAAACACATCGTTTTCCTCGTCGAGTACCTTGTTAGGCTTGTCGAGGAACTCGACAAGCTTGCTTTGCGTACACACGTTAAAGACCAAACCTCCTCGTTCTCAAATGCGGTGACTTCAACACATACAACGGCAGGAGCTGCTTTTGCTAATCTCATGTTACTGCATGTAGGAAAAAGTTTGGTAAAAGACATTTGCACTTTTCAGTCTGTTACAGCGTGACAAATGTGCTATTTCCATTACAAACACTACTTTTACCGAAGGTGCACAGGTTTCTTAGCGTACACATGCTCGAGTTCCTCGTCGAAAAGCAGCCCGACGAGGAACACGACAAGCCAATTTGACTCCCGTCAAGGAAAAAGAGAACTTGCTCTCTTTTTTGCTTGTCAAGTTCCTCGGCAGTTTCCTCGATGAAAAACGTACACACGACACGGAAACCGGTCGTGTGTACGAGGCCTAATTGTTGGCAAACCTTCTGATTGGTTCTTGATGCTAAAAATTCAGCAAAATTGCTTTTTTATTCTGGAAAAATAATACTATTGTTGAAATTATTGAAAACATGTTTTATGTTCTTCATTGCTGGCCTCTATGGTCACATTTGAAAAGGCATAAAAGACAAACTAAGGCTAGGTTCACATCTATGTGGTTGCAATTTAAACGGTTTTCCTGCACGTTTTTGAAAATGTGTTTTTGATGTGATTTTGTGTTCAGTTTTCATGTTTTGTGATTTTTTTCCTCCTTAACAAGCTGTGAATAGCCAGTTGTTAAGGAGAAGACAACCATTGCATCCTTAACAAATAATAGGTTCCCCGCTGACAGCTAAATATAAAAAAAAAAGGCAGCAAAGATTTTTTTTTTTTTAAATGATGTGGGGTCCCCCCCAAAATCAATACCAGATCCTTATCCAAGTTTGCAGCCTGGCAGGCCAGGAAAGGAGGGGGGCCTCTTTCCTACAACCCTGGGCAGTGGTCATGGGGGTTTGCAAGCAGAGAGCTTATCAGAGTCTGAAAGCTCCCTTTAACAAGGATGCCCCCAGACCCAACCCCCCTATGTGAAAAAGTAGACAGTACCCCTACTCATTCACCAAAAAAAGTGTGTAGTGTAAATAATCACAGTAAGTCCTTTATTTAAAAATAAATAAATAAAACAATGTCCCATGGTGTAGATCCATCGTTAACCACAATGGCTGCAGCCAGCGGCTTCTGCCATCCGACAGTTGTTAAATAACTAAGGGACCCCCCAGGTGACCCCTACCCACTTGTGACATAATCGGCCAAGGGCATGCTGGGTCATGACATCACATGGGGCAGGCCATTCGGTGATGCCACCGGGTGGCCCAGGCCCATTAGTTATTTAAGAACTAAATAAACGGCCCGCAACTGCATTTGTGCAAGCGGACATGCAAGGACGGCGATTGGCGCAGGTGAGCCAACCTGTAGCAGTACAACTGCGGAGGGCGGTCGTTAACTGGTTAACCTCTCTGTGGTCTGTTGTTTACAAGCAACACTCAGAGCAGTCACTTGGCAATTGGCATACACATATTCCACAGTAGTTGAGTAAGTGAGTGAGTGAGAAACTTATATAGCGCAACACATGCAAACTGAATCGCCTCTGGGCGTTGACAAAGAGTAAGCAGATCCACGTGATTCACAGGGGTTTTACCTGAACTTAGCAGCAAACCCCAATACAATCTTTGTGGATTGAAGTCTTAAAGCTGTATTTGATGTGACGGAACAGTACAACAGTGTCAATGACAGCAAATGCTAGCAGTCCATATTTGGGTGTGGAACACATTTTTACATTTAGCTTGGTTTGAATACAACAGCAGCACCTCAATTTGAATCATTACAATTTCAAAGAATTGCTTTTTTAAGTAATTTTGGTTGTGACACCTGATCTTATTGCAATAAAAGGCCTGAATTGGATGGTGGAAGTTGTACCAACAAGAAACCCCATGTAGCACTGCCAACTATGTTGAGCCACCGGTATTACACTTCCAGAGCAGGCCCACATGAACCAGCAGGGTTTTCCGCAAACCCGTTTTAGACCTGAACCCAACCCTTATCCCTATACATTATTTTACTTTCAGTATAGCTTTAGACAGACATAAATAAATATCTTTTATTTTTGAAGAATTTTTTGTCATTACAAATGGTATTCACGTTGCTTTTCCTAGTTTTCTATAAATTTGTGACTGTTTTCATTTTATGTGCCATACTTACACTTAACTTCCTTTTTTTATGCAAAGGTAAAATTGCAGGTTAAAAATTACTGGTTTTCATAGACACAATTCAGCGTGGAGAGACAAATTACATAGAAGAATTTCAGTGCAATATAAAATGTTATTTTTCTGTCAAGATTCATTTCTGTATAGATCTTCTCCAGTAAATGAGTTTGTGAGCGACAGTGAAGCAAATATTTTCCGGGTTGTGATAACAAATAGTCAGTCTCAAGGGATTGCAAGGGGCGAGGCACTGTGTGACAGCTGCAATGGTGCAATTGTTTTAATGCAATAAATCAGGCATGATAGCTTTCATTACATGGACTGGTTCACACTGGCAGCATCGATGGTGGACTTGCTTTTCAGGTGCAGCCGGCTGCAACTTCCCTGGAGGAAAAGGCAGTGCATTGGAAGCTTGTGTGGGCTGATGAGAATTGTATGGAACAATAGGCTGTGTCTTTGTATTGTCATATTAACCATGGGGAACTAAGAGGAGGATAAGAAGGTAAACATCTGATTATCAATGAAAAAGCACCTCTATTCTGGTTTATTGTAATAGAAAGGGTAGCAGTGCATTGATTGTGTGTAAAACATGGTAAATCATAGAAACCAGACACAATTTAGTTTCCTGCAGTTTAAAAATAAAGTAAATTCCAGTTGGTTGTTAAATGGAGCTATAAGCAGAATTTACAATTGCACATATGATGCAGTCTGTCAACAGCATTGTGTTAGAGTGGTAGTAAAGCCACTTTTTCATCTTTTACATACAGGTAAGCCTATAATAAGGTAAAAGTATGTTGTGCATACTAGCACATTATGACATTGCCATGCAGGGGATTTATTTTTTTCTTTAGCTGTGGTTTACTTCTGCTTTAACAGACTAATCTGTCCAACCACAGTGACAGTTACAGGGGTTGGGACAAACTATATAATAGAAAAAAGAGGAGGTGATCACCATCTCATTAAGATCAATGTATTGACCACATCCCTAGAATAGGGATGAGCTTCGAATTCGAGTAGAACTTATGTTCGACTCGAACATTGCCTGTTCGCCGAACAGCAAACTATTTGGGGTGTTCGCGGCAAGTTCGTGTGAACTTTAGAACCCTATTAAAGTCTATGGGACTCAAACGTTTGAAATCTAAAGTGCTAATTTTAAAGGCTAAGATGCAAGTTATTGTAATAAAAAGTGTTTGGGGACCTGAATCCTGCCCCAGGGGACATGTATCAATGCAAAAAAAAAAGTTTTAAAAACTGCGGTTTTTTTGGCAGCAGTGATTTTAATAATTCCTTTAAGTGAAACAATAAAAGTGAAATATTCCTTTAAATTTCATACCTAGGGGGGGTGTATAGCATGCTTATAAAGTAGCACTTGTTTCCCATGCTTAGAACTGTCCCTGTACAAAGTGTCATTTCTGAAGGAAAAAAAGTAATTTAAAATCACTTGCGGCTATAATGAATTGTCGGCTCCCGACAATACAGAGAATAGTCATTCATAAAAAAAAATGTGTGGGGGTCCACTGCACT
Organism: Rana kukunoris; assembly: GCA_029574335.1. Lineage (NCBI taxonomy): Eukaryota > Metazoa > Chordata > Amphibia > Anura > Ranidae > Rana > Rana kukunoris. The sequence goes on along the minus strand of CM056053.1, from coordinate 67,853,905 downwards.
TTTTTTTAAAATTTAGGGTGGAGTTCCCCTTAAAATCCATACCAGACATGAAGGGTCTGGAATGTATACTTGGGGGGAACCCCACATCATTTTTTTTTATTTGATGCAGGGTTCCCCTTAATATCCATACCAGACCCTAAGGTGAGTGATTTTAAATTACTTTTTTTTCCTTCAGAAATTACATTTTGTGCAGGGACAGTTCTAAGCACAAGAAACAAGCGCTACTTTACAGGCATACTATACACCCCCCTAGGTACAAAATTAAAAGGAATATTTCAATTTTATTGTTTCACTTTAAGCATTACTAAAATCACTGCTCCTGAAAAAACGGCAGTTTTTTAAAACTTTTTTTGCATTGATACATGTCCCCTGGGGCAGCACCTGGGTCACCAAACACTTTTTAGGACAATAACTTGCATATTAGACTTTAAAATGAGTTCTGGTGCGAACCAAACCCAGGGGTGTTCGGCTCATCCCTACCCTAGAATATAGAACAAAAATAATTGCTCCCCCTGTGGTGAGACTTTAATAGGCCAAACATTGATGTATATAAAAAAGAGATTTTAATGAAAAATAGTACACAGCTACACAACAGCGGCGGAGGCAGCGGAGGATCCACTCCGGTTCACTCTCCCAGCAACAGCCCGCAGAAATCTGCTCTCAAGAGATCAGAAGGACACAGCTATGCAGGTGAGCTGGAGGAATCCTGTGATTCACAGAACAGCACTAAGGCCTTTATTGAACAGATCCAAGAGTTCCCAACCTCAGGTATTCCCTTAAGTGACACAATAATGAAAGATATGCTGGTGACTTTGAGGGGCTCTCTACATAGAGATATGATGATGTGTGTATCACAGATGAACAAAGAGGTTTCAGCCTTAGGAGGCAGAGTTAGTCATTTGGAGGACAAGATGGGGGAATTCACTGGCGCGCATAATGACTTAGTGGATGCACATTATGAAACAGAGGGGGACATTCATGCTATAAGGGATAAATTAGCTGAATTAGAAGATAGATCCCGCAGGAATAATGTTAAACTGCGTGGAGTGGAGGAATCGGTGACCCCGTCTGAACTGCGGCACTATGTACAGGACTTCATAGCGGCCATGCTGCCTGAGGCCTCAGGCTCCGAAATTATTGTGGACAGAGCTCATCGTCTTCCTAAACCAAAATTCCTTCCTGAAAAGGTCCCCAGAGATGTAATTGCCCGTGTGCATTTTTACCACATTAAAGATGACCTAATGCGCTTCTCTAGGAAACACCAGCCCCTCCCCCCGCCTTACTCAGCAATCTCAGTGTTCGCAGACCTGTCGCAGCATACAATGATGGCACGCAAAAACCTGTCCACCATTACTAAACTCCTGCAAAACCACAAGATTGCTTACTCCTGGGGATTTCCTACAAAGCTTCTGATTACCAGGGACAACCGCACGCATATTATTAGAAGCATCGACGAGGGGGTGGCGTTAGCTAAGAAGTGGAGCTTATTGCCTGATGATGAACGTGCCCCATCGCCAAGACAGCTACTTTCCAAGTTGCCCCAGGACTGGAGCAGTGCTTGACCCGTGCCCTAAGGATATTTAATGTTGAATAGCCTAACATTTGAAGCTGGAGTTACAACTATATGTTGGTTCTTCTTGGAGCTCATATTCCCCCAATGAGCTCTTTGCGAGGTTTACTCGCACCTTGCGTGGTTACTTACGTTTCTTTGTTTATGTTCCTGTTTAAACTTATGACTTTGACTTTTTTTTTTTGTTTCCCTTTCCTTTTTTTTTTATCTACTGCACCTGAGGTCTACCGAGTCCCATCTGTTCTCCCTGTTCTTTGGAAGCCGGACGCACCTGTCTACCACACTGCAATCCCCCCAAGTGATGTCTACGAAGCCCTGCTGGCGCTCTCGGCAGGTAACATGCCATTAAGGTACCAGCTCTTTTATAAGACCAACGCATACACAGCACACCTCACTAGTGTTCCACAATGACCCTGTCAATTGTATCCATGAATACCCATGGGCTTAACAGTCCATTTAAGAGGAGTGCAATGTGGAGAGAATCACTGAAACTGAAAGGGGATATTCTCTGTGCTCAAGAAACTCACTTTATGTCAGCAAAACCTCCGAAATGCACACATAGAGCCTTTCCTCATATTTTCACTGCCTCTGCCCCTGTTAAAAAGCGGGGCGTCCTGATTGCAATGAATCACTCTGTTTCATTTAAGCTTCACCAGGAGGTCTCTGACCCTAATGGTAGATTCATCATTTTAGTGTGTGATCTCAACAACACCACATACACCCTGGTAAACCTGTATGCCCCAAACCAGCGTCCAATCCCCTTTTTGAGGTCCCTAATGAAAAAGATCAGCAAAGTCAGGAAGGGTTCCTTGCTCCTTTGTGGAGACTTCAACTGCGTGATTAACAAACTAATGGATTGCTCGGGACAACACCCCTCTACCAGGAGGGAGCTGCAATCCTTTTTGACTGACTACGGTCTCTATGACTCCTGGAGGTGTCTACATTCAAGTGAGAGGGACTACACCTATTACTCCTTTCCTCACCGCCTCTATTCCAGGATTGATTTTTTCCTATCGGACCTCACCCTTCTTCAAAAAACTGTTTCGGCGGAGATACACTCGATCACATGGTCGGATCATGCTCCGATCTCTATCACGTTAACAGGGAATTTCCCCTCTTCCCCGACATACCTCTGGAGGAACAACATAGAGACTTTAGCCAACCCTTCCTCCACTTCTAAGATCACCCAACAATTGTCTGAATTTTTTAGAATTAATGATACTAGTGATGTGGACATATCTACCCTGTGGTGCTCCCACAAAGCTTTTAGCAGGGGCCTTCTTATACAGGCTGCGGCGCGGGAGAGGAGGAGGAGGAGGGAACTGTTGGACGGCTTGCTTAGAGAGCTTAAGTCCTTGGAAGACCTACATAAATCTGATCCTTCCCCTGAGGTTGAATCTGACCTGTTTAATTGCAGACAGAAAGTCCGTGAGTCCCTTCTATCGAGCCACCAAAACCATTTAAAACGAATCAAAGCACAATTCTACGCCCACGGTAACAAAGCAGGCAAGCTTTTGGCCAACTACATTACTAAAAGACAACGGAAATCAAATTTAGTAGCCATGCGAGACCCCCATACGGGCGTCTTAGAACATCACCCCTCCAAAATTGCCAATTCCTTTATGAAGTATTATAGAGACTTGTACAATCTACAATTAGATGTCTCCACTCCTCAACCTTCTTCCTATTCTATTGAATCCTTTCTAAGCTCAGTGTCTTTACCTTCCCTGTCAGAGGACGATCTATCACTACTTAATGCCCCGATATTGGATAAAGAAATCTTAGACACCATTGAAGCCCTACCTAAAAATAAGTCCCCTGGTGCTGATGGCTTTTCATCAGAATATTACAAAGTTTTCTCGCAAGTCCTGACCCCTTATCTGGGCGTGCTCTTCAACAGTGTCTCCTCCTCGGCAAGGTTCCCCGCAGAGATGTTACAGGCTATAATTGTTACACTACCCAAGCCAGGAAAGAAGCCGGATTCTCCCCAAAATTTTAGACCAATATCCTTATTAAATACTGACTTAAAACTGTACGCCAAGGTCTTGGCAAATAGATTAGCAAAAATCACTCCATCCCTGGTCGGAGCTGACCAAGTGGGATTTGTCAGAGGCCGGCAAGCGCCAGATGGAACTAGGCGGCTATTTGACCTGCTACATATTGTGGAGGGTAAGAACACGCCAACAGCTATTTTGGCATTAGATGCCGAAAAGGCCTTTGACAGGGTCCATTGGGGATACCTTAAGGCCACCCTTCAAAAATTTGGTCTTAAAGGCAACATCCTATCTGCTATTATGGCTCTATATTCAGTACCCTCAGCTAGAGTGTTCTCATCCAATGCCCTCTCAGATCCATTTTGCATAACGAATGGTACCCGCCAGGGATGCCCCCTTTCACCCATCATTTTTTCCCTAATGATGGAGCCCTTGGCGGAGGCTATACGGTCGGACAATGGAATCTCAGGGATTAAGGTAAATGATCGTGTCCATAAAATCGGACTGTTTGCCGACGATGTTATCTTGACAATTACCAATCCGGCTTCCTCCTTGGCTAAGACTTTCTCTGTTTTACAAAAATACAGTGAGGTTTCCTATTATAAGTTAAATGTTATGAAATCCTGTATACTGCCTATTAACCTGTCCCAACCTCTACTTTCCACCTTGAAAAAACAGTACCAGTTTCAATGGATGTCAAAGTCTATTTCGTATTTAGGTGTGAAGGTGCCCTTCCCCACCACATCTACGTATGCAGCAAATTTCCCCCCCCTGGTTGAAATAATCAAGAATGATCTACAACACATAGGATCTTATGAACTTTCCTGGCTAGGCAGGATAGCTGCACTAAAAATGGTAGTGTTACCCAAATTAATATACCACTTCAGAACTATCCCTATATGTCTGCCAGAGTCTTTCTTTAATCTGATAGATAAATTGTTCAGGCAGTTCATTTGGAACCGTAGGATGTCTAAGATCCCTTACGTAATAGCACTAAAACATAGATCAAATGGGGGGGCTGGATTCCCACACATTCGCAATTACTACAGGGCGGCAATCTTAGATCAAGCGAAGGCCTGGTTCGACCCCCACACCTCCAAGCTTTGGGTCCACATAGAAAAGACTATGGTTTCACAGAGAGATCTTCCCTCATTGTTACTGGCCAACCTCACGGATTTAACTCTTGCTTGCCCCAAAGTCCCTTCCATTGAAGCGACACTCTCAGCATGGAGAAAACTCCATTCGACATCTCCTTCAGAGGATTTGTTAAGACAAGAAGTGTCTAATCTCAGGATTTATGAATATTTGATTCCAGACATCAATATTCAACAATGGGTCAAACACGGTCTTAGTACTCACAGTGATTTATTAAGGGAGAACCCCACTTCTCATCCCTATTCTAAAATCCAGATACAACATTTCCATACTAAAAACCCACAGGCCCACTATAAGTTACATAACGGGGTGTGGCGATACTTGTCATCCAAATATGACCAACCTAAAGGCCTGTCGTGGCTATATAAATCCCTGCAAAATTACCCAAATTTCACCAAGACTGCAAGTATGATTAACTGGGAAAGGGACTTGGACTCTGTGCATACTCCGTCTGAGTGGAAAACAGCCATTAAAGCCTGTTACGCTTATTCTCATTGCACTAACCACTGGGATTCGATGCTAAAAATATTGCATAGAACATATCTTACCCCAGTCAGGATGTCCATGATCTTCCCCACGGAATCGAGCAACTGTTGGAGGAAGTGCGGGGACCGGGGCAATATACTTCACACTCTCTGGGACTGTAAGTGCCTGAGCAACTTTTGGTGTGAAGTGTTTCAATTAATATCCTCTATCACGGGTCTCTCTGTGAGACAGTCTCCCCAGATGGCCCTTCTCTCCCTTGGCCTAACCACTATCCCTAAACAATTCCGTAATATAGTGAGTCATGTCCTCGTTGCTGCTAGGTTGGCAACTACATCAAAATGGAAGTCCACCTTAATGCCCAGCATTAAAGAAGTTATTAGGAGGGTTCAAGAACAATATTCTTATGAGAGACATTTTGCTATGCAGGCTCTTTCAATTTCCAAATTTGATGAACAATGGGCTCCCTGGGCATCCAGGGGAAAAGTCTGATAACTACACTGGACTGCCGTCTCAGGTACAAATCTGTGAAGATGTTTGGCTTATTTTATACCTTTTTATTTTTCTTTGTTTGCACCCTTTTCTTCTTTTCCTTCTTTCTACTCTTCTTATTTTCCTTTAATATCTTCTTCTCGCTATTAGATGCTCTCAGTAAAGACAACTTATAACAATAATTGTATACTGAACAAATTCGTATGCTCTTCCCTTCAATTCTCCTCTTTCATGGGGGTGCAGTATCCACACAGTGTAGTAGGATGCGCAATCCCGTCTACAGTATGAGCGCTTGTAAGGGAGAGCACTGTATTAATCTTTGTGTGTAATATTCACTTTTGAAATGTTTCTATTGTTTATTGCATGCAACAAGGCATTGATTGTAATGATCTTTCTCAACTGTTGTTGTAATTGCTTTACTTTTCCTGAATTACCAATAAAAAACAATTGAAAAGAAAAATAGTACACATGATTACAATTGTAAAAGGTATGCATCAAAAATACAATGTGCATGTGTATGACATGTACAGTACAAAAAACAGCACAATTGACACAACAAATAACAAAACTCTCCTAAAAAGGTGGTTCCCTAGTAATGACGCGTTTCTAGTGTTTAACCGTCACCAGGGGTCACAGAAAGGGAGCAGTGTGATCGTAGTTCTTTTTAGCTCAATTCAAGTGATCTCATAAGTACAATCTCATAGGTACAAAGTATAGAGGTGGAGTTGCATCTGAGCGTCGGTCTTGTCCGATCTAGGCGTAGCAGGTGAGCATCTAAAAGAATTGGGACCTTTAATAAGGGAATTTCCCAATGAATGTCTTGCCCAGAGTAAACCTGCCTTGTCTCAGGCTGCAGTTTCTTTGAAAAATAGCATTTTCTCTTGGTCTAAGGCATGGGTCCTCAAACTACGGCCCTCCAGCTGTTCAGGAACTACAATTCCCATCATGCCCTAGTCATGTCTGTGAATGTCAGAGTTTTACAATGCCTCATGGGACTTGTAGTTCCGCAACAGCTGGAGGGCCGTAGTTTGAGGATCCCTGGTCTAAGGTGCCTGGGGTTGGGACAAACTATATAATAGGGTGCGTCCAATGGCCCACTTTTATTCATATAAATCTTTTTTTCCAAAAGAGAAAAAAAAATGTGTTGGCTAAATGCTTAAAAAAGTATTAGCTGTGGATGGACTTTTACTTAAAGACCATTTATGTGTCCTGTTCTCTGGGTCAACCTGTTAAAGGAAGTAGATTAAAAAAAGTGTCAAAAATAAATAAAAACAGTACACAGTTTTTTGACAAAGTTCTTTATTAAAAATGAAGAATGTCCTCCATCGTAGCTCCAACGTGTCTTCTCCCTCCGGTCTTCTCCCTCAGGTTATTCTCTCTCCGGTGATGTCTTCTTCCTTCGGTTCTTCCTACAGTTCTTCTCTCTCTGCAGTCTTCTTCCTCTGGTTCTTCTGCCGGTTCTTTCTTCCTCCTGATGTCTCCTCCCGACGCTAGCTCCAGCTGTTGTGTTGGCTCTCGCTATCTGCCATTTCTTATATAGCCATAGAGCCTGGTCATCTCTCATTTGTGTGATGTCACCTGGAGACCCCACCCTCTTGTGACATCACTGGTGCGGGTTCTCCAGATGATGTCATTGGATGGCCACTTTTTTTGCAAGTAAAAAAATGTGCGTTTATTATTTTTTGTTAGAGAAGCCTGTAAAGCATTGCATCAGCGAAATTGTCCAAAATGTCTTGATATGATGACACCATAAGAGTTTCCTTCACTGGAACTAAGGCCAAGCCCAATCCCTGTCCTGACCTCAACCCAATAAAACACCTTTGGGATGAATTAGAACAGAGACTGTGTGCTAGGCCTTCTATCAAGTACCTGGTGCTGGAGGCCAATGGAGAGATAGTTCCAGACCCCCCTGAGGGTAAAAACAGGAGAGGTTGGTCCCAAAGTAGCACGGGCCACCTGCTGGACTGTATGCAGAAGGTTCTAGAGTACAGCTGTTGTACTGGAGTAGAATCAGCATACAGGTGGTGCCCGTGAGGTGTTGCAGGATTCTGATAATGCTGCAACTGGAGCGTGATCAGAAGGAAGCCTAGGTTTTAAGGTTTGGTATCTGAGAAGACATGGTCAGGGGGATAGCAGAGGTTGAACACAGGAAGCAAACAGAACACAGCTCAAGGACAAGCCGGATCAGTAGATTACCACAAAAAGTGTTGTTTTTATTGCAATGACGGTGATTGGCGCAGGTGAGTCAACCTGCCGCAGTACAACTGCGGGGGGCGGTCGTTAACAGGTTAACCTCTCTGTGGTCTGTTGGTTGCAAGCAACTCTCATGCCCTGTACACACGATTGGTTCATCCGATGAAAACGGTCTGATGGATTTTTTCATCAGATATCCGATGAAGCTGACTTTCATCAGTCGTGCCTACACACCATCAGTTAAAAAAAACGATTGTGTCAGAACGTGTTGACATAAAACACAACGACGTGCTGAGAAAAATTAAGTTCAATGCTTCCTAACATGCGTCGACTTAATTCTGAGCATGCGTTGATTTTTAACCAATGGATTTCCCCACAGACGATCGTTTTTTTCTATCGTTTTTTTTTTAACCATCAGATAATTTTAAAACAAGTTCCTAGTTTTTTCACTGATGGATAAAAAAACGATAGGGAGATAATTCCAGACCCCCCTGAGGGTGAAAACAGGAGAGGTTGGGCCTAAAGTAGCACGGGCCACCTGCTGAACTGTATGCAGAAGGTTCTAGAGTACAATCAGTAGACAGGTGGTGCCCGTGAGGTGCTTCAGGATTCTGATAATGCTGCAACTGGAGCGTGATCAGAAGGAAGCCTAGGTTTTAAGACGGGTTGGTATCAGAGCAGACATGGTCAGGGGGATAGCAAAGGTTGAACACAGGAAGCAAACAGAACACAGGTCAAGGACAAGCCAGATCAGTAACAGGAGACATAGGAACAGGAATATCACAGAGATAACACACTGGAGGAGCCGAAGATCAACCAGCAAATGCAGACACTAGCAGACTTCTTTATATAGGCCCATGTGACCTGTACTGTACTATACCCTTCCACATTCTACAGTTACATAGTAAATGTATTGTCAAGGGTTCCCATAAACATCAGGAGATTACCACAAAAAGTGTTGTTTTTATTTTATTATTTTGTTATGTTTTAGATTTAAATAGTGCATATCAGTGTTCTTCTTTAAATCAACCTAGGAAGTGTTCTGCATACTTTCTTTCAAATGTTTTTTTATTAACATGAATGAAAAGACAATTACAATCTCATACACGACATTATACTTATGATAAGTTTGATATATCTCTTATTGGTGCTGATGTACAACATAGGCGGAAATATACTTTTGGCAACAACATTGATAGCGCCTGCCCCATATACATAGTGTAAGTAGAAGGGACTACTTGTCCTACTGCTGTGTGTGGACTCCGCACCCCCATTATTGGTTATGACAAGGGGGGGCACTCCGCATATATACATATATAAACAGTGTTCTGCATACTTTAATACATTCTTATTAAAAATGGCCTAAGTAAGTTGCATATGATGTAGCTGTTTGGAGACACTCTTCCTAGGTCAAATCATTAGACAAGACTTAATCCTTTAGAACAAGTTTCAATACTGTTTACACCAGAGACTTAGTTCTACAAATCCTCTTTACACAAGACAAGAATAACATAGGCAGACACTATTTGTTTCTGATCTTTGCCAAGGAGCAGTACAGACCCCGGATCTCCAGGGTGTATTGAGTCATTTAATATAACCAGAAGGATATTTAAAAAAAATTGATTTGCTGCATTATTCATTTTCAGTTTCCAGGCTGTGATCAATAGGAAATACAAGGAACTAAATAAGCAAAGTAATCTTTCTCTAAACTCTTTGCATAATATAAAAACCTAGTTTCAAGTATAATGCAAATTATGAGCAGGATAAAGGCTTTAGAAGAGTGGGGCCATTGGTTAAATATGCATAGCAGAATGAACCAACCATGCAGGGCTACAAAAGATATAAAATCATGACAACTGTCCCAGCTGGAGGTTAGTTATCTAATCTAATTTTTTCTAGTGGATGAGATAACATAAAATAATTATTATTCTGCAATCATTCTTCTTGTAATTTGCAGTTGTGATGACTGGTTCTCCGAAAACCTTTCATATCACCATTTTCCAATTGGTCTTGTCATTGCTCCCTCACCAACATCATCACACATTAAAAATAATTAATTATAATGGGACATGCCCACTAGTAGGAGTACTTGCCCATGCTTCAGTACCAGAGGGAAGAAGCTTGATCCGCCAGCTGTCGGGGTAAGGTAAGTATTAATCTGTGCTATCTTATCATCTAGAAAAACTGAGCACTCGATCCTTTATCAGCTTGGTGGGAGACAATATTAATGGTTTTAGAGTTGTCTAGAGTTTCTAGAGATTGTGGCACTGGCAGTAGGCCAGGACCCAAGTCTTATGCCGCGTACACACAATCGGTCAATCCGATTAGAACGGTCTGATGGACCATTTTCATCAGTCCAAACCGATCGCGTGTTGGCCCCATCGGTTATTTATCCATCAGTTAAAAAACGTGAAACTTGTTTTAAAATTAACCGATGGATACCTAACCGATAGAAAAAAAAACGATTGTTTGTAGGCATGTCGGTTAAAAATCCACGCATGCTCAGAATCAAGTCGACACATGCTTGGAAGCATAGAACTTCATTTTTTTCACCATGTTGTTGTGTTTTACGTCACCGCGTTCTGACACGATCGGCTGATCATCAGTCAGCTTCATCGGTTAACCGATGGAAAAATCCATCAGACTGTTCGGACTCATCGTATTGACCGATCGAGTGTACAGGCCATTAGGGATTGGGTCCTGGGCTGGGTCACTACCTGGTAATTTGCTGCTTGTTTAAACTTGTAAATTCTTGTTTTCTTCTTTTTTGTTATACTTACCTGCTATGTGCATTCAGACACCGAGCCCAAACACAGCCCCACCCCCTCTCTCCCCTGATTGGCTAGCTGACTTTGATTGAAAGCAGCGGCAGCCAATGATGCCATTGCTGTGTCCCAGCCAATCAGGAAGGAGAATCTCGGATGGCTGAGACACACGTGGACATTGCAGGACAGAGAGGGACCTCAGGCAAATGTTGGGGGGGGGGGGCTACTGCACACATGAGGCTTTTTATCTTAATGCATATAATGCATTAAAATAACAAAAAACTTCTGCCTTTACAACCCCTTTAAAGGGGTTGTAAACACTCCTATATACCCAGTGAAGTGAATAGCTTCAGTTGATATACAGAGGTGAAACAAAATATTTTACTTGTTTATCTGCTGTTGGAAGGTAACATGAATTAATATACCTCTCCCAGCATCATAAGGATTTAGTCTGGGAAAATCACAGGTTAACAGGCCACATGGGTGTTCAGGGTACCTTGAAATTTGTGCAAGCTAGATACTGGTGGGAGGCAATGGGTAATGCTGTTTCACAGGTAGTGAAGGAAAGTATTTTAAAGGGGTTGTAAAGGTAAAAAATGTTTTCCCTAAATAGCTTTCTTTACCTTAGTGCAGTCCTCCTTCACTTACTTCATCCTTTGATTTTGCTTTTAAATGTCCTTATTTCTTCTGAGAAATCCTCACTTCCTGTTCTTCTGTCTGTAACTACACACAGTATGTGAGGCTTTCTCCCTGGTGTGGAGAAAGTCTCTTGAGGGGGGAGGGGGCGAACAGGAGTGGCAGGACACTCTCTACTTATCAGATAGAGAAAGGAGTTGTGTTAGTGGGCGTCCTGACACTCCTGCTCGCCCCTCCCCCTCAGGAGGCTTTCTCCACAGTGGAGAGTGCGGACACAGAATGAGTAACTCGAAAGAGGAGGGATGTATTCAGCACCATAGCTTAAGACAATAAGCGGGCTTTGTTGCTCTGAGAGATTGATGGCACCTTTGATAACATTCAACAAAGTCACATAAATACCCAGTGTGAAGTGGCTCACGATTTTGTCATCCATGTTGAGAGGTTGGTAGAGAGTGTTAGATGGTATAGGACAGAAATGTCATTGGCTCTGGTGTGCAGGCAGGGGCAGGCGGAATTATCAACCAATATCAAGCTGATTGTACAGTCTCTGTATGAGGGGCAGTGGCCTGATGAGGTAGCATCACCGCTCAGTAAGACTTTGCCAAAGCACGTCGCTTACACTAATCCAAAGTTGTGGTCGAATGCCTGGATGGGCTGTACTAGTTTGGCGGTGAAGGATGTTAGGCTGTATGATCCCATATACAGAAGTGCAGACTCGGTCTGTATATTTGGTGAGATCAATGGGCTTACTGACTGGGGATTCTATCTTGTTGCATTTGTGGCTAAGTGACCCACATGTGTATGGAAGCTGGGGGCAGGTTGATATTTCCCTCTGTCAATACACGGTGGTGAACGAGAAATGTTGGGAAGATATTCTACTCTGTATTTTGGATGGAGAGATAATTGCTGGAAAGGAAGCACCTGGGTATTATTTGGGACATAGTTTTCTCTTTGTCCTAAAGGATACCGATGTAAAGTTAATCATGGAACTAGGGTGTTTCTTGAACCTAACAGTAGGTAGAGGTGCATTAAATACCCTGGGCATGGTCACTGAAATCCAGGCACAGGGATGGAATTTTGTGGGTTTTGTTTCAGATTTATACGTGTTGTTAGACTCAAAACTTATATAGGAAGCTCTCCCGCTTATCTATGCAAGTTGAGGGACAAATTCACAGTAGGGTCTCTTAGTACAAATTAGAGACTTTGGGCCAGATTCAGGAAAGAGATAACACGGCTTATCTCTAGATAAGCCGTCTTATCTCTGCGTCTGAGCCCTCCTATCTATGCGACTGATTCATAGAATCAGTTACGCATAGATTTCCATTAGATCCGACTAATCTTATTTTTATATATTTAGGCTGGACGCTAGGTGGCGTTCCCGTCAAAAAATATGCAAATGAGCCTATACACCGATTAGGCGCTATTTTTTAACGTCATTTGCGTTAGCGTAGGTCCGTCGTAATGTTAACCCTGCTGTATGAGGCGCAGCCAATGTTAAGTATGGACGGGATGCCGGCGTTTTTTTTTTCACGTCGTTTATGTAAAACGTTCGCGAATAGGGCTTTGCGTAAGTGACGTTCATTGACGTTGTGATTTGGAGCATGCGCACTGGGATCAATTAATGGCTGGCGCATGCGCAGTACGTTCGGCGCGGGATCGCGCGTTATTTAAATAATACACTCCCCCTACCTGCCCAATTTGACTTAAGACGGGCCATTTACGCTACGCCGCCTCAACTTTACAGGCAAGTGCTTTGAGAATAAAGCACTTGCCTGAAAAAGTTGCGGCGGCGTAGTGTAAATACCATACGCTAGGCAGGTTTAGAATTAAGCCGCTCCTACCTGAATCTAGCCCTTTGATGCCAATTCAGAGCCTTGAGGTACTGTAGATAGGCCAAGTTGTAGTAGGAAAGACCACTGTGAGCAAGCCTGCCTAACCCTGTATCTACAATAAAGAGTTATAGGAGGTTGGGAGCGGGAGGCGTAATTGGATGGATCATCATATATGCATATATTATGATAATGGGTTGATTTATGTCATGGTATAGTGTGATAAAGGTGTATTTTAGACTAATTATATGGGCAATTACGGCCCTCCTCGAGACTCTGTATCTGAAAAATGGTTGAGATGTTGCTCTGAGTGTGTTCTGGTGGGGCTAATCAAAGGAACTCGCAGACAGCTTGGAGCCTGTAGTATCATGTAACAGGCTACATTCCAACCTGGGGGGGGGGGATCTTGTCCTCCAGGACACTGTTGTATTAAAAAAATTGTATTGAAACTGACATATTTAAATTCATATACAATTGAAGCATGATGCATACAACTAGGTAAGCAATACATGTCAAATTGAAGATCTGCACATATCACTCCTCAAAAAACTACTGCAACACAACAATACCCCCATGTGTTTCAACTGAAACAGTCTTCTTCAGGGAGTTCTTTGTTGAGGAGTATATTGAATGGACACTTAAAGACAAATGTCAATCAGAGACACATTCTGCAAAATCATGTTCAAATATATACATAAAACATTGAAAATATAATTTTATCTTAAACAATGTAAGTGGAAAGATCATATATGGGCACCAGTTTCAGCTCCAAAAGAATTTAAGAATCAAGAGGCCATTCAAGAGAAGGCTACCTAAAGTATAATGGAGATTAGTGTCTTTTAGTGTCCATTCAATATACTCCTCAACAAAGAACTCCCTGAAGGAGACTTTTTTAGTTGAAACGCGTAGGATTATTTTGTGTTGAGGTCGTTTTTTAGTTTCAATAGTTTTTATTAAAGTATTTTCAAAATGTAACAGCAAAGCGTGAGGCTACTGACACAGCAGTAGACAGCCTAAAGGATGTAAAAGTTGTTGATAAAAGCAGCAGCACTACATCTAGAAAAATTAAGATAAAACATATATGGGAATAAGAAAGGAAAATATTCAACTAAACAAAACAAAACAAAACAATACAAAACAACTACCCGTCGTAAGGAGTCAATGTAAGTGGGAGAACTGCTTACTAGTAGCGTTACCACATCCCCAATAGGAACGAAGAGTGCAATACAAAAGAAATTCAATAGAGCTCATTACTTCTCAAACCATTCAAACCACAATCTCCATAAAGGTCGTACAGTGCAAAGGGAGCTTTGCGCAGAGGCAAACTGTGTCTCGTATGCGGCGTGTGTGTGGGTGGTTGCCACTACCTCTTGGATGGAAGGGGATTCTCGCTTTTTCCAGTGCCTAGCAAGTACCAACCTTGCGCTCAACAAGACATGTGTAATTATTGTTCTGGTTTCAGCAGGGAATGATTCAATACCTAGGGACAAGAGGGCCAAACCCGGTGATTCCGGAATAGCAAATTTCAAAATTTGTGAGAGCGTTTAGAATGTATCTCTCCAGTATTTGCACACCAACGGGCAGGACCATAAAATGTGGTAAAGGGTGCCCATTTCCCCACACTCCCTCCAGTAGTAGGCCGAAGCCTGCGGGGCAAATTTAGCAATTTTAGACGGGGTCAGGTACCACTGCAGCAAGATCTTCTGGGCGAGTTCCCACAAATTCACACACTTGGTGGCCGCATACGTTGCACCGATGGCCCTACGCCACTGCTCCGGGGTGTACACAGTCTCCAGCTCCTCTTCCCATGATAACATAGCCAAGGATTTAGAAAACTTGTCTTTCTTATTGAGCAGCAGGTAAAACAACGAAATACATTTAGTCTTGACAAAAAAAAGAGTCACCTGCCACGGAAGGGCTATGGGGTCAATCGGATGGGAACAGAGGAAATGTTTAATCTGTAAGTAAGGGTAAATATCCTGGGGGAGAAGATCGAACTCTATCTGGAGGGAGCAGAATGATTTTAAAGCCGGACCCACCTTTAGATTAGAAACTCTCTTAATCCCCTTATCTTCCCAGCCTTTAATATTCAAGATAGAGATTACGCTAGATAGGCAGTGAATTGGTAGTGGTAGGGCAGAGAGTGTCATATGGTCGAAAGTCGTGGAAGTGAGGAGATCGCAGACCCCCAGAGATGCAGTGATCGTGGGAGAGAGTACTCCACGTTGAACTGAAATGAAACGAGACATTATAAGAAAGTGGTATAGATTGTGTCCGGGGACCTGGGAGCTCTCCAACTCTGTCCACCTAGCCATTTCGGATGAGGGAAACCAGGCTCTAAGCTGGGACAACAACGTCGCCCTGTAATAATCTCTCAGAACAACCAATCCTACCCCACCCATACGTCTAGTCTTAGTCAGCCTAGAGAAAGCACAGCGTGCTCTTTTGCCCTGCCAGAGGTATTTGTTTAGGGATGGTTGGGCTTTAACAAAAAAATAATTAGGCACGGGTACAGGGAGGGTCCTGAACATGTAGATTAGTTGTGGCAATATGACCATCTTAAAAGCAGCCAATCTACCTGCCCAAGAAAGTTCCACCTTCGCCAGGTCTAGGAGTGCAGTCCTGAGCTTATCCAGAAAAGGGATGTAGTTAGCCTTAACTAAGTCAGATGTCTTGGCCGTGAGAGTAATGCCTAGGTACTTAATCCCATTATCATCCCAAACGTAAGGGTAAGAATCGGCCAATCTTCTCCGCAGGTCATTAGTAATATTAATCCCTAAAACATACGATTTGCTCTCATTAACCTTATAGTAAGATAGGCAACTAAAGGATTGCAGCGAGTGGTAAACCGAAGCCAGGGAATTCTCCACGTCTGTGAGCATTAGGATAACATCATCCGCGAATAGGCTAATATTATGGGTGGTACCAAGAGCACTAAAACCAGAGATACCAGAATGATTACGTATATGACACGCCAGGGGCTCCATTAGTAGATTAAAGATTAAAGGCGATAGTGGGCAGCCCTGGCGCGTCCCATTCGTGATGGGAAATGGTGTAGAGAGGACCCCGGAAGTGAACACTTGTGCCGTGGGAGAGGAATACAGAGCCATGATGGCCGAGAATATCGGTCCCACAAAGCCGAATGCAGTGAGCACCCTGGCCAGGTATCCCCAATGCACTCTGTCGAACGCCTTCTCCGCATCCAGCGCAAGGAGCAGAGAAGGCGTTCGCGTGCAATTTGCCTGGTGAATAAAGTTGATTAGACGTCTCGTGGCATCCGATGTCTGACAACCTCTCGTGAAGCCGGATTGATCCGGGTGCACGAGGGTGGGGAGAACTGTGTTCAGCCTATGGGCTATCAGTTTAGCGTATAACTTTAAATCGGTGTTGAGAAGTGAGATAGGTCTGAAATTTTGAGGCTCAGACGGATACTTCCCCGGCTTGGGTAGTGTAATGATTAAGGCTTTTAACATATCCGATGGGAAAGTAGCCGAGGCAACTGCACCATTGAACAGACCGACCAAGTGAGGTGATAAAATCTGTTTGAATGCTCTGTAGTACTCCCCCACAAACCCGTCAGGGCCCGGGGACTTATTAAGCGGTAGGGAGTCAATAGCGGCATGCACTTCTGAGAGGCTGAAGGAAGCGTTCAGTTCCTTGAGCTGGTTGGAGGACAATTGGGGCAGGGACAATTTATGTAGGAAGTCATCTATCACATCTGGAGTAGGCTGATATGTGTGAGGATCCCCACTAAGATTATAAAGGGATGCGTAATAGCTGCTAAAAGCATCCGCTATGTCTCTAGGGTGATGATGTTTTGTTCTAGTACTAGGGTGGATTATAAACGGGATTCTAGATTTGTACCTATGCCCCCGAAGGCGTTGTGCAAGAATCTTCCCCGCCTTGTTACCATTATTATAGTACATAGCCTTTAGTCTCCTGGTTGACTTCTTAAAGTCCTCCAGAAGGCACAACCTAAGATCATGCCTCAGTTGTGACAATTTACGTGAGACTAGAGGGGAAGGGGTTTGTTTGTTTTGGGACTCCAAATCGCCAATGCTGTCGGTCAGCTCCTTGATGTGTTTTTGCCTCTGCTTCTTTACTCCAGCTCCTATCTTAATAAAAATCCCCCTTATAAACGCCTTATGGGCATTCCATATCACAGAACAGTCACTAACTGAATTTACATCAATTTAAAAAAATTCCCGTAGATGGGTTTCCAGCACATCCCTGGAGTCCGTTCGCTGCAATAGGGAAGAGTTCGCTCTCCAGACCAGGTTTGTACCGGGGGAGAGGGCATCCGAGAGTGAAAGGGACACAGATGCATGGTCCGACCATGTGATGGTATTAATGACCGATGCTGTAGCTCTGGACAGTAGAGTAAAGTCAACCAATAGGTCGATCTTTGAGTAAGACCCGTGAGGTGCAGAAAAAAAGGTGAAATCTTTCACGCCGGCATGGTGGCAACGCCAAGCATTATACAAGTTGTAGCGGCGTAGCAGTGGCAGTAATGAAGGGCCTGTGCGATTGGTCACAGAGGTAGAGTCCATGGCCCTCTCAGGGGCTAGATTTAAATCACCACACACCAACAACGATCCTCTCTTAACTTTTTCTATCCTTTTCATCACTTTGTTCAGGAATTTTAATTGATGCAAGTTTGTCGCATACACGTTTACCGGGGTGTAAGCTACAGAGTTAATTTCACATATCAATATTAGGTATCTGCCATTAGCATCTTTGATTTCCTCATGGAGCTGAAAAGAAACAGTGTCTCTGATAGTCGTGAGAACTCCTCGTTTCTTAACCCCAGCACTAGCGGTAAAAACATATGGAAAGTTTTTGTGTGAGCATTTAGGTTGCGCTGAGGCACAGAAGTGGGTCTCCTGTGCGCACAGGATATCACTCTTAAACTGCAAAGCCTCAGCCCACAATGCCCTGCGCTTTGCAGGGTGATTGAGGCCTTTAGTGTTGATTGTTAGGAAGTTCACCCCCATCTCTGTAGAATAGAGAAGCTATGCCAAAATCCTTTCCATAGGGGCGACAGGGGTATGTGACTAACAGGCCTAATGCGGGGTGTATGAGCAGTACACTGCCAGGATGGTGTCAAAAGAGTACTCACGGCTAGAGGAGAGTCCATTAGTAAGCTCAGAGGATTTGGAACCCCGACCTCATCGACGCTTCGGGAGAGTATATCCATGACATCACCAGCTCGAAAGACGATCCACAGATGCAAACGTAAGTATTTCCGGGTTGTTAGTAGACTTCAACGGGTAGGAGAAGAGAAATTCAAAAAAAGAAAGAATGAATAAACCATGGAACAGAGTAAATTAAAAGACATGTGGCAAAATAGTGATTTGATACAGCGCTACTAAACCTACTAATTACAACACATAACCAATGACCAAATGTAAAAAAGCAGCAATCAAAAATGGTGCACTAACCAAGAAAAAATATATAAATATAAATGTGAATTGCGCTAAATATACAACTGATTAGGTGATAAACATACAGTGATCAAATTTATATTAGTAAGGCCAAAGTGAAATAAAATTAATAATATTAATAATATTAATAATATGATGTGTGTCCAACTAGATGTGCTCTGAATAGTGACACCTTTTTCAGACCTTAATGTTGTATTCCATCCATGGGACTTATAGCCCTTTAAAAAGGAATCAAACCAATTTAAAACCAATGGATGCATACAAAACAGTCCAACCACATAAATTAATGTGAAAAACAATACCAATCAATGTTAAGACAATAAATTCATGGATAACTTGCACCCAGGGTGAAATGACTCCTGAAATCATATACAGTCAGTCAAGCATTGCTGAGGCAATGACAATCATGGATAACTTGCACCCAGGGTGAGTAGACTCCTGAACCACATGCAGTCTCAATGGATAAAGTTCATACGATTCCCGATACATGTAAGAAAAAGAGGACAAAGAACATACATAGCATAATACTGTTGGTGACACCGTTACAATGTAACTCTAGTGTTAGTATCACTCACGAATCCCCAGTATCAATAAGTGTTAATACAAAAGTTCCAAGCCGCTCAGTAATCGCTGAGATGCGTAAGGGAAACCCTCTCCTCAGGTCTCAGTACGCTAGGCTCCTCCCTACGCGTTGCGTCACCGCCAACGTGACTTACTCATGGGAAATGTTCCTGGAACGCATCGTGCCGGTCATTTAACTAAGAAAACCCGGAAGTGTGCCGAATGGAGGGAGCTCGAAGCGGAACAACATCATTTGCGGCAAAAAATTTCTCATTGACACTGGATATCCATAACGATACATACAAAAAAACTTTAATTACATCCATATTCATAAAAAGGATAAAATAATAGGATAAAGTATATATCGTTAAAAACAATAATATTAGAACCAATGGTACACATGCAGCTACTCCCCCTCTGGTCAAATAAAATATTGCACGTTTTAGCACTGCTTAAGGTAACAATAACCTACAATACCTAGGGAGCTAGATGACTAAAAAACCATCATTAAAAACCGAAAAAAAGCAGATTTAATATTATCAAACGATGCTGAATTTCCACATAGTGGAAAACATACTTGATGTAGAAAAATAAATTAAGTATACAAAAAATATAAATAATGAATTATGTATACAAAAAAAGGGGGGGAAATTAATATTCAATAATCTGAAAGAAAACAATTTAAATCAAAATCGATATTTAGGCCATTAGGCTCTAAAGATTTTAATTCATATATCCATCGGGATTCTGATTTGCTCAACTCATGGACTTTGTTACTACCTCTCCAATGAGGGTTATATTTTTGTATTGCCCAGAATTTGAGGCCATGCGGATTTTTGTTGTGGCATAACTTAAAATGACGTGATACACTGTGTTTTCTAAAACCTTTTTCAATATTCTGGACATGTTCTCTTAAGCGTTTCCACAGTGGTCTTTTTGTCCTGCCTATATATTGTAACGAACATGGGCATTCCAGCATGTAAACTGCCCCCTCTGTTCGGCATGTAATAAGGTCATCTATTAGGTATTCCTTTTTGGTGACGTTAGATGAAAATTTGGAACACTTTTGACCCATAAAATTAGTGTGTTTACACGCAAAACACCTCTTGCAGGGAAAAAAACCCTTTCCCTGGAAGAAAGTTAGGAGGTTCTTTCCACCAGGGGGATTTGGAACATTTTTTGCAATCAGATCTCTGAGGGTGGGGGCTCGACGATATATAACCCTCGGCCGATCAGATAGAATGCCTTGAAGTTGACGATCCGCCTGGAGAATATGCCAATGTTTTTAAAAAATTGCCTCCAACTGTTTATGTTGAGCCGTATAGTTTACAATAATCGGTAATTCATTTTTCCTTAATGGTTGTTTATATTTATCCTGTATAAACGTATCTCTTGGAGTATCATATATTTTAATAATGTGGTCCTGAATAAAGTCATTGTTGTACCCTTTCTTCACAAACCTGCTCCCCATTTGTTGAGCTTGTTCAAAAAATACCTCAGAATCGGTACAATTTCTGCGAATGCGCATCAATTGCCCTTTCGGGATGTTTATTAGCCATGGTTCAAAATGGCAACTGTCGACAGGAATATAACTATTCCTGTCCACTGGCTTAAAATAGGTTTTAGTAGTGATCTTATGATTTTCCACATTAATTTCTAGATCCAAAAACTGAATAGTGTTGGCACTTATTACGTGGGACAGTTTGATATTTTTCTGGTTCAAGTTCAGTCGATCAAAAAACTCAACAAGGGATGTCTGGTCTCCCTCCCAGATAAGTATAAGATCATCTATAAATCTTCTGTATAATATCAACTGGTTGGGTTTATTCGTATAAATAGCTAATTCTTCCCACTCGGCCATAAAAATGTTCGCCACACTGGGCGCATATTTGGCCCCCATCCCGATACCATTAAGCTGTCTATAGTATTCTGACTGGTGCCAAAAATAGCTGTGTTGTAAACCATATGCTAAACATCTAAGTACAAATCTCTGCTGCTTAGATATAAGCGAGCTAAAACTGTCCATGGCCCATTTGGTGGCTTTAATGGCATCTCCATGATTGATATTGGTATAAAGGGATGCTACATCTGCTGTAGCTATCCAATACCCTTTTTGTGGATCCAACACTAAATTATTCAGAGTTTGTATAAGGTGTTTTGTGTCCCTAAGGAAGGCCTTCGTATGAGAGACTAAGGGTTGGACAAAATGATCTACATACTCCCCTAAACGTGCATTTATTGACTGTATGCCGTTAATAATAGGTCTCCCTGGAGGTTTTAGGGGGTCTTTGTGCACTTTTGGGATTGTATAAATAATGGGGATCCTACACTCATCAGGGACGAGGTACTTGGCCTCCCTTTTGGATAATATTCCTTTATCCCTTCCCTTTTGGATGAGTGTACATAATTCATTCTTGTATTCTGATGTTGGATTTGCTCCAAGTTTAATATATGTATTTTTATCTTTTAATTGGTTCCCCAACTCTTCGTAATAGTAAGCTTTGGATAAGACAACAATAGCTCCGCCTTTGTCGGCCACACGTATAATCACTTCCTTATTCATCTCTAGATCTTTCAGACCTTTATGGATGACTTTAGGATCTAATACTTTCTTAATTTTAAGCTTCTCTAAATCTTTCACAACCAATTTATTAAAAACTTCCACATGCTGATTATTGTGGAGTTGAGGGTTAAACAGAGAACGGTTCCTTAGGTCACTGTGTTTAACTCGACCCGGAAGAATCGGTCTCTCCTCTACAACAGGCTGATTCAACATGTATTTCTTAATGTTCAATTTTCTTACATATTTTTGTATGTCAACATACATATCAAACTTATTAAGATTTTGTTTGGGGGCAAATTTAAGGCCTTTATCCAGAGTAATTAATTCAGTTTTGGTCAATTCAATACCACTCAGATTAATAATGCCTTCCCCTACTGCATCTTTCTTCTTTTGGGACCTTTGTCCCCCTCTGCAGCCCCTCTTTGATCTGGGCTTCTGCTTAGGCTTGGATCCTCCGATCCAGGTGGGGTCCTGTCGTCCCTGCGATACTCTAAAAAAGACCTAGGGGCAGATTCACACAGAAATGGATTATCGTAGCGTATCAGAAATACATTACGTCGCCGTTTTTTACCTGGCTCTACGTGGAATTCAGGTAGATTTTGTCCAGTAAACGACGGCGGCGTAGTGTATTTCTCCCGTCGCAATCCATATAGACGAGTAGGGGGCGTGAATCATTTAAATTAGGCGCGTTCCCGCGGTGATCGATCTGCGCATGCTCCGTTCGCAAATTTCCCGCCGTGCATTGCGCGAAATCACGTCGTGACGTCATTCGTTGTTTAGGTAGCGTCGTTTACGGGCGATCCTAGTCCCGAACGAGTTACGTAAACAAAAAAAAAATTAAATAAATTCGAAGCGGGTACGACGGCCATACTTAACATGGGCTACGTAACGTTAGAGCAGCAAAAAGCTGCTCTAACATTACGTACACAAAAATAGACGAAAGTGATTGCGACGACCACTCGTATCTTCGGGAATCGCCGTAAAAAAACATTTGCATATCCCGACGCATCAAAACGACGCAAACTCCTCCCAGCGGCCGCAAATAGATGGCAGCGTAGATCCGAAGGCTTACGAAGACGTAAGCCTCTCGGATCGAAGCCCGAAGCCGCCGTATCATGGTTTGAGGATTCAAACTAGTGATACGGCGCGCGAAATTTGAAATTACTCCTGTCTAACACCAGTTAGACAGGCGTAATTGCTCTATGAATCTGGCCCCTAGAGTTTTTTTCTTCTATATAATTGGCCAATGGTTCATATCTATTATGCGTATAGGCAGGACTTCTTCTACTATCCTGTGAGCGATACTCATAATTTGATGGTCCCCCTTGTTGATACGAGGCCATAGTGGGTCCTTCGTTATGATATGATTGATACACGTCCCTTGAATCTCTCATATCACGAGGATCATGGTACTGGTTTTGTCCATGTGTCCCAGGATAATCAGCTTGATTATGTTGAGGGTAAGGTGGTTTTGAATTATTCTTTTGAGAATTTTTGTTTTGAGAATTTTTATTTTTCTTGGTGATTTTGACCTTGGTTTATGGTTCTTCCACCAATTTTGGGGGGTTCTTGGTCCATTTTGTTCATCTCTATTGGGTCTTTGGTATTCATATGTATTAGGATTAGGCGGTCTTTGGTATTCATCCTCACGGGGTATCAGATGGGTTGGTGCAACCTGTCTGTAACTCCTTGTCGGAGTGATAATCCGAACCTCCTTCTCTGGTGAGGATGCCATTGACTCATTATTTCGTTCCTTCAATTTTAATTGCCATTTAAATGTTTGATGCAAACGAAAATCACTAGTATCCCTCCAATATTTTCTTTTCTTCCGTTGTTTGATATCTACATCTTTTTGTTCTAATACTTTATTAAGTTGGCCCGTCAGAGTTTTAAATGATGGGGTATCTATTAGTGTTGAGCAGAATACGCCATATTCGCTTTCGCAATATTTTGCGAATATATTGGAGAATATTCGAGAAATATTCGAAAATTTCGAATATTCGTGATATTTCATCCAAAATAACATTGCGAAATTTCGCTAACGCGAAATTTCGCAAATGCGAAATTAATTGCGAAATTCTCGATCGCACATGGGCATGCGCGCGGACAACACGCGGTCGCGAAAATAGGCGATCATTTCTTGGAAGTTTGCCATTGCCAGTGTGAGTGACTGTGTATTCGGATTGCTGCTAGTAGTGCTGCCCTGCGAATCTACTGCTGCCCTGCGAAGCTAACATGGTGTGGAGTAATTTTTCTTCCATTGAGGAAAACCTGCTGATTACTGTAAGTAATTTCAACACTTGTTATTTCATTATCTCTAACTGCATTTTAGACTAGTTAAAAAGTTAGGATGCAAGATCAGATATTAGTATTTCCCAAACAGTGTGTCTCCAGCGGTTACTAAACTACAACTCCCAGCATGCCCAGGGTTGCCACCTTTTGTTCATTTCAAAACCGAACTCTTCAGCGTCGCACAGCAATATTTTGTCTTAGTTTGCATAGATGTCGCTATTAAATAACATTTTTAACCATATGCAATTAATCACAAAAGTTCCTCTTTACATCAGAGTCCACAGACTTCCCCTTTTACATCAGGATCCACAGAGTTCCCCTTTTAGATCAGTGTCCACAGAGTTCTCCCTTTACATCAGAGTCCACAGAGTTCTCCCTTTACATCAGTGTCCACAGAGCTCTCCCTGTACATAATAGTCCACAGAGTTCTCCCTTTACATCAGTGTCCACAGAGTTTTCCCTTTACATCATAGTCCACAGAGTTCTCCCTTAACATCAGTGTCCACAGAGTTCTCCCTTTACATCACAGTCCACAGAGTTCTCCCTTTACATCATAGTCCACACAGTTCTCCCTTTACATCACAGTCCACAGAGTTCTCCCTTTACATTAGAATACACAGAGTTCCCCTTTTACATTAGAGTCCACAGAGTTCTCCCTTGTACATTAGAGTCCACAGAGTTATACCTTTACATCAGAGTCCACAGAGTTCTCCCTTTTACATGAGAGTCCACAGAGTTCTCCCTTTTACATGAGAGTCCACAGAGTTCTCCCTTTACATCACAGTCCACAGAGTTCTCCCTTTACATCACAGTCCACAGAGTTCTCCCTTTTCATCCAAAAGTAAAAAGAAACAAACATATTATTGTTCATATGTAAAGATAGGGATGAAAAAAAAATAATCTATTGTACAGGGCCAGTGTAAGGGTCAAAAAATAATTATAGCGGTCAGATAAATAGCAACTAATTTCTCCCCTATACGTGTATCCTGTGATGTTACTCATATATACATAATTATGCAAATGATAATGGTTGCTATATTTATTCAAAAAAGGTGGCGACCGAAATGACAACATATAAAATCTGTCATGTTACCACTGTCATGGATATATGACGTAAATGTATGGTATTCAACAATTGGAAGCATTCTCGCCTTATTAATCACTAAGGGTTTAAACAAAAGTATTATAATATACTTTGTTCTTCATCTTGCAGAGGTTCCTGCAACATGGTTACGACCTAATGAGGTGCCAGCAGGAAAAGCAGAAACTCGTCCAGTCCGTAATGGAGGAATTAGAGGAGTTTCATGGCGGGTTACATGACCACATGGCCATTCTCAAAAAATGGTCAGACCTGAAGAGGCGCCACATGGACCGGGTCACAAAGATCCACGATGAATTTCATCCAGGTAAGTTATTGGTGACAGTTACAGTGCCTGCCGCCGAGAATGTGTTTTTAGCACGCCAGCATCGCGCTGAATCTCGGCGACAGGCTGCCGATATCTCGCACTCGCTGGAATAGTAAAAGCACATTCCAGCGAGTGCGTCATAGAAGCGACGGGGATCCGACGCGGATTCCCGCCAATTCTACACGTGGGCGGAGTTTGTTATGAATCCTGAAGGAGAAATCCCCGCCAGATTTTTAAAGAAAAATCCGGCATGGGTTCCCCCCTCAGGAGCATAACGGGCCCTTAGGTCTGTTATGGGTTGTAAGGAGACCCCCTACGCCGAAAAAACGGCGTGGGGGTCCCCCCACAATCCATAACAGACCCGTATCCAAAGCACGCCGGCCGGCCGGTCAGGAAGGGAGTGGGGGCGAGCGAGCGCCCCCCCCCTCCTGAGCCGTACCGGGCAGCATGCCCTCAACATGGGGGGGTTAGGTGCTCTGGGGCAGGGGGCGCACTGCGGCCCCCCACCCCAGAGCACCCTGTCCCATTGTTGATGAGGACAGGGCCCCTTCCCGACAACCCTGGCCGTTGGTTGTCGGGGTATGCGGGCGGGAGGCTTATTGGAATCTGGAACCCCCCTTTAATAAGGGGGCCCCCAGATACCGGCCCCCCACCCTAAGTGAATGAGTATGGGGTACATTGTACACCTACCCATTCACCTGCAAATAAAAAGTGTAAGCACAAATAAACCACACAGGGTATTGAAATATTTTATTAGTTGGCCGCCGGGGGGGGCCAACTATTATAAAAGCGCCCCCCTCCGGCGGGCTTCTGTGGGGGGTGGGTGCCGCCGTCTGGTTCTCTTCCGCCGCCGGGGGGGCGCTTTGATAAAAGCGCTCACCACCCGGCAAGCTTCTTTCGACGTCTTCGGCGGCTGGGGGGTCTTCTCCCACTTTCCGGGGTCTTCTCCTGCTCTCCGGGGGTCTTCTCCGCTCTCCGGGGGTCTTCTCCACTCTCCGGGGGTCTTCTTCTTCTTCAGGACTCGCCGCCGCTAACTTTGTGTGTTAGTCCCCTCCTCTGTGACGTCTTCTTCTTCTTCTCCAGATGTTGACGCGACGCTTTCTTCCGCTGTTATGCTGGGCGCGCGGCTCGCAGCGAGTTATATAGGCCTGTCTTGTGACGTCGCAGTCCCATCATGCTCCGGTAGGTAGCACGTGGTACCTACCAGAGCATGATGGGACTGCGACGTCACAAGACAGGCCTATATAACTCGCTGCGAGCCGCGCGCCCGGCATAACAGCGGAAGGAAGCGTCGCGTCAACATCTGGAGAAGAAGAAGAAGAAGACGACGTCACAGAGGAGGGGGCTCGCCGCCGCTAGTAATTGAGCTAACACACAAAGTTAGCGGCGGCGAGTCCTGAAGAAGAAGAAGACCCCCGGAGAGCGGAGAAGACCCCCGGAGAGCAGGAGAAGACCCCGGAGAGTGGGAGAAGACCCCCCAGCCGCCGAAGACGTCGAAAGAAGCCCGCCGGGTGGTGGGCGCTTTTATCAAAGCGCCCCCCCGGCGGCGGAAGAGAAACAGACGGCGGCACCCACCCCCCACAGAAGCCCGCCGGAGGGGGGCGCTTTTATAAAAGCGATCATACACACCCCCCCCGGCGGCCAACTAATAAAATATTTCAATACCCTGTGTGGTTTATTTGTGCTTACACTTTTTATTTGCAGGTGAATGGGTAGGGGTACAATGTACCCCATACTCATTCACTTAGGGTGGGGGGCCGGTATCTGGGGGCCCCCTTATTAAAGGGGGCTTCCAGATTCCGATAAGCCTCCCGCCCGCATACCCCGACAACCAACGGCCAGGGTTGTCGGGAAGGGGCCCTGTCCTCATCAACATGGGGACAGGGTGCTCTGGGGTGGGGGGCCGCAGTGCGCCCCCTGCCCCAGAGCACCTAACCCCCCCATGTTAAGGGCATGCTGCCCGGTACGGCTCAGGAGGGGGGGGGCGCTCGCTCGCCCCCACTCCCTTCCTGACCGGCCGGCGTGCTTTGGATACGGGTCTGTTATGGATTGTGGGGGGACCCCCACGCCGTTTTTTCGGCGTAGGGGGTCTCCTTACAACCCATAACAGACCTAAGGGCCCGTTATGCTCCTGAGGGGGGAACCCATGCCGGATTTTTCTTTAAAAATCCGGCGGGGATTTCTCCTTCAGGATTCATAACAAACTCCGCCCACGTGTAGAATTGGCGGGAATCCGCGTCGGATCCCCGTCGCTTCTATGACGGCTTTGTCTCCATCGCGGCAAGCCAGCTCGGCGCTGGCTCCCGCGATGGGGCTCGTAGGTGGTCAATCTCGCCGAGAAAGGGAGCGAGATTGACACAATATCCCAGTCACCTACTGTATGTAAGGTCATATGTAATTAACCTTAGGGCAGATGTTGTTAACCCAGACGCCATGTTGTGGTAACATATATCACCACCACCCAAGGTATTCATAGTACTGTTGAAATAAGACATGGGACAGCAGACAGGAACACTTATTAACTATAATTAAACTAAATAAACAAGACACACCATTAATGGACTAATACTGGCCGAGGGTGTTTTATTAATGGATTTCAGGCATATATTTTAAATAAATACTTTAATAACTTAATAAACAGCCTAGTCACTACTCGTCACTACGGCTCGGGCTGTACATAAATATATTCCAACTTAAAAATGTATCCAACAACAACTAAACTAAACAGATTTGTCCCCCTCAGTATAATTATTTTTTTTTTTAAACAAAGGTGACCATCCCACATAATTAGCAGCCACGACAAAAAGAAAAGAAAAAAGGGGTGGGGGTTGGTGAACACCACAGTCCTGTCTACCGAGGCGACTGAGAGCAAGGCTGACGGAACCCTACTTATATACCCCTAACTAACACAGTATTTTTCCAGAAACAACTGGTACCAGGCCCACAGGCCTAAAAAGAGTGGGAAAAGCATGTGTAGGCCGCGTGATCACCTTGTGCTCACCAATAAACCGGGAAAAATACATTTTCCAGCTAACTAGGCCACGTGGGGACCAGCTTACACCGAAAGAGTCCTATTAGGTTCCTAAAAGAGGAACTTTAAACCGTCACTACTAATTTTATGAAGTAAGTCCTGCTGCTTTCCCATGAGAAAAGGGGGAATTGAAACCTTCTCCCCCTTTTCTATCATTATTCCATCAACTTAAACCATGGAATTAAAGTGGTGGTGTGGTGGGTTAAAGGGAAAGGGGTGGTATTTTATAACTGAATTACCACTAAATTCCTGTGC
The DNA here is from genome assembly GCA_029574335.1 of Rana kukunoris. NCBI lineage: Eukaryota > Metazoa > Chordata > Amphibia > Anura > Ranidae > Rana > Rana kukunoris. The sequence continues at coordinate 67,825,236 of CM056053.1, read as the reverse complement.
TAGGCCTGGGGTTATCATTGTAATCCCTTGTACTCCATCAGGCCCTTTTTTTAACATGAGATCATCACAATAATACAAAGGAAACACAAACAGCTAATTTTACCATAATGGGAGCCCAGCTCACACTCAGTCACCTGTAGTGCCAGGAAGACCCTTTAATGTAACATTATCCCATTGGTTAACTGTCTATATAAATACATTTGTAATAATTTACAGCAGAGTACACAGAATTTGCATACGTTATTTGAAATCATTTTTACATATATGAACATTGTGTTATTATAGGAGCTCCTCTACCATCTGTGCGCCCCAAGCGCACAAGGCGACAGGCCGAGGAGGAGGAGGAGGAAGAAGAGGAGGAGAGGAATGAGGAGCAGCCAGGGCCCTCCCATTTACCACCCCCAGCTCCTGAGGACCTGCAACTTCCCCCCACCCAACCTCCTTGTCAATGCGAGGATTTAGAAGAGGAGCAGGAGCCTGTGACGACTATCTGCCAGGAGGGTAAATATGTGCACAAAGATTAATAACATTTCAACAATAAGATGTAGATATAAAAATGGACAGTATTTAATCCTATTTTTTTTCTTATATCCTAACAGTTTTGAAAAAAATTGAGGAGAAATCCCGTTTCATTGAGAGGTGCAATCAAAAAGTCCTCTCTAAGGAAAGAAAAATAAAAAAATTGGCGCTAGAGATTGAGCAGGTTGTGGTAGAGCAGAGAAAAGCTTTAGAGGAGATGGCTGATCTTCACAAGCAGATGAAAAATGCTATGTAAATACTTTATTTTTTTGGTTATTAAACCTGTTATTCTCTTTAAATGTTTCCTTTCTTATTGAGATTGTTAGGTTTTTCAACACATCTAACTTCACATATAACACATCAACATCAACATCAACACATCTAGCTTCATAATAACCTAAAAACATTTCATTCTATTATTTTATTTAGCACAAACCTAATAAAAAATAAAATACACAGACACAGACACTACTAACACAAACTAAACTGTTAAAAAATTAATATAACAAAAGCTACAATATATATATAGATATAGAGAGAGAGCCAGAAAGAGAGAGAGAGAGAGAGAGAGTGTGTTGATATGCTCTTGCAGACAGGCTATTGGTTGCAGTAAAAAGGCCACAAACCAGTGTTTAACATAAAGTTCAGTGTTTTAGTCACACTTGCTGTTACGATGCTGTCTGGTAGCTTGTAGCGGAGGCTGTTTGTGGATCCGCTGTGACAGAGAGGTCAAGAAGCAATACTCAGCATGAAGGCAGCAGCAGTAGTATTCAAATATAAACTAATAATCACACACACAACATTTACAAGCAGTAGTTGTAATAGTACTAGATAGCATCTAAACAGTTGGGCAAGACTTGACACCAGCAGTAGTGGTAATAGTAGTATATAGTGGCAAAGAACTTGTCACATAGGTATCTGAGCAGCAGTATAGTAGTAACAGTACACAATAAAGTGTTTTTTCATTCGTAGTTGTGGAAGAGGTGGCAGCAGGACAGCAGCAGCATTGATAATTGTAGCATATAGTGGCAAAGAACTTGTCACATAGGTAAGTGAGCACTGGCAGCAGCAGCAGTATAGTAGTAACAGTACACAATTAAGTGTTTTTTTCACTCGTGGTCGTGGAAGAGGTGGCAGCAGCACAGCAGCAGCATTGATAACTGTAGCATACAGTGGCAAAGAACTTGTCACATAGGTAAGTGAGCACTGGCAGCAGCAGCAGTATAGTAGTAGTAACAGTACACAATAAAGTGTTTTTTTCACTCGTGGTCGTGGAAGAGGTGGCAGCAGCAGCAGCAGCAGCATTGATGATTGTAGCATACAGTGTCAAAGAACTTGTCACATAGGTATATGAGCACTGGCAGCAGCAGCAGTATAGTAGTAGTAACAGTACACAATAAAGTGTTTTTTTCACTCGTGGTCGTGGAAGAGGTGGCAGCAGCACAGCAGCATTGATGATTGTAGCATATAGTGTCAAAGAACTTGTCACATAGGTATATGAGCACTGGCAGCAGCAGCAGTATAGTAGTAGTAACAGTACACAATAAAGTGTTTTTTCACTTGTGGTCGTGGAAGAGGTGGCAGCAGCACAGCAGCAGCAGCATTGATGATTGTAGCATATAGTGGCAAAGAACTTGTCACATAGGTAAGTGAGCACTGGCAGCAGCAGCAGCATAGTAGTACCAGTACAAAATAAAGTGTTTTTGCACTCGTGGTCGTGGAAGAGGTGGCAGCAGCACAGCAGCAGCAGCATTGATAATTGTAGCATATAGTGGCAAAGAACTTGTCACATAGGTATATGAGCACTGGCAGCAGCAGCAGTATAGTAGTAGTAACAGTACACAATAAAGTGTTTTTTCACTTGTGGTTGTGGAAGAGGTGGCAGCAGGACAGCAGCAGCATTGATAATTGCAGCATATAGTGCCAAAAAAGTTGTCACATAGGTAAGTGAGCACTGGCAGCAGCAGCAGCATAGTAGTACCAGTACACAATTAAGTGTTTTTTTCACTCGTGGTCGTGGAAGAGGTGGCAGCAGCACGGCAGCAGCAGCATTGATAATTGTAGCATATAGTGGCAAAGAACTTGACACATAGGTATCTGAGCACTGGCAGCAGCAGCAGCAGTATAGTAGTACCAGTACACAATTAAGTGTTTTTTTCACTCTTGGTCGTGGAAGAGGTGGCAGCAGCACAGCAGCAGCAGCATTGATAATTGTAGCATATAGTGCCAAAGAACTTGTCACATAGGTAAGTGAGCACTGGCAGCAGCAGCAGTGTAGTAGTAACAGTACACAATTAAGTGTTTTTTTCACTCGTGGTCGTGGAAGAGGTGGCAGCAGGACAGCAGGACAGCAGCAGCATTGAAAATTGTAGCATATAGTGCCAAAGAACTTGACACATAAGTATCTGAGCACTGCCAGCAGCAGCAGCATAGTAGTACCAGTACACAATTAAGTGTTTTTTTCACTCGTGGTCGTGGAAGAGGTGGCAGCAGGACAGCAGCAGCATTGATAATTGTAGCATATAGTGCCAAAGAACTTGTCACATAGGTAAGTGAGCACTGGCAGCAGCAGCAGTGTAGTAGTAACAGTACACAATTACGTTTTTTTTTCACTCGTGGTCGTGGAAGAGGTGGCAGCAGGACAGCAGCAGCATTGATAATTGTAGCATATAGTGCCAAAGAACTTGTCACATAGGTAAGTGAGCACTGGCAGCAGCAGCAGTGTAGTAGTAACAGTACACAATTAAGTGTTTTTTTCACTCGTGGTCGTGGAAGAGGTGGCAGCAGGACAGCAGCAGCATTGATAATTGTAGCATATAGTGCCAAAGAACTTGACACATAAGTATCTGAGCACTGGCAGCAGCAGCAGCATAGTAGTACCAGTACACAATTAAGTGTTTTTTTCACTCGTGGTCGTGGAAGAGGTGGCAGCAGCACAGCAGCAGCATTGATAATTGTAGCATATAGTGCCAAAGAACTTGACACATAAGTATCTGAGCACTGGCAGCAGCAGCAGCATAGTAGTACCAGTACACAATTAAGTGTTTTTTTCACTCGTGGTCGTGGAAGAGGTGGCAGAAGCACAGCAGCAGCATTGATAATTGTAGCATATAGTGCCAAAGAACTTGACACATAAGTATCTGAGCACTGGCAGCAGCAGCAGCATAGTAGTACCAGTACACAATTCAGTGTTTTTTTCACTCGTGGTCGTGGAAGAGGTGGCAGCAGCACCAGCAGTAGTAAGAAAGTGGCAAATCTCACAGACAAAAGGTGACAGCACCAGTATGAGTAATATATCGGTACATAATCACTCAGCCTTTTGGCATTAGCAGTAGGAGCCCATATAGTGCCAAAATTACAAAAGCTTGAAATTGCATTAGCATGGTGATTACATTTGAAAAGCAGAATGACACAGGCCTTAAGTAGCTGTGGCACCGGGAGTTTTTGGGTTGTGTTTTGCACGCCACAGGCTTTTCAAAAAAAAAAAATATCCAACTTCTTCCCAGCAGCAGCATAAGGAAAGGGGGATGCACTGTGATGTAAGGGAGAGGGGGAACTCCACTTCTGATGGTGGGGTAGGATGGTGGGGTGGCCTTTGACATCTAATGTAAGGGGAGGGGATGCGCTGGACATATAATATTACAGATATAACCGGCCCTTTTGAGGGCAACCATAATGCTGATGCGGACCACGATGAAATTGAGTTTGACACCCCTGGTATAAAGAGATAGGAGAGGTATTGCTAACTGACAAGGGACCATTCAGCGCCCTGAACCGACGGCGGGTGTCAGAAAGTCACCGCCGATCCAGGACTCATTCATTTTGATGAATGTGAGTCTGTCCACGGAGTCTGTGGACAGACGGGTCCTCTTGTCCGTGACCACCCCACCTGCCGTGCTGAATGTCCGCTCAGATAGTACGCTGGAGGGGGGGCAAGACAATAACTCCAGCGCATACTGAGCGAGCTCGCGGCAGGTGTCCAATCTGGCAACCCAGTACTCCATGGGGTCGTCGGTGCTCATACTGTCAGAAGCACTGACGGACCCCATGTAGTCTGCCACCATGTGGGCCAGCCGCTGGTGGTGACTGCTGCTGCTAGACAAGTGCATTCATTTTCGTTAGAATGCATTTTCGTACGAAAATCAAATTTTTTCGTTATCGTTTTAACAAACGATAACGAAAGTGCAAGAAACGAAAACCAAAAGATCCGACATAAAAAATGCTTTATTTTCGTTTTCGTTGCGGTAAAAATTCGATATAGAGAGATTCGACATTATAGGGAAAAGATTTGACACTATAGAAATAATAGATTCGACATTACAGAGAATAGATTTCGATTTATGAGACGTAAAGATTCAACGTTCCGTCGAATATTCTTTGCTCATTCACCATCAACCAAAAAGATTCGATGCTCCGTCGAATATTCGTTTGATCATTCAACAGAAACCAAGTATTATTGGATTTTCGGACGAAAGCTATTTCCCAACGAAAAACGAAATAAATCAAAACGATTTTCGGGAGTAACTAAATAAATGTATTTTCTAAACGAAAACGAAAAAACGAAACGAAATATTCCAGTCTGCACATGTCTAGCTGCTGCTGCTGCTGCTGCTGCTGGTACTGGGTCGCTCAGTTTGCATGAACATCCTCATCTCACCCATTAGGTCCCCTGCTCGGCTGCTGATGTTGCTGCTGGGTGAAGCCACCTGCTGGGTGAGATGAGGGGGGACAACTGGAGGCCGGGGAGTTGCCTGCTCCAACCGGCTGACTAGGCATGCCTGCAGTTCCTCCATCCGGGGCTGCCTCCGTCTGGCTGGGAGGAACTCCTCCAGTTTCCCCTTAAATCTGGGATCTACAAGGGTGGCCAGCCAAAACTCATCCCTCTCCTTGATGGCTTTAACCCGGGGGTCCCTCCTGAGGCATCTCAGCATGTGGGCAGCCATGGGGAAGTGCACAGCCCGCTGTGACTCCTCATGGCTGCCTGGGTCCATGACGTCCGCTTCCTCGTCATGGAGGCGCTGCTGTTCGCGGTCAGTCATGCCAAACCCCCGGACTATCGGTGCCCCCAACACCGGCTCTCCCTCCTGACCAGGCCCTGACTCCAGGACGCCACCAGTCACCTCCTGATCATCATCATGATCCTCCTCCTCCTCCTCGTCCTGGGCCTGGTCTTGGTGGAGCAGTGTTGCCTCCTCCTGCTCCACCAAGGCACTCTCTCCAGCTTCGAGCAGGCGATCTAGTGCCCTGTCCAGCAGGAACACTATAGGGAGCACGTCGTTGAGGCCGACATGCTCCCTGCTCACCATCTTGGTCGCCTGCTCAAAAGGGGCCAACACATGGCAGACCTGGTGTATCTGCCCCCACTCCAGACTGGTGATGTACGGGAGTGTGTGTTGTGATGGCCCGCCAGTGCCTTGCTCCAGCAGGTACTCCTTTACCGCCCTTCGCTGCTCCCACAATCTCTCCAGCATGTAGAGGCTGGAGTTCCACCGCGTCACACTGTCCACAATCAGCCTGTGAAGGAGCAGGCTGTTGTCCCGCTGCAACTTTGACAGGGACGCGGTAGCGGTTGGGGAGCGCCTGAAGTGGCTGGCAATCCTGCGTACCCTTAGCACAATGTCACTCAACCCGGGATAGGTGCGCAGGAACTTCTGCACCACTAGGTTGAGGACATGTGCCAGACAGGGCACGTGTGTCAGACTGCCAGCCTGGAGGGCGGAGAGGAGGTTGCTGCCATTGTCACAGACAACCATACCTGCTTGGAGCCTTCGGGTGTCAGCCACTTCTGGACCTGAGCCTGAAGTGCGCTCAGCACTTCTCGTCCAGTGTGTCTCCGTTCCCCTAAACTAACAAGCTGGAGCACGGCCTGACAGCGCACGTGCCCCATACTTGAATAGCTACGGGGGCGCTTGCTGGGAGGCTCAGCAGCTGCGGAGACAGTGGCTTGAGGGAGACCAGCAGTTCTCCCCTGGACACCCCGGGGCGGCACCACAAAATCAGATGCCGCCAATCCCTCCCCGGCGCCTCGGAGGGAAACCCAATGGGCCGTGAAGCTTATGTAGCGCCCCTGCCCATGCCTGCTGGTCCAGCTATCCATTGTCAGATGCACCCTGTTGCTGACAGCATGATCCAGCGACAGGGTTACATTCTGCACAATGTGCTGGTGTAGGGCAGGGACACCAGTCCTGGCAAAGAAATGGCGGCTGGGGACACGCCATTGGGGTTGGGCCTGCTCCAACATCTGCCTGAAGGGGTTGCAGTCCACTATGTTAAAGGGAAGCAGATGTTGGGCAATAACCCTTGCCAGGAGCCCATTGAGGGAACGCACACGTCGGTCTGCAGGGGGGAAGGGAGTGTTGCGTTCTAAGGCGTCAGAAAGCGACGCCTGGCGCCGGACGGCAGTGCGGGACACCGAAGAGGAGGGTGATGATGTGGAGGTCTGGCTGCCGGTACCAGTACCTCTACTAGAGGGAGCGGGGGGGCATGACCTGCTGGTAGCCGATGAAGCTGTGGCAGGGGCTGCTGTACCCTGCACACTTGTGGTGGTGGCGCTGCTACCACCACCACGCTTCATCTGGTCATGCTCCTGCCAGTGGTTAATCCTCAGGTGCTGGTTGAGTGCCGTGGTACCCACCCGAGCCAAGCACTTCCCTCTCTTCACCTTGGCACGACAGAGCTGGCAGATGGCTACTGTCGGGTTATCTGCTACCAAGGTGAAGTAGGCCCAGACAGGTGACTTCAGCGCCGCCCTCCTGTCAGATGGGGTGACGCTGACTTCCACCTGCTGGGACTCGGTGCGCACAGGTGGAGCTGCCTGCTGCTGCTGCTGCTGCTGCTGCTGCTGCTGACACCTCCTGCTGCCATCACCAGTGGAGACCCTGACGCTGGTCTCCCTGGTGACCTGGCGCACCGTTTCCCCAGGGTGCCTACCTTCCTCGTCGTCACTGATGCTGTGAACCGACGAGGCAGGTGGCACCCATGTTGGGTCACCCTCCTCTTCTCCCCCAGATATGTCAGACCCAGGGCTGACATGTGGTGGTCTGAAGGAGACATCTGACATGGAGCCGCTAGCCTGGCTCCGATGTCCCCTCACAGACGCATGGGTCTGACTAGGTGCTGGTGTTTCCTGCAGAAAACCACCAGCACCACCATGAAGGGAGGTCTCTGGGCTACTGACAGCCGGTACCCCATCCTCCTCCTCCTCCATTAACCCTTCAAAAAGGTCCTGACCATCAGCACATAAATCTATGTCTGCATGATCGAGGGCCTCCCCCAAGATATCCATCTCACCTTCACCCTCAAACAGCATGAGGCTGGACTCTTGGGGGCTGGGGCTGGGTACTAAAGGCACCGGTGTACTGATGGTGGTGGTGCTACTTGGTGTGGCTACTGGTGATGACTCAGTGGCACTGCTGTGCCCCATGTACTCCACCACTGCTGGAGCCTGGGAAGGCAATATCGGGCGGCTGTCCGAAGTGAAAAACTCCCGGATGAGGCGGACTCCCCTTCCACCCGATCCTCTACCAGTGGTAGGGGCGCGAGAGGTACCCCCTGCTGGCAGCGACCCAGCACTGGGAGTAACTCCCCTACCCCTGCTGCCACGACCACGGCCACGGATGCTGCTCATGCTGATATGGGGGGGTGGGTAAACTTTATTGGGGGGGGGGTAAATGTGATAAAAGAAAAAACAGGCACGCAGACAAACACCTAGTAGCTATGCCACTAAACAACACTTAAACGAAAGGTAAATTTTTTTTTAATTTTTTTTTAAACTAACTGACTGACAGACAACAGACAAAAACTGACTGGGCAACGAATAAAAGCAATAAACAAACTAATATAGATAGAACAGTGACTCTGCTAACACAGCAGAGCCAGAGATCTGAATAAACTAAAAATAACTTTTTTTTTTTTTTTTTTTATAAAACAGATAACTAAATAAACACAGTAAACAAAGCTAGCTAGCTTACAGAGGTGTACAAGTACACTCAAACCTATCTATCTAACACTAAATGAAACTGGAACACAAACACACAAATAGTAGCTTTAAAAAAAGCTGTTTGGTATCTTCTTGCTTTTAAAAAAGCAGTTTAGAAATATAAGCACTAGCAGCTGCTAATACTCAAATGAACTGAACACTGAACAGGAGCACAGAACTGAAAGGCACTGCAATGCTGATGCAATATAACACAGAGCACAGAAACACTTCTCCCTCTATATCCACCTTGTGAATCTGCAATGAGCACATGCTGGGACCTAGTTTATATAATGGTCGTGAGGCAGGTTCCTATTGGTTGATGTGGAGGTTGCTAACCTCTGACACCTGTGGAAATGGAACTCTGATTGGCTCTGATGCCAATGAAGGGCGGAGAAAATAATCGCGCAATATTACTATTGCCGAAATTTCGCATTGCGAATATTCGGCAGCATAAAAGGATCGCATGCGCTACTCGGCCCAGGGTCTCTCTAATCATACCACCATTGCTTTTACACGTCGATGGAGATCACTAGCATGTGATCTGTGTTAAATTTTTTTTTAGAAAAATCCGAATATTCGACATTGCGAATATTCAGCGCGATATTCGAGATATTGCGCGATTACTCGAATATGCAATATTCGTGAGCAACACTAGTATCTATGTGTGTTTCAAGTAATAGCTTACACTCTGCTATCTCCTTATTTATATTTTGTAACTTCCGTTGTTTCCTTTTTGTGAGGAAAAACAACATTTCTAGTCCTTTTTCATTAAAGAATTTGTACCATTCCTCAATGGACTCTGTATCCGTTAGTCCGTCATTAATGGGTATATCCCATCTAAGATGTCTAGGTACAATCCCTTCTTTAATATACTGTTCATGTGAAGTCAAATCCCACCAAACACTGACCTTCTTTTCCATAAGATGGCCAAATTTACGGAAATTAGTATCAAGATCACCTGAGTTGGTGGTCGATTGGATGGTGAACACATCATTAAGATCAACTGTGCGATTTTCCATGTAATTAAAGATATCCATAGTGGCTGCTATATGTGAGTGAGTGATAAAAATAGTGGCAAAATAGTGATTTGATACAGCGCTACTAAACCTACTAATTACAACACATAACCAATGACCAAATGTAAAAAAGCAGCAATCAAAAATGGTGCACTAACCAAGAAAAAATATATAAATATAAATGTGAATTGCGCTAAATATACAACTGATTAGGTGATAAACATACAGTGATCAAATTTATATTAGTGAGGCCAAAGGCCAAAGTGAAATAAAATTAATAATATTAATAATATTAATAATATGATGTGTGTCCAACTAGATGTGCTCTGAATAGTGACACCTTTTTCAGACCTTAATGTTGTATTCCATCCATGGGACTAATAGCCCTTTAAAAAGGAATCAAACCAATTTAAAACCAATGGATGCATACAAAACAGTCCAACCACATAAATTAATGTGAAAAACAATACCAATCAATGTTAAGACAATAAATTCATGGATAACTTGCACCCAGGGTGAAATGACTCCCGAAATCATATACAGTCAGTCAAGCATTGCTGAGGCAATGACAATCATGGATAACTTGCACCCAGGGTGAGTAGACTCCTGAACCACATGCAGTCTCAATGGATAAAGTTCATACGATTCCCGATACATGTAAGGAAAAGAGGACAAAGAACATACATAGCATAATACTGTTGGTGACACCGTTACAATGTAACTCTAGTGTTAGTATCACTCACGAATCCCCAGTATCAATAAGCGTTCATACGAAAGTTCCAAGCCGCTCAGTAATCGCTGAGATGCGTAAGGGAAACCCTCTCCTCAGGTCTCAGTACGCTAGGCTCCTCCCTACGCGTTGCGTCACCGCCAACGTGACTTACTCATGGGAAATGTTCCTGGAACGCATCGTGCGGGTCATTTAACTAAGAAAACCCGGAAGTGTGCCGAATGGAGGGAGCTCGAAGCGGAACAACATCATTTGCGGCAAAAAATTTCAAACGATGCTGAATTTCCACATAGTGGAAAACATACTTGTATACATAATTCATTATTTATATTTTTTGTATACTTAATTTATTTTTCTACATCAAGTATGTTTTCCACTATGTGGAAATTCAGCATCGTTTGATAATATTAAATCTGCTTTTTTTCGGTTTTTAATGATGGTTTTTTAGTCATCTAGCTCCCTAGGTATTGTAGGTTATTGTTACCTTAAGCAGTGCTAAAACGTGCAATATTTTATTTGACCAGAGGGGGAGTAGCTGCATGTGTACCATTGGTTCTAATATTATTGTTTTTAACAATATATATTTTATCCTATTATTTTATCCTTTTTATGAATATGGATGTAATTAAAGTTTTTTTGTATGTATCGTTATGGATATCCAGTGTCAATGAAATTTTTTTTGCCGCAAATGATGTTGTTCCGCTTCGAGCTCCCTCCATTCGGCACACTTCCGGGTTTTTTGGATGGAATACAACATTAAGGTCTGAAAAAGGTGTCACTATTCAGAGCACATCTAGTTGGACACACATCATATTATTAATATTATTAATATTATTAATTTTATTTCACTTTGGCCTTTGGCCTCACTAATATAAATTTGATCACTGTATGTTTATCACCTAATCAGTTGTATATTTAGCGCAATTCACATTTATATTTATAAATTAAAAGACATGTCTATAGCCTGGGCTTGGGATCAGTGATGAAAAAACAGGAGAAAGAAAAAAAAAAACGGTATCCCAGGTCACACAAAAAAAATACAGCAGCGAGTCCTGAGTGTGTAGTCAGTCGCTGCTCACACACTTCTAGAGGGCTAAGTTCATGGGCTACAAAGACGGGTCCCTTCCTCCACCAGGTCACAAATGTCCTTGATAAGCTCACCAAGCTCAGGCATGTTTTGTAGCGTTTTTAGGCGTGACAACCTGCCAACCCTGGGCCATTGGCGCAGCTTTCTTTGGAGGGCCAGTATCATTATCCCCATCTGGGATTATGCCCCAAGCTTTAATCAGAGCAAGGCCTTCTGTTAGTGAAGCCACAACGTGGTTCTTGCCATCCTTAGTCACAGTAATGCTAGTAGGGAAGCCCCACTTGTAGGGTAGTTGGTGGTTTCTGAGCGCCTTGGTTATAGTGGCTAAGTTCCTAAGTTTTTTCAGGGTGTACTGTGACGAATCAGCATAGAATTGTAGATGCTGGTGTTGTGACGGAACGCGGTCTTTAGATCTCATAGCTGACATCAATTGATCTTTAATATGAAAAAAATGCATCCTTAAGATCACATCTCTGGGAAGGGAGTCTGGGAGGTGGGGAGGTTTAGGAAGGCGGTGTATTCTGTCGATTGTGACATCAAGCGGAGTGAGGTCAGGGAGTATGTCCAAGAACAGGGCTGTGACATGTGCTTTCAAGCCTCCCTGCAACACTGATTCAGGAATGCCTCTTATTTTGACATTATTCCTCCTGCTCCTGTCTTCTAAATCTGCTAATTTGGCCTTAATGGTTTCCAGCTCATCCTCCCCTCTCTCCTGGGCGTCCACCAGATCGTTAATGGTAGTAGCAAACTCCCCCATTTTACACTCCACATGTTCCACCCTTGCTTCTACTTCTTGTATATCTGTGCTGACTTTCTTTAAGCAGGACAGCATGTCCGTCTTCCTCTTCCTCGTCATGCTGCCCGAGTGTCAGGGATCGTCACCGCCAGCCAGGGATGCCTGTGAGCCTTTTCTGGAAGCCGATGTGTGCCGCTGTAGAAACCGGTGAGAAGGAGCTCCGCTCTTAGGCAGCCATCACCGTCTGCGGCTAGCCACGCCCCCCGAGGTCGTTTTTTGAAGAATGATATCATGTACAATTCTTTAATTTGACATGTATTGCTTACATGTATGCATCATGCTTCGATTTTATATGAATTTTTTAAATGTTTGTATCAATAAAATTATTTTAATATAACACCATTGTTCAAATTCAAAGTGCCCCTTTGTGCCTCCAAAGTCCTGTCCAATTTTTCTTTTTTGTTTCAATATCCATTGTGGACCCTCTCTAAGGCCCCGTACACACTATCAAATCTATTTGTTCAAATCGGTCGGACCGACCGATTTGAACAGATCTGTCTGCTGGCATTTTGGTTTGCTCGCGTGTACACACGAGCAAACCAAAATCCCTGCCAGCAGACAGCGCGCTGACGTGTCGGTGACGTGGCGGTGACGTTGACGCCGCCACGTCACCGCTCCAGGAAGTAAAACACTTCCGCACATGCGTCGAAATCATTCGGCGCGTGTGCGAGAAGACATGTCTGCTGGTTAGCATACTAACCAGCAGACATGTCGGGCGGACGGGTTCCCAGCTGACAGATTTCAAAGCATGCTTTGAAATCTGTCGGGTGGCCAAATCCGTCTGTTTGCCCGTACACACGATCGAATCTGTCTGCTGAAACGGTCTAGCAGACCGTTTCCAGCAGACAGATTTGATCGTGTGTACGAGGCCTAAGGCCTCGTACACACTATCAAATGTGTCTGTTCAAATCGGTCGGACCGACCGATTTGAACAGATCTGTCTGCTGGCATTTTGGTTTGCTCGCGTGTACACACGAGCAAACCAAAATCCCCGCCAGCAGACAGCGCGCTGACATGTCGGTGACGTGGCGGTGACGTTGACGCCGCCACGTCACCGCACCAGGAAGTAAAACACTTCCGCGCATGCGTCGAAATCATTCGGCGCGTGTGCGAGAAGACATGTCTGCTGGTTAGCATACTAACCAGCAGACATATCGGGTGGACGGGTTCCCAGCCGACAGATTTCAAAGCATGCTTTGAAATCTGTCGGGTGGCCAAATCCGTCTGTTTGCCCGTACACACGATCAAATCTGTCTGCTGAAACGGTCTAGCAGACCGTTTCCAGCAGACAGATTTGATCGTGTGTACGAGGCCTCAGGCCTCGTACACACGATCGGACATATCCGATGAAAACGGTCCGCGGACCATTTCCATCGGATATGTCCGATCGGGAGTTTGATCTGATGGCGTGTACACACCATCGGATCAAATTCCCCGCCGCCGGACGGCGCGGTGACGTGGCGGTGACGCGGGGGTGACGTTGACGCCGCCACGTCACCGCCACGTCACCGCACCAGGAAGTTAAACACTTCCGCGCATGCGCCGAATCCATTCGGCGGCGGCGCGGCGGTGGTGGGGGACGACATGTCTGCTGGTAAGTGTACTAACCAGCAGACATGTCGGGCGGACAGATTCCACCGGATAGATTTCAAAGCATGCTTTGAAATCTGTCGGGTGGAGAAATCTGTCCGCTAGCCCATACACACGAGCGGAGATTTCTGCTGAAACGGTCCATCGGACCGTTTTCAGCGGACATATCCCCTCGTGTGTACGAGGCCTCAGACATCCTAGGTCTCTCTGATAGAATATTTCAATGATTTTTAATATACATATGTAAATTAGGGTTTCTTTAACCACTTCAGCCCCGGAGGATTTGGCTGCCAAATTACCGGGCCACCTTTTGAGATTCATCACTGCGTTGCTTTAACTGACAATTGCCCGGTCGTGCGACGTGGCTCCCAAGCAAAATGAATGTCCTTTTTTTCCACAAATAGAGCTTTCTTTTGGTGGTATTTGAAAATCTCTGCGGTTTTTATTTTTTGCACTATAAACAAGACAAGAACAACAATTTTGAAAAAAAAAGCAATATTTTTTACTATAATAAATATCACCCAAAAATATATATATAAAAAAATATATTTTTCCTCAGTTTATGTCGATATGTATTTTTCTACATATTTTTTGTAATAAAAAACGTAATAAGTGTATATTGATTGGTTTGCGCAAATGTTATAGGCCCGGATTCACGTACCTCGGCGCATCTTTCTTCTAGGGTATCTTATCTTCTTTACGCTACGCCGGCACAACGTTGAGAGGCAAGCATGGTATTCAGAAAGCAAATGCTCTCAACGTTGTGCCGGCGTAGCGTATAGTTGTCGGCGTAAGCCGACGTAAGTCAAAGTAGGTGGAAGTGGGCATGCTATATTAAAATGAAGCGTGACCCCATGCAAATGATGGGCTGAGCTTCAAAAAACGAACTGCGCATGCGTCATCTCTTGGACGCATCCCAGTGAGCATGCTCACAGTCACGTTGAAATAGCTGCCTAAGATTCGTCAATACACTGCCTATGACGTGAACGTAACCTACGCACATCCCTATTCACGTAGTACTACGTAAACGACATAACATACGACGGCTGTTCCCTGGTCCATACCTTTTAATGGGTTTCGCCACCTATATGGGGAATAACTTTACTTCGGACGTAAGCCTTACGCAAACCGCATATCTTTTCCGCCTGGCGCATCTACGTTCGTGAATCGGCGTTTCTTACTCATTTGCATATTTAACATTGGTACGCCGAATGCATCCAGCGTAACTATGCGCCCACGATATTTGGGCGTAGGCAAGTTACGTTGGGCGGCTGAAGCCTTGCTTTTCGACGTATCTAGCTTTGTGAATTGGCGCAGAGATGCAACGGCGCACATTTGTACTTATGACGGCGTATCTTTAGATACGTCGGCGTAACTCCGTCGTGAATCCGGGCCATAAAGTCTACAAAATAGGGGATATTTTTATGTCATTTTTATTAATATAATTTTTTTTTACTTGTAATGGTGGCGATCTGCGATTTTTATTGTGATTGCGGCACTATGGTGGACACATCGGACACTTTTGACACTATTTTGCGACCATTGTCATTTATACAGTGATCAGTGCTATAAAAATGCACTGTGGTTACTGTGTAATTGACACTGGCAGGCAAGGGGTTAACCACTAGGGGGCGATCAAGGGGTTAAGTGTGTCCTAGGGAGTGATTCTAACTGTGTGGGGGCTGGGCTACCAGTGACACATCAGTGATCACTGCTCCCGATGACAGGGAGCAGAAGATCAATGGCCTGTCACTAGGTAGAACAGGGAGATGCCTTGTTTACAATGGCATCCCCTATTCTGCCACTCCATGAGATGATCGCAGGACACTGACGGACATCATGGTCGGCATGGTCACGGAGCTTGCGGCAGGCACCCACTGCAGGAGTCACGCGCACGCAATGTGCCTGCCCGTGACATTCTACCGACGTATAAGTGCGTTAGGCAGTCGGCAAGTGGTTAAGGACTATAAAATCATTGTTTATACATTTTGTTCATTAATTGTACAAAGCTTTAGTTACAAATATTAATTTAATACCGTAATGTCTTATAACACTACATATTATGCTTGCATTTAGTAAGAAAGTCTTGTATTCTCTGCTCACTTTTTGACTGTATCTAAATATTTTAGAAAGTCTTAGGCTGCGTACACACGACTAAATAAATCCGATCAAATCAGTCTGACAGACCGATTTGATCGGATTTGTCTGCTGGGCTATTTTGGTTTGATCGTGTACACACGATCAAACCAAAATCCCTGCCGGCAGACAGCGCGGTGACGTGGCGGTGACCTTGACGCCGCCACGTCACCGCACCAGAAAGTAAAAAACTTCCACGCATGCGTCGAATCCATTCGACGCATGTGCGTGCAGATATGTCCACTGGTTAGTGTACTAACCAGCAAACATGTCGGACGCACGGGTTCCCAGCAGACAGATTTTAAAGCATGCTTTAAAATTTGTCTGCTGGAAAAGCTTGTCTGTCCGCCCGTACACACGATCGAATTTGTCTGCTGAAACGGTCCGTCGGACCATTTCCAGCAGATAAATTTGATCGTGTGTACGCGGCCTTACAGGTCTGAATCTGCTAGAAAATGGGTAAGAGGGTTAACTACTCCTCTGACACATTTTGCTGTATAGGTGAAGTTTGATGTCTTGCTTTTTAGGTGTACTTACAACATAGGCTGTTCAGGCTATGCACATCATAGCAGTAATTCAGATTGGTGATGTAGAGAAGCCTTAGAAAACATTACCTTAAAGTGGTTATAAAGCCTAATTGTTTTTTACCTCAATGCAAGAAATGCATTAGGGTAATAAAAGTTCAGGCATCAGTATCATTAATAACCTCCCCTATTTAATTTACCTTTATTTACATTCGATGCAGCGCTGTACCCCTCTGCAGCTCTTCTTTCCCCTCATTTCTTGGTCTCACTGGCTTTGCTAAAGCAGCGGGAGCCATCTGCTCCCTCTGTAGTGAATCAAAGACAATGACAAGGGATTGGGGGCAGAGCTGAGTCCCACTGTCTGTGTCAATAGACGCAGGTAACGGGGCTTGAGAGTGAGCCTGCACAAGTGCACTCATAGGAAGCAGCTTCCTATAGGGACACTCACCAGAAAAGAAGAGTGTTGATGGGTGACCTAGGAAGAGGAGGTTAAGGACTTCTCTGTGCAATTCCATTGCACGGAGCAGGTAGGTATAAATCTGTTTGTTATTTTTTCAGTTTAAATACATTAGAATATATGAGCATAGTATTTAGACTGTACTTTCTCCCTTTAAAGTAGTTTTTTGTTAACTGTATTTTTGTACCTTCTATGAAAAACCCAAATAAAGATTATTGAAACAGAATATATCAGCTTTGTTATGAGACAGTAAATGATAATAGGATAGTAGTGATTGATGAGTAATAGGGCCAATTTTATACAGCTTTAGGATATAGTAAATTGCTTGGTCAGCATTTAATCAATTATGATTAATGTATTTCCTAAGCTTTAACTGTGGGGGGAAAGTGAAGGTTTTAAATTGCATAAAGAGCTATCAGTCTTCCTTTTGCATTGCTCCCAGCTTTCCCTTATTTGTTGAGCTGAACATACCTGGATTCGGTTTGAGGCAGGTTCAGCAAACCTGCTGAATGGGTGCCAAATATTAAAGAACAGCAATGGTCACTTTTTAGCCTAAGAGGCAAGTGGCTGTCAAACAAAGAGCACGATGGGTTGGGCACTGACACATTCTGTATGTTGGGGAGCAAAAGTAAAACAATAAAAATGCCAAATTCCTTTGAAAGAGAAGTATGGGAATCAAGGTTTTTGTAGAATCATACTTACCTAGCTGGATCCACCTGATGCTGCATCTTTCCCCCGCTGGCTCTAACACTGAGAACTGAGCGATCAAACACCACCAATCACTCGGTTCTCAGAGTTTCATGACCAGAGAGCTGGTGTCAGTCACCAGCTCTCTGCTCCTTCACACACACCGGAGCTCTGGACTGAAGAGGGGGTGGGAGGGGCCGACTGAGTGCCTGAGCCAGGTGTCGGTCCAGGCATGCGAGTGGATCCTGACCATATGGTCACGATCTTGCCAGAGCCTGGACTGGCTTTGTGAAGTCAGCTGACAGTGGGCCTCAGGCTGCTGTCACCTGAAAACGGGTTACATGAGTGCAAAATGGACTGCACGCCTGTGATCCACAGGAAGAGTAAAGACAAACAAGCTTTGGCGGAACTTCTCCTTTAAATAATGTGCCTGAGGGATGCCTTGAAAATGTATGTATAAATTGTCATCCAGATGACAGCTCCCAGTTAAGAAAGTGAAAAGGGCCAATGACGTCACTGGTTGTTAAGGACTCAGAGGTGCCTTCATCCTCTGGCCTCTTAAACATCCATTGACGGTGGGAATGTGTCATGTATAACAGCAGTAGGAATACTGATATTATACATGATGTTCAGGGTAAAGATTCAGACCTTTGTCCAAATGCCTGAACAGACAAGCTTTGGTCTGAACTTACATCGATACAGACCCTTAATCTCTTCCCTACTCATTTGTAATAAAGGTCTCTCTTTTGAAACCAATTCCCTCTTTTTAGCCTAAGAGGCAAGTGGCTGTCAAACAAAGAGCACGATGGGTTGGGCACTGACACATTCTGTATGTTGGGGAGCAAAAGTAAAACAATAAAAATGCCAAATTCCTTTGAAAGAGAAGTATGGGAATCAAGGTTTTTGTAGAATCATACTTACCTAGCTGGATCCACCTGATGCTGCATCTTTCCCCCGCTGGCTCTAACACTGAGAACTGAGCGATCAAACACCACCAATCACTCGGTTCTCAGAGTTTCATGACCAGAGAGCTGGTGTCAGTCACCAGCTCTCTGCTCCTTCACACACACTGGAGCTCTGGACTGAAGAGGGGGTGGGAGGGGCCGACTGAGTGCCTGAGCCAGGTGTCGGTCCAGGCATGCGAGTGGATCCTGACCATATGGTCACGATCTTGCCAGAGCCTGGACTGGCTTTGTGAAGTCAGCTGACAGTGGGCCTCAGGCTGCTGTCACCTGAAAACGGGTTACATGAGTGCAAAATGGACTGCACGCCTGTGATCCACAGGAAGAGTAAAGACAAACAAGCTTTGGCGGAACTTCTCCTTTAAATAATGTGCCTGAGGGATGCCTTGAAAATGTATGTATAAATTGTCATCCAGATGACAGCTCCCAGTTAAGTAAGTGAAAAGGGCCAATGACGTCACTGGTTGTTAAGGACTCAGAGGTGCCTTCATCCTCTGGCCTCTTAAACATCCATTGACGGTGGGAATGTGTCATGTATAACAGCAGTAGGAATACTGATATTATACATGATGTTCAGGGTAAAGATTCAGACCTTTGTCCAAATGCCTGAACAGACAAGCTTTGGTCTGAACTTACATCGATACAGACCCTTAATCTCTTCCCTACTCATTTGTAATAAAGGTCTCTCTTTTGAAACCAATTCCCTCTGTCCCTTTTTCTTCTCTAGTTGTCCCACATTGTGGGCTGACATACAGGCCCCTATAATGAAAATTACTATTCAACGATTGTGTTTTACTTGCATAAACCTTTTATAAAACCAATATAATATTGCAACCAACAACTTTTGCCCTAAAGGAAGTCGCGAGTGACGTAACACGTGAGAGGAGCCAGGTGACAGCGTAGCCGCCGAAAGTTGGATCAAGACTTTACATTATCTTTTAAGGCTTACTTATTGCTGCTTAAAGTGGAGTTCCGCCCATTTTTTTATGTTTGTCTGTGCTGCATGCCCTAATCTCATAGGGCCAGATTCAGAGAGCCGTAACTCCTGTCTAACTGGTGTTAGACTGGAGTAATTTCAAATTACGCACGTTTTTTAGCTAGTCGGGAATCTCAAACCATGAATAGATGGCTGCGGGCTTCAATTTGACTGGATTACGTGTTCGTACGCCTTCGGATCTACGCTGCAATAAAATTGCGGCCATTGGGTGGACTTCCCGTCGTTTTCCGCGTCGGGGTATGCTAATGAGCTTTTGCCGGCGATCCCAGAAATTACGATCTTCAATCGCAATCTCTTACGGCATCTTTAGTCATCTTTTTTTTGCGTAACACTATAAGAGCTTTTTGCTGCTTTAATATTAGACAGCCCATGTTAAGTATGGCCGTCGTTCCCGCGTCGAATTTTTACGTTTTCCAACGTCTTTTATTATTTTTTATGTAAGTCGTCCGGGAATAGGAATGTTCGTAAACGACGCTACTCAAACAACGAATGACGTAACGACGTGATTTCGCGCAATGCACGGCGGGAAATTTCTGAACGGAGAATGCGCAGTTCGATCGCCGCGGGGACGCGCCTAATTTAAATGCTTCACGCCCCCTAATCGCGTATTTCGATTACGCGGCGAGAAATAGACTACGCCGCCGTAGCGTACGGGCAAAAATCTACCAGAATTCCATTTAGAGCCTGGTAAAATACGGCAGCGTAGAGTATTTCGATTACGCAGCGCAAAATTAAGTGTATCTGAATCTGGCCCATAGTGTTCAGAATGGACAATTTTTATTTATTTTGTTGCTTGTAAATACCTTTATTTTGTAGTCCTTCATTACTTACTCCTCCTTATTAGCCTAGGCTATTAAGTCACAAGGCTATTCGCAAGGGTTTCTGGGATAGGCATCATGTTTCCCAGTAGTCCTTGCAAACCTGACAGAAACCTATTACATCGCTTGTGCAGCAATGAGCATGTGCGAGATATGCAAAGTGAAATCCAGGGAGTCATACAGTCTGGCTTCATGATGCCCACACTTAAGATGGCCACAGTCTATTTCTAGATTATGAACTATCTAAATGTTGTAATAACCTAACAAAACGGACCTTAGTTTACAGACTAACTTTACTAGAATACATTAAGCTTGTGTATTACAGGGGTATTTACATTTAAAAAGTGAAATTGTGGGTGGAACTCCCCTTTAAATGTAAGTGCAATTATTTTAATAAATGTGGTATTTTATCACATACTACACTATGAGGGTCCACCATGTGTTTTTTTTTTCTTGAGTGACTGGCAGCAGAGGATTAGAGACTATGTGCACTGTTTATTTTACACTAGTGTTCATGTTATATTTGATGTTGAGTTTTTATATATATATATATATATATATATATATATATATATATATATATATATATATATATATATATAATAGGATTTGATCACTTATTGGTTTGTTTAAATAGAAAGGGGGTACACCACTAAGCATTTTATGTACTTGTATGAATGCATATGTATGTGAGCAGCACTCTCTATATAGTTTTGCACAAAAAGGTTAAAAGGTAGCTCCTAAGTTTTCAATTTTTTTTTATTAAGTGGAACTTTGTTTTTCTTTGACCTGCCTCCTGATAGGCCAGAATCTCTGCAATATGTTTCAACTGCTGTTATTATTCTATATATCACACTTTTTGTATTGAAATACAAACTGAAACATAAAGTAAAAGTATTAAATCATGAATTTGAAAATGTAGTACTAAAATAAAATACTAAAACATTAACAGTTACAATGAACGTATTGCACATGGGTTTAGATGCATTTAGGTGCATTTGAGTACTAATGCATTCCATTCGGCGGAGCAAATTAATATGGAAAATTGAATTCATTAACGCGTAAATGCTTTATGAGCCTAAACGCATCTAAACACATTTTGTAAAGCAGCTTTTTTCCTGCCAGGAGTTCTTGCATTCAGAGGCGAAATGCCTTGTGTGCATGAGGTCCAAGGCACTTATGGGTACCAGACAGGCCTGGACTGGGACTAAAAATAGGCCCGAGCATTTTAGACTGAGCAGCCCAGGGGGGGGGGGGGGGCGGCGGGGGTTAATGATGGGATGTGGGGTGGGATAAAGAAATATAGATAGACAGAGGGAGAAAGAAAGAAAGATAGATACAAAGAAAGATAGATATAGATATAAAGATAAAGATAGATTCAAAGAATCCTGCATTGGACACACTCTTCTGCAATTGATACACGTACGGCCGAGACCAATTACAAATATATTTCGGGCTGGTACACCACTCCAGACAAAGCAAGCAGGTATAAGGAGGGTCAAGCAGCAAATTGCTGGCGTGGGTGCCCAGACAAAGGCACAATGGCACATCTGTGGTGGGCCTGCCCGAAAATTCAAATATATTGGGATACCATACTGAGCATAATAAAAGAAATTACGGGTAAGGAGATCAAGAAGGACCCCTGGGGGGTACTCTTCCACTGCGGCCACGAAAGTCCCAAAAGATACAAGCAGACGCTCCTCCCTCATTTGCTAAACGCAGCAAAAAGACTTATTCCTACTAAGTGGCAAGAAGAGGAATGCCCTCAGGTTTGGGATTGGATCAATGCTGTAGAAGTAACATATAGGATGGAGCAGCTAAAAGAGACATACCTGGAATCAATGGGGGACACCACGGAAAAATGGGATAAGTGGATAGAGTTTAAGAAAACATGGAGCTACGTAGAGAAATTAAGGATCGTTTAGCATAACGGGAAACTTATCCAAAAAAAACAAAAAAAAAACACGAAAATTGTTCAACAGGGCGAGTCAGAAAAGAGCAACCTTCTAGCCAGGCAGCCCTTCCCTATATCTTCTTTTCTGCTCATGAAGTGTGAAGATCTGTTTTTCTTATATCCTAAAGACATCAGTGGAGCCTATAAAAGGTTGGAGCCCCGGGTGCCACATGGGGGGGGAGGGAGGCGGGGGGCGAGGGGGGGAATGGGTGTAAATTTTTACCTACAGCGTAAGGGGCCCTCCCGGGGCTATAGCCTTGGCCGGTGAGGCCTATCGAAGGCAAATCTATCAGCGCCCCATAGTACCGGGGTAGGCGAGGGAGACCCACACGTTGTTACTGTTTGACTTTTCAGTTTGTGACTTGGAAAAAAAAAAAAATTAAATATCCTATATAAAAAAAAAAAAAAAAAAAGCGATAAACTAAAGAAGAAGAACGGGAAAAAAAAAAATAACATACCACACATGATGCAAACCTATCATTGAGACGAAAATAAGCATCTCTTCATGAGCTGGTCTCCTGTGTTCGGTAAAGGCTGAAAGTGGTAAAAAAAAAAAAAAAAAAGATAGATACAAAGAAAGATAGATATAAAGATAAAGATAGATAGAAATGAAGATGGATAGATAGATAGATAGATAGATAGATAGATAGATAGATAGATAGATAGATAGATAGATAGATAGATAGATAGATAGATAGATACGAAGGAAGATAGATAAAGAAAAAAAGATAGATAAAGATAGAAAGCAAGAAGGGAAGGAAGATAGATAGATAGATAGATAGATAGATAGATAGATAGATAGATAGATAGATAGATAGATAGATAGATAGATAGATAGATAAAAAAAGATAGATAAAGATAGAAAGAAAGAAGGGAAGGAAGATAGATAGAAAGGAGAGAAGAAAGAAAGAAAGAAAGAAAGAAAGAAAGAAAGAAAGAAAGAAAGAAAGAAAGAAAGAAAGAAAGAAAGAAAGAAAGAAAGAAAGAAAGAAAGGAAGGAAGAAAGAAGGGAAGGAAGGAAGAAAGAAGGGAAGGAAGATAGATAAAGAAATAAAGATAGATAAAGAAAGAAAGATAGATAAAGAAAGAAAGAAGGGAAGGAGGATAGATAAAGAAAGAAAGAAAGATAGATAAAGATATAAAGAAAGAAGGGAAGGAAGGAAGATAGATATATAGATAGATAGATAGATAGATAGATAGATAGATAGATAGATAGATAGATAGATAGATAGATAGATAGATAGATAGATAGATAGATTGGAAGATAGATAAAGATAGAAAGAAAGAAGATAGATAAAGATATAAAGAAAGAAGATAGATGGATAAAGAGAGATAGATAAAGATAGATAGACAGTGGCGGTGCGTCTATAGAGGGCGCCGGAGTGCCGCCCCCCTCTGGCTCAGCCGTGACAATGGGCACAGTGGCGACAATGGGCACATCGGCAACATTAAAAGGCCACAATGGCATCAATTGGCACAGTGGCGACAATTGAAGGGCACAGTGGTTGCGTTTGATGGCATTGCACAGTGGCTGTGTTTGATGGTATGGCACAGTGACTGCGTTTGATGGCATGGCACAGTGGCTGTGTTTGATGGCATGGCACAGTGGCTGCGTTTGATGGCATGGCATAGTGGCTGTGTTTGATGGCATGGCATAGTGGTGACAATTAATGGCATAGTGGTGACAATTGATGGCATAGTGGTGACAATTGATGGCACAGTGGCTTAATTTCATGGGCCCAGTGGCTGCATTTGATGGGCACAGTGAGGCTGCAATTTAAAAAAAAAAATCGTTTGCGCCCCCTTTTTGGGGGTGTGCAAACAAAAAAGGGGAAAAAAGAGAGAGAAAGAAAGGCGAAGAGAAAGAGAGAGTGAGAGAGAAGGGAATGAAGGGCACCCCTACATCAGTGTACAGTACTCACTCAGAGGCAGGAGGGACTGATTGGATGGATGGATATCAGACTCCATCTTTCCTTTCTGTTTGGCTTTAGATTGAATATTCCCACATCCCTTAGGCAGCAGAACAGTGTCTGTTGGGAGAGTGGGCAGGGCAGACACAGGAGAAGAAGAAGAGAGGAGGAGGAGGAGTAGAAGCAGCAGCTCCTCTCCTCTAACTGGTCGTGGGGGCAGCAAGGGGAGGAGAGAAGTGTCAGAGCTGACTTTGATAACACAGCTGATCTCTCTCTATCTGGCGCTGTTTTGGTGGTGTACACCCCTGGGAAGATGTGACATACGGCCCGCTGGCCGCCGAGGGCCGTTCGCGTTTGCCCGGTATGCCCTATGGCCAGTCCGGGCCTGGTACCAGACTTAGAAGAGGCATAACAGAGCTATACAAATTTAAGTTTATGTAAACCCTTTAACCCCTTACTTGTTCTTTTTTGATCTGTTACATATACTAGTAAAAGTGTTTTGTTATTTCTGTTCAGTAAGTGCAAAATACATGTTGTTCTTGGTAAAAATCCATTGTGCCCTTCCCAAACTATCTGCTTCTGCTGTAGTGAACTTTCACACAGCGTTATCAGCCCGGCCCAGCTCTGCTGCTGGACTGCAGAACACTTTCCCCACCTTTGTCGTTTTAGAAAAAGGAAAAGTACCCCTAGGGGCTTTGAGTTGCAGAAACGAATGTCAAGAATTGCAATGAAAAAATGGAAAAAAATATTTTATGATTTATTCAGAAGGAAATAAATTACAAAGTTAAAAAGAACCCTCTAAGAAAAAATCGAAGCATAAACTCCAAAAAGTCATGTAAAAACATCTGTATACAGTCACAATGAGTAAATATAATTGATTAATGACTTATGCGCAAGTCCCCGATGCGTTTCGACCCTTTAGTTGATATGGTCATCTTCAGGGGGAAAATCAGTTTGCAGGCATAGGTTCTATAAGGAAATATATATACAACAATGAAGCTTGTTAGAATACACAAACAAAATGACATAGCTCTATGGTTCTAATGTGTGTAAAGTCAATTTTACACACAGTGAATTAAAAACATATATATATATATATATATATATATATATATATATATAATTACCAAGGTGAGTGTCACAAATTGGAAACGGTAGTCAACCAATAAAACACGCCGGCGGGAGCAGGTAAAATCCAGAAGGACACTCGGAAGGGAGGAGATTGATGGAAATGAGACGGGATGGAGAGGATCAGGACCAGGCCGAGTGGGAAAACGCCGTCCAAACTGGGACGCACCTCCCTGAAAAAATGTACCATAATGAGACTAGTTGCAATCTAAGTGGTGTTTACACAGACAGTCAAAAGGTAAAATAGAAACAAAAAAATATGTAAGATGGAGTGAGGAACGGATGTGAGAAGGTGGTGTAGGACTATAAGCAGGGATCTGAAGGGATGCCAATGAGGTGAAAAATGAGAAAAGGACAAAGAAAAAAGAAAATAAAATATTGAAAAAAAGAAATGGAAAATAGGATAGAAAATGGGTATAGATGTGAAAATGATGAAAAAATGAATGAATGAAAAAAGTTGTGAATGCTTAGGAGACCGAAGTCAAAGAACAAATGTAAACGTGTAAGAAAGAGATGTAAGGAATGTAGGATGTGGAGTGTGACTAAAATAAATGTGTAGTAGACTACGTATTGCCCAGGATGTGCTAGTGTAAAATGAGAAATAAACAAAATGTAAAATGAAACATGTGTGTAATAGCTGTAGTGATGAAGTGATGTGAAAGTGAAAACCAGTGAGAGGACTGGGGATTGAAAGTGAAAACCAGTGAGAGGACTGGGGATTGAAGAAGGAAAAGGAAAGTTATTATCTGGACTGTCTGAGTAATAGGAGTGAACCACTTGGCAATGACCTGTAAAACATTTTGCTCTGGGATCCCTCTGGATGAGTGCAAGGTAGACCTTATTTATTGTCCTAGGGATCTACAGAACAATATACAAAGGAAAATAATAAATATTCCTTGAATTGCAAGAGAGCCAACTAATGTCAGTTCAAGAAGCCGTTTGTCTTAGACCTCGTACACATGACCGTTTTCCTGGATAAAATCCATCAAGAAACTTGGTGGCAGAGCTTTTTTGCCGAGAAAAACGGTCGTGCGTTTGTTTTCCGTCAAGAAAACTGTCGTGGATCTGTCGGGCTGGTTAACGACGAGAAACACATTTGTGTATTGCTTAGAAACCCATGCATGCTCAGAGAAAAAGTATGAGACGGGAGCGCACCTTTAGTAAAAGTAGCGTTCGTAATAGAGATAGCACATTTGTCATGCTGTAACAGACTGAAAAACGCGGATCGTCTCTCAGCAAACTTTTACTTAACACGTGGTAACATGAGATTAGTAAAAGCAGCCCCAAGAGTGGCGCCAGTGGAATCAAATTTCCCCTTTATAGTGCCGTCGTACGTGTTGTACGTCACCGCGTTTGAGAACGACGAAAGCCCTCAACAGGCCTGACAAGGAACTTTTAGAGGAAAGCGATGTTTCTTTTAAGACAAAGTTCTCGGTCGTGTGTACGAGGCCTTAGAGATGAGGAGAAAGTGGGTGGTGTTCTGTGGTCCTAGGCAGGAGTTAGAAGCCTAGGGGGACAACTCTGCTTTTCTATATATACAGTGTACACTGAAAGAGCATTGTGACCCCAGGACAGGAAGGAAAAACATTTAGATTAAAAAAAAAAAATCATCACATTTAGGCCTCGTACACACAAAGGGATATGTCCGCTGAAAACGGTCCGATGGACCGTTTCAGCAGACATCTCCGCTCGTGTGTATGGGCTAGCAGACAGATTTCTCCACCCGACAGATTTCAAAGCATGCTTTGAAATCTATCCGGTGGGAATCTGTCCGCCCGACATGTCTGCTGGTTAGTACACTTACCAGCAGACATGTCGTCCCCCACCGCCGCCGCGCCGCCGCCGAATGGATTCGGCACATGCGCAGAAGTGTTTAACTTCCTGGTGCGGTGACGTGACGGTGACGTGGCGGCGTCAACGTCACCGCCACGTCACCGCGCCGTCCGGCGGCGGGGAATTTGATCCGATGGTGTGTACACGCCATCGGATCAAACTCCCGATCGGACATATCCGATGGAAATGGTCCGCGGACCGTTTTCATCGGATATGTCCGATCGTGTGTACGAGGCCTTAGGGACTGGAAAGCCTAAATATGATATATATATATATATATATATATATATATATATATTTTTTTTTAGGGGGGTTCTTAATAATTTAACACATCCTGTTTTCCCTTTTGCCTGACTATCTCATGTGTTTAGTTGTAAATTCATGTATAGACCTCGAAGAAGGGTGTGCAAATAGTATTATGGAGAGTTGTGCCACGTACACACGATCGGTTCATCCGATCAAAACGGACCAATGGATTTTTTCTTCAGATATCCGATGAAGCTGACTTTCATCAGTCTTGCCTACACATCATCAGTTAAAAATCCAATCGTGTCCAACGCGGTGACGTAAAACTCAACGACGTGCAGAGAAAAATTAAGTTCAATGCTTCCGAGCATGCGTCGACTTGATTCTGAGCATGCGTGGATTTTTGACCAATGGATTTCCCCACAGCCGATCATTTTTTTCTATCAGTTTTTTAACCATCAGATAATTTTAAAACAGGTTCTAAGTTTTTTCACCGATCGTGTGTGGGCCTCAAAAAACAATGGGGCCCACACACGATCGGTTCGTCCGATGAAAACGGTAGTTTTCATCGGACGAACCGATCGTGTGTACAGGGCATTACAGTGTTACTAAATCCACAACAGTAAAATCAGTCTGTATATACTCACTGTGGAACCCAAGTGGTTAATCCTCTGCATTGTGAAAAAAAGGTGGCTTGATCTTGTATGCACAGATCCTCCTCTTCTTCCACTGATTTCAAAACATGTTTGGATAAGACAGTTACTAAATCCAGGCTGCACATGCTCAGTTTGGTGTGTATTGCTAGAGCGTTTTATTTTATTTTTTCTTGGGAGAGAGCATTTGTTAAGGACAGGGCCAATCAGCATTGTCCAGACAGAGGGCCAAGTTTCCTGCAGCCTGATAGGACAGCTTAGTGTAGTATGAAAACTCCTCCTACAAGCTTTAACCAGGAACTGATAGAAGTCTCAAGACTGCTATATATTGCTGATTAGAAAAGGTATTTAACAATTTATGTTTACTAAAATATTTGCATTTCAATGTTCTGGGTAATGTAGGAGACCAGATAGTGAATGCAGGCTCTTGGGTTTAATAACACTTTAAATAACATCCTGTAGCTCAAGCAACAGGCAACGATATCTTCTTCCTCTTGTGTGATGGCCTTTAAATATGACTACTATCTCTGTATCAGACCTTTTTATAAAATAGACTTCCAGATTTTTTTAAGTTTTTTACAATTCATGTACAGAAAAAGGAAAGAAAACTATATGATCCCCCCCCCCCTTTTTCTTAAATATATTTTCAATCTGGAAAGGAGTTGAAGCATTTACATAAGACGGTAAAATCATCTTTAATAAGTTTTATGTGTAATTATACAAGAAAGTATTGTTAAAAAAGTAACAAAAATAACTTGAGTATAAGAGAATCAGATTAGCTCAAATATGACAATTGCTCCTCCAGAATTTCATCTGACTGAACTGTGACAAAACCTGCTAATCTGCCTTTTGTTTGTGCTAAAAGCCTCCATCGGTTTAAGAACACGGGATGATTTAATTCCTGACGGAACACTCAACATATACAATTGTTTCAGATAAATTCTCTGCCATGTAAGTAACTTCTAAACTAATCTGTAATTAGAGAGACATGAAAATGCTAAATGAGGTAAGCCAGGCATGTCATAAACTGAGATATATATATATTTGCAATGGTTGTGTTATTTTGCTTAAAGGGGCATTACTATTCCACTCCAACTATTGAAGTCGCTCCATTCATAAGATGGTGGGGAGACATAATACAACTGCAGCAGTGCCCCCGTAGGAGTCACTGAATGTTGTGGACCACCTGTCACCTGCCCAGCCCGACATTCACTTTTGAGACAATGAACAGTCCATGTGCTTCTTTTTTGTTGTTTTGTATTGAGGTGATAAACTTGGATAGGTAAAGGAATATGTGGGATGCCCAGTAAAGATCATAGAAATTTGGTTGGGACAAAACTATGTACAGTCCAGAAGATTCGCTCCATTCCCCCTCCTGCACATCACTTCCTATCTAGTGATTTGCTCCAATTCTCCTGAATGTCACTTCCTATTTAGTGGTTCCAGGAACAGCTAGCACATGGTGGTTAGGCCTGACACTGGCTCAGCCAGGCTTTTGCAATAGCCTTTTGCAAGCAAGGAACGAGGGCGTCTATAGTGTAGCAGAAGTAGAAAGTCTTTAGTGCCAGCTGTCCTATAGATGGACTACTTCTCCCCCTCTTTAGGCCTTGCCAGCCCCCCTGGCTACAGCTTTCCGACTTCACTGCCACAACATTACAGTCCACACTACTGGCTCTGCACCCATCCCAAACTGCACACTCCCAGTCCTCTCTGGTGTGTCCACCCAGTTCTTCTGACTGTTTATGTAACTCCCCAGCGCTTCTGGTTCCCTCATGAAAACTTGTCCTGCAGAACTAGCTCTGGCTGTCCTCTCTGACTCCTCCTGTGCCTCCTGTTCAGGTCCTTCATGAGTTATTGAAGGGTTCCGTCCTGCACCCAAGTCCCAGGCCCAGGGTCACCCCCCCCAGACTGAGGAGCTCTCTCATAGTCCCCGACAGCCTAGTACTCCATCCTCAGCTCTTCCACCCAACAACTCCTCCCCAGCTGGGCTGACTCTAGGTATTTAAGGAGGCCTGCCCCTGCCAATCCAGGTTGGGGATTGGTCAGGGCTCCTTAACACACCCCAGGTAGCTCTACTGCTCCTCTCCTGCTCTCTTCCTTCTTGAAGGCTCTAGAAAGAAGAGGGAGGTCTTAGTGATGCTGCCTATGAATCACCAGCTGCTGCTCTGAGCCACTCCCAGCCCACACAAACCAAAACAAACAGGCCTAGCTTCTAGCTAGGCCTGCCTAAATTTACTTTTTTCTTACAAAAATCCTAACCTCTAGCACATGTAGAGGGTGCTACAAACTAACAAATAATATTCTAAAACAAGATCTAAACTAGATTAACTTGATTAGATTTATTTTGCTAAAGCACTTTGTATCAAAAATATTAATTTTTTCATGATATACAGTACTTTGCAAAAGTTTTAGGCAGATGTGAAAAAAACTATAAATTACTGTATTTACCGGCATAAAACACGCACAGGAGTATAACACGCATCCTAACTTTAAGTGGGAAGTTTCAGAAAAAAAACTATGCAGCCACACAGCCACAATTTACCCTCTATTTTCAGGGTAAAAAAGTGAGTGTTATACAACAATAAATACAGTGGTCCAGATTCACAGAGCCATTACTCCGGTCTATCTCCTGTTAGACCGGAGTAATTTCAAATTACCCGCGTCGTATCATTAGTTTGAATCCTCAAACCATGATACGACGGCTTCGGGCTTCGATCCGACAGGCTTACGTCTTCGTACGCCGTCAGATCTATGCTGCAATCTTTTTCCGCCCGCTGGGTGGAGTTCTCGTCGTTTTCAGCGTCGGGGTATGCAAATTAGCTTTTTCCGGCGATCCACGAAGTTACGATCGTCCGTTGCATTCTCTTACGGCATCTGTAGTCATCTTTTTGCTGCGTAAAGTTAGGGAAGCAAAAATCTGGTCGATAGTTAGACAGCCCATGTTAAGTATGGCCGTCGTTCCCGCGTCGAATTTCATATATTTTTTTTGTTTTTGCGTAAGTCGTCCAGGAATAGGAATGTACGTAAATGACGCTACTCAAAAAAAACTGACGTAACAACGTTATTTCGTGCAATGCACGGTGGGAAATTTCTGAACGGAGCATGCGCAGTTCGATCGCGGCGGGGACGCGCCTAATTTAAATGCTTCACTCCCCCTAATCGCGTATTTCGATTCCGCCACGAGAAATACACTACGCCGCCGTACCTTATGGGCCGAAATCTACCTGAATTCGTCTTAGAGCCAGGTAAAATACGGCGGCGTAGTGTATCTCTGATACCCTGCCCCAGGGCAATTGTACCTGAATCTGGCCCAGTAAGTGTTAATAGTTTTTTTTTTTTTTTTTAATTAACAACATGGAAAGTAAATTAACAGAAGAAAACCCAAAATAAAATCAATATTTGGTGAGACCACCCTTTGCCTTCAAAACAGCATCAATTATTCTAGGTACACTTGCACACAGTTTTTGAAGGAACTCGGCAGGTAAGTTGTTCCAAATATCTTAGAGAACTAACCACAGATTTTCTGTGGATGTAGGCTGACTCAAATCCTTTTGTCTCTTCATGTAATCCCAGACAGACTCAATGTTGAGATCAGATGTTTTTGTACATGGAAACAAGGCTAAGCAGCTCAACTATGTACAACATCATAGGAACTGGGGTGGGTGCAGAAAAATTGCAGCAGGTGCTCTTGACTGATTAGTCCAAATGTGAAATATTTATCTGTAGCAGAAGGCAGTTTGTGCGTGAAAGGGCTGGAGAGTAGTGTTGCTCACGAATATTCGCATTGCGAATATTCGCTACGAATATTGCATATTCGAGTATTCGCGAATAACTCGAATATCACGGCGAATATTCGCTATTTCGAATATTCGTATTTTTTCAAATTTCGCAATCAATTTCGCAATCAATTTCGCATTCGCACTAGCGAAATTTCGCATTAGCGAAATTTAGAAAAAATTTTTTTTTTATAAAATATAGCGAATATTCGTAAATATCGAATATTCGTGATATTTTATCCAAAAAAAAAATAGCGAAATTTCGCAATCATTTTCGCTTTCGCATATGCGAAATTTCGCTATTTTTTTTTTATAAAATATAGCGAATATTCGTAAATATCGAATATTCGTGATATTTTATACAAAAAAAAAATAGCGAAATTTTGCAATTTTTTTTTTTTTTTTATAAAATATCACGAATATTCGATATTAACGAATATTCGCGAATATTCTTCGAAATATTCGCAAAATATCGCGAAATCGAATATGGCGTATTCCGCTCATCACTACTGGAGAGCGGTACAATAATGAGTGTTTGCAGGCAACAGTGAAGCATGGTGAAGGTTCCTTGCAAGTTTGGGGCTGCATTTCTGTAAATGGAGTTGGAGATTTGCTCAAGATCAATGCTGCGAAATACAGGAAGATACTTATCTATTATGTCATATCATCAGGGAGGAGTGTGTTTATCCCCAAATGTAGATAGACAAGACAAGACAAGACATAGCGAGACAAGACCCCCAAACATGCAGCCAATGCCTTTAACCACTTATGCCCAGAGCCTGTTTTTCAGATTCGGTGTTTATGAGACTAAAACATTTTTTTTTGCTATAAAATTACTTAAAACCCCCAAACATTATATATATTTTTTTCTAACACCCTAGAGAATAAAATGGCAGTCATTGCAATACTTTTTGTCACACCGTATTTGCGCAGTGGTCTTACAAGCGCACTTTTTTTGGAAACAAATCACCTTTTTAAATTAAAAAATAAGACAACAATAAATTTGGCCCAATTTTTTTACATATTGTGAAAGATAATGTTACGCCGAGTAAAATGATACCCAACATGTCACGCTTAAAAATTGCGCCCGCTCGTGGCATGGCGTCAAACTTTTACCCTTAAAAATCTCGATAGGCGATGTTTAAAAAATTCTACAGGTTGCATTTTTTGAGTTACAGAGGAGGTCAAGGGCTAGAATTATTTCTCTCGCTCTAACGATCACGGCGATACCTCACTTGTGTGGTTCGCTTCTGCGCGCAAGCTCAACGGGATGGGGCGTTTAAAAAAAAAAAAATTGTATTTATTTTTATTAATTTTACAATTTTTAACACTGAAAGAAAAAAAAAATTATCACTTTTATTTCTATTACAAGGAATGTAAACATCCCTTGTAATAGAAAAAAGCATGACAGGTCCTCTTAAAAATGAGATCTAGGGTCAAAAAGACCTCACATCTCATATTTAGGCTTAAATGCAAAAAAAAAAAAAATTGAAACTGTAATTTTTTCAAATGACAAAAAAAAAATGTTTCTTTGAGACGCTGGGCGGAACTGGCGTTTTGACGTCACTTCCGCCCAGCAGAGCTATGGGGACAGGTGGGTGCCATGTTGGCCACACTCGCATCCCCACACAGCAGCTGAGCGGACCGGATCGCCTCCGCCGCTACCGACGGTAAGCGGCGGAGGGCGCGGGAGAGCGACGGGAGGGGGGCCCTCTCCTGCCACCGATAACGGCAATCTCGCGGCGAATCTGCCACGGAGACTGCCGTTATCGTTGACAGGACCGCCCACTGAATGATGGATATCTCGGTTGTGGCAGCAGCTGCTGCCATTACCGAGATATCCATCTTTAAAGTGCCGACGTATAACGACAGTGAGCGGTCGGTAACTAGTTATGAACTATCTTCTGCATAAAGAGCAACAAGGTGTCCTGGAAGCGATGGTTTGGCCCCCACAGAGCCCTGATCTCAACATCATAGAGTCTGTTTAGGCTTACATGAAGAGATAGAGGGATATAAGGTAGACTACATCCACAGATCTGTGGTTAGTTCTTCAAGATTTTTCAAAATACCTACCTGCCGAGTTCCTTCAAAAACTGTGCAAGTGTACCTAGAAAAATTGAAAAATGTAATCTGTTTTGAAGGCAAAGGTTGGTCACACCAAATATTGATTTGATTTGGATTTTTCTTCTGTTCATTTCACACCTATGCAGGTTGCAGTTTGCATATTCCAAGTGCATTTTGCGTTTTTCTATACACATACAAAAACCACAACAAAGTCCCTGGTCCTTTCAACAAAATGCACAGGTGTGAATTACATTCATAGGAAACCATGTTAAATGCACAAAAAATGCATAGGTGTGAATTACATTCATAGGAAACCATGTTAAATGCACAAAAAATGCATAGGTGTGAACCAGGCCTTGCTTTCCATTTTGCTAATCGGTAAAAATAAACTATTAACACTTCTATTTATGAAAGCATTCTTAATGTACAGCATTCTTCTACACCTGCAGTAAAGCCAAGACTCAGAGCCCTATCACTCTAGAGGTAACTCCTAAACCCAGGGCAAAATGCTGTGTAGAAGTAAGAGCAGACCAAGACTAAAATGGAAACATTTTCCCTTAAAGTGGAAGTTCAGTAAAAATCTAAGACTAAGGCTCCATTCACATCTAGGCGTTTTGTCGCCTGAAGCCCGACGCTGAAGCAGCCTGACATACGCTGGAGGGGGGAATTTACATTGTCGGCTATGGAGATGGTTCACATCTCTACGCCGAACGCCGATACGCCTGAAGCGTGAAGCCTGAAACAAGTCCCGGACCCTTTTTTTCAGGCGTATCGGGCGTTCGGCCATAGCCGACAGTGTAAATTCTGCCCTCCAGCAAAAAAGCAATAGGCGTTTTGTCGCCGCAAATCGCGGGGACAAAACGCCTATTGCATGTCGCCCGAATACGCCTGCTGCCGCCGATGCCTAGATGTGAATGCAGCCTAAGACTAATGCCGCGTACACATGACCGTTTTTCCCTTACATGGAAAAAAACAAAGGGGCAGATTCACGTAGATCGGCGCATTATCATTCCGGCGTAGCGCACCACTTTTCCGTTAGACTTGCGCAATCTAGCCGCGTAATCCGGCGATTCACGTAGCTTTTACGCAAGAGCTTGCGCAAACGTAAGGTTTTTTCCGGAGGCGTAAGGAGGAGTAATACAAATTGGGAGGGACGTGGGCGTGTTACATTGAAATGAGCCGTGACCCCATGCAAATGAAGGGCCGGCCGACTCGCGCATGCGCGCGTGAAGGAAACCATGTCAGCTCCGTTGTGCGCATGCTCACAACTCGGGAGCGGCGCAATCATTGAAATTGGAAATAGACTAGGGCAACGTTGTGAACTACGCAGACAGCATAAATAGACACACACAAACGCCCTTCCATTGCAAAAGTACATCCCTTTGTGTCCCTTCCCATTGAATCAAGTGCTTTTGCTCTGTTGTTCGTTAGAGTGTGTTTTGTAGTTGTCAGATTAGTGTTCTGTGTGATCTAGTGCTTGTTGGTAGTTTTGTGAAAGTGTATTTTGATAAGTGTTTGAGACTGTTTGTTTGATTGATATATTTCTGAGCGTTTGTTTTCTGGCTTTATTTTTTCATCTGATTTTTTTGTGTCTGTTTCTTGCTGAGTGCTAGTGTGATTTTTGGGTGTTCTTTTTCTCTTTGTGTGCTAGGGACCACAGTGGTGTACATGCATGCATTCTCATTGTGCCATGATTAATGTGTGTGTTTAACGTGCAAAGATGCATAATGTGAGCTGGCATGAGATGGGGTCATGAGATGGGGTCCCAGTGCATATGCAGAGTCACCTTGAAGGGAAAAGACAGGAGGATGTTAGTCATGCATGTGCCACTTGTGAGGTGTGCATCACGGGAGGGGATAGTCATGCCTGACTCCCATGTCACTCACCAACCAGCCAGCTGTCCCCATACATGTTCTGTTTGAAATCTGTGGGGATGGGGCTCTGATTGTATATGTAGCTGTCATGGGTGTCATGGGTGGTGCCATGTGTTGGGCTGCTGATGTCCTCCTGCAAGGTTGTGGTAATTCCAGGATGGCATGAGGGGTGAATCTGAAGATGCGAGACACCTCAGAATCTCTCATGCCAAAGATGTCTATGCGTGTGTGATATATCAAGTGAAGAGTGAGGGGCTTGTATCAGATAAGAATATTGTATTAGATTAGATTAAATGGTAAATTTTATATAAGCAAAAAAAAAAAAAACATCTCCCGTGCCCTCCTTAGTGCCATCCTCCGTGCCCTCATCCTTCTTTGTTCATCTAAAGTCAGTAGTATAGCTATGCGCGACGATGCCCCTGGCATGTTGGCATACAGATTGTTGGGCAACACGTGTGACTGCTGAACTCCTCACTAACAGTGTTGCTTTATCTGACAATTAGACTTTTTTTCAAAATTTAGACCAGCTTTTAGGTCCTCTAACTTTAGACAGAACATTTTGCAGTTGCGCACATCGCGTAGCCTGCGCAGCAACTGCGTTTTTTTGTGAATCCCCGTAACTCCCTCATTAGCATATTTGACTAGCAAATCAATGGTGTGTCTAGCGCAGTTTTGCGCGAAGGGAAGCGAATGTCTAATTAAATTACGCCGGACCAAAAAACGTAGATTTCTGGCGTATATTGTTTTGTGAATCGCGTCCAACTATACGCACGCGCACATTTAGACTTACGCACGCGCAACAGCAGTTGCGCAGGCGTAATCGCTCTGTGAATCTGGCCCAAAGTTTTTCTCAAAGTAATTCTTGTCAAGCCTGCCTTGCATACACATCGTAAAAAAAAAAAAAATGCTCGAGCAAAGCATGGTGACATCACAAACAACGGCACTATAAAGGGAAGGTTCCCTTGCTTTGGGCTGATTATTCAAATTTCCCTTCTCATAACTTGCTTCTGAGCATGCACGTTTTTTTCCCCTGTTGTTAAAGCCTACACACGACCATTTTTCATGACGAGAAAACGAGAAACAATAGAGCAGGTTCTAAATTTTTAATGCCCATTTTTCTCGTCGAAAAAAATGCTCTGGAGCCTACACACGAAGATTTTTAATGACCAATTTTTAAAAATGGCATTTTTCTCGTCATGAAAAACGGTCGTGTGTACGTGGCATAAATCTACTACCACCCCCATTTTAAGACTATTCTGTCTACCATGTAAGGCTCAATTCACATCTATGTATATTGCTCTTAAGCACTCTGCAGTTCTTTTTCCGGTGCTTTCTGCAGTTTCTTTACCGCGTTTTTGCAGCTATTTTACCACAATGTTATTGCCATTTTTCTTTTTTTTTGGGGGGGGGGGGTTTGTTGCTGGGCAGATTTTAAAACGCAAATCATGGTAAAAATTCTGTAAAAATGAACTATATGCTTTTCGCAATTTCTCCAATAAAATCTATTGAACCAAAAAAAACAATGTTTTGCATTTAAAAAAAGTCCCTGACCCTTTCCAAAAATACAGAGGTACAAAAATACATTGATGTGAACATGTTCCATAGGAATCCATGTTAAAAATAAAAAAAAGGGGGGATAGGGTTGGGACTTTAGATGAGGCATATGATAGAAACTACCACAGGCCTCCATCCCTGTAAATGGATAAAAGGGGGGGAGGGTTTGGGACTTTAAATGAGATGTGTTTTTAGCAGTATGCAATTAAATACTGTATATATATGGAATATAAAAAAAGGTTCCATAATAGCCAGGCTCAAAGTTACCAACCAAAAAAGCACTAAACCAAATGAATCTGTCTAGCTGTATGCATTAAAAACAGAGGTTTAGTTGCATGTATTTGCAAATACCTGTGTAAGCTGCAGGCCAACGTCAAGGCACTCTGTGTACTGCAGTCCTAGCTATGAATTTTAAAGTCTCCTAAAAAGGAGCACAGGCCTGCTAATCAATAGATAGGGGGCAGATGATCACCTAAACCCGCCCCTACCTATAGTTGGTCTGACAAAAAGAGCATTGGAAAAACAAAAGAAATGCAGGAGTGGAACCAAACATGTCTACCAAACCAAAATACCACCAAACTAAAGGCGGACCACACGAAACTGGATCAGCTAGTCAAAAAATGACAATGCATAATTAACTGTCGGTGGTAGATCTGTGGAGGCACTTTATTCCACTCCTGAGGCACATCTCCATCCCTAGATAGTGTTAAAAAAAGGGGGGATAGGGTTGGGACTTTAGATGAGGCATATGATAGAAACTACCACAGGCCTCCATCCCTGTAAATGGATAAAAGGGGGGGAGGGTTTGGGACTTTAAATGAGATGTGTTTTTAGCAGTATGCGATTAAATATATATATGGAATATAAAAAATGTTTCCAAAATAGCCATTGGGTCAAAAAATGACCCAAACCCTTCCCCCCTTTTATCCATGTTAAAAATATGTCCTGTATTTCCGCAAAAAAACATAAAAAAATGCATTTGTGTGAATGGAGCCTTAAAGAAAAAATGCTTATAGTGACTCAAGTAGACAGCAGATGCATGGGGCAGCAGACAGAAATGACATTTAGTGGTTGATTAACTAAAATTGGAGAGTGCAAAATCTGGTGCAGCTCTGCATGGTAGCCAATCAGCATCTAACTTCTTCAATTTAGCTTTGACAAAAAAAAATGGAAGCTGATTGGTTTTTATGCAGAGCTGCACTCTCCAGTTTTAGTAAATCCACCCCATTGTGCTCTGGACAGGGACGCACTATAGAGGTGTATGGTTTGTTCATATTTCATGCCTGAGGTTTACAACCAATTCATTATACTGTAGGTACAATTACTTTTTGGATAGAAAACTCTCAATGCTTAAAAAATACTTTTCTTGGATTCTAGCTTTTGGTCCAATAATCATCAGAGATTTGGGATGGTTAGACTCTCTTACTCAGTGTTGTCTGATAGCATATTCTATATTCAGCCTATTAGAACAGCAATCATATAGAGATACATTTTTCTCATACTTCAGTTTTCATTCGAAGGCACTTTAACATTCAAAGAAGGCTCTTAAATGGAAATGTTTCATTACCTCAGCAAATTACTTCTTGATTTCTGAATCCAAATGGGGGTATGGTGCAATGAACACCATGGAGTATGCTAATGGTGCATTTTCCTAGACTTTTAATGTATTTTTTTTTCTTTTTTTGGACTGCATTAGGCTTTATAATCTAGTGATACTGGTGACATGTTCTAGTAAGACTGGGATAAACAACATACAACTAAGCTGATGTATGAAATGTGAGAAGAACAGAACAGATGTGTTGCTCATACAAGCCAAAGTCCAGGCACTATAATTTTATTGTGAAAATAACATATAATGCAAATATTGAATTCATTTTTTTTGTATGTACAAAGATTTCTATATTGTTCCACGGAACAATTGCTGCTGTCGCCTATACTGTATGGGGGTCTGGAAGAATCTGGTGCACAGAGGTGCTACCTACAGCATCTACTATGTATATGATCACTCTTTCCCAGGTAGAACTTAGTCAGAAAATTAAGTCCTGGTAGATCACTTCAGGCTGGCCCCTTCTATATGTACAGCTATGTAAAACATTATACTGTTTAAAATCCAGTCATCAATTGTCTCACCCTGCTCTGCACATGCTCAGTTGCTCTCCATTGTTAGCATTGGGCTGAAAATCAAAGCCACTAAAGGCCAATCTGCTGACAGCTTAAAGATTGACTGCTTCTTAGGGGTTCTGGGCTTCAGGAAAATGGCAGCATCCAGCAAGAAGAAACAGGAGCAAAACTGGAGGCAATTTACAGCACATACAAATTGTGATAGTATATCTATTAATGTGGAATGTCTGTTCCTTGCTAAAGAAAATTATTGTTTAAAAAGTTGTTGTGGTAAAGTTACACTCAAAATTGTACCTATCAAATCATGCACATTTACATGTGTTTCCCTAAAATAAAAAGCCAGTTGACAGTGTCCAAGGGTTTTAATCCACCCAATTCTTAATTTGTACAATCCTGGGTGGCCTAACTGTTATATGTGTAGGGACCATGCCCTATGCTGTCTCTAGTTATTGTGTGTGTGTTATTGCTACAGTAAGTTATAATCATGTTATTTGCATTTTCATTGCCCTTAATGTTTTTTCTAAGCTCAAAGGGTGTTCATTGGTTTCACTTGTTACTGGAAGGAACTTCAAAAAGCAGTGCAAGATGGTCAGTTCCTTGGGCTATAAATATTTATCTGACCCAGTCAATCTCTGACCGGCTGTATTTAGAGGTATGGCTTAGGTATATGATAAATGTTTTAGAGCATCTTTCCATAACTTGCTTTCCTCTGGGCTTTTTCCCTGGGAGGATGTTTGTACAAGGGGTTGCTATATGAGCCTTGTTCATGCCAGGGGCATTTTATGAAGGCTCAAGGACTTGAACTTACCTGGCAGGGGAGACACCATGATCATGAAGGTGGTTCTCCCAGGGCGAGGATCAGCCATTGCACTCTGGCTGGGCTGATCGTGGTGTCTTCCCTGCCACTGCTCGGCCTTTTGGCTAAGATCAGGTGTGGTATCCGTTCTCATCAGTTGTTAGAGGAGCACTGAAGCACCTCCTATATGTGGAGGGTGGATGCAATCCAATAACGTCATTGCACCTGGAAGGGTGGTTTCAGCAGGGACTACGCCGTGCTGCCCGACAGATACTGGGGGCCGGCCAATGGTTGCGTCTGAGCCACCTGGAAGGGTGCTTCTGGTGAGGATGGGTGGCTGTGCCTGGTCTGGTCTTTTTGCCGGGTTCTAGTCTGGCCTTCTGGCTGGCTGGTGTAAGTGCTATCTCTGTCAGAGATTTGGTGGGATGAGCTGGAACTGCCCTGTGGTAAGACGGGGTAGGGCCATGCAAATCCCGCTGGGTTGACAGGGAGTCTGGAAGGGTTGGTATTGGCGGAGCTGTTAGAGGGGGGCAGCTCTCCCCAAGAAAACCTTGAAGGGCTCTCTATCTGGCAGGGGTGGAGGGCTGCACTGGCCGGTCGGGGGGTTGAATTTGGAACGGAAAAGCCTATGGTGCATGTGCCCCTGGAGTGGCAGTCCAGGGGTGTCTGAGAATCACTGTGAGTGAGGGTCACTTTGATTTAAAGACACCACGGTCACTGCACCAGCTACACGCTTTTTTAGCACCTGCCTCCTGGGCCGGGCCTTTTGGCCAGGACCGGAGGAATTTTTTATTCCTGGCCGGAGGGCCTGGTCATTGTTGAACACAATGACCACCTCTTTCACTCCACTATCCCTTTCCCCCACTTTATTTAATTTATTGCCTATGTTTGTCACGTTTTTGTCTTTTTTTGTTTGTGCACGTTTTGTTCACTGTGTGATTAGTAGGGTGCCGGTCCTCGGGCCAGCCCTGAACGTCTTGGGAGTGGGTGGACATGGCCTTCTGGCTTAGTTCGCCTGCTCTCATGGGGTCTCCCTTCGGGGGAGTCCCACCTAGTACTTGAAGGGTTCTGTTTCGGCAGTCCCTCCAAGGAAATTGGGTCCGTGTCGGCTTCGGTTGCTCGGACCACAGTACCTCAGTCCCCGTCTGGAGCCTAACGCCCCGGGGGATCAGGGTTTGGGTCCCTTCTGCACAGGAGGACCACTTGACGTTGCACCCGTCTGCACGTTTTTGTGAACACTCTTTATGTGTGTGCATATTTTTTCTGCACCGGGTGGAGTTTTTTGGGTGTGTTCACACGCCATAGGCTTTTCACAAAAAAAAAGGACTTGAACTAAATCTGGAATGATTTTCCAAATGAGACTGGGCTGGGGAAGAGATCATGCTAAAGAGTGTCACAGAAGAACTAGGTAGAAGCTGCTGTCTGGAAAGGAGCAGTCATTGCCCATAGACTCAGGTATATTTGACTGATTCCAAAAGTAACTAAAGAATGGCTGTGGCTACCTTACAGGGTCATAGATCTAGGTAGCTGTTTGCCTATTTTCAGTATTTACCAAGAGGCTGCTCTTAAAGTGTCTTTTGCTCGCTTAGAATATCTGTTCTCCATGTTGTTCTTTTATGGGGGGGGGGGTATTCTGCACCCCTAAACCATCTCTACTGATGTGTTCAGCAATAAAGGGTAAAAAGACTATAGTAACTGGGGAAAAACAAGTATCACAATCCAGGCACCTCAAACATCGAAAGTGTAATTACCTGCCAATAAACAGAATACTGCTGCTTGCATCAGTTGACAGAGTCCAATGTACACATCCATATGTGAAAAAAACTAAATAAGAACAAATAAATTAAATGGCATAAGGAAGAGAGAATAACCATTTCTGATTAAGGATACATTGTAAATAGCAGGGCAAATTAAATCACTCAATGTGACTAAAGTTCTGAATCAGACC
The DNA here is from genome assembly GCA_029574335.1 of Rana kukunoris. NCBI lineage: Eukaryota > Metazoa > Chordata > Amphibia > Anura > Ranidae > Rana > Rana kukunoris. The sequence goes on along the minus strand of CM056053.1, from coordinate 67,783,082 downwards.
TAAAAACGTCTGCCTCATTCTCAGCAGCATCTTTAAGTGTATCTGGATCCCGGGAAACAGTACCTCAATATCTGCGCCCAGACTGGTAAGGAAGAAATACAACTCACATTAATGATAAATAAACCACTTCAATAAACAAATATCCACTTCAATCATAGACTGTGGGCCAGATTCTCAGCGGCGATACGACGGAGTATCTCAGATACCCCGTCGTATCGCTGTTTTTTTTGCCTCGTATCTATGCGCGTGATGCTTAGCATCACTTTGGCATAGATACGCTTCAACATCCGACAAGTGTAAAACCATTACACTTGCGGATCGTAGTTGTAATGACAACTCCGGCCACTAGGTGGCCTTTACGTTGTTTTCTCATTTGCATATGCAAATGAGGCTACTACGCCGATTCCCGATCGCTTTTACGCTGCCCTGTCGTCGCGTACGTCGTTTTCGTCCGCGTCCACGTAAGGTTACCCCAGCTTCTATGTGGAGTAACCTTACGAAGTTCCGTCGGATGTCATGTTAAGTATGGCGTCGGGTCGGCGTCGGCTTTTTCCGTCGCTTACGTCGTTTTACTAACTCGTTCGCGAATAGGGGCATTGCGTAGTGACGCTCACGTCGTTTTGACGTCGGTTTCAACAACGCTTTCCGACGTGAGCTGGAGCATGCGCAGTTCGTTCGACGCGGGGGCGCGCTTCATTTAAATACAAGCCGCCTCATTTGAATTACGCGGGCTTACGCTGGGCCATTTTCGCTACGCCAACGCATACAGAAGCATGCCTTAGTGAAGCATAGGCTGGGAAAACTAAGCAGGATAACCAGCTGAAAGAGTACCATGTGAGGGTAAGACAGGCATCCAATACTATGCAGTATGGACTTCCAGTTTAGGTAGGTATCAGGTGGTCTACAAGGCAATGCATTTTAAGGGACTTCATCAAAACGTGTTGCTGTGGAGCCCACATGATGCTTGCCTAATCTGGAAGTCTATTCTTATGTTTTTCCTACACCGAGGAGTATACCGAGACCCAAAATGCTAGTCATCTAAGCCACTTTGGGGTCACCTACCTCTGCTCAGGGGTAAAAAGCTATACATATGTTTTTTTTTCTCCCAATGTGATAAAAAGGTTGAGTTAGCATTGGAATTCTGCAAATAACCAGAACCTTACAGTAAGAAAAGAAATGGCTACACATCCAGGAATTCCAATTGCCTTTTATTGTTCAAAGTGATAACACCAAAGACACCAACACAAGGTCACGTAGACGCGTTTCACACAAACATCTTGTCCATAACCACTTAAGGAGCGCCGCATGTACATTTACATCGGCAGAATGGCACGGACAGGCACATCAACGTACCTGTACGTGGTTGCCTTGACGTGGGTCGGGACCCCCCCCGGTACATTCGGCAGTCCCGTTTGCTGTGCGAGCGATCCGGGATGAGGGGGCGGCTGTTCGTTTTTGTCCGCCCCCTCCGGATCGCTCCCAGGCAATGCGCTCGCTCCCCCGTGTGTCACTTCCTCCTCTTGTGTAAACACAGGAAGAGGGAAGTGATGTGATCTCTGCTCTCGGCGGTATTTTCAACCGCCGATGAGGAGAGATCACATCACACAGTAAGTCTGCACAACACTACACTGACACCAGTACACGCAGGCACATTAACCCCTTGCAATCACCCCCCCTCCACCCCCTGTCACAGTGTCACTGAATGCAGTGATCACATATGTACTGATCACTGCATTTAGTGTCAGTGTGACAGGCAATTAGTGTTAGGTCCAGGGTAGCCCCCGTACCCCCCAATAAAGTTTTAACCCCTTGATCACCGCTCTAGTTAACCCTTTCACTCCCTATTGCCAGTGTCACTAAGCGATCATTTTCCTGATCGCTGTATTAGTGTCACTGTTCCCGCTAGGTAGCTTTTTTTTTTTATTGCGATTTTTTTTTACTAAAGACATGTGGCTGAATACATTTTGGCCTAAATGTTTGACTAAAATGTAGTTTATTTGATTTATCTTATAACAAAAAGTAAAAAATAATGATTTTTTTTTCAAAAATGACGCTCTATTTTTGTATATAGTGCAAAAAATTTAAATCGCAGAGGCGATCAAATACCACCAAAGAAAGCTCTATTTGTGGGAAGAAAAGGACGCAAATTTTGTTTGGGAGCCACGTCGCACGATCGCGCAATTGTCTGTTAAAGCGACGCAGTGCCGAATTGTAAAAACCCCTTGGGTCATTTAGCAGCATATTGGTCCGGTCCTTAAGTGGTTAATCATTACAGTAGATGAATGCCAGGAAAACAATAGAAATTTAAATTAAGAAGTGTAGTTTTCCTTTAAAACATTCAGTACCATTTGATAAAATTACAATAAAAATTCTTATCAATCTGAATAGTAAATCAACAGATACACATAAGCAATTAAATACAAACCTCATGGGTGTCTCAGTTGATCTTTTGATGTGATAAGTGGGCGTGGCCCCACTGACCAAAAAAAAAGGAAGCTCAGAAGGTTAAAGGAGCACAACCTGACTTGACTTCTAAAAGAAAAGCAAGGAAATGCTTATAACTTTTGCTGTTTATAGCATGGAATCCACCAACTGTTTTACCTGTTTTTCATTGACAAAAATGTCTACTTATGCATTTTTTATCATAGGCTTAGTTCAAAAGGCCCATATTTCTCAAAGGTTTACTTTAAAACTAATATTTATGAGTCTTTTTTTTTTTATTTCCTACTGCAGTTCATGCATGCAATTATAGCTTTTAGCAGATTTTTTTCCTAGAAATATTCTTTCTTGTTTGTGGACTTGAATATCAAATGATCTCCAGGCAAGCATCTCTCGGAAACATTTCATTTCTCGCGTATTATGGAATTTTTTTAAATGCTAACTACAAACTGAATGAGCAGGTTTTCCATTCAAGAAGCCACTACTTTGAAAATTCAAGGTGTAGTTACAGATAAGGATTCTAAATGGGAAAAGAGAGGCAGATGTGACTCCCAGATCTGACTATTTCACTTCTTGAAAACGGACTTATCGGAAATATTTTTTCCCTAGTAATTGGAGTGACAGCAGAAGAGCTTCCATACCATGTAAAACCTAATAAAGTACATCTATTCTCATTACATTTTAAATTGAATTCTTTATTTCCTTTGTTTTGTTCAAATGTACACTTTTTTTTACAACCAAATATACAATTTTGGCCTTAGAACATATATTAAATAGGATTGCATTAATTAATAAACCGAACTCCAGTTAAAAAGTAGCCACGTGGTATTAAAATAAAAACATATTTTGCTGCAATACTTACAGTGGTTGTAAACCCCCAGTGAAGTGGCTGACCTCAGGTGATATACAGAGATGAAACAATCCTCTTACATAACTTGTACATTTATTTATCTGCTGTCTTGTCTTCTCTACATCCATTCAAAATGTTGAATTATAGAGCTTGTCTGAGAGTTCAGAAAAAAAGAGGGGCAAAGAGGCGAAATTATACACTGCAGAGCTTAGTGAGGCGAGCTCTGAGAGCTGGTTGGAGAGACCGAATACACCCCTTCACACAGCACACAGGAACAGAGATGAGGCTGTCAATCAGCTGGAAGTCCCTCCCCGTCACACTTTTTCTCTTGGAGTCAGGAAACCTTGTCAGAAGTGACTCATGCAGATAGCAGAGGATTGAAGCAGCAGACAGAAATTACACTAATGCTGCATTTTTACTTTTTGCTGTAATAAATATTCCCCAAAATGTATAAATAAAAAAAATCCTCAGTTTAGGCCGATACGTATTCTTTTACCTATTTTTGGTAAAAAAAATCGCAATAAGCATTTATCGATTGGTTTGCGCACAATTTATAGCGTTTACAAAATAGGGGATAGTTTTATGGCATTTTTATTATTTTTATTTTTTTACTAGTAATAGTGACGATCTGCATTTTTTATTGGGACTGCGACATTATAGCGGACACATCAGACACTTTTGTGAAATTTTTGGGACCAATCACATTCATACAGTGAACAGTGCTATAAATATGGATTGATAACTGTATAAATGTGACTGGCAGGGAAGGGGTTAACCACTAGGGGGCGGGGAAGGGGTTAAATGTGTAGCCTAGTTTGTGTTCTAATTGTAGGGGGAGGGGGGTGACTGGGGGAGGTACAAGGAACACAGATCGGTCTCCTCTCTCCCTGACAGGACGTGGAGCTCTGTGTTTACACACAGAGCTCCCTGTCCCTGCTCAGTTACTGGGCAATCACGGGTGCCCGGCGGCAATCGTAGCGCATCGTGATCCCAGCAAAGTCACTTTATTGAGTATAACAGGGAAGGATTAGAACTTCTGTCAAGTTGTTAATATCGTGTAGGTAGTCCTGTTCCAGTAACAATCATTCCATTAATTCTTTGTACTGCTGTGAAAATGAAACGGTTTTGTTGTATTGGTGGCATTGTAACTGTTTTGATTCAATTGTTCAGAAACGATGTATGTTGTATGCAAAACTTGACTGTTTTTATATATGTTTTTATATGTATGGAAAAACAAATATTGTCAATAAATACTAAAATAAAATAAAGTAAAAAAGAAACTGTGAAATGAGGTGAAATCTTTCCAACAGGGACATGAACAGCAATACTTAACATAATTATTTACTCTTCCCAAGGCTTTACATTTCATTCACTCATTTGTTCATGTTGCCCTTTTTACAAGATCATGCCGTGATGTGTCATTATCTTGCTGATGTTTACTAATTCTGCTTTATTTGTTTCATTGGCCAGAATTGCCACTTCAGAATACTGTACATGCGCCAACAGTGCCAAGGCCACAGACATTAAAATATTTCCTCGGGAGCCCACAGTAGTAGCTCCCTGTGCAAATTATGGTGTCAGTAATATTTTACCAAAGAAAAATTCTTAATTTCCTTCATTGATTTGCTTAGGTTAAATTTTCTTGAAAAAAATTACAGATTTTTTTCTAAAGTTAAATGGTATGTTTTTGGGGCAGTTTGGTTTATTGTATTTCATGTTCTTTGTTATTCCATTTTTATGCCTTTTTCATGTATTTGATCATTTTTGTGCAGTTGCGTAAAATGTTTTACTTTAATTATTTTTAATTTTACGCTGGCTGTTCTTTTGCTTTCTGCAAAAAACACAAATAGGTTAATGAGGGATTTTTTTTGCCACTAAAGCATGGCCAGGTATTTGAAAGTAGCTTTGTAACACCTCAGGGAACACTCAAAGAAAATGTTGCCCTTAAATCAATCAAACACATTTTACCTTTCTCATTGATTTCAGTACATTTTGCCAAAATTAGATTTTTGCTTAGGTTTATGGAAAATGAAAACTTACGATTTTGCTCATCTTTACTGGTCAAGACTTTGGAAATGCATTGGCAAGTGTACCAAAGCTTCTTTATATAAACCCAAGCCTTGTTTTAAACCTGACTCAGGATGGACAGGTACCACAATTGTTAAGATCATTGGTGTAGAAATCTTCCTTAGATTTGTTGTATTATATCTCATGGTTAAAGAAAGCTCTTTTGCAGATACAAATGCTCAGTGGGTAAAATGAAGATTTTCTATTGCAAGGAACAGCAGATTCAATCACTGAATACAGTGCTGAAACATGCCTTGCTTATTAACAAAATATATTCTGCAAGGAGGTTGTTTCTCTAAAACCTTTGCCCCATGCACATAAAAAAATATTTATTTTGCTCTGCCATGCCTTGTAAGTGTATGTAACTGAATAAAGAAACTTTGAAATTACCTTAGCCTTGGGATAATGTGTACCTGGTATAAATCTTTAGAATTGCAAGCTGTTTCTTTATTCCATTTTCCATACTACTGGGTATATAATATTACACAATTGCTATGCTTGCCCATCCACCTTTAATTTTCTTCAGCTGATTGAGGTAATAAGTAAAATAACTATGCTGTAACTGCTAATTATATTTAAAATGTGTTCATTCTTTAAAAACGATACAGTTTCAACAGCTTCCAGCTTGACATATATCACCTTAATGTTTGTATGCATTTGGATTTTGAAACGTCTTAGAAAGGGGAACTTCACTCTGTTGTCAGAAGAAAATTGTTAAACCACAACCCGGTACATTTTCCTCCGACTGAAAACAAAGGGGTTGATTTACTAGGCAAATAGGCTGTTCACTTTGCAATGTTTTTTTTTTACTTGCATGTGATTGGGTATTATTTCCAAAGTGAAGCTTCAACATAATCTCCTCTTCATTGCCGTCAGTGCCTCAATTCACCACGAAGCAAAGTTAATCTTAAATGAGCTATGTTCAATGAAGAATAGCCTCCCCTTCTCTAAATACAAAGGTGGGAGCAGGGGGGGACTGACAACTCATGGGGTCCCCGGGCAATAGAAGTTTATGTGGTCCCCGGGCTAACAGATGGCCACCAGGCCAGGTGGCAGTACAGAGGCGGGGCAGCTAAAATCTGGGGATTTTCACATCAAAAGCATGTAGGTTTTGGACATATAAGGGACAGATGTAAAAAAAACACAGATTTTTACATAGTGTCCCTGGTTTTAACCACTTCTGACCGGCCCCACGTCCAAAGATGTCATTTTTTTGAAGATGGATATCTCGGTAACGGCAGCAGCTGCTGCCACAACCGAGATATCCATCTCTTCGTGGGGCGGTCCTGTTAACGATAACAGCGGTCATCGCGGCGGATTCGCCGCGAGATCGCCGTTACCGGCGGCGGGGGAGGGTGCCCCCCCCCCCCTCCCGCGGGGAGGGTGCCCCCCCCCCCTCCCGCCGCTCTCCCGCGCCCTCCGCCGCTTACCGTAGCCGTCGGTAGCGGCGGAGGCGATCGGGTTCTCTTGCTGGCTGTCCGGGGATGCGACTGAGGGAAAAAATGTCCCTCAGCCGTCCCCATACCTCTGCTGGGCGGAAGTGACGTCAAAACGTCATTTCCGCCCAGCGTCTTAAAGAGACATTTAATTTGTTTACATTTTGACTTTTTTTTTTTCTTTTTTTTTTTGCATTTAAGCCTGAATATGAGATCTGAGGTCTTTTTGACCCCAGATCTAATATATAAGAGGACCTGTCATGCTTTTTTCTATTACAAGGGATGTTTACATTCATTGTAATAGGAATAAAAGTGATAATTTTTTTTTTTTTCAGTGTTAAACATTATAAAATAAATAGAAATAAAAACGAAAACCAAAAAAACATTTTTTTAAAGTGCCCCATCCTGACGAGCTCGCGCGCAGAAGCAAACGCATACGCGAGTAGCGCCCGCATATGAAAACGGTGTTCAAACCACACAAGTGAGGTATTGCCGCGATTGTTAGAGCGAGAGCAATAATTCTAGCCCTAGACCTCCTCTGCATCTCAAAAAATACAACCTGTAGAATTTTTTAAACGTCGCCTATCGAGATTTTTAAGGGTAAAAGTTTGACGCCATGCCACGAGCGGGCGCAATTTTTAAGCGTGACATGTTGGGTATCATTTTACTCGGCATAACATCATCTTTCACAATATATAAAAAAATTGGGCCAAATTTATTGTTGTCTTATTTTTTAATTCAAGAACGTGAATTTTTTCCAAAAAAAGTGCGCTTGTAAGACCGCTGCGCAAATACGGTGTGAGAAAAGGTATTGCAATGACCGCCATTTTATTCTCTAGGGTGTTAGAAAAAAATATATATAATGTTTGGGGGTTTTAAATAATTTTCTAGCAAAAAAAACTGTTTTAGTCTCGTAAGCACCGAATCTGAAAAACAGGCTCGGGGCTGAAGTGGTTAATGAGCCTGGCAACCCTGATGGGGCTCCCTAGTGGCATGGGGCCCTCGGGCAGTGCCCGAGTTCCTCAATGGTCAGTCCGCCCCTGGGTGGGAGATGCCTTTAAAATATGTGTCCCACAGAGGGTCATCTTGGCCAAAAGCCTAGTTTTAAAGTTTGGCCTCTTGCACATAGGATCCTTGATGCCTGGGATTACTGATCTAAATACAGCCCATTGTTTTTAATTGTACACACAGTCACGTAAACTTGCTCTGCATATAGATCAGTAAAAAAATACAAAAGTCGGCGTTACTGGTCAGTATTTCCATGTACGTACGTACAAATACATGCAAATACACATGTATACCAGACTCCCCTGCTTATCCTCCCTTTTTTAACGATTATCCTTCCTTTTATTTCTGCCAGGAATCCGATCATTTCCCCTGAAAAACAGACAGGGGATCCCAATAGGTCCGCTGGTGTAAAAGGAGAGTGCAAAATCTGGTGCAGCTGTGCATGCTAGCCAATCAGCTTCTATCTTCAATTTGTTCAATTAAGTTTTGACAAAAAAAACATTGGAATCTGATTGGTTTCTGTGCAGCGCTGCACCAGATTTTGCACTCTCCGGTTTTAGTAAATCAACCCCTTAGGATTAAAGCAAAAGTTAAAGCTTTTTAGCATTTTGAGTCACATTTTTGTTTCAAGTGTTTATTTTTGTAAGCTTATACGTGCTTCCCCTTTTTTTAGTTTTTCACACACATTAACCCCTTGCCCACTGCCGCATGCCGATTTACGCCGGGAGAGTGCTCGTGGGTCCCGCAAACTTGATGTTCGCTGGCGGCCCACGATTGCGGCGAGGAGAGGCAGAATCGAGAAATGCCTATGTAAACAAGAGATTTCCCTGTTCTGCCTAGCAACATGACAGGGATCTATTGCCTGTCATCGTGAGCAGTGATCTCTGTCATGTTCTAGTGAGACCACCCCCTCCACAGTTAGAATTACTCCCTAGGACACACTTAACCCCTTGATCACCCCCTAGTATTTAACCCCTTCTCTGCCAGTGTCATTTATACAGTAATCAATGGCTATTTGTAGCTCTGATCGCTGTATAAATGACAATGGTCCCAAAATAGTGTCAAAAGTGTCCAATGTGTCCGCCATAATGTTGCAGCCACAATAAAAATCACAGATTATTAGTAAGAAAATAACAATGAAAATGCCATAAATCTATCCCCTATTCTGTAGACGCTGTAAAATTTGTGCAAACCAATCAATATATGCTTATTGCGATTTTTTACCAAAAATATGTAGAAGAATACATATCGGCCTAAACTGAGAAAAAAAAAAGTTTTTTATGTATTTTTTGGGGGTATTTATTATAGCAAAAAGAAAAAAATATTGGTGATCAAATACCACCAAAAGAAAGCTCTATTTGTGGGAAAAAAAGGACGTCAATTTTGTTTTGGTACAAAGTCGCACGACTGCACAATTGTCAGCTAAAACGTTGCAGTGCCGAATTGGAAAAAATGCTCTGGTCAGGAAGGGGGTAACATCTTCTGGAGCTGAAGTGGTTAAATCTGCATTTGTGGCTTGAAAATAATTTAAAACCTCCATAATATTATATATTTTCCAAAAGTAAGGGCCTTGTAGAATAGAAAGATGGAAGTTGTATTTTTATATTTATTTTTTATCCGTTTTTATAAATGGGTATAAAGTAACAACATCAATGCTGACAAAGACATGCTGTACATATTTAGTCAAAGGAATAGATAAGACAAAGTCTCTGCAATTTAACATATGCAGAAGGAGTGTATTAAATAGACAATTGACAAATTATCAAGCTGATGAAGACAAATGAAATGAGAGACCTAATCAGAGACTGTTCACAGGAATAAGTGAAACATATTTTTAGTAAAACCCATAAAATTAAAGTATAATTGGTTGAGAAAGTATGAAAATCTACCTAAACCAAAAGTATTATGTGCCATTTCAAATAGAGGCATTTCTGGAACTAAGCAGTACCTGTAGATATAACAGATTGCAGATGAGTATATGGCACTGAAGTCAGAGTACATCATGCCTAAACACATAAGAACCACTGTTTAAAATCAAGTAGAAGTGTCAGCAAGTAGAGATTCCACCTGCCACATATCGCAAATGTTTTACATTCTTTTGCCATAGATAGTGATGAGCTGAACTTAACTGGGTTCAGTCTGAGCTGGGATTGGCAAACATTACTAAAGATTGGGTGCCAAATCAATTTGCCCCAAGGTAATAAGCAAAGCAATTTAACCACTTGCTGACTGCACTATATCCGGTTGACGGATACAGCACGGCCGGCTAAATCTGGGAGGCTGTCATATGACGGGCTTCTATGCTCGCGCCTCGCACCCAGAAGTGTCCATTATCACTGGGTCCTGGGGACCCCGCACATCACGGATCGGGGTAAAGGGCCCTTTACTAAGTGATTGGTCTGTCCAATGACAGAGCAATCACTTTGTCAACAAACCGGGATCGTACCTGGTTTTTCTACGCTACTGCCGTGTTTCTCTTTCCTCTTCTCACATGCTGTATTAGTGTGCTCATCAGTGCTGATCAGTGCCACTGCAGTTCCCTATTAGTGCTCATTAGTGCCCAATAGTGCACATTAGTGCCCATCAGTGAGTGCTCATCACTGCCACCCTATCAGTGGATCCTCACCAGCGCTCATCAGTGCAGTAAAAATGTGTAAAAAATGCATAAATTATTCATTTTCTTTCCACATGTTCCAAAAACTTGTGGGAAAAAATTACATGTTCAAAAGACTCATAATGGCTCATTGAATATACGTTGGGGGGTTTGCTTTCCAAAATGCTTTCCAAAATGGGCTAATTTTGTGGGTGTTTCCATTGTCCTTGTGCTCCAGGGCCTTTCAAAAGTGATAGTCAGGACATTAGATGTGTAACTCACAGTGCCTTGAAAAAGCCCCTTGAAATGTTCCACATAATGCCATGTTAAAGCCAAAAACCTAAATGGGATTTTTGGGATTTTTTGTGATAGACCAACACAAAGTGGAACACAATTGTGATGTTAAAATTTTAAATGGTTTTCTATTTAAGTTTACAAATAACTATCTGAAAAGTGTGACATGCATTTGTATACACAACCGTTTACTCTGATACCCCATAGTATAATCTAGTGGAACTAATTGTCTTCACAAGTCACTTCATTAGTAAATAGAGTGCACCTGTGTGTAATTTATTCTTAGTATAAATACAGCTGTTCTGTGAAGCCCTCAGAGGTTTGTTAGAGAACATTAATGAACAATCAGCATTGTGAATTCCAAGGAACATACCAGACAGGTCAGGTATAAAGTTGTGGAGAAGTTTAAACCGGAGATAGGTTATAAAAAATATCCAAAGTATTGTACAACTAATGTAGCACTGTTCAATCCATCATCTAAAAATGGAAAGAGTATGGCACAACTGCAAATCTACCAAGACATGGCCGTCCACTTAAACTGACAGGCCAGACAAGGAAGTCCATAATAACCAACAGTTCAGGTTGGAGAATCTGTCCACAGGACAACTATTAGTTGTGCACTCCAAGCCATTGTTGAAAGACAACCATAAGAAGTCACGTTTGCAGTTTACGAGAAGCCATGTAGGAAACACAGCAAACATGTGGAAGAAGGTGCTCTGCTCAGGTGAGACCAAAATGTAACTTTTTGACCTAAAAGTAAAATGCATGGTATGACAGAAAACTAACACTGCACATCACCTGGAACACACCATCCACTGTGAAACATGGTGGTGACAGAAACATGTTGTGGGGATGCTTTCTTCAGCAGGGACAGGGAAGCTGGTCAGAGTTAATGGGAAGATGGATGGAGACAAATACAGGGCACTCTTAGAAGAAATCCTGATAGAATCTGCAAAAGACTTGAGACTGGGTGGAACTCTGCACCTTCCAGCAGGACAAAGACCCTAAACATACAGCCAGAGCTACAATGGAATGGTTTATAATAGATCAAAACATTCAGATTCAATTGAGAATCTGTGACAAGACTTGAAAATTGCAATTCCAATTCGACAGAACTTGAACTATTTTGAAAAGAAGAATGGGCAAAAATGTCACTCAAAAAGATACAATACAAATACATGCCACAATTTTCACATATTTATTTGTAAAAAGCATTAAAAATCATTTATCATTTTACTTCCACGTCACGACACTTTGTGTTGGTCTATCACATAAAATCCCAATTAAGTACATTTATATTTTTGTTTCTACCATGACAAAATGTGGACATTTTCAAGGGGTATGAATACTTAGTGGTATGAGAAAAATAACATGTTCATTTTACAAAAATGAAAGAAAAAAAAAGAAAGAAGACAAAAAAATCTTCATTTTGCAAAGAATTGTGGGGAAAAATTACAACTTCAAAAAACTCACCATACATCTTACTAAATACCTTGGAATGTCTTTTTTCCAAAAAAAGGGTCATTGGGGAAATGAGATTGGCCATAAGTACATCAGGTGATACATTTTCAATGATTGGCACCATAGCTTGTAGACTCTATAACCTTCACAAAGACCAAATAATAAAAAAATATTTGCTAGAAGTTTAGCAGTATAAACATATGAAGAAAAATTACTAGTTTGCAAAATGTTATAAAAGAATCAAAGAAAAAGTAAAGTTTTTCAGTCTTTTTTTATTTATAGTGGAAAAAAATTGTGCCCAGTGGGCAAGTGGTCAAACAAATAACATAGGGGGAATAGCATTGCCTTGGAAGACCTGTACCAAAACATGATCATGAAAAAAAACTGTATGACACAATAACCTTGTATGTTTTTACATTTGGATAAACATTAAAATGTACAAAAAATGTAATATTGAAGCCAAGAGATAGTCAAACAACCAGTCTTTTCAAAAAGACAAAAGGAAGCCAGCAATGGCAGTCTTTGGTTATGATTTGATGGCTCAATGTTTTCTTCATAACATTATTTTTAATTATTGTTGGAAATGGGGTATTTTCCACAGGAGCCAATCAGAATAAATTTTTGATAACATTGCTCCCTTTTAGTTAATGAAAACTGAGTAGTTCCTCAAATGTAACATGCCATCAGTCTTTTGGGTTGATTTAGTAAAGGAGAAGATCCTTTTTATAGAAAAGGGTGAAACTGTGTTCAGAATAAATACCCATTGCCGTTCAAGGAAGGATTTTCATTTGCACAGGATTGAATGACTGAAGACATTGTTTTGCCTGATTTACTAAGCTCAGTAGACATTCACGGTACTTTGCAAAGTTTGCACTTCTTTAGTAAATCAATCCCATTAAATTATATTAAAAATTGAATTAAACAATGTTCTACAGTGTCATGTAAATATATTTATATTACTTTATTTTTATTTTTTTATATATATACCTAAAGTAAAAAGCCAATATGTAAAATTCAGGTGGGCAATGTGATAATGAGAATGACACAAAGGTCATGCCCTATAAATTCCGTTACCTTAGCCATTTGTTACCACTGAGAACTATGGCACTTACTTAATTAAAATTTTCTGCAATATAAGATGTATTCTTGTAGCTTCTCTTTAGGATGTCATTTCTGAAGGTAGTTTAGGGGAAGAAGAATGCTTAACCTTCATGATTCAGTTTTAAATAGCAGCAGGATTTTCAAGAGCATAATGTCTGCTTGAGCTGGGAATTTGCACTGTCACAGCCACAATTTAATACACTCTATGGTGTCCTCTTATTAAAATGTGATATAGTACATCACCAGTGTATCACAGCTCAAACTGCACATTTTTACAAAACAGTTTAAAGTTAAACTAACAAGCTGTTGACATTGTAAGAAAAAAAAAACCTGTTATTTAAAGTATAAACTTGAAATGGTTTAGACCTATCCATTCTTGAGCATTGAATGAAAGCATGTGTGTTGCATTATGGCAGTGCACAAGAATGGACCAAAAGATAGACATGCAGCTTTTTCCCGATCCAGTACACCACAATGTATGGTTTTACATTTGCGTACATTGTGGTGCTCAGCAAAGCATGCGCTTACTTTAGTGCGTTGGTTGCCATTTAACAAATCCCAATGCCCAATCACAAAGATGTGTTGTGACCCTAAATGACCACTAAACCTTAAAGTGATTATAAAGTCTTGTTTTTTTTTTCTATTAAAAAAACAAACATGTTATACTTACCTGCTCTGTGTAGTGGTTTTGCACAGGGCAGTCCAGTTTTTACTCCTCTCGGGTCCCTGGCTGAAGCTCCTGGTCCCTCCCTCCTGTTAAGTGCCTCCACAGCAAGCAGATTGCTATGGGGGGCACCCAAGCTGAGCTGCAGCACTGGGTATCCATTTAGACACGGAGCTGCAGTTTGGCCCCATCTCTCTCCTGATTGGCTAACTGAGTTTTATTGACAGCAGTGGGAGACAATGGCGCGGCTGCTGTGTCTCAGCCAATCGGGAGGGAGAGATGGCAAAAGACATCGCTGGATGGAGATGGACTCAGGTAAGTATTAGGGGGTATGGGGGGGGAGCACACAGAAGGCTTTTTATCTTAGTGTATAGCAGTTTTTCTCAATTCCAGTCCTCACGCCCCCCCCAACAGGTCATGTTTTCAGGATTTCCCTTGGATGAAAAGGCTGTAGGAATTACTAAGGCAGTGAAACTGATGAAATCACCTGTGCAAAATAATGGAAATCCTGAAAACCTGACCTATTGGGGGGGCGTGAGAATTGGAATTGAGAAACACTGGTGTATAGAATGCATTGAGATAAAAAAAAACTTGAGTTTACAACCACTTTAATGCTCAATTAAACTTTTTTTTTGGTAAAATATATTTCAGGTGCCTGAAAACAAAAGATGTGCCAAGTCTTACAGCTAATTTTCTTTGGAAAGCCTGAGTAGAACAGTAGAACAGCCTGCCCCCTTCCAGCATGCTTGACAGATGGTCTCTGCCTCTGTGTGGAAACTGGGGTCTCTGTATAAAGGACCGACACACATACTGCAGAATCAGAGTTAGAGCTGTTCAATCATGAAGATGTGTGAGTTGTTCTAAATGCAGAGCTATAGGCTGAGCAATTAAGTCTCACTAGGGAGATGCTGTGAGCCGACAGTGGAGCCAAGCCAGAGATGAAGCATGCCTGGATAATGCAACCACTCAGTGCCAGTGGGAAGGAAGTGGGATGGAAGCTCGTAACCAGCGCAAAAAGCAGGCTCGTCTGTTGCAGTGATGACGGGTTTCATGCGCATGTGCTTTTTTTAAAGTCACCTGGTGACTGGCGTTTTCACACACACCTGTGAACTCAGTAGACATGTGCACAGGTGTGTCCTATTCGGACCCGTTCGTATTTTGTAAGATGCAAGTTTTCCTGTTCGGACCCGTTGGTATTTTCGTAACAGTTTTATTTTCGTTTATACTGAATGATTCGTAAGTCTGTTTAATTTATTTTCGTTGATTCAAAATTCCTAATTTTGTTAGATATACATTTTTGTTTAATGGATTCGTAATTTTGTACTTATCTCGTATTTTAGTTTCATTTTCAACATGCGGCTAATCCATATTAAAGCCTTGTACACACGGTCAGACTTTTTGCCAACAAACCTCAAAATGAGCTTTTCAAAACGTTTTCGAAAAAATCCGAGCGTGTGTACGCTCCATCAGACAGACTTTTTAGGTTTTCATTGGACAAAAGTTCGCTCTGCAAACAGACAAACTTTTCTGCAACAAAAGTCTGGCCAACTCCCTTTGGACAAAAATCCATGGAAAATTTGTTTAAAGTCCGATCGTGTGTACAAGGCTTTACACTGTCCAATGTGACTCAACAGAAAAGAGATAAGCTGATTGGCTAAGATATTAAGATATTAACGGATTTACAAAACACACAAATGAAAATACAAACATACGAATGAAAATACGAATATACGAAATTACGAACAGACAAAGGATTTAAAATACGGAATGCAAATTGTTCATTATAGATGTCATTTTTGTTCTTTTGCTGTTTCGTATTTTAGTAAGTTTGTCCAATCGTACGTTTGTATTTTTGCTTGTTCGTTTTTTTGCTTATTCCTAATTCCGTAATTTTCGTATTTTAGTACTTTCAGCTATTCGGATGTTCGAATTGATCCAAATGTACGAATTGATCCAAATGTACGAATACTAACAAATTTGTACAAAAATCCATTTGTTACGAATGGAAACGCACATGTGGAGCACTCAGACCTCCCTGGATCCTTCCCTCTCCCTCCTTCCTCGGACCAAGGTTCCATCTCAACAGCATGGATACCGACGCCCCTGCATGCCACACTAGCTGGTCTGCTGAAGGATGGTAACCCCTCAACGCCCACAGGACCCAGTGTGGTATTGTTGGCTGTTTCAATCTATTTTATTTACCATACATATCTCAATCTTTTATACTTATACACTTTTTTTTATCGAGGCATAAACATTTTGTCTTTCTTATGTTATGATTGACTCCTGTGGCTCTACTCAAGACATACCCTGATCCATTAAGTGCTATCCATCCTGTTGTTTTGTTTATGCTACATTGTTCCAAATGTTACTGGTCAGCTGCACTGGTCCCTGATGGTGAGCTCTGATTACTCCCAGATCCACATGCTTTAGGGCTTGAAGACCAGTCTGTGCTTTTTCAGGCTTTTATTGTTTCCTGCGTTCTCACTAGGGAGATTCACCATTCTTATTTTTCTTGGTGACCATTGTCACTAGGACTGAAAGTGAGGGAAAGTCTAAAATCTAAGAAAAGGCCTAGAGGGGAAACCTTCAATTTGGGATGCTTATGCGGTTGCCAATTGCCTAAGAAGAGAGATATTCCTTTACTGAGAATTTCTTACACTTTCTGTTGTGTCTTCTCAATCCCCCAAGCGGGACAGCATAAAAAAAAACTTTACATGGATTTTACTATATTTACTATATTAATTTATTTATCTACTTTATTCCAAACTTAAAGTGGTTATAAAGGATAAAGGTTTCGTTTTACCTTAATGCATTCTCGCATTAAGTTTAAAAAACCTTTTAGGTGCAGCTCCCCCTGCCTCCCCTATACACTTTCATGTGTCTGATCTCAATCCATCGTTGTGCCTGAGAGCATCAGGAGTCATCGTTGACTCCTACTGCTGTTAATCAAATCCTGTGATTTGCGGGAGCAGGGCCGAGCTGCACTGTGTGTGCCAATAGACAGGGGATCGAGTCCGCACAAGTGCCCCCCCCCACCAGCAAGTGGCTTGTTAGGGGGACATTCAGAAGGCAGGAGGAGCTAGGAGCACCAGCGGGAGGGACCCCAAAAGAGGAAGATCGGGGCTGCTCTCTGCAAAACTTTTGTACAGAGCAAGTAAGTATACCATATGTTATTTGAAATAAAAATTGATTCTTAACAATGACTTTTTATTTAGTAGTAAAGTCACATGAAATAGTTGCCATTACCTTTTACAACTGCAGGGCCTTTTATAATGATTGTCTTTTACGCTAAATGTATTTTTTTCTTATAACCTTAAACATAAAATGTTGAAGGACCAGTTCACACCACATGCAGTCCAGTGTGCATTTTCTTATGCATCAAAAACACATGGAAAGTAGGTTTCTTATGATGTCACAGTCCCATCATGCTCCGATACCCACGTGGAACCCAGAGCATGATGGGACTGTGACATTATAAGAGGCCTATATAAATCGGTGCGAGCCGCGCACCCGGGATTACAGCGGGAAGAAGCGTCACGTCAACATAGGAAGAAGGCAGAAGATGGCAAAGAAGAGCGGGCTGCGCCGCTGATAGTAATTGAGCTAAAAAGAAGATAGCGGCGGCCAGCCCTGAAGAAGGCACCAGAGAGCGAGCTGGAGAAGAACCCGGGAGCGCCGAGATGACAGCGGAGAGCGGAGATGGAAGAAGACCCCCCCCCCGGAGAGTGGAGAAGACCCCCGGAGAGCGGAGAAGACCCCCAGAGAACGGAGAAGACCCCCATGGCTGACTAATAAATTACTTTTAAAAACCATGTGTCGTGTGTTTATTTTTATTGATACTTTGCCTCCAGGTGAATGGCTAGGGGTATGAGGTACCCCATAATCATTCACCTAGGGTGGGGGGCTGGTATCTGGGGGCACCCTTATTAAAGGGGGCTCCCAGATTCCGATAAGCCCCCTGCCCGTAGACCCTGACAACCAACGGCCAGGGTTGTCGGGAGGAGGCCCTGTCCTTAATAACATGGGGACAGGGTGCTTTGGGGTGGGGGGGCCGCAGTGCGCCCCCCTGCCCCAGAGCACCCAACCCCCCATGTTGAGGGTATGCGGCCTGGTACGGCTCAGAAGGGGGGCGCTCGCTCGTCCCCACTCCTTTCCTGACCGGCCTGGGCAACGTGCTTTGGATACGGGTCTTTTTTTTTTGGATAGATCATATACCCAGGATGAATGCTGCCATTTTGGCCTTTACAGCATTAAGCCTCATACACACGATCGGATTTCCATCGGACATTTTTTTGTCCGAAGGGCGTTGGCCGTGAACTTGTTCTGCATACAGACAGCAAAAAAATTTCAGCCAACATTTCCGAAACGACGTGTTTTTTCTGCTCTTTAGCACCACCCTTTGGAAAAACTCTGCTAATGTTGTCTTGTGGTTAGCATTTGTTCGGAGCATGCATGTTTACTTTGGATTTTAGTCAGACGGATTTGTGTACACACAATCGAATAATCAGACAGAACACATTTGTTGTCGGACAATTTGAGAGCATGACCATTCAACATTTGTTATTGGAAATTCCTACAACAATTGTCCGATGGAGCATACAGACGGTCGGATTATTTGACAAAACACGTCCATCGGACAATTGTTGTTTGAATATCCGATCATGTGTAAGAGCCTATACTCATAGCATGTTGTCCATATGTACCTATTGCACTATTGCCTTTACCTTTGTACTAGAACATTTTTTCAATAAAATATATGAACAAGAAAGTCTTTGTAAATGAAAAATTGGCATTAAAATGTGTCTGTTGTCTTGTTAACATAGGTGCAACTTACCTAAATATTTTTTGTTGGGGGAAATGTTATATTTTATGTTGTCCAAGCTGAACAAAGTCATGTATGCAGTATTAACATATGTATTATGCATGTCTTTTTGGTAACAAACATGTAAAACATATTAACCACTTGACCACTGGGCACTTAAACCCCCTTAATAACCAGACCAATTTTCAGCTTTCGGTGCTCTCACATTTTGAATGACAATAACTCGGTCATACAACACTGTAGCCAAATGAAATTTTTGTCCTTTTTTTCCCACAAATAGAGCTTTCTTTTGGTGGTATTTGATCACCTCTGCGGTTTTTATTTTTTTCGCTATTAATGAAAAAAAACGGAAATTTGGTAAAAATATGAATTTTTCTTCATTTCTATCATAACATTTTGTAAAAAAGTAATTTTTCCTCATAAATTTGGCCTAAAATGTATACTGCTACATATTTTTGGTACCAATTTCTGAAAATTGATCAATTTGATCAAATCTGATGTACTGACAGCTTCTCCAATTTCTTGAGACCCTAACAAGCCAACAGGCGGCACTGCAGTGGTGCAGGTGGAACTGGTGGGCACAGATGGCACTGGTGGGCACAGATGGCACTGGTGGGCACATATGGCACTGGTGGGCAAATATGGCACTGGTGGGGTGCAGATGAGCACCGATTGGCACTAATGGGCACAAGTGGCACTGATGGGCACAGATGGCACTGATGGGCACAGGCGGCACTCATGGGCACATGCGGCACTCGTGGGCACAGGCGGCACTGATTGGCACTGATGGGCACAGGCGGCACTGATGGGCACAGGCGGCACTCATGGGCACAGTCGGCACTCGTAGGCACAGGTGGCACTGATTGGCACTGATGGGCACAGGTGGCACTGATGGGCACAGGTGGCACTGATGTGGCAGTGTTGTGGCACTGGTGGGGCACAGGTGGGGCACTGGTGGGGCACTGGTGGCACTGGGGGGGCACTGGTGGCACTGGGGGGGCACTGGTGGCACTGCTGGGCACTAATCTCTCTCCTCTTCTCTCACGCTGCAATGTTGTGAGGAGAGGAGAGAGGTGCCCCACAATATTTACATTTGTCATCGCGCCATCATTGGACGGCGCGATCACGTGGTAAGGAGCCGCTGCCATTGGCTCCTTACCGAGATCATTGACGCTACGGGTCCCGTGGACCCGCCGAGCGCCGTGACCGCGTGTGCGCGCCCGCTCGGACACGTGGATCTGACGCACGCCGGGTGGTTAAAGTGTACTTTTAAACTTTAAAATGCATTTATTTATTTTTTCAACTGTAGATTGTTACGCTTCATTGGCAAGTAACGCAGCAACTGTTTTATCTATTTGCAACAAAGACCAGAAATCTCTCTTCAGGAACACGTTAAAAAACATCCGCCACTTTAGGAAACAGTAGATGACATTTTGTTAGTTATAGTTCTCAGCTGTCACTGACAATCAGGAGCAAATCAGATTGTTTTCCAGATCGTGTGAAATCTACTCTCAGTTCTGAATTAGTGATCACATGCATCCTGGAGGCTTTATTAATAAAGACGAAAGCTGTCAGCCTGCAGATGAATACTGCCACCTTCAGACTGTGGTATTATTCTACAATGCCATCTATTTAATAGAGCAACTGTCCGATATAGCTGCAGTATTAAAATCAATAAAAAAAAGAAAAAAATTAAATACTTCTCAACATTTTCTGTATTTCTCAGCCTTTACAAAACAGGACAGGATATATATATATATTTTATATATATATAAAAAATTTACCAAATAAAAGATTTATATGTTATTAACCACTTCAGCCCTAGAAGGTATTTTAACTGACAATTGCTTGGTTGTGCAAAAATAAAATGTATGTCCTTTTTTTCCCCCATAAATAGAGTTTTTTTTTGGGTGGTATTTGATCACATCTACGAAGGACAATTTTGAATAATATATTGCCTGCTATAAAACACGCCCAGTATTTATTAATTTAGGCCAATATGTATTCTGCTACATATTTTTGATAGAAAAAATCCCAATAGGTGTATATTGATTGGTTTGCACAAAAATTATCGTCTACAAACTACATATTTTTATGGCATTTTTTCATTATTTTTTTGGGCGGCTATCAGCAATTTTTAGCAGGACTGCGACATTGCGGGGAACAAATCAGACACCTAGCTGACACTTTCAACCCTTTTTTTGGGAACAGGTGACATTATTACAGTGATCAATGCTACTGTACTAATGACACTTGCAGGAAAAGGGGTTAACACCAGGAGCGATCAAAGGGTTAAGTGGGCTCCTAGGGGGTGCTTGCTAACTGTGTGGTGGTTGCTCTGACTGGATGAAGACAGATATCATGTGTTCCTTGCTTAGCACAAGATCTCAATCTGCCTTGCTTACATAGGCAGATCCTCAATCTGTCTCTCTGGGGAACGATCTGGGTGGCCGGACTGGCTGATTGGCAACCCCTGTGTTCAATCAGCGCGCGATTGTGCCTCTGGTGGGGCGCTCTTGCACTCTCTGTCTATTGCACTAAATGACCTACAGGTACATAATTTCACGCAATAGAGTCAACCAGCCACAGTACATCTGCGATAGGTAGTCAGCAAGTGGTTAAAAAAAATATATTAGCTGATGCAGCTAAATTTGGCATAAGAAACATTGACCCCTGATTATGAAAGAGTCAATCAGAGCACCAATGTTTTCTTTCTTTTGGATAGCCACATTACTAACAAAAGGGAGTGGGTGGATTTTTGTACTACAGCTATATCTCGAGGAGTGCTGGAGAAGTTGGCTGTATTCTCCGTATGCACTTATTTTTTTATTTTTCAGTTTTAACTGCAGTTTACCTGTAAATACTGCACCAAAATTAATGACACTGTTAATTAAAGTAGTAACTCCAAAAATAGCATTAGAATCGAAGTTACATTTTATATTACATTTAAAGTTTCATAGAAACAAGTGGTAGACTGTAGTTTAGATTTTATACATGTAAATGAATGTATTTTTATGGCTGCCTGCATTCATCAGCAGTATTACTGTTCATATTTACGCTTCTACACAGGCTTGGCCTGGGATGGTTTTCGAGAGGTTTATCAAGCAGTGGATTGTTAAGTTATTATCACATCTGCGGAATAATGATACACTTGATTGATTGCCTCGTTTGTGAAATAGTTTATATACTGACACATCAGTGCAAGCTGCAGCTCATTGACCGCTAAGAGAATTTAAAATATGGTTTATGGAAAAAAATGGGCATAAGCTATTTCATATTTCATCCCTCATTGACTCTTGGAGGTCAAAAACACCAAGACCTATGGCGGGTTTAATGCAGGTAATGTTTACAGGCTTCTGCTACAAATGCAGAACGCTGCACTATGGGAACTCACAGAGTTGACTTTATACTATATAGACCCCAGGTCTGAATGCAGTAGCCCACAGATTGTAAATCTATGCCATAACAAGAGCAATTCACTACAGTAAATATAAACAAGGAAGTTCAAGCTTAGTAAAAACCTTTATTTAGTTCATTAGCATATTCAGTGAACCAAGGCTGCAATTACTGTATTTTTTTTAATTAATCTGTCATGAGAGAAACAAGGGCTATGTTTTTGCAGCCATTATTCTGAAAATTATGCTTTTAGGCTGATGCTTAGAGACTTGAATATTTGTTCTTCCTACATCCTACAAAATACCACACTGTGGTGATCTCCTCCAAAAAGTGGAACTTCCGCTTAAACCACTCCTCGCCCCCTTACATGCCACATTTGGCATTTAATTTTTTTTGGGAGGGAGTGGGGGCTTCAGGAGGAGTGGGACTTCCTGTCCCTCTTCCTCCTTCCACCCAGGGACCACCTAGGCGATACTTCATATCACCTACGGCAGCCCCTCCCTGTAGGCGATCGCCTGGGACACGTGACAGGATGCGCAGTGAGTGCCCGGCCGTGAAGCTAAAAGCTGTCACGGCCGGGTGCCCACAGTTAGAATGGAGGCGCCGATGGAGGGGGGGGGAGAGGAGTGGAGCTCCGGGCGTCGCTGGACAGTGGAGCAGGTAAGTGTATGTTTATTAAAAGCCAGCAGCTATGCTTTTGTAGCTGCTGACTTTTAAAAAACATAAAGAAAGGCTGTAACTCCGCTTTAATGGGCTCATTTGACACATGATGCCTCCTGTCAGACTCTGCTGCAGCATGTGTACAGCTCTGTCTTGCCACAATAGTAGGCTGGGTGGGTGGGGTAGCAGTAAAATTATTATTATTATTATAATACACAATTTATATAGCGCCAACAGTTTATGCAGCACTTTACAATGTATAGGGGGAACAACACAATTACAGTACAGTTCAATACAGAAGGTACAGGAGGGCCCTCCTCGTAGAACTTACATTCGAAAAGGGAGGGGGGTGGTACAAAAGGTAATAACTGCAGAGAATGATTTGATGGGGGTGGCTCTGGGACAGTTGTTAGGTAAGTGTGGGATAGGCTTCTCTGAATAAATGAGTTTTCAGGGATCACTTAAGCCCCATACACACTATGAGTTTTCCTGATGGTTTTCGCTTCAGGTTTACCAATACCATCTAATATGAGGTCAAACCTCAAGAGTTTCAATTTGTATGCAATCAGGCAGGCCCTTGTACTACATGGTTTTGGTAAACCTGAAGAGAAAACCGTCAGGAAAACTGATAGTGTGTATGGGGCTTTAAAGGTGGACAGGGTAGGGGCTGATCAGACATACCGGGGCAGGGAATTCCAGAGGATGGGAGAGGCTCTGGAGAAGTCCTGAAGGCGAGCATGGGAGGAGGTAACAAGGGAGCTAGAGAGCAGGAGGTCCTGGGAGGAGCGGAGGGGATGAGTTTGGCGATATCTGCAGATAACATTGGTGATGTAAATGGGGGCGATGCTGTGAATGGCCTTGTATGTTGTGAATTTTACACAGTGGGGTAGGGGAAGCCAGTGAAGGGATTGGCAGAGAGAAGCAGCAGTCATGGATCAGTTAGTGAGGTGTATTAGTCTAGCAGAAGAATTCATAATAGACTGAAGGGGGGATAGCCTGTGTAAGGGTAGGCCATTAAGGAGAGAAGTACAGTAGTCAAGGAGGGAAATAAGCAAGGAGTGAAGAAGTTGCTTTGTGGTGTCATTAGTACGTAGGGGTCCAATTCTGGAGATGTTGTAGAGGTTAAGGCAGCAGGATTTAACCAGTGATTGGATGTGGGGGCTGAAGGAGAGGTCAGAGTCAAGGATTACACCCAGCACCTTGGCATGTGTGGAGGGATCAGTGGTTGTGTTGTTGATAATAGTGATGAAGTCATGGGGGGGGTGTGAAGGAGAAAATATAACAAGCTCAGTTTTAGAAAGATTGAGTTTGAGAAAGTGGTGTGACATCCATACCGATATGTCCTTCAGTAAGTTTCAGATCCGTGAAGAGATCGAGGGGGTGAGTTGAGAAGTGGAGAGATAGATATGGGTGTCGTCAGCATAGAGGTGGTATTGGAAGCCATGGGAGGTTATCAAGTGGCCCAGGTAAGAGGTATAGAGTGAGAATAGGAGGGGCTCAAGGACGGAGCCTTGGGGTACCCAACAGAAAGAGGAAGAGGAGCGGAGGAGCTGGAGTTGTAAGTGACACTGAAAGTGCGCTGAGATAAGTAGGAGGAGAACAAGGATAAAGCAGTATCACAGAGGCCAAGGGAGTGTAATTTACTGAGGAGGAGCAGGTGGTCAACTGTGTCAAAGGCAGCAGAGAGGTCTAAGAGTATGAGTATGGAGTAATGGACATTGGTTTTAGCAGTTACAGTAGTAGGTCATTGATGAGTTTTAGTAGGGCAGTTTCAGTAGAATGTTGTGGGTGGGAGCCAGACTGTAGGGGGTCGAGAAGATGGCAACTTAAAGCGGAGCTCCACCCAGCAAAACAACATTTTGCCATGTTGTTTAAAAAAAATAAAAAATAAAAACCTGAAAAAAAAAAATACTCACCCGAAATAGCTGTTGCTATGCGGAAGTCCGTAATCTGCCTCTTCCACACCGCGGTTTAATGTCTTCTTGTCCTTCTCCTTGTGAATGGGGCGCGCTGCTTTCTGGGAACTGTGTGTGTTCTCAGAGAGCAGCGCGCCCATTCACAAGCCAGCGTGAGACTCACGCAGGCGCAGTAGGAAACGGGCAGTGAAGCCGTACGGCTTCACAGCCTGTTTCCCATAGTGTGAATGGCGGCGCGGCAGTCGGAGCGATCGTGGGACCGGCATCGGGGGGGGCCGTCAGCGCGGGCGCCTAGGACAGGTAAGTGTCCTTATTTAAAGTCAGCAGCTACACTGTTAATAGCTGCTGACTTTAAAAAAAAAATGTTTTGCGGCTGGAGCTCCGCTTTAACAACCTGTTTTTATTATTTCTTACAGGTACTTTAATAACCCCATCAATTTACACAGAGATTTACATATTTTTTATACATTAACACCAGTCCCTGCCCTCAAGAACCTTATAATCTAAGATCATACCTTAGGGCCCTTTCACACTAGCGGACGAACGGTCCGCTCATTACAAGTCCGTTTACGGACTTGTAATGGGTCCCTATGGGAGCGGATCCGTTAGCGGATGATGCATCCGCTAACGTCCGCTCGATCCGCATCCGTTTTTGCGGACGGAAGAATGTCCTATTTTTCTTCCATCCGGCCAAATGGATCGGATGCAAACGGACAGACGGTCCGTTTCCATCCGACTCCCCATAGGGGAGAGCGGAGGAGAGACGGGGCGGTCCCTGCACAGTGTGCGGTGACCGCCCCGTCCACCCGACAGCTCAGCGGAGACCCCCCGCTGAGCTGACGGACACACGGAGCGGACCGAAAAACGGACCGCTCCGTGTGTGAGGCCCCGTACACACGGCCGAGGTTCTCGCTGAAAATCAGCGAGAACCTCGCTGGAATGCACATTCCAGCGAGGACCTCGGCCGTGTGTACGGTCTCAGCGAGCTTCCCGTCGGGAAGCTCGTCGAGCCGAAAAAGAGAGCACGCTCTCTATTTCCTCGACGGCCCGCCTGGAAGAATGGCTGGTTGCCATTCCCGACGGGCGGGTCGCCGAATTCGACGGCCGGGAGAGAACCTCGACGGGCGGAACGATGTGTTCTGCCCGTCGAGGTTCTGGGTCGTGTGTACGCCGCCTAAGGACCCTTACATGCAAATTTTCCTGGGCCAATTTGGGCAAGAGCCAATTAACCAAACAGCATGTCTTTGGAGTGTGGCAGGAAAACGGAGTACCCAGAGGAAACCCACGCAGGCACAGGGAGAGCATGCAAACTCCAGGCAGGTAATGACTTGGTTGAAATTTGAACCACTTAGCCACTTTGCTGCCCTCTGACTGCCCACGTAAAAATGTGGCACTGGTCATTATAACTGTTTGAAACTGACTTTACATGTGAAAGAAAAATACGAACTATAAACTCTGGTCAATCAGTTTTAGAAAAAAAAAAAAAGGGTTATGTTTTTGATGTAAAGCGCTTGCCTTTACCCCCATTACTGCTGATTTATTTTGGCATTCAGAAAATGTCAAACTGTTAAGGCAGTCTAATAACAACAGCTTTGTTGGTTTTGTGATCTGTCAGCAGCAGGGCCAGATTTTCCACTAGGCACAGTTCCTCCAGGTGACATCCTAGAGGGGTGCCCGTCAGTATGAGTTTCCTTTTTATTTTAACCCTTTCACTGCCAGGTTTTTACATCCTCCAGATTCTACTGTACTGTCCAAAAGGAATACCTTGAAAAACATGTCTGGGGTGTACACTTTGTGCATGTAAAATAGCATTTGTAGCTGTAGATTTATGGTATAGCCCAGTAGTTGTCTGAACGTCTGTAGATCATAATATCTAGGAAAGAAACGTGTTGTGGATCGGAGGATAACATGAAATTTAAATTGTATGTGTTAATATTAAGTAATTACACAAACTCCTTCAGACTACCGGGTAGAACTGATCAAAGGATGATTACCACCACATGTGGTGGAGGTAATGTGACATCTCATCAGCTGCAAAAAGCCAGCGCTTACCCCCCTCCCCTGGGTACAAGTTGGCATGTGATGGGGCACACTTGGTTCTAATTACTACACCTTGCACCTGGAGGAAGTGGGAGCCATTAAAAACAAAAACATTGTGAGTGGTGGTACAGGATATTAGGGGCGGTTTCATATCTTTATACCAACAGTTCAGAATTAACCACTTTAGCCCCTGACCATATTGCTGTCCAAAGACCAGAGCACTTTTTGTGATTCGGCACTGCGTCGCTTTAACTGACAATTGCGCGGTTGTGCGATGTGGCTCCCAAACAAAATTGGCGTCCTTTTTTTCCCACAAACAGAGCTTTCTTTTGGTGGTATTTGATCATCTCTGCGGTTTTTATTTTTTGCGCTATAAACAAAAATAGAGCAACAATTTTGAAAAAAATGCTATATTTTTTACATTTTGCTATAATAAATATCCCCAAAAAAGATATAAAAAAACATTTGTTTTCCTCAGTTTAGGCCGATACGTATTCTTCTACATATTTTTCGTAAAAAAAAAAAGCGCAATTAGCGTTTATTGATTGGTTTGCGCAAAATTTATAGCGTTTAAAAAAAAGGGGGTAGTTTTATGGCCTTTTTTATTAATATTTTTTTTAACTAGTAATGGTGGCGATCAGCGGTTTTTTTCAGTACTGCGATATTATGGCGGACACATCGGACACTTTTGACACATTTTTGGGACCATTGGCATTTTTATAGCGATCAATGCTATAAAAATGCATTGTATTACTATAAAAATGCCACTGGCAGTGAAGGGGTTAACACTAGGGGGCAGGGAAGGGGTTAAGTGTGTTCCTGTTTGTGTTCTAACTGTATGGGGGGGTGGACTCACTAGGGGAAATCACTGATCTTCTGTTCATGCATTGTTTCCCCCGCTGACAGCAACAAGAGCTTTGTGTTTACACACAAAGCTCCCGTTCCCCACTCTGTAACGAGCGATCGCGTGTGCCCGGCGGCGATTGTACCCACCGGGCACGCGCGCGGGACTCGGGGGCGAGCGGGGGGCGCGCGCGCCAGCCACCGGCGGCGCGCACGCGCCCCCCTAGTGGCCGCTAAGGAGAGGACGTAGAGCTACGTGCTCTCGCGGATCAGTGCCACCGTCCCGCAGTAATATGACGGCAGGCGGTCGGCAAGTAGTTAATATACACAGGCGGTCCCGAGGTTACAAACCAGATAGGGACTGTAGGCTTGATCTTAAGTTGAATCTGTTTGTAAGTTGGAACAGGTAATTTTTTTAAGTGTAGCTCCAGCCAAAAAATCATTTTTTTTAAGCTTTTTGGAAAATATCTGGAAGGGTTATCACCCCTGTAACATTTGTTTTGCTGTCTGTGCCCCTGTTCAGATGATTTCACCTTACTTTCTGTCCCAATGACAATTGGATTTTGAAAATTTGGGGTTATTAGGGAAACAAGGTTTGGTAATAAAGCATCAGTGAAGACACCTTTTTCTCATATTAACTCTTAGGCCGTGTACACACGATCAAATTTATCTGCTGAAACCGGTCCGACGGACCGTTTCAGCAGACAAATTCGACCGTGTGTACAGGCGAGCAGACAGGTTTTTCCAGCAGACAAATTTTAAAGCATGCTTTAAAATCTGTCTGCTGGAAACCCGTCTGTCCGACATGTCTGCTGGTTAGTAACCATGGATTTGACGCATGCGTGGAAGTATTTTACTTCCTGGAGTGGTGACGTGGCGGCGTCAACGTCACCGCCACGTCACCACGCTGTCTGCCGGTGGGGATTTTGGTTTGATCGTGTGTACACGGATCAAACCAAAATAGCCCAGCAGACATATCCGATGAAAACGGTCTGACAGACCGTTTTCATCGGATAAATCTCATGGTGTGTATGCGGCCTTAGGCCGCGTACACACGATCGGTTAAACCGATGAGAATGATCTGATGGACCATTTTAATTGGTCAAAACCGATCATGTGTGGGCGCCATCGGTTATTTAACCATCGGTTAAAAAAAAGCCAACTTGTTTTAAATGTAACCGATGAATACCTAACCGATAGCAAAACAACGATTGTTTGTAGGCACGACCATCGGTTAAAAATCCACGCATGCTCAGAATCAAGTCGACACATGCTTGGAAGCATTGAACTTCATTTTTTTTCAGCATGTCATTGTTGTTTTTTTACGTCACTGCGTTCTGACACGATCGGTTATTTAACCGATGGTGTGTGAGCGCAACAGACCATCAGTCGGCTTCATCGGTTAACCGATGACAACGGTCCATCAGACCGTTCTCATCGGATGGACTAATCGTGTGTACGCGGCTTAACAGGAGTGAATTTCCCTTCCTAGGGGTAGATTTCCTCTCACTTCCTGGTGTCTTCCACAGTTTGTAAGTAGGAGTCATTTGTAAGGGGCCGCCTGTAAATATTTTTTGAACGCATTCTTACTTTACAGGTTTTTTCCCACCTGAAACTTTAGACTATATATAATTATAACTATATTTTTTTTTTTTACAAAAACAAAGCATCACTCACATTTATATTTCAGTTTGAATTTTAAGAAAAATTCTGTAAACAAAGAACCAAGGACCCTGTAGTGACAGGCACTAGATGTCAATAAGGCTCAGAAGCAATGTCTCTAGACCCTCTTGTCAGATCTCCCAGCCGGAGTCCTTTAAGTCCGCACTTTACACACTACAGATACAGGGCATATCATTACAGGGAGGGGTGGGCGGTGACATGTTTCAGGGGCTCTGCCCCTTTTCTCAAGCCAGATTGAGGGAAATAGTCTTCTAGAGAGATGTTACCAGACATGTATGATTTCTCCACTACTGCTGTTCTGGTGATTTCCCCTCAGAAAAATAGAGAACGAGTCCCCATCTCTAGATTTTCCCTAACTTGACAGTGACAATGGCCATCAGACAAACAGAGAACAAGTTCCCCTTATGAGGACACAAACAGCAATAAAAAAAAATGACAGAGGTTCTAACACATAAAAACCCCCAAAAAGAAACAAAAATGATTTTGGTTCAAGTTGTTCTTTAATGCCTAGATTGTTTTGCCCTTATGTTCAGGTTATCCCTTGAACTAATGCTGTTTTTAAGCTGACAAATACAAAAACAATAGCCAGCAACAAGCACTACCGAGTTGGTCAAACAGGGATATCTGCCTCTGAATGCACTTTTCCATGAAAAATACTGAACGAATGCTCTGTACACACAATCTGAATTTCCATTGGTATAAACTCTGACGGCTTTTTCTAACGGAATTCCGTTGAAGCTGTCTTGCATACACACTGTCACACCAAATTTCGACCAAGAAAAATGAAGTTCAATGCTTCCGAGCATGTGTCGACTTAATTCTGAGCATGCATGTTTTTTTCTCCGTCTTAGTTTTCGAAAAAAAAATCATTGGAAAAAAGAGAACATGTTCTTTTTCTAAGTCCATCGGAATTTCCAATGGAAAAACTCAGATGGGGAACACACGGTCGGAATATCCGATGAAAAAATCCCATCAGACTTTTTCCATCGGAAATTCTGATCGTGTGTACAAGGCATTAGTCGTTGATAATTGAAAATTTGAGAAAAACATTACATTCAAATCTCTGAATCTCCCATGGCAGCAAAAATTGCACCTTGAGCCTTTTAAAGATACATAATTTCCTCCATTGCACAACAAAAGGTGACCCAACTCTGGAATGCCTCATAAGATTCATCTGCTAAAAAAAATGAAATAAAAAAAATAAAAAAATTAACCAGTTTGGAAAATCACTGAACATTTTTTTTATTCCTCTTGGAGACATTGTAGATGAGAAAATGGCAATAATACAGCGCTAATCAAATGACCATAAATAAAATTTGAGAAATATAACAACAGCGACAGCTG
Organism: Rana kukunoris; assembly: GCA_029574335.1. Taxonomy (NCBI): domain Eukaryota; kingdom Metazoa; phylum Chordata; class Amphibia; order Anura; family Ranidae; genus Rana; species Rana kukunoris. The sequence goes on along the minus strand of CM056053.1, from coordinate 67,752,462 downwards.
AAACGTAAGATACCACGTGCTAAACTATAATTATATGAACAAAGCTGCGCTAGTATAGTGAATTGAAAAACACTATTAAATAAAGGAATACACAATACCATGTGATCCAATGACATATATCTGTGAAAAATATACTAAGTGCTCAATCAAGATGGAAGTCTTTAAAGGAATTGGTGAGATAACCAAGAAAGAAATCCAAAATAGTGTGTAAATGACACACTTGAGGAAGACGACAAAGGAAGGATCCGAATCAATCACCACAAACAAAAACAACGTGCTCCACCACTACATAAATGACCTGCTTACCAGAAGCAGGCTATACACCAGCCTGTAGGACGTTGAGGCAGAATTCAGCCGCACTCCACCAACCGGGATAGGTATGTGGACTAGGAGTACTCCAGACACTCGAGGGGAATGACATCCAAATGTATCCCAAAAATATAAAACACTCAATAGTGTAATACAGTAACGCACAGTTTTATTTAATTAAAATTGCACTTACAGTATTAAAAGGTTAAGACCGCATCCAGGTTAAAAAGAGGCGTTTATAGAAATAAAATCCGTTTCCAATTGCCCGTCCACTTGCGATGGCGTCAGCGCGTCAAACCTCCCAACGCACATTTAGTCTCAGATAGACATCGTCACTGGGGAACTTATTAGACTTTGTAGATGAGTTCCCTGTGCTTGAGTTCCAAGGTCTGCACACCTGTTGTGGCCATAATGAGGGGTACCACTCTAAAGCCTTGTACACACGATAGGACTTCCTGCAGACAAAGCCTCTGACTTTTGTATAAAGGGCGCTGGCCGTGAATTTGCATTGCACACAAACAGCAAATAATTTTCAGCCAACAAACACGAAACTACGTATACACGATCGGATAATCTGATGCAAATTGTGTGATGACAGGCTGTTGTTGGATAATATGATTGGACAATTGTTGTCAATTTTCCGCCAACAAATGTGGGATAGTATGCCAACAAATGTGTGTTGTCAGATTATCCGATTGTGTGTACCCAAGTCTGTCACACAAAAGTCAAAAGTACAAACACGCATGCTTGGAAGCAATGCTCACCATAACACATCATTAGCAGAAGTTGCCCAAAAGGTGGCGCTGAAAAGACATGTAGGTGTTCATGTTTGTTGGCCGACAATTCTTTGCCGTTTGCATCCAATACAAGTTCACGGCCAGCGCCCTTCGGACGAAAGTCTTATGCCGCGTACACACGATTATTTTTCGGCTTGTAAAAAACAATGTGTTTTTTTAAATGTCATTTAAAATGATCGTGTGTGGGCTTCACATCATGTTTCGGGTTCTGAAAAACGACTATTTTTTTTTCCGAACATGCTCTATTTTTTAACAACGTTTTAAACTATGTCGTTTTTTGGGTTGTAAAAAATTATTGTGTGTGGGCTTTAACAACGCGAAAAACCTGCGCATGCTCAGAAGCAAGTTATGAGACGGGAGCGCTCGTTCTGGTAAAACTACCGTTTGTAATGGAGTAAGCACATTCATCACGCTGTAACAGACAGAAAAGCGCGAATCGTCTTTTACTAACACGGAATCAGCTAAAGCAGGCCCAAGGGTGGCGCCATCCGAATAGAACTTCCCCTTTATAGTGTTGTCGTACGTGTTGTACATCACCGCGCTTTGCTAGAGCATTTTTTTTTAACAATCGTGTGTGGGCAAAGCCGTTTTAATGATGAAGTTGGGAAAAACATAGTTTTTTCTAGAGGTTGAAAAACATCGTTTTTTACAAGCCAAAAAATGATCGTGTGTACGCGGCATAAGGCTTAGTCCACAAACAGTCTGATTGTGTGTATGAGGCTTAAGAGGGAAAGTGGTAATTTTTATTTTCATATTATTGAGATTTTCAAACACTCCAAAGTAAGCCGAAAACACTTAAAAATCCCAGATGGGCAGAAATAGAATTTAAAATAATGTAATGGAAACTGGAAGCAAGAAAACAATGGGGTTCATTTATTGAAATTGGAGAGTGCAAAATCTAGTACAGCTGTAAATGTTAGCCAATCTTCTAATTAAAGTGGTAGTAAACCAGGAGCTTTAAAAATGAATAAAATATCCCCTGCAATGCAAATGCATAATGTGCTGTTATGCATGGCATACTAGCACATTATAAAATACTTACATCAGAATGAAGCCCTCCAGTGATGTGCTGTCTCTGCTGACAGGGCTTCCATTTTCTCCAGGTTCTCTGGCTCCAGTCCCAGCCCTATGAATTGCTGAGCTGCGATGACGTAACTTCAGCACATGCGCATTGGTTTCACGGTTTATGACACAGAGCTCTACAGGGACAGCGCGGATATGCCGTCTTTTCAAAATGTATGCACTGGTGACGTCACAAGTTTAGGAGATATTCACAGAACCTACAGGTAAGCCTTATTATAGGTTTACCCGTAGGTTAGGGTGACCAAACATCCCCAGTTTCAGGGGACAGTCCCCTGATTGAGGACACTGTCCCCAAACCAAGTCTGTCCCTGGTTTTGTCCCCAGATTGGATTTAATAGGGGGCAGGGGCAATTTCAAAGAAAGTCACTGCAGAATTAAAATAACAAAAATTAGAATTACACACCCCCGCTCCACCCTGCCTACTAGCATAGGGGGGTTGTATTTTTCCCATTATCTGTGCCCCTTTCTGACGATCATGTGCTGGTCGGTGCGGAGGGAATATTTCTTGAGTTTCGGGCGCATGCCCATTCAGCTTCGGTCGCATGTTATTCTGCCTTGGCTCAAATCCTGGCCAGCCACCTGCCTATCTCCTTGCCTTCCTTGGCGGAGCGATCTTCCTCCGCTCCCCATCCAGTAGTAGCCGGGGCCCGAAGAGTAAGACTTCAGAGGCTGTGAGGCGGGCGGTGACGGGCAGAGAGTCGCTAATTGTTGCTATTACTAGTAAAGAAAAAATATATCCCTGGATTTAATTTTAAAAATCTGGTCACCATCTCCTGAAGCCGCTCTCTTTCACAAATTACCTGATGACACGCCCAAGAAATCTGTAAAATTGATTACCTACATATTGTTGGCGGTGAGAATCACAATTGCTAGGCACTGGAAGCAGTTGGCAATTCCTCTTGACCAAGTTAAAAGTAAACTCAACTGGATTATGATTAATGATAAACTCTCCCATATGCTTTGTAATAATACAAAGAAATTTAACATAATATGGGATCCATGGATTGATTATATTTCAACCCCCTAGGGGGACTCCAGGACGACCCTCTACCCCCCCCCTTTTTTTTTCTCTCTTTCTTCTTTTCTCATTCTTATCTTCTCCCTTTTTATTACTACCTTTTTTTTATATATTTTTTTTCTTTATTTTTTTATTTTTTTTTCTCTCTTCTCGAGATTTTTTTTTATTTTTTTCTTATGCAATACAAAAAAAAAGATGTTTATATCCGGGGGCCTGTTGTATACCCTATGTTTGTGGTTGTGATAACTGGAAAATGTGTGTTATGGCCATATTTTGTATATCTTTGTATTCCTATGTTGATGGTCCAAAATTCCTTTTTTACTTTGTGTCTGTCTTCTTCGGAACTTGTTTTTTCTTTAATAAAAAATAGATTGAAATATAAAAATCTGGTCACCTTACCGTAGGTACAAGTTCAAAAGCAGAGTCTACAACCGATGTAAGCGTTCACACAAAAAATACCTGGAAGCTGACTAGTTTCTGTGCAGCTCCAGCTTTTTCACTCTCCATTTTTAGTAAATCATCCCCAATGAGTTGCATCAGGTTCTACCTGCAACTAAAATATATATTATAATTTTTTTGTGGAATGTTCATTTATTAAAAAAAAATATATAAAAAATAATGGTACATAGACTAAACATAACATTAAAATGTCAAAAATAGTACAAGAACCATAAACAGCGCTGGTGATAGTAGTCCAGTGTAGATCCTAAAAGGAAGGGTATCACCTCTACACTACAGTGCAATAAAAATGACAGAGTGAAAAATAGGGGTAAGTCCGTTGATAGTTGATTAAAAGATAGGATAGCAAGCACCTTCCACCTATATTCTTGATCACCACGTGGGACTAAAAATCCCCCTCTGGGGTACGCACTCACCGAAAACCCCTAGGGGTAAAGCAGTATATGGATATCCACAGAGTAATAACGCTCTTCACAATAGAAGGGATCCGGTCACATGTCTACGGGTCTCAAGGAAAGGGCACATAGCGTAATTCCGTATTTAATGAAGCACACAAGAGAACCCACATATACAACCCTTCAAATAATGCACGTACATAAATAGATAGAATAAGTGCCTATAATCACCCTCTCCAACATGAACCGGCTTCCGGCACTTCCTGGTTTCAGACGCGGCTCAGGTGGAGCGCACGTGTCACTTCCTGGCGTCGTTGAGGACACTCCCTGACGCGTTTCGTCATAGGACTTCGACAGAGGGAGTGGAAACGCGTCAGGGAGTGTCCTCAACGACGCCAGGAAGTGACACGTGCGCTCCACCTGAGCCGCGTCTGAAACCAGGAAGTGCCGGAAGCCGGTTCATCCATCGGGACAGCACGGCTCGTCTCTCTTGTTGGAGAGGGTGATTATAGGCACTTATTCTATCTATTTATGTACGTGCATTATTTGAAGGGTTGTATATGTGGGTTCTCTTGTGTGCTTCATTAAATACGGAATTACGCTATGTGCCCTTTCCTGTGTTTTTTTGTACTATCTTGAGACCCGTAGACATGTGACCGGATCCCTTCTATTGTGAAGAGCGTAATTACTCTGTGGATATCCATATACTGCTTTACCCCTAGGGGTTTTCGGTGAGTGCGTACCCCAGAGGGGGATTTTTAGTCCCACGTGGTGATCAAGAATATAGGTGGAAGGTGCTTGCTATCCTATCTTTTAATCAACTATCAACGGACTTACCCCTATTTTTCACTCTGTCATTTTTATTGCACTGTAGTGTAGAGGTGATACCCTTCCTTTTAGGATCTACACTGGACTACTATCACCAGCGCTGTTTATGGTTCTTGTACTATTTTTGACATTTTAATGTTATGTTTAGTCTATGTACCATTATTTTTTATATCTGTTTGTATTTTAAATAGCTGCTTTTTTCTTTATTGGTTTCGTTTTTTAGCCAACCAATTTAGTATTTAACGTTTTTTGGTTATATTTGTTATATTTTCTATATATTTAGTTCCTTGCTAGTGTTTTCTGATAGGCGCTGGGAGGTGTTCTATAGGCCGTGATACACCTTTTTCTATTAATGTTCATTTATTGCTGATGAAAGCAATGGGGTTTGAACTGAGCTGCAATGTAGCTTGTAAGTACTATATACATATTTCCATAAAACTTCATCCTGCATCATTTTGGCCATCAAACTTTTTATTTTGCGCTCAACTGTGATTGGTTTTTGGTTTTCTAACATTGCCCATGTAATTGCAGCCTAAAGGTATAGACACTTTTATTACTTACTATGAAAGTACTATTTTATTTACCATCTTCAGCTGTAGAGCAAACCAGACCATTTTCTCATATTAATCACAAATGGCCTTACAAGCAGAAGCAAACAAGACTAGTATTTAATAAGAATTACTGAACAACATTATCCAATAAAAGGCTGTTCCCCTGACAATGGAGTGGCATGGTTATCCCTGCTCAGAAAATATATTTAATGTAAGCTTTTACAGCTGAGTTTGCTGTGGCTTGTTACGTGAGCGTTTTCTTCCCTGGTAGTGCTGTAGGGATTTTAGGATGATTTGACAATTATAAATGAGATAAAACCGAAAGGCCCTTTAGCAGGATTGTTAGCATATCATTACAGCTCTAAACAAGCCTGCCAAAGGGGAAAAAGAGTATTATAGTCTGCACAAAAAATACACAGGAACAAATTGCATTTCAGCTATATGTATGAATTATTTCCTGTGCATAGTACAGCATGGCATTGATACGGCAATAATTGTAGTAAATAGACACGTCACCAGATTTCTCTATACGTTTATTTAAGACCCAGACCAATATGCAGGTTAAGGACCTTGCCCCTTTTTGCGATTCGGCACTGCGTCGCTTTAACTGACAATTGCGCGGTCGTGCGACGTGGCTCCCAAACAAAATTGACGTCCTTTTTTTCACACAAATGGAGCTTTCTTTTGGTGGCATTTGATCTGCGTTTTTTATTTTTTGCGCTATAAACAAAAATAGAGCGACAATTTTGAAAAAATTCTATATTTTTTACTTTTTGCTATAATAAATATCCCCAAAAAAGATATAACAAAAACATATTTTTTCCTCAGTTTAGGCCGATACGTATTCTTCTACCTATTTTTGGTAAAAAAAAAATCGCAATAAGCGTTTAATGATTGGTTTGCGCAAAATGTATAGTGTTTACAAATTAGGGGATCGTTTTATGGCATTTTTATTAATAATTTTTTTTTTACTACTAATGGCGGCGATCAGCGATTTTTTTAGTGACTGCGACATTATGGCAGACACATCGGACAATTTTGACACATTTTTGGGACAATTGTCATTTTCACAGCAAAAAGTGCTATAAAAATGCATTGATTACTGTGAAAATGACAATTGCAGTTTGGGAGTTTACCACTAGGGGGCGCTGAATGGGTTAAGTGTGACCTCATATGTGTTTCTAACTGTAGGGGGCGGGGCTGGACATGTGACGTCATTGATCATCTTTCCCTATTTTAGGGAACAGACGATCAATGCCACTGCCACTGTGAAGAACGGGGAAGGTGTATTTACACACACCTCTCCCCGTTCTTCAGCTCCTGTGACCGATCGCGGGACACCAGCGGCGATCGGGTTTGCGGGTTCCGCGGGCGCGGTCACGGAGCTTCGGAGCTTTGGACCGCGCGACCCAATGCTGGCCTCTTTAAGGCAACGTACATCTACATGCCTGTGCCCAGCCGTGCCATTCTGCCGTCGTATATGTGCAGGAGGCGGTCCTTAAGTGGTTAACATGTCTATGTCTGACAAAATCAAATATGTACTTTAAGTCTATCTAAAGCCACATTGATTGTTTTTTTTTGCTTGTATTTTGATAGAGTAGACAAGGGTTAAAACCACTGACAGTTTATTCTATGTCTCATTGAGGGAATTTTCCTTCAATTTCTGTTATGCAGACTTAACAGGAAGCAAGGGTATATCTTTTTAATATGAAGAAAATCCCCTCTTAAGACCCCCATACATACGATCTGACTTTTTGACAACAACGGTCCGTCGGACGTGTTTTATCGGACAAGCCGACGTCTGTATGCTCCATCGGACAATTGTTTTCGGTTTTTCAGCAGACAGATGTTCGCTGTGAATGCTTTCAAACTTTCCGACAACAAATGTCCGATGGAGGATCATCCGATCTTGTGTACACAAGTCCACTGGACTAAAATCCAAAGTTCAAACACGCATTCTCAGAACCAATGTTAAACATCAGACAACCATAGCAGTTGCCCAAAGGCACAGGTGAAGTGCTGAGCTGGCACTGTGCTTCACAGTATACACTAGTCGCCGTAGCTGGACCCGCGCTCCCCCCCCCCCCCCCCCCCCCAGGCCGCTCACATTATATTTAAAACAGCCGCGGTCCATGGGGCTGTCTGTCTGTAAAATCTTTTTTTTTTGCTAAAACTGGGCAGCGACGGCCGCCGGTTGGCTGGCTGGCTGCTGCCGCGCTGCATTGTGGGAGTTGTAGGCAGGTTATGTGGCACGTCAGGGGAGGGTCAGGGTACGAGCGCCCTACGTCTCTGTGACTCGTGGGTTGGATGCAGAGAAGACTGGACTGACTGACTGAACTGAAAGTAAGTGCCGTGTGATGTTATTGATGATGATGACCTGCCTCTTTAGTACTGTATCCCCTTCAGCTCTCCATAGAAGCCATCCAGCGGACTCAGCCAGTGCCCCCCCCACCAGCAGACTCACCCAGCACCCCCCCCTGCCAGCAGACTCAGCCAGCACCCCCCCTGCGAGCAGACTCAGCCAGCACCCAGCACGCCCCCCGCCAGCAGACTCACCCAGCACCTCCCCGCCAGCAGACTCAGCCAGCACCCAGCACCCCACCTGCCAGCAGACTCACCCAGCACCCCCCCCCTGCCAGCAGACTCAGCCAGCACCCAGGCACAGGTTAAGACTGTAATGTGGGCACAGTGTGAGACTGTAATGGTGGGCACAGTGATGTTGCATTCATGGGCACAGTGAGGCTGTAATGGTGGGCACAGTGAGGCTGTAATGGTGGGCACAGTGAGGCTGCATTCACGGGCACAGTGAGGCTGCATTCACGGGCACAGTGAGGCTGTAATGGCAGGCACAGTGAGGCTGTAATGGCAAGCACAGTGAGGCTGCATTTAAGGGCACAGTGAGGCTGTAATAGCGGGCACAGTGAGGCTGTAATGGTGGGCACAGTGAGGCTACATTATGGGCACAGTGAAGCACTACAGTCTCTAACCGTCTCCTGTATCATGTCTGTGGTCTCTAACCATCTCTTGTATCATGTCTGCGGTCTCTAACCATTTCCTGTATCATGTCTGCGGTCTCTAACCATTTCCTGTAACATGTCCTCAGTCTCTAACCATCTCCTGTATCATGTCCTCAGCCTCTAACCATCGCTTATATTATGTCTGCAGTCTCTGAGAGAGTCTGTAGAGGAGTCAAGAGAGGGATCACCACCGGGATGTGGGTCATGGGAGAAGTCAGACATGTGTGGACTGTGGAGAGGAGACCATAGGAAAACCAGAGCCACCAAGCTGGAGCCGACTGACTGAGCCCTGCATGGTGCACCTGAGAGGAGGTCACTAATGCAGCACAAAGGGGTTAATTTACTGCTACTTGTCAATTACTAATGCATGAGTGACCAGTGGCAGTGCTTAGCATAGATTGAGTGATAGAGGAGTCAAACAAGATAATACATGGCAGGTAGTCATGCATGACAGCACCTACCCCATTCATAAGACATGTGGAAAGAGCTTGACATGGGAATATGGAGGACATGTCTTGACAGAGCTTGGGGCAAGGCAGGGGGAATAAGGAGGACATTCTCATAAAGGGTCATAGGAAAATCCCCAGGGAAGCAGGGGACTGGCTTCCAGGATACTTTTTTTTTTTAAGAAAAATACCCCCCCCCCCAAGTAAAATACAGGGGTAGCAGGAGAGAAAATGTTCCATTCTTGCAAAAGCCCTTTATAAGGGAGAAGTACCTTTTAGCAAAAGGGAAGGGTTCTGAGTGAGAATACATGCGGAAATCTCCAGACAGGCACAGATAGTCACAACGGTGACGATGAACAGTGATGATAATTGGGGGGGGGGGCGCAGTTTTCCATCTTTGCCCTGGGCACCAAATGACCTTGTCCCAGCACTGGTCACCAGTGTGGTATTTGTACATTGATAACATATCTCCTCTCAAGCTTCTCCTCTCCAGAGAGAATACGTTTAATGCTTCTAATCTTTTCCCATAGCTGAGATTCTCCTGTCCCTTATTAGCTTTGTTGTCCTTCTCTGGACTCTCTCCAGTTCCAGCACATCCTTCCTGAGGACTGGTGCCCAGAACTGGACTGCACACACCAGGTGCGGCCAGATCAGAGTCTTGTAGAGTGGGAAAATGATTGTGTTATCTCTGAACCCCCTTTTTAATGCATGAGAAAATTATGTTGGCTTTGCTTGCAGCAGCTTGGCATTGCATGCCGTTGCTGAGCCTGTCATCTACTAGGACCCGCAGGTCCTTTTCAATTATATATACACCCAGAGGTTCTCCCCCTAGCAAATAGCTTGCTGTCACGTACCTGGTGGAGATCAAGCTGGAGAGGGGGCTTCTCTTGCACCTCCTGTCAGACACCCCTGGTAGTGATGACAGGGAGTGACGGACACAGAGTGGCACGAGTGCCAATGTAATGGATGGCGCTGGCTGAGTCTTGGCAGGAACCAGGTGGCTGGAGGGCGCTGGGCAGACTCTGAAAATGGGAGCTCGGTATCACTGGGTCAGCGGATGGAGGCGTAGCCAGGACATAAGCCAGGAGGTCATCAATAGCCGGACAGAGCAGGTACCGAGTCGAGAGGCAGAGGCAGCGATGGGACACAGGCAGGGTTCGGTACACAGTCCTGCAGCAAGGTGCAGGAACATCAGGCAGAAGCGGAGTCAGACACAAGCCAGGATCAGGTAGGCAGGCGGAGATCAAAGAGTAGGTTCAGGTGAAGCCGGGTCAAGACACAGGAAACTTGGATCAGATCGGGTAAACCGACACTAGCTGAAAGACCACTCAGCAATGTTCATGTGTCAGTGTGCAGTTTAAATAAGGTTACTTGATGCCCATACGTCCACGTGCGCGCCTTTGTTCAAACACTGGTGTGCCCGTGCTTGTGTTGGCCAGACTTCTCTTACACTTGCGTTCATATTTTTGGCACCCAAATGCATTACTTTACGTTTTTTAACATTAAACCTCATTAGCCATGTAGTTGCCAACCCCATTATTTTGTTTAGGTCTTCTTGAAAGCTTTCCACATCCTGTGTAGAAGTTATTTCCCTGCTTATCTTAGTATCATCAGCTTATACAGAGATTGAGCTGTTTATCCTATCCTCCAAATCATTTATGAATACATCAAATGAGTCGTTACCATGGACAGACCACCATGTAATCAAATTCATTATTATCAAAAATGCCCCCTTAACAAAAACATCAAAACCAGTGACAAAGCACTGGACGAGATGAAAGAAGCAGAAGCAGAAGCTTTGTTCGGAGCTCTTCAAAACAACATTAGGGATCAAATTAAAACAATCCAACTACATCAAACAGCCACAGAAACCCTGGATGCCATCAACAAGGCTCTACTACTAGTGCCAAAAAGCAAAACCTGCATCCGGAAAAACAACTCCAGCTGGTTTAACGACCAGCTGTCCATGCTGAAGCAAGAGTGCAGAAGAGCCGAAGCCACCTGGAAAAGAAGCGCTTCAAAAAGAAGCCAAAAAAAAATCACTTTTCCAATGCCATCACCAATGCCTTAAACCGCCCCCGCAAACTCTTCAAGCTTGTCACCCAGACCATGAATCCGTGAAAGCATTCAGCAAAACAGTACCCCCCTCAACCCCCCCCCCCCTCAACCATTCACCCAATACCCACATAAACTCACCGCAATTAACGAAGTTCACTCTCAAACTCATCCCCATCGAGGCCACTAAAAATATCATCGGTGCCCTGCGAAATAGCACAGCACCCAATGATATTTTCCCCACGGGCACGGGCACGGGATGGAGACAGCACTGCTCAAAATATGGGATGACGCTCTCGAGGCCGCAGACGAGTGAGAATCTTGTCTTCTAGTACTGCTGGACCTAAGCGCAGCTTTTGACATGGTAGATCACAAACTATTACTGACTAGCTGAAGTAGCCAGAGTTGTGGAATGTGATCTATCCTGGTTCTCCTCTTTTTTGGAAAACTGATCACAAATAGTGAAATTGGGACCTTTCACTTCTGAAAAACACACGGTGTCATGCGGAGTCCCTCAAGGATCCCTCTTGTCGCCGGTGCTGTTCAATATCTATCTCCGCCCTCTCTTTGAAATCATCAGCAGCCAAAAGTTACTTTACCATTCTTATGCAGATGACACACAACTGTATTTTCGCATCTGCAACAAAAGGGATCATCATCTTGGTCTAGAGAAATGCCTCTCTTTGATAGAAAACTGGATGACAAAGAGTTATCTTAAACTCAACGGTTCGAAAACAGAACTTCTCCTGTTTCACGCCAAGCATAAGAATCAACTGGCAACAACTTGGACACCTCTGCCCATTCTAGGCAAAATCATCCCCCCTAGCACCAAAGTCAAAAGTCTCGGAGTCATCTTCGACACCTACATGACAATGGATGCACAAATAGGGTCAGTAGTCAGCGGATCTCACCATCTGCTGCGCCTACTATGCAGACTTATTCCATTTATTCCTAAAGAAGACATAGCAGTTGTGAACTCCAGACTGGACTATGCATATGCACTTTACCCCGGACTCCCAAAGTACCAAATCGCTCATCTACAAGTCGTCTACAAGTCGTTCAAAACACGGCTGCTAGACTGGTGACTGGGAAAAAAACATGGGAATCAATTTCACCTTCACTGAGATCCCTTCATTGGTTGCCAGTAAAAGACAGAATTACTTTTAAAGCACTCTGTCTGACGCATAAGTGTATTCTGGGAAATGCCCCCCAATATCTATGCGAAAAACTCAAAGCCTATAAGCCCAATTGCATTCTGTGATCCACCAATCAAAATCTACTCCAAATACCCAAAGCCAGATACAAATCCAAAGGAGAGCGAAGATTTGCGGTCCAAGGCCCCAGACTAGTTCAAAGGAGAAATAAACAACGAGCGCCCAGAGGCGATTCAGTTCGCATGTGCATCGCTATATACGTTTTTCACTCACTCACTCACTTAAATAGGATTGGCCCCAGGACAGAACCCTGGGGGGCCCACTTTTCACACCGGACTCTCCATTTATCATCACTGTTTGGACTCACCCTTGTAGCCAGTTTTCAATCCAGGAACTGGTCCATGCCAACAAATCTCAGTTTTTACAGTGAATGCTTGTTGGGAACTGTATCAAATACCTTTGCAAAATTAATTCTAGATACACCACATCCACATCCACCATCTAGATTGTTAAGTCAAAGATAATTTAAAGAGTCATTGTAATCATTTGATGAAGATTTGTCTTTTTGTTTGTTCACTTTGCCGCATTCGAGTCAATTTTTTTTTTCCGATTTAACCAATTCAAAATGTATCAATTCGAACATCTTGAATAAAAAAAAAATCAGTAAATTTGACAAAAAGACATAAAACGAATTCCGAATATGAATATTGAATACGAATTAAAGCAATCAACCAAATTTAACTAAACAAAATAACTAGCTTACCGATTCAAATTAAACAAAACACATTTTTTCATCATGCACATGTCTAATACAGGGACAATGTGCACCCCAAGTCTGTACAGTTCAGGCTGCTGTGGGCTTGGCTCCTGTGCCATTTGGGCCAATAGTAAAGGCCACTGACTGTGGTGGCTGCATTACTGCATCCCTCCCCCCCATCCCATAGTACTAAGAACTACAATGGGGTGTTAAAAATTACAGTTGGCTGCATGAGAAAATGGTAGACTCCGCGTTGCACAGCCGCTATTTCCAAAGGAGAATACACAAAGTTGCCCTGCAACATGGAGTTGTAATGTAGAAAAATAAGTGGAGTCAGAACCTCATATAAGTAAACATCTAAAAACATACTCTAAACTAGAGTTCCACTTTAATAATGTTAACTTCAGTTCAGCAATGTTTTTCTTTCCCCTAGCTGATGACAATCTTTCATTCTCGTTTATTTCATTTTGGGTCCCTGTGTTTTGCTGTTAGGCACAGGCTGCAAATACTGTACAGTTTGTGTTCATTTATCAAAATCTCTTTATCAGAAAAAATGACTTCGAGGGAGTGTGTTGACTTTAGTGATCACTGCCTGGGGACATAATACGCTGACCATATTAATTTGAGGCTTGTTCCGGGCAAGGTCATAGATAGAAAGATAAAAACAGAAAACACAGTAGGCAGAAAACTGAAGTGCTTTTTTCGAAGAAGCAAAGTTTACATTTTAAAGAGTTTATAAATGTAGATGAAATGCGCTTTTTCAACATTGATTCATCTGACTAATAATGTATAGAACAAATAAATGGTAACTATAGTGTATTTAAAAAAACTGAGGGCCAGATCCACATACAATTGCCCTGGCGCAGTGTATCAGAGATACACTACGCCGCCGTATTTTACCTGGCTCTAAGTCGAATCCAGGAAGATTTCGGCCCGTAAGGTACGGCGGCATAGTGTATTTCTCGCGGCGAAATTGAATTACGCGGGTAGGGGGCGTGAATCATTTAAATGAAGCGCGTCCCCGTGGCGATTGAAATGCGCATGCTCCATTCAGAGATTTCCCGCCGTGCATTGCGCGAAATGACATCGAAACGCGGGAACGACGGCCATACCTAACATGGCAAGTCTAACTATAGACCGGATAATAGCAGCTTTAACTATACGCCGGAAAAATCCGACTAGCGACAACGTAAGAGAATGCGACGGCCGTTCGTAACTTCGTGGAACGCCGTAAAAAGCTCATTTGCATACCCGACACGGAAAACTTTGCGAACACCACCCAGCGGGCGCAGACATATTGCAGCTTAGATCCGAATGCGTACGAAGACGTAAGCCTGTCGGATCAAAGTCCGAAGCCGTCGTATCATGGTTTGAGGATTCAAACTAATGATACGACGCTGGTAATTTGAAAGTACGCCGGTGTATCAGGAGATACACCGGCGTACTAGCTCTGTGGATCTGGCCCAGAGACTTTTCTGTGTAATTTAAAGTGTTAATAATACCACAAAAAAATATGTATTATATCACAGCTTACTAATTCTTAGATGTGGTGGCTGCATTCATTTTCTAATCTACAGCTTTCTTTCTTTGATTTTTTCCTGTTGACCTGGCCAGTCTGTTCTTTTTTCAACAGAACAAGTTGTCTTGCAAATGTATCAGTTAAGAGTGTATAATAATAATCAGTTTTTATTTATTTAGGCTTGGTTCACACCTAAACCGGCTGCAGATCGTACAGGAACACTGTCCGTCCCTGTTCTCCGTTTCAGGGATGAATCAGGGCCAAATCTTTGTCTGAATTCAGCCCTAAAACTGAGCCAAAGACACACTTTTGGTGCAGTGCGCTCCGCAGCCGCCCCAGAGATATGTGAACCAACTCTATAGACAGCCAGTCACATTCTCCTATTAGATGCTGGGAAACCTAATTTGCATAATAGTTGGGAATCCAGCCTTATTTAAAATCTTTATCCCAAAAGAAAAAAATGTTGCTTTAACTGCTTGTGTAACTGCAGTTGGCTTTAATTTGTTAGTGTATCTCAATCTCCTAATAATACGTCTAACATTTCCCTCCCCCAGACTGACAATGCTGCTGTCCAAAGGTGCCTCTGAGCTCCTTCATCCAGAGTTGAGGTATGCCAATACAGGAGGAGTATTACTGCCCAGATGACAACAGAGGCAAAATAGCCAAAAAAAGGAAATACAGCCACCACATCTAATGATTGGTAAGCTGCAATATATTTTATTTTCAGTTTTGGGTTTATTACCGCTTTAAAGTCAAAGGTTTTCTGGGCCTCCTTAGCCAACTTTTGGACACTCGCTTCCAGGGGTTGACTGGGGTATAATACATATTTATACTTGAAAAATTGACTCCCCCTGCCCTATATTCTGGAAGCTTCTTTCTGAAGCAGGTGGTAGAAATCAAAAACCCAGCTTAAAAAGCCCAGATCAGACATAAATAGTTACAGTGAAGCCAATAAGTACATTTAAGCTAGAGGAGGGTGCTACACCATTGTAGCTAAAAAGTGAGGAATTAAGATGTAAAAGATCAGAATGTGGCCTGTTTGGAATATATATGTCTGTGGAGTAATAATTGTCAGGGCCTGGAGTGAAGGCCATAACTATCAAAAAAATAAATACAAAAGATCTGCAAGAGAAAAAAATAAATAAATGTTGAGGCAGTCTAAAGGGGCAGCAACTCTAAACACAAAACATAAAATACTGTATTTATCGGCATATAACACGCACAGGTGTATAACATGCACCCTAACTTTAAGGCCGCGTACACACAATCGAATGTGTCCGCTGAAACTGGTCCGACGGACTGTTTCAGCAGACAAATCCGATCGTGTGTATGGGCTAGCGGACATGTCTGACCGGCGGACAAATTTGAAAGCATGCTTTAAAATTTGTCCACCGGAGACATGTCCGTCGGATATGTCCGCTAGTTAGTACACTAACCAGCGGACATATCTGCCCGCACATGCGTCGAATGGATTCGACGCATACGTGGAAGTTTTTTACTTCCCGGTGCGGTGACGTGATGGCGTCAACAACACCGCCACGTCACCGTGCTGTCTGCCGGTGGGGATTTTGATCCGATGGTGTGTACACCAAATCCGGAGGAGACATGTCCGCTGGAAACGGTCCGTCGGACAGTTTCAGCGGACATGTCCCTCCGTGTGAAAAAAACATTCCACAGCCCCCTGTGTATAACACGCAGGCACAGTTTACCCTCTATTTTCAGGGTAAAAAAGTGAGTGTTATACGCCAAAAAAAACAGTATCTAAAAGAGTGCTTCCACCACAATCAAAAAATGCACTGAAAAAGTGATCAAACAACCATTGTATAGTATGGCACATATGCCACAGGGACCTCAGTTTTATATATATAGTCCAATGTAGTCAACAATACATTTGTTAATTTACATAGATATACTGTTAGCCAGACAAATGTTGTTTTTGTTAAGGTTTAATAATATAATGTAATGCAAGAGAATGTTTTAAGAGTTCAAGGAAATGGACACTTTTGATTTGTATATTTTATCATTGTTTATGGGTTGAAACTGACATTGCAGGGGGAATGTTTGAGAAGCAATGAGGTTAGGAGTATATATTGATGAAGCTAATGATGTAGCAGGATGACAGGGGAACTTCTAAAGCCTCATACACACGATCGGAATTCCATCGGACTTTTCCGTGGATTTTGCTCTGAATAGGCGTTGGCCATGAACTTGGTATGTATACACACGCCTGGACTTTTTCAGCCAACGTTCACCAAATCACGTGGTTTTTCAGCTGTTTACCACCACCCTGTGGGCAACTTCTGCTATTGTTTTCTGATCTTTAGGATTGGTTCTGAGCATGCGTGTTTGTTAGTCTGATGGACTTGTGTACACACAATCGGATTAGCCTCCATCGGACATTTGTTGACGGAAAGTTTGTCTGTTTTCACAGCGACCATTTGTCCAATGAAAAAGCAAAAACATTTGCCCGATGGAGTGTACACGCAGTCGTATTGTCCGATCAAACAGGTCTATCGGACATTTGTTGTCGAAAATTCCAATCGTGTGTATGGGCCTTTACACTCTCTTAGCAGGCAACAGACTGTAGAAGTACAGGGGGCATTGCAATTGGTGACTGAGCTCTGCTTAATATAAAGTAGCTCACTATATAAAGGGGAGCCTCATGAAAGCACAGACATTTACATTTATATAATTAAAAAAAGCCTTGCCAGCCAAAGTCCCATTTGCTCTTCTTCGACCATTGGGTGATTACAATATGGGCGTTACACCTGTTGTGAGCTACATATTATTTAAATAAAAAACAAGTGCTGAACTATAAGTATTCACCAAGTGATAAATAATGCAAAGTGATAAGATAAAACAAACTGATAAACCAAAAATGGATGTATTTTAATACACAAATATATATATTATATATATACTAAAAAGTGCTAAGTGCATATAAGTGAAAACAATCAGATGAATAAGTTCAAAAAGTTTATAGCCTCGTACACACGCTCGTTTTTCACAGCAAGAAAACTGCTGCCAGAGTTTTTTGCCGAGAAAATCGTTTGTGTGTGGTTTCTCGTTGAGAAAACTGTTGTAAATCTCGACGAGAAAAAAAGAAAACCTGCTCTCTATTTTATCGTGGGGAGTCTCAATTTTCTCGTTGTGATTCTCGTCATCTGGTTCACGACGAGAAAAACGTTTGTGTGTATGCTTTTACGAGTCTTAAAAACCTGTGGTCAGAATCAAGTATGAGACGAGAGCGCACCTTCGCTAAAACTAACGTTCGTAATGGAGATAGCACATTTGTCACGATGTAACAGACTGAAAATCGTCTCTCACCAAATTTTTACTAACACGCAGTAACACGAGATTAGCAAAAGAAGCCCCAAGGGTGGCGCCAGTGGAATCGAACTTCTCCTTTATAGTGCCGTTGTACGTGGTGTACGTCAACGCATTTGAGAATGACAAGATTTTGGCTTGACAGTGTGTATGCAAAAAAACTAGACAAGAATCCTGTCAAGCTTGACAAGAATCACGTTGAGAATTCTCGACCGTGTGTATAGGGCTTTAGTGGTAGAAACCACAGTTGTTCATCTCAATCTAGGCTAAGAGTAGCCACAAGTTTCCACTTAAGAGGTCACCACGGTGTATACATCCACTACCCAAGGACGGGTTAAACACACTTACCAGAATTCATGGACTCAAGTGCCAGAAGCACTGAGTCAAACAAGCTGTAAAAAGTATATATCTCCAAAGGGATTGTCCATGGAGTGGCTCTAGGGATCTCACACCATATCCTTATGGGTAAGGACCCTCTCTCGGTTATATCATGTGCTTCAACAATCAAAAAAGGTAAATCACCTTCACATAGTGTAAAACCACCAATATGAAATCTTATTAAAAGTACAGAACACTTACTTCAAGTATGAAGTTATGGGATGCAATGGCATGGATAAGATTGCATATTATTATCTACATACTTTTTGTAACTCCTGATGAAGTAGACCAGTGTTTTTCAACCTTTTTTCATTCAAGGCACCCTATAAAATTATGCATAATCTCAAGGCATTCCAATGTAAACAGCTAAATGAATAGTTTTACATAATGCAACAACATCCACACACGTAGGACACCCAATGTTACAGGTGATTTATTCTTCCAAAGCAAATACAATTTTGCACACTGGTACTGACTGGTACTCTACGGTTTCACTTCTCCCTGAATTTTTCTTTTTGTAAGCTAGTGTAACCCCAGTTCTGATGGAGAGGGGCATGGGAGGAGCCCAACGCCACCCTTATCAACCAATGACATTACAGGTTGTTAGGACGCCAGCAACTAGAAGGTTGTAATGGCACACAATGAAAACCTGCGGCTTTGTGTAACTTAAAGGCAGTCTTGATCCCTCTGCTGGCTTGTATAATACTTTTAAACATTTTTTAAGCATTGTGCCTTGGCCCCCCAGAAGCAACCTGAATGTTCCCAGGGTGCCTAAGCAGCCTGGTTGAAAAAGGCACCCTGGGAACTAAACATTACAGTCTGTAAAACATATCAGTAAGAATATTGTCACGTTTCTACCAGTCTATTCAGTATGATTTTTGAACTAAGTAGAAATTGTGTTCATTATAACAAAGGGTGAACAAGGTATATGGCAAGTCATAGGGACACCTTTATTTGTGAGTTGAGTACAAATTAGGTTATCTAGCCCTGAATGGGAGTGCATACCATATTGCATATTATTCTTTACTGTTGAAATAATTGGTCATGATTTTTGACTTTTTGATATGGTTTTGCACTAATAAAAAATGTTATGAAATAAAATTGTTCTCATCATTGTAGGATCTGTTAAGTCCTGCTTAATGCTTTCCATGTGTTGCTGTGCCTAATGATGTAGCTAATGATGATTTTTCAGAATCCCTGATGAAGTCGATTAAGATGAAACCCATATAGGGATAGGCAGTTTGGTTGGCTGGTGATATTAGTCACTACATAGGTCATATTTCTGTGTCGTTACAACACACATTGGCTGGATAAACTGGTACCTGTGGTTCGCCAACTAGCAATTTGTCAACGTAAAACTTCTCTTCATCTTACAAGCATTTTTATTTGTGCCAACTAAACTGTATTTGTACATCTATTCAGAGATTCTATTTTTAAGTAGCAGCTAAGCATTCTTTTTGCGGAACATTAGAACCTGTTTGGTTATAATACGGAAAGTGTGCATGTGGTTTCTTTCAAGCTGTGCTGCATCTGTTCTGTGCTGCGGTGATCAAACATCTCTGTGAGCATCTGTAAGCACAGAGGTGTGAAATAATATTCATTGCCAATCTAAAGAGAGCTACTATTGAGGTCATCAATAACATACTGAGTGACAACGACAGCTCTTTTGCCGACATGTCTTACTGGGGTTGAGGGAGTTATTCGAATATTAAAAGAGTACAGTTTATTTTTTCTGTTTACACGTTACATTGTGTGTAATAATGAATACAGACTTTAAGATCGGCTCCTAAAACGTTCTATAAATCATATTTGGATAAAGGGCCTGTTCTACCATCAGAAAGTTGCTCCTTCTGCAGGTTGAATGCAGCTGTGAAATTGTCAAATCAGACACACCCATATTCTCAGTAAGCGCCACCCATTGATGCTGTAAGCCCATCCATTCTATTCAGAATTTTAAAGGCTAAGTTCACTTTATCTGCATAGGCATTAAATTGTGCCGCTTTGTAAAATGTTCATTCATTTTATTGTCATACCTGTAGGCCATTTGGGCCCCCCTGGAAGACCCGCTTAAAAAACTACAATTAGAAACCCCCATATCCTGCCATGTTGAAGGTATGTGAAAACCATTGGACGCTTAAACCCAGCATTACTGTAGAGGAGCAAAAACCAACTTGACTGCACTGGCTATTTTCTGGTGAATCTAGCCTTTAAATCGGTTACTCAAAAGCCTTCAAAACTATGGGGATGATTTACTAAAGGCAAAACCACTGTGCACTACAAGTGCAATTGGAAGTGCAGTCGTTGTAGATCTGAGGGGAAGATCTGAAATGAGGGGAAGACTCTGCTGATTTTATCATCCAATCATGTGCAAGCAAAAATGCTGTTTTTTATTTTCCTTGCATGTCCCCATCAGATCTATAGCGACTGCACTTCCAAGTGCAATTGCCTTCAGTAAATAAACCCCCCCGCTGTCTTTTGATACGGCTGATCCCCAAATGTACCTGAAACTTTAAACAGGTGTGTCACTCTATACCTATCAGTGTTTGCCATGTAACACTGATTTGACAGACACCCACTCTCACTTCTGTTTTGCTTGCCTAAGAAAAATCGACACCCCAGGAGGCTGCGGGACCACCCTGAAAGAGCATCACGTCTTGCGCATGTCCTGTGACAACCAGCTTCCTATATCCAAGATGGCAGTGCAAGGGACCCAATGACAGAAGAAGAACCAGCAAAAAAATGGCCTGGTCAAGAAGGGGGTAAATTCTTCCGGGGCTGAAGTGGTTAAGGGTACTTACACAATGTATTGACATATGAACATCAGACTTTCTTAGCAGAAAAAACATGAGGATGGGCTGTATAAGGTTTGCGTGTACTTGCATGCATACCTGTAAAACTTCTTCTAGCTTTGTTTTAACCAAGAGCCTATACGCATATGTGTGTAACAATACTGAACGGCAATGTAGATTTCTGTATTATTTTCACTGATCTTTAGGCAGAGCGGGCCAGATTCAGATACACTTAAAGTGGATCTCCACCCTAAAGTGAAGATCCGCTGATCCGAACACTCCCCCCCTCCGGTGTCACAATTGACACCTTTCAGGGGGGAGGGGGGTGCAGATAGACAGGTATCTGCACCCACTTCCGGCCCAGCATTCACGGGCAAAAGACGGGCATTTCATCACATCCCGTCCGTCCCCCGTTGTGTGCTGGGAACACTCGGCTCCCAGCACACAGCTGGAGCCAATCGACGGGCGCAGCGAGACTCGCGCATGCGCCGTAGGGAACCGGGCAGTGAAGCCGCAGCGCTTCACTTCCTGGTTCCCTCACCGTGGATGGAGCAGGGAACAGCAGAGAGACGAGCGATCGCTCATCCTCTGCTGCGGACGGCGCTGGACTCCAGGACAGGTAAGTGTCCTAATATTAAAAGTCAGCAGCTGCAGTATTTGTTGCTGCTGGCTTTTAATATTTTTTGTTTTGTGAACCATCCACTTTAATATTGCGCTGCGTAATACTCTACGCTGCCGTATTTCACCAGGCTCTACACCGAATCCTGGTAGATTTTTGCCCGTACGCTACGGCGGCGTAGTCTATTTCTCGCCGCGTAATCGAAATACGCGATTGGGGGGCGTGAAGCATTTAAATTAAGCGCTTCCCTGCGGCGATCGAACTGCACATGCTCCGTTCAGAAATTTCCCGCCGTGCATTGCGCGAAATCACGTCGTTACGTCATTCGTTGTTTGAGTAGCGGCGTTTACGAACATTCCTATTCGCGGACGACTTACGTAAAAAATAATAAAGGACGGCGGAAAACGTAGAAATTCGACGCGGGAACGACGGCCATATTTAACATGGGCTGTCTAATATTAGACCAGCAAAAAGCTGGTATAGTGTTACGTAAAAAAAAGATGACTAAAGGTGCCGTAAGAGATTGCGATTGAAGATCGTAATTTCTGGGATCGCCGGCAAAAGCTCATTAGCATACCCCGACGGGAAGTCCACCCAGTGGCCGCAATTTTATTGCAGCATAGATCTGAAGGCGTACGAACACGTAATCCAGTCGAATTGAAGCCCGCAGCCGTCTATTCATGGTTTGAGCTTTCCGACTAGCTAAAAAACGCGCGTAATTAGAAATGACTCCAGTCTAACACCAGTTAGACAGGCGTAATCGCTCTGTGAATCTGGCCCAGTATGTTTACATGCATGTGTGGACAGTCATATTAAAAACAATGGGCTGCATTTACATCAGTACAAAAATGCCTCTATGCCTAAAAACACTGGTAAATAAAAATGAATGGGATGCATTTCAGTTATCCACAGGCAGACAGAAAGTAAAGAATATTCCTGGACAGGTTTAAGAGGTTGCTGGGTAGTCATAGTCAGTAAGTACAATTAAATTAGTGCTTTAAGGGAATAGTGTTATGCTTGGATGATGTAAACCAGAGTAAGACCAACACAGTTCTAGATTAAGTTGGTTTTACAAGCACTGTCCACTCAAACTGCAAATGCAGTTGTATGCAAGTCAATAGATGTCAACATAACTCTAACTGCTATAGTATACAAGTATTACTAAGTGTTACATAATTAAAGTGATAAATGTGTACTCTAGCTAAAAATAATTGTTTGCAGGTGCTTTTTTTTTATCAAAGACCATGCCAAGCACTTCACAGTTTGGCACAGACACCTCTGTCTAAATGTTCAACCTGTAATCATCCTCATCTGTCAAGACTGATAGCTCCTATTAAAATAGATTGCTACTGTACTGGAAAACAATTTATTTTCTTGTTTTCTTTCTTTTTTTTTTTAAGTTGCAGCACATTGTGCAATGTATAAATAAGTTACATGCATTTTGCACAATGAAGGTATTTCTATAAATATTGATCATATAAAAGCAATAAGCAATGAAAAGTATGAATAATTGTATAAGTAAGTGACTAATAAGCTAGAGAAGCCACAGAAAAAGCTAATGTGCTGCTAATGTGTGAACAATAAAATTTGAAAAAGAAGTATTGAACACATCACCATTTTTCTAGGTAAATATATTTCTAAAGGTGCTATTGACATGGAATTGTCATCACATGTTGGTAACAACCCATACAATCCACACATGCAAAGCTCAGAAGTTATGTTATGTGTAATAAAATGTAACGACACAGGGAAAAAGTATAAACCATGCTAACTGAAACGTATTTAATACTTTGTACAAAATCCTTTGTTGGTAATGACAGCTTCAAGATGCCTTCTGTATGAAGAAACTAGTCGTATGCATTGCTCAGCTGTGATTTTGGCCCATTCTATCACAAAACAGTCTTCAAATCTTGAAGGTATTGTGGGCCTCTTCCATGAACTCTGATCTTTAGTTCTTACCATACATTTTCTATTGGTTTCAAGTCAGGTGATTGGCTGGGCCATTCTAGCAGCTTTATTTTCTTTTTTTGAAACCAATCGTTTCCAACAGCTGTTTTAGGGTGGATTGCAGGCACTATTTTAATGCTATAGTGCCTGCAAAACACCCTCAGTGTGAAAGGGGTCTTAACACGGTGTATAACCTGTGACACGAAACTGTCTCTCAACCTCCCCTGCACAGCAGAGTTTGGCTGTTCCTCATACAGTTTTGTCTCTGTTTCAGTTAATGATTCTGTTTCAACCTACATATGAAATGGATGATCATTAGCACCTGCTTGGATACATAAAAGCATATAACACTATAAGAATTTATAGAACATTACATTGTATTTCGATTTAACCTTTGTTACAGTATTATGCTCAAAAGAATGTAATGGTTTTTGCTAGGGCTGTGGAAATTAACTATTAATTCCTCGATTAATCTTAAATTTTTTTGATCGTTCAAAAAAATTTTGATCAATCAAAAAAATTTTGATTGGTACTCGCCTCTCTGCCAGCTTCCAGACCTTCAGGGAGTTCCATCAGAGATCCTGTGACATCACAGACACCGGTGGGGCTTGCCATGTCCACCTGAAGGGCTCCTTTGCTGTGCCTTCATATATGCATGCCAATGGGACCTTACTATCTGCCACACGCAAGGGCTGTTACACTTCCCTCTTTCACTTCCCTCTATCAACCTGGGATTCTACAGCCATCCACTGGGAGTTGTGATAGTTCCCTTCACGGGACATCTACCTGCTGACGGACTGATGTTAACCTCTCCTCATCTGGATTCAGCAGTGGTATCGTTGTACACATTTTTATACCAGTATCATACTTGGCTACATGTTTTTATGACTGCTTTTGCTACCGTTTGGTATTACTCGCACCATTTTTACAGTTTATGTAGCTACATCGATTTTATATCCAGTGCAATATTTATTTTGTTACCAACTTGAAGACTATAAAAGTTTTAATTTTTATTCCCACTGAGCGCTGCCTTTGTGTGTTTTTGTATCCCGCTATCCATTTTTCCAGTGGTTGGTAGCTGCACTGGGAATCAGCCTGCAAGGAAATCAGCTAAAAGTAGTTGGATCTGTATGTGCGTTATAATTAATCAAAATTGGTCGATTAATCAATTTAAAAAAATCGATTAATCGAACACCAAATTTTTAATCAGTAACAGCCCAGGTTTTTGCATGTTCTTTCTTGGATAAAAAGTTGTCTTATTATTAAGTTGTTTCTTATTATTCCTTTGAAGTTTAAGTGATCATGGTAGTACCCGTTTGGAAATGCATCGGTGCACATAAGGTGAGTCATGTGCTTTTGTAAATTCAGAGATACTGGTTTTGGGTCTTGCTCGAGCCTTCAGTTTTTGCTCGAAACCTGCAGATTGTGTGAGTTTGCAGATGTGCACGCTCAATATAAGAAAGGCCTGTCCTTAGATACGGGGTCCCATCAGGAGACAGGTGTGTGTGCCATTCAGGTGACAGGCACACTCCCTTCAGATGACAGGTGTGGGCTCCCTCTAGAAGAGGTGCTACACTCAAGAGACAGCACTCCATGCTGAATAAGAGATTTCATGTCTATCGGTCTGAAAGGATCAAAGCAGCTAAACAAGTCTGGAAGACTGGGAGAGCTGGAATGATTAGGTGAGTACAGGGGACTGAGAAATCTGGAATACTGAAAGGAGTGAGAAAACCTGGGGTGCCAAGAGATCCACTATTGATAAGCCCATATTTCAGGGTGCTGTAACAACAGGCTGAGTGAGCTAGGGGTGCCCAGATTGCCAGGGGAGCTGGGTGAGTAACCAGTGGAATGAGCAGCTACTAAAGAGGAAGCCAGGTTACTCAGGATGTCTTGTTATCTGTTTTGCTGGCAAAAATCCACTGCGTGAGCAACTGTTTCAAAATGTTCTATATATATATTTTTTTTTTTTATAGAAGTGGGCTGCAAGCCATAAAAACACACTTTAAACTGGCGTGGACTCACTACAAATGCTTCTACCACTGAGCTGACTTCCCCAAAACCACAAAGGATAAAAAGATTATTAACATCTTACCATCATTATCATCATCTTCAGCTGAAAATATTAGACTAGTTCACTTTTCCTCTCTTTCTTAGATCTGTCATATTTTATCCTTTTCAAGGTTTACAATTCTTGAGACTTTGTGATAAATTGATATGGAAATAGACTTATTTTAAATCTCAGTTCATGTGGTGCAATTTGCAAATTAACAACAGAATTTTTAAAGATCTCCTTCAGGTCTTTCTACTTTCTGCTGATATTTTATTTTCCATGGTTAGAAGCCCTGCAGAAATATAAACATTTATGCCAATTGAAAAGTTCCCTGTAATGTTGTCCATAAAGAACGGCACAAGAAAATTAAAAAGAAATACCTACTAGGAGTGTACTGAGCTTTTTTTGTGAATAAACTTTAGTCACTTCATACCTTATACTGTCTTTATTTAAACCGCTAGGCCCCCTAATTCTCACCATATTGCAGAGTATACAAACTAATACAAGCCTTTTTCTTTTTCCATATAAGATCCCATAACTGTGAATCAATACGTTTAAACCATTTATTAGAGATCAACATTGGAGAGTTATGGAATATGTATAACAGCTGCAGGGCCCAAATTATCTGCAAAAAGTGGTGATTTAAATATAAATCCAGCTGTATATATAGATATATATAGATACTGTCTGTCTGGCATCTAGTTTTCACAGTAGGTAACCTCTGCAGTTGTTATAAGCTCAGTAGTGCCCCCATGACAGTGCCCAGTTTCCCATGCCCTTTGTTTAACCAAACGTTGCTTATTATGCCACGTACACACAACCGTTTTTAATGTCATGGAAAAAAACAAAATTTTTCTCGACGTGATCCTTGTCAAGCCTGCCTTGCATACACACGATCGTGAAAAAAAAATGCTTGAGCAAAGTGCGGTGCTGTACAACACGTACAACGGCACTATAAAGGGGTAGTTTCATTCGATTGGTGCCACCCTTTGTGCTGATTATGCTAATTTTTCTTTTCATAACTTGCTTCTGAGCATGCACGTTTTTTCTCCGTCGTTAAAGCCTACACGCGACCATTTTTCATGCCCATGTTTCTCATCAAGAAAAATGCTCTGGAGATTTTAAATTACCTATTTAAAAAATTGAATTTTTCTCGTCATGAAAAATGGTCGTGTGTACACGGCATTAGCCTAGAAAATGGGCAGAATTGATTTCAATGATTTCAACAGTGTTTAGATTAAAGTCCCATAATTTTGTATCATCGTCACTGTGTTTCGTGTAGGTAAATATAGTTTGTCTCTCCTGTAGGCAGAGTGTGGGTTAATATTCTCAGAAAGCTGTGCAGTGCTTCAAAGTTTCTGGCTCTGTTGCAGCCTGAATATATGTGATTTTTCCACCAATCCCTGGGAAGGCAGGGCCCAGAATGCAGAACACTCCATAAAAACTCAGGAGCCTGGCAGTCTGGGAACAGGGTCCAGTCGTCTGGAGGAGACCCCTGTCTTGGGGGTTCTGCTTTAGCAGGTCCTCGACTGTTTGTTAGAAGATTGAAGTTCTTAATTTCTGGGCATCTCATGTATCCTAAATTCCTATCCAAGTTCAATGTTCTAAAACAAACAAAATTGGCGTCCTTTTTTTCCCACAAATAGAGCTTTCTTTTGGTGGTATTTGATCATCTCTGCGTTTTTTATTTTTTGCGCTATAAACAAAAATAGAGCGACTATTTTGAATATGCAATATTTTTTACATTTTGCTATAATAAATATCCCCAAAAAAAGATATAAAAAAACATTTTTTTTCCTCAGTTTAGGCCGTTACGTATTCTTCTACATATTTTTCGTAAAAAAAAAAAATCGCAATTAGCGTTTATTGATTTGGTTTGCGCAAAATATATAGCGTTTACAAAAAAGGGGGTAGTTTTATGGCATTTTTATTAATATATATTTTTTAATAGTAATGGCGGTGATCAGCGTTTTTTTTCGGTACTGCGATATTATGGCGGACACATCGGACACTTTTGAAACATTTTTGGGACCATTGGCATTTTTATAGCGATCAATGCTATAAAAATGCATTGTATTACTATAAAAATGCCATTGGCAGTGAAGGGGTTAACACTAGGGGGCAGGGAAGGGGTTAAGTGTGTTCCTGTTTGTGTTCTAACTGTATGGGGGGGTGGACTCACTAGGGGAAATCACTGATCTTCTGTTCATACATTGTATGAGCAGAAAATCAGCGTTTCCCCCGCTGACAGGAACGAGAGCTTTGTGTTTACACACAAAGCTCCCGTTCCCCACTCTGTAACGGGCACGCACGCGGGACTCGGGGGCGAGCAGGGGGGGCACGCGCGCCCCCTAGTGGCCGCTAAAGAGAGGACGTAGAGCTATGTGCTCTCGCGGAACAGTGCCATCGTCCCGCAGTAATATGATGGCGGGCGGTCGGCAAGTAGTTAAACAGCACACTCACATTTGCTCATCACTGCTTTCAACTAAATAAAACCCCTGATTTCAACAGTCATTGGTTAAGCCACATTCTTAATTTAGCTTTGGAGTTTCACATTTTTTCATACTAAAGTAGAATGAATATGGTAAACACTGCATATGCAGTATTTTAGCAGTCTCGTGTAAGCCTCACTAGCTAATCCCTATCCCTTATTCAGATTTAGAGGACAAAAAAACAATTTAAAGCATTTTTAAACTACAGTAAAACCTTGGATTTTGAGCATAATTTGTTCCGGAAACGTAGTTGTATTCCAAAGCACTGGTATATCGAAGCGATTTTTCCCATAAGAAATAAAGGAAACTCAGATGATTTGTTCCACAACCATTTATTCATAAGTCCTTCAGTCTATAGTCCAAGTTCATCAGTTTGTAAAAAGATTATAGCAATGTGACTTCAAGACAATTTCGAGACAACTTCAGGAAACCTGGGTAATCTCAGATCCAAATCACATCAATTAAGATGAGGATCTGACTGGGAGGCAACATTCATTAACCTCCCTGGCGGTCTTCCCGTGTGTGGCACGGGGTGAGATTTTAAAGCTACGATCGGTAACCCCGTGCCACACACGGACTTGCCTCGCTGGATGCAGAAAAAAGTTTACTTACCTTTTCTCTGCGATCCAGCGATGAATCCCTGCAGTACACGGCGGGCGGATGTCCGCCTGATGCTGTGTGTTCCGCCGATTCCCTTCCCTGCGAGCGTTGCGACGTAGGGGGGGGAACGGCGCCAAATTTAAAAAAGTAAACAAACACTATACATACAGTACACTGTAATCTTATAGATTACAGTACTGTATGTAAAAAATACACACCCCCCATGTCCCTAGTGGTCTGCCCTGTACACTACATGTCCTTTTATATAATAAAAACTGTTCTTTCTCCCTGCAAACTGTAGATTGCCCATAGCAACCAAAAGTGTCCCTTTATGGCAAAAATTGTTTTAGAGCAGCTAAAAAACAGCGATAATAAATCAGAATCACTTGCAGAATTTAGCGATAGCGATTTATGGGGAAATTCGTCATAAAACAAATAAAATAATGACAGCAAAAATTCTGCAACTGAGCAAATTTCAGTGATTTTGATTTGATTACATTATTGAATAATTTTTACTATAATTATATTATTATTTGTTATAATTTTTTATAATTATTTATTATATTATAATTTTTAATAAGAAAAAAAAAAAAATCATACCCAGGATGCCTATTAGACTCTTGTTTGGATAGATTTCAGTGAGTTATTCCTAAGAATTACAAGCCTACAGTATAAAACGCCAAATTCCCTTGCAAATAATGGTACCGCTTTTAGCACCTAAAATCTGAAAGAATCATACCGCCAGGGAGGTTAAAGTCTATGGGCACAAGTTGGATAGACGTCGCCTTGAAGTAGTACAGGAACCTTTTCTAAAATCGGAATGACTTCAGTAGTGCTAATTAAGACAGCTCTCATTGACTTATTTGGGATTTCACATGTCACGAGACTTGGAGTCTCACAAGTCGGATCTCAAGTCACGGCAGTGTGACCTGAGCCTAAATGAACCTTCATTAAATGTAACCATAGTGCTACACTTAGAGGCGCCTCTCTTCTCTTTTATACTAAGTTGTGATGTAACGCTACTCTGATTGCAAGAACTCACTAATTTATCAAGTTGAAATTTATTTTATGTTGCTCCTCTTGTAAAGAACTCATAGACAAATTTACTCGCAATCCAAGGGTTTACCGTACTATGGTCTGAGGTGGTGCTCAAGCAAATAAAACCCCGGGTTACAAACAGGATAGGGACTGTAGGCTTCTTCTTAAGTTGAATCTGTTTGTAATTTGGAACAGTTACATTTTTTAAGTGTAGCTCCAGCCAAAAAATTTTTTTTTCAGCTTTTTGGAAAGCATAGGAAAGGGTTATCACCCCTGTAACATTTGTTTTGCTGTCTGTGCCCCTGTTCAGAAGATTTCCCCTCACTTTCTGTCCCAATAACAATTGGATTTAGAATTTTTTTTGGTATTAGGGAAACAAGGTTTGGTGATAAAGCATCAGTGGAGACACCTTTTTCCCATAATATCTCTTACAGGAGAGAATTTCCCTCTCTAGTGGTAGATTTCCTCTCACTTCCTGTTGTCTCCCTCCGTTTGTAAGTCGGATGTTTGTAAGTAGGGGACCGCCTGTATTTTCTATCACATTGTACCAACCAATTGGAATTGCTCACTGCAGCTAAGCACGGAACTTTGCAGACAAATGAAAGCCCATTATCGGTGGGTCCCCTAGAGGGCGAGAAAAGGAGTATACAGAAGGAGAATGTCAGGGGAGGAGAAATAACTGCATGAAACCAGATTCAATACTTAGTACTATATTGTCTGTTAAATTCATAGATAAGAGAAACACATAAATTGTTTATAGAAATATACAGCAAGATTATCAATTGATTATTCTATAGGTTCAGATAAATATATCTGTGTGAGGGAATATAAGAAAAATGCAACTGTGATTGTCAGCAGTTCATGATTTTCGTTAACAAAGAAAAACCTTAGATTTTCCTAGCAGACTTCAGCCTTACCTTTAGTCAGGTGTTTTGTCATGTTTTTGGGGTTGTGTTCGATATGTGCAAAGAGAGATAGTGAAAGGCATCTTATTGTGCCTCATTATTTTGACCGATGCCTCTCCCTGTAATGCTCACCCCATTACCAGGGGTCAGTGACTATAGCTGGCAAGTGTAGTTTTGCCTATAGTAATCCTGTTCTCTTAAGACAAGCAGGTGTACAGGTACTTGTTTGCTCACAGGTCCAAATTCACAACAGCCACTGGCCAGGTTAAAACAAAGAGTACCACTAGTCTCCATGGTAGTCAGCCATAGACTGATGTAACAGTAAAAATGTAACTAATAGAAAGAACAAGGAGCAGATGGAGATCAAGGTTGGCATTTGACAGAGAGTTATGCAGGGATGGCAAAGATTAGGGCTGAAAAAGAAAAGAGAAAGGGGGACGCACCGACCTAGTGTATTACCGTTTAAAAGGATTTTATTAAATACATTAAAACAATGGTCATACTCACAAAATGAGTTGTAAACATCGCTTAACAGACAATAAAACACAGCATCGCCAAACGAACACGGTGACAGCGCGGATCAGATGTTATCAGACTGGCGATATGGCTGATGCGTTTCAGAGGCGAACCTCTTTTATCAGAGCCTTGGTGGTCCGTAGTTGCATCCTCATACAGAAGCTCTCAGATATTTATACACAAATGAGCATGTGCGGAGATGCCCGACCATAGGCCACCTCCAATTTGCCAAGCATGCCCATCTCCCCCTTGGCCACTCCTGTCCTATGGGGTGTGGCTAGGGAGTCTCCCCACTACAAGACATTTACGTGTGTTTGTCTCAAAGGCCAACCCTATTGGCTGTAGAAGCCCTGATGTTCTAGATATTTACATGAGTATGCATGAATGCACACACCTCTCTGCCCATTCCCAAGGATGGGAGAGCCAGAGCACCGGGGCGAAAGGCAGACCAATGAGTGTGGCCAATAAACACACAAAATCACCTTACCGGGCAGTCACAGTTTCTCTTCCACATTGATGTATCGGCGGCCAGTTGTCACATTCAGCAAACCCCTCTTTCTACATAGGCGTGCTCTGAGATGCACGCCATTGTTAAACCAGGAAGTGAATGCGTTCCAGCCCTCACTATGGATGGGCCGGAAAGGCACCTCCACTCGTGCGCATGCATCCAGTTCGTCTGGAGGGTCCATCGTCACACAATCCACAAATATAGGCACCAAGGTAGATTAGGGATGGATGGAGGGATATAGCTGCAAATAAACGGTCTAATACTATTGCTAAATTCATTGGCCATCCCTATAATGCCAAACAGATGAATACTGGCACATAGGTTCCTATGCAGCATCGCTCCCCCTAATGGTCAAAATGGGGAAATGTTTAGCAAATTAAGGGAAACCCATACACAGTGAAATATAGTCACTATGCATCTTCTCCACACATGCTCATACTGTATGCGCAAAGCCACAGAATGCAGGCGATGGGTTTGGTGCACATATATACATTATATATACACTGTATAAGTATACGATTACAATCTAGCTGGATTATATAGCAGCCTAAACTAAATTGGTATGGGATAATATATATATATTATTTAGTATTAGATTAAGTAGCCCTATTTTTATCTACTATACCTAGGCAAAGATGACATTAGTAATAATAGGAGCCCTAATGGCGAAATTTCGCAATTTTTTATTTTTTTTATAAAATATCACGAATATTCGATATTAACGAATATTCGCGAATATTCTTCGAAATATTCGCGAAATATCGCGAAATCGAATATGGCGTATTCCGCTCATCACTAATAGAGATTAAGGGACAAGACAAGTCAAGGTTTAAAAAACTGAACTCAGTAACAGAGTTTTAAGGAAAAGGCAAGGTAAGGTAAAGGTTCAAAATTCAAGATACAGAGCTTATGTAGCAGGAACTCAAGCCCTGGGTGTGTGATGTTTAAAAAAAAAATTGCCACCAGCAGACAGAGAATACAACTGGGAGAGTGTGGCCAGGCTCAGTCACCTGCATCTGATAAAGAAGTCTAGGAAAATCCATAGGGTAAATGGGACGGGGAGGGCATGGGGTCAGGCTCATTTGCTCAACTGACAAAGAAGTCTTAGGAAGATGCAATGCCAGCATCCACAGGGAGGAGCTGGGTGGATTTGACAGGCACTGGAGGTGTCTCATGCTTCTAATACTCACATTTATTGTGCACACCCAACATCCAGGATTTTACAAACCACAGGTATGGGGATATACAGGAACATGTAAAACCAATCCCTTACTATCCACTATGGCCTTATTTAATTCTATAATGGATGGCCATAGACTTAGCTTTGATCTTGAGTTGTCATTGGTTATGGGACATATCCACACAAAAAGGGCCTCATCAGACACTAGAATGCAAAAACTAGTACGCACTGCTATAGAAGGTTCACATGTACCACAATTGACTTCACATAAACCACTTAAGTCACTGACCAAGTTGCAAGACACATAGGGAAATATGTACTGAAACTGGAGCACTCAAGGCTTGGTGCAGCTGTGCTTGGTGACCAGACAGTTTTTAACTTCACCTTGTTCAAAAAAGCTTTGACAAAAAAAGCAAAATTGGAAGCTGATTGGTTTCTATGCAGAGCTGCACCAGATTTTGCACTCTCCAGTTTTAGTACATTTCTCATTAGCAGCATCTACAGAGCATTTCAGGAAAGGTAGATACATCTTCATTCTCAGTGGACACACACCAACCTACAGCTGCCCAGTGAATTTAGGACTAAAATGACATGGATCGGGCACTCCAAGCTCAATGATTGTACTCCAAGGTCAATCATTAATGTTAAGCCAGAGGGTTAACATGATTGCCAATGAACTAGGAGCTCAACCCTTTCAACACAGAAATTTCTCTTATGACATGTTCTTTTTAACTATTCGTGCAGAGTTTAAAAATAGAGAAAAGCCACTATCCAACCTTTTTGAAAAGAGGACATGTTTCTGTATAGAATTGCTGTTACTTGTCTGAATACAAATCCTACTCAGAATTCTTAACTCTTTTAAATAAAGTTGTTCATGCATTTATTACATTGACCATTATTATTATTCTATACCACTCAGGCATCTTTATTAAATCCATTTACTAGTCTCCATGATATGTGCATTGTAGATTGTTGTGACAGGTAAATTGCTTGCCGGTTTTACTTGAAAGACACATATATAAATAGCAAATGTGCAGCAATAGCTAGAGATATAATAAATAAATCACAGGAAAAAGACATATGCAGCATGATAATGATATACCTGTTCTAAATTGTAACGATAACTGTTAACATTTGCCCCGACAGCATCACTAGCCTAAGACATTGTGATAGTATCCTTTGAAAGGAGTTTTTGAAAAGATTAAATTCTCTGTATGTTAATGGTGTTCTGCTATTTTTGTCTATATCAGCCAAATGTGATCACCATATATAATAACACTAATCTTATTTTACAAAAACTATAACCTTTTTTTAGAATGGTACTGCTCTGGTATCCTACTCCTCTGTGCATTAATATAAATGTTGTTTGTCAAAGCTGAAATCAAGGATAACCAAATATTGCCTAAATACATATGACAAATGGATTCTTACATGGAGCAAATATCTTTCCTGCAATCACGGGTTGTAGGAAAGAAATTTTGCATAGGTTCACACTATAGCGATGCGGGAACCAGCATGATTCCAGCCCTGATTCCAGCATAGCATCTCTCCCGCAGGCAGTTCACACTGCCCTCTACGAACCACTGCGGGGTCAATACAATATCAATGACACCCCCAGATCTGTGGATTTGGACCGGAATCAGATCTCATGGGTGAGTACACCCATGCGATCCAATTCCAGTGCGGGGGAAAAAGAGTGCCTGCACCTTTTTTGTGCAAATCCAATGCGAGTCCAGCCAAACAACTGTATGGTTGAACTTGTACAGACATCGCACATGATCGGCACCGCAGTGCAGTTTGCGAATTACATGCGATGTCTGTGTTTGTTATAGTGTGAACCCAGGCAGACGTATCCTGTTAAAAGGAAACATGTTGGAAGGAGATGGGAGCTGTGACATGATGAGTATCCAGATTTGTTGGTGGAGTCAGAGTGCAGAGTAAGCATTGTGGGCACCTCTAAGATGGATCCATCCATTAATCTTAGAGGTTGGGAGACACACAGAGGATGTGGCCAGGCATCGGGCATTTACTAGAAATCATCGGACGTTGGTAAGAGGCCAGTTTAATTTTCATGTGGATTGTTATACTTTATTAGCACTGGGAACGGTGGATAGCACATCCAGCTGGTGGAATAACAATGGAATCGTTTTTGATACACATGGACACTTCTTTATTGAACTCTTTATTTACCACTAGTTGATACATTGTGTTTGCTATATTTTTTGATAAGTGCTGGTTCACACAGGGGCAACCCGACTTACAGCGCGACTTTGCAAGGCAACTTCAGCACAACTTCAGCGCGACTTCATCGTGACTTGGAGCAACTTACAACGCGACTTAAAGTTGCCTCCAGGACAGGCGGACTTTGCCTGAGTAAACTATTTTCTCTTCCTGTAAAGTTGCTTCAGTTAAGACAGAGATCCGACTTGGAGGCAACTTCCATTGAAATCTGTGAGTACAAGTTGCCTAGAAGTCACCTTGATGTAGTACAGGAACCTTTTTGAAGTTGGAGCGACTTCAGTAGTGTACATTAAGACGGCTCTCATTCACTTCAATTGAATTTCACATGTCGCGCGACTTGGGGGCGACACAAGTCGGATTCACAAAGAAGTTGTTCTGAGAAAAATGTTATTTGGGTGAACCTCCGCTTTAATGATTCCCCCCCACCCCCACATTTCAGGATTGTGGTTTACAGTCTTAGGTTGGGGTTTAGTGTTTTAGGTTAATTTTTTTATTTTTTTTCATCTTGGTCAGCAGCATGAACTTTCTGACACAAGAAAAACTGCATTTTGCTTGCAGCATATCACCACGTGTGCAGTGAAGTTTAGTGAATTAAATCACCACATTGTTAAGTGCACCAAGGCTACACATCCTCTAAACTGATTGGTGTCTTTCCTATTCAAAATGAGACTTCAAAAATTAGTTCGATATATTTATGAAGTCACTAAAAATATTTTTGCTGGATTTGTTTCTGTGCAATAAATACAGTACACTCTAATGTTGATTTTATTTCATTCAAAGCTGACTGGGGTTTTTTTTGTTAAAAAAGGAAGGTGTCACTACTATATTTGGCTGGATTTGATTGCTTAATTACAAGCTACCTGGTGTCTCATATTTTCAAAATACAGCTTGGTAAAAGTGCTTAAAGGGTTAGTACATCTTTGTAAAAAACAAAACAAAAACACTATGAAGTGGCATTACACCATAGCAGCACCCTATGCTCATCAGATCTTACAACTATGTCTCTCCTTTGGTAAACCATACCTGTGGGGTATATTAGCAAAAACATAAGCCTGTCTGAAAAATGTACACCACTTTATATGGCATCTTCCGGTCCTACTACTGTGATGGAACATGTGCTCACCTTATGCTATAGGAGGTTTTCTGAGGGACAAGCATGTGTTGTGAACTTTTTCTTATGTTAGCTTGAATTATCTCACTGGCTGTGAAAGGCAAGAGAGAGCCACAATAAAGGCAAGGGACACAGAGAGCAGTAGCGTGCTCAAAGGCAATTACTGGTACCAGGTTTTCACAGGACTTGCATTTCAGTTTTTGGTAACAGCATGTGCATTTTCTTTTTCCAGATTTTTCATTGAATTCTTACAGTAAATCATTTCTAGAATAAATAATTTTGCTGTTGAATGCAGAATTTGTCATGATCACAATGTTCATACTATAGATGACTCGCCTTATACCCGATAAAGGAATCTGCTGGAAGAAAAATGACTCAGCTTGTCACATTTTTCCTGATGATCTGGGAAAAATGTTTCTTAGCCAGCCAAAGTATAATGAATTGTAGAAATGAATGTATCATATTACCCCCTCCACATGGTAGTTGTTTTGAGATTTTTCTTTTTAGGAGGCGAGAGAACAGATTAATCAGTGAGGATATTTGTCAGATTTACGTGCCATTCTACATTGATCACTGAAGACATCTGTGAAAATGTTGAAAAAAATAAAAATGATTTTTAAAATGATGCCCATAAAAAGCAAATACAAAGATATTAAAAACTGAAGTACCTATATGGAATAAATGGATTATATGAATAAGTATATCTGAATATCTGGATACCCTAAACCATGGTTTCTCAAGCAGGGTTCCTCCAGTGATTGCTTGGGGTTCTTTAAGGAATGAGCCATTTCTGTCTCTCAGATACGTTCCCACTGACATCATTGATCTTTTTAGCTATCTATAAGGGGGCAATTCTCCCCAGTGACCACAAGTGTGTGGAGAATTCCTCCCACTGATAATCACACTAATGTATCATAAGTTATCATAAGTTGTAGCTAAAGTAATTTTTAGCAGGGGTTCCTTTATGTTGAAAAGGTTAAGAAAGGCAGCTCTAAACTGTGGATCATTGTAGTGACTGACGAACCCTTTTGAGTCGCTTTACCAATGTGTCCAAAAGGTTATGCTGGAACTGCAGACTGGTTATGTGGTATTCCTTATATTACTGTATTTTCTGGCGTATGAGACTACATTTCACACTTAAAATAAATGCCCAAAAATCAGGGGTCGTCTTATACGCCGGGTATAAAATGCCGCACACTGGATGTCAGCCCGTCGGATGTCCGCTAGATGTGCGGTAATACTGTATGTAGCTATGTACACTGCTGAGCCAATTCCAGAGAGCGATGTATTCTATTAGTGAATATAGAGCCTGCCAATCCGAGCAGGCTACATACAGTAGCCTGCTCGGATAGGCTTTGAGAGTCAGAGATTAGAGGGCTGATGTTACAGCCTCTGCCAATCCGAGCAGGCTATGTATTCAATAATAGAATACATTGTTTACCGTGATTGGCTCAGCGGTGTATACTGTATGTAGCCAAAGCTACCACACATCCAGCGTAACTGGATAGGACATAGTGGAAGTGGGCAACTATGTAGTAGGTGTTAGGAATTAGCTAGGACAATGCCGGTGAGTCCCCCTGACTGTAAATAAGAATCCAAGGGCTTATAGTATTGGGACCACTCATTTAATAATTCCCTGTGCATTGTGGTCAGTCAACTAAAGACTTTAACGCCTGTTGGAATACCGATGATTATGTGCCTACACTTAGGTCGGTGGCGAATATGTGGTGGAATCCATGTTTTTTTTAAATGGTGTTGCCTTGGAAGGGGGGTAGTCATATATGGTGAGTATAGCCCAAAAGCGATGTTTTCAATTGAAAAATAGGGGGTCTTCTTATACGCCCAGTCGCCTTATACGCCGGCAAATACGGTATATAAAAAGTGTGTTTATCTTTTGGAGTGACTTTTGAGGAGAAGAACAGTAAGGCAGATTGGAGTATACTCATTGAGGGTGTAAAGCTGAACAGGTGCAATACATCTCTGGAGCCCTTCTTCTGGGGGCACTGAAATTCTGAAATTGCAATGTCCATTTTTTTATTCAAAGTGTAAATTTTCAGCACAAGTGGCACTATTTCCCGCCCGTGCTATAGCCAAATGACGGCTACAGCGCAGAACCTTAATTGCCCAGATACCGTCATATGATGTCCTCCCGTGCATGAGCTGCCTGAGTGCCTTTTAGTGTCCATCAGTGCCAGCCATCAGTTCCACCTCTCAGTGCCCATCAGTGACACCTATCAGTGCCCATCAGTGTCACCTTATCAGTGCCCATCAGTGTCTATTAGTGCAGTCTCATCAGTGTACATCAATGAAGGAGAAAAATTACCTGTTTTCAAAATTTTAGAACAAACTATGAAACATGAAAAATATATATATATATTTAGTTTTTTAGCAAAAAAATTAAAACCCAAAAGTGATTAAAAAAGCTACCATGGTAGTGCTAGGAGTGCTGGGATAGCACTGCTGAATGTAGGTGGATTGGTTTTGTTTGCTTTTAATGTATTGCAATGTAAACATAATTATGCCATACTTATCCTATCTTGATTTAATTTATAATCCATGTGGGGAAATGGTGACTTTTCAGATCTGGATATTCACAAGCAAGTATGACCCATAAATCTTAAGGGTCTTGGTGGTTTTAAAAATTTGGGAAGGATTTAGGCTCCATTCACACCTAATGCCGATGCGGCTCCCAGCAGGGGTCCCGTGCGTCCTGGTTCACCGTTTCAGGTTAGATTTCAGCCTGAATTTTTGGCTGAATTCGTACCAAAAGACGCACAGGGCTCCTGTGCAAATTTGCACTGGAGCCACATTGGAGATATGTCAACCGGCTCCATAGAGAGCCATTAACACTCTCCTGCTATTGTGTATTGGATGTGGGGATTTCGCATCCAATTCTCAATAGTGTGAACCCGGCCTCACACAAGATTGAGTGAAAGTGGCACACTGTGAAATTTTTCAAGGTTGCACCATTAATGGGATTTAAGATTGCACTGGAGATTTGCACATAGCACTTTATGACTGCACAGCTTCCAGCTGATTTCGCCACTAAGGAATTTTGCACATAGAGAATTTTTGTATTTTGCACAAAATTGTTTGCATTTGCACATTATTATATGTTATAGGAATTGGTCATGTCCAGCTTCCAGCAGTTTTGCACTAAGGATTTTTGCACAAAGAGGATTCTTGTACTTTGCACAGGATTGTTTGTACAATATTTTATGTAATCTATTTATATAAGATGTTTTAAGAAGCCTTAGGAGCACAGACTAATTTAATTATAGCATTTTTGTTTAAAGGGATAGTGTACATTATAATGCTCATGGATATGTAAATAAAGCTATTTTATTTTTATTAATTTTGTATTTTAAATATCAGGTGAAATATTTAGTGATACAGCAGCTAGGGTTTGTTATTAAAGGCGTGGCATGGAACACAATAATTATAACTGTAACATGCCTTGTGCTGCATGTTTACCCCTTATAGTTTTTTTTAGATGCCTAATATTGTATGCCTTTCTATCAAGTTCAGGACGAAATAACAGCAATATTTGGTTTGTAGTATTTGGTTTGACTAGTAAATCTTCTTGTTTTTATTTCTGTATGTGACCCACATTGGGAAGATTCTCCATTACTTCCTGTCCCTGTGACACTTGTAGAAAATAGGGAGGCAGTAGTTAGTGAAACAGAAAGCCACAAACAGCAATAACAGCATTGTTAGAAGTTCTTTGCCTTCTCTGCTCCACTAAAAATGTATGTATACTTTTGTCTATGTTCTTGATGGAAATATTTCCCATTACTTCCTATCAGGACCAGTGCCACAAGTAATGGGAAATCTCCCCAACATCGACACAGATGGGCAAAAACCTGACAGAGGCTCCAGCCCTTTCCCGTTCTACCCAAAAACAAAATGGCTGGAGAAAGGCTTTAGTCCTTGTCTAAATAACGGGTGTCAGACACAGCAGGAAGTGATGGAAAATCCGACCAATTGTAAAATATAAAATTGCTGTTTGACAGTCCAAGGGAATTGCCTCCTGCATGGACACAGACAGCAACAACAACTTGTCATCTTGAAGAAAAATGAAGGCTTAGAACTATCAGTATGTAAGAGGGTCCCATGGATATTTTGACCAGCTAGGTCACCACCACAGATTGCACAGATTTCCAGGGCATACTTGACTCTCCACCCACTTTGCACTTCTCTGTATGAGGATGGTGGCCAGAGATCTGACCCCTCTACGTTCCTGGTTTTGCCTGCTCAACCCCCATACTCCCAGGAGTATTCACATGGTGGCCCCTCATTCCTTCTGGGGCTTGACAGCCAGGTGTACACAGATAATACTTGCTTTTACATTCCCCCAGACTTAAGCTGTGGATGACATCTCCTGCACAGATATTGACATGGAGGCCAAGTCTTAGTAGTAATTTTACAGTTAAAGTTGATTAGCAGCATGACAGATCTTGTCTCATCAATCCATTCATTTTTCTCGACAATGATATAGGTAGTATTCCATTCCCTCAGGCAAGAGATGCTTGTGTCTCAGATTTTGGACAGAATAAATTAGCCTGCATCTTCTACCCATCTGCTTCCTCCATTAACCGCTTTCTCCCTGGAGGGGAGAACCATGGAAAGGGACTAAGTCCTTTCTACCTTTTCTCCTTTTTCTCAGTTGGGCTTTACCTTCTCCTAAGTGCCCAGGGGGGAATTCCCAGAGAACCCAAATTTCCCTTTAAAGGGGGGGAAGCAGGAGTACAGCAGCCGTGTCCTTTTCTCTAGCTCTTTACCTACCAGACTCAACTGACCTCCAGCTTCTCTTCCCTCTTAACTATAAATTGACTCCCAGAATTTTCCATTTAGGAGGAGCAACTTTTAAAAGGTACTTACCCTGATTTCTGCCTGCCTAGAAGGATGCTGTTTGCTGTCTGGAACCCCATGAGGAAAACGTTTTCCTTACTTCCTGTGCAGCTGTGCAGAACTAAAAGAGAAGTGAATTATTCTTTATGGAGACACAGACTGCAATAAAAAACTGGTAGGAAATCTAAACTTTTATACTTCAGTGGCAGAAGCTCAATAGGGGGTACAGGGACACCCTAATCTCTATGCGGCCAGCACCTACTTTCCATGCGGGGTGCCGGACACATGGATTTCAAGAGTTGGTTTTTTAACACATTTTGGCTTCAAAAAGGGTAGGCTCAGGGCGCAGTGAGCCCACCCACTTCTGACCTTCGCGAATGTACATTCGCTATTGTCATCCTTCTCCTCCTTGCCAATCAGGACAGGAAACTGATCATAAGACCTGATTTGCCAGGGGGGAGAAGCAACCAGATTGGCCATGAGGAGAAGTCGGGGAAGCCCTCTGCGACCTGGATGGGGTAAGTGCAGGGCAGGGGAGCAAGCTAGGGTAAGTGCAGGGCTAACGGGTGAGCAAGCTGGCGGGGGGGTAAGTGTAGTGCTGGCTGGTTGGCTGGCTGCCGGGGGGGAGGAGGGTTGTTCGTTTGCCACCCCCTCAAAAAATGGAGCATCAGCTGCCACTGCTATACTCCATCCAAAATCCAAGAAAAAAAATACATGTCCTGTACATTTCCAGCCAAACCTCCATTGGAATTAATGTATATACATAAATAACAAATCTCTAAAATAAGTTCTACATGCATAAAACATCTCCTGGAAAGTTATGACAGCCTTGTCACAAATACATTGCCCTGATTTGACCGTCTTACTTTTGTAGTTGTCGCCGTTCTGTGAAGTATTAGAGATTTTTTTTCAGCTCTGTATTGAAACAATATAATTTTGATAATACATTTTTTGCCAGTAGTTTGTAAAACTTCATAGAACATAAAACTTTGCAGACCCTTAAGTTCTTGTGCAACCTATTCCGTTAGACTAAATATTATCCCCTAGCACATGCCTTATTGTAGGCTGAGCAGATGTGATATATATTTTAAAATATTGAAAATCTTTTGCTTTAAAAAAACTTTCAGATATTTAGAAGTCTTGTTCTATAACAATAGCCAGGAGGTCAGATTGTTAACAGCGGATTCTTATGTGCCAATCTAAAGCCTAGCAATCTGTTGGATGTAGGAAAAAAAATTCATTGCACAAGGCTGAGCCTAGGCAAAGAAGGCATCATCAGTGTACATATTATGCCCTGCAGAGAAGAAAAGGGAATAACCTCATGTTCTTGCTCTTGGCAAAGGTTCCTCAGTTAGAGATTACAAGAAAATGTTCGTAGTTGCATAAATATTTCATGCAGCTCTTTTATGCCTTTCCCTCTTCAGTATTAAGTCTATTAAGAGTATGTATATGCACTTATGAATGGTGGAACCGGCAGTGACCCGTTTCAAATTACGCTATAAATCTTCTAATGGATTTTAAACCAAGCAACAACTTATTAAAACGGGAACTGTTAACGCATACAAAGAAAATGCAGCTAAAGAAACAAAAGATAAATAATTTAAACATATTTATACATATATTTGTTTTTAGATAATTGTTATTTAAAATAAAGGAAGCTTAACTGTTCACTGTATATTTGTCAGCAAAAATAAAAGTATTATTTTTATTTTTAGATAATTATTATTTAAAATAAAGTAAGCCTAGGCAATGTAATAGTTCACTGTATATTTTTCAGTAAACAAATATATATTTTTTGCTGTTATAAATTAATATTTAGTACAAAAGGAACAGTTATTATGCAAATGTTGGGCATTTAAATGGGCAGCTAGATGTAAGTACAATAATTTTCCCAACAGCTCCTATATCTTGATACAACTTGTGATGTTGCACATCGTTTATTCTTAGTATAACAAGCTGTTTAGTGTAGCCATAGATCTAAGGCCAGCCATACATGCTGCAAAATTTGCAGAATTCTCCCATCAACACAGGCAGTGTTGACAAGAGAATCAGCCATTGTCTTCTCCTGGCGGGGGACGGTGATTATCGCTAGCAGCTATAGCAGGCGTTTGCAATAACCGGAAGTGAATCCAGCAGGATGGTTGTACCCAAGTTGATCGATCAAACAACTTGGTACATTTAGCCTGCCCCTTAACTGTTTGAATCTTGGCCAGTTCCTGCTAAAGCTGCAGAGATTTGAACAGTGTATAGCCAGCCTTAGGCTGGTAAGTGGTTGAGGAGTGTCTTACATACTTCCTTAAAGTGGAACTCTGGGCATTAACCACACCACATTTTGCGTGCCCCCTTGGGTGCTAATTGCTATGTTAGTTAAAAAAAAAGAAGATCCTAAGAAGAACACAAAAGGGGGCATGACATACTGGGTCCAGGGTCTTCAATCTTTTTATTTGTAAACAAGGTTGTGGAACATCCTTTTGAATGTGCCCAGTGTCTATGTGTTGTGAGCCTTCCTATTGGCTATTCAACGACTGGTTGCTCTCAGGCTCCAGAAGACTGCACAAGCTGGTGATGTCATAAAGAGGCAAAATAAGGCCAG
Organism: Rana kukunoris; assembly: GCA_029574335.1. NCBI lineage: Eukaryota > Metazoa > Chordata > Amphibia > Anura > Ranidae > Rana > Rana kukunoris. Next base: position 67,708,929 of record CM056053.1, on the reverse strand, counting down.
TGAAGGAACATAAGCAGTGGATTTAGAGAAGTAAAATCTACTAAAGAAGAATATTTAAAGAAAATAATGTGAATAGGAGGAATGGGAGAGGAGAGGGCGTTTAAAATTACCCTACAGCAGACTTTTATTAACAAAGGGTTCCTTCAGGTTTCTTCAGGGGTGCCTTGGTAAAATGCCTACAAATTGCCCAAAAAATGTATACAAGCCAGTGGGTAGATCAAGCCTGCCTTTTAGTTACACAAAGCCACAGGTTTTTATTATGCACCATTACATAATGTTTTTGTTTGCCCCTCCCCTGCCCCTCTCCATCAGCATTGGGGTCACATTAGCTGAGTGATGGAGAAAAACTGAGGGAGAAGATAAACATTGGAATACTTCTCAGTATCAGTGTGCAAAGGCGTATTTGTTTTGGAAGAATAAATAACCTTTATTGTTGGGCGTCCTATATGTGTAGATGTTGTTGCATTATGTAAAACTATTAGTTTCATTTTTTGTATTTTAGAATGGGGTGCCCTGAGAGTGTGCATAATTTTAAAGTGTGCCTTGCATGAAAATAGATTAAGAAACACTGCTTTACAGATTTAAAACTGTATGTAGAAAATAACTTTCACCATCAGGGCCAGATTTATACAGGAGCCTATAGGCAAATAAAACATGGAGCCTTTAACCTTACCAATACAAACATACTGTACTCCTACAACATTTATGTTGCTAGTTCTAGTTTTGCTCTGAGCAAATATTGAAACATTATAGCAATTATAATAATTTAAATGAAAAGGTAGATCACAGGCTGTAAATTTAAGCTGTTTTCAGCACCATTCTTATCCCTAACGCTCCAAATCCCTAAATGCCTAAATATTACTCTACTCTAAACCAAATTCTCCAAACTCTTATCCCCTAAATTTTGACCTTCTTCTAAACCAGCTCTCCCAGCATCTAAAGTAAAAAAATATGTGCTGCAGCATTTTATTATACCTGCCAGGCCCGGATTGCCCAGTGGGGCGGGGCCGCTGGGCCGCATGTCCTTGCTTGTGAGGCCGAAGGCAGGCTGCACTTTGAGCCCACACTGGTCCCCCGAACTTTGCGCAGCCACCTGGCTGCCAATTCAGCTCAGGCTCAGCCATCGGCACCAAGGGGATGGAAACATGAAGGGGGGAGGAGCTAGAGGAGACACCTTTGGCAGATGTGGGGGTCTATGCACGGAAGTGGGTGCAAATACCTGTATTAACCTCTTATGGACCGCCGCATGTACATTTACGTCGGCAGAATGGCACCGACAGGCACATCAACATATATATATACATTGGTGCCTAGATGTGGGTCGGGGGTCCGATCGGGACCCCCCCCCCGGTACATGCGGCGGTCCGGTTACCTGACCGAGCGATCCGTGCTGAGGGGGCGGCGGTTTGTTTTTGTCCGCCCCCTTCGGATCGCTCCCAGCCAAACCGCGCGCTCCCCCTGCGTGTCATTTCCTCCTCCTGTGTAAACACAGGAGGAGGAAGTGATGTGATCTCTGCTTTCGGCGTTTTTTTCAACCGCCGCTGAGGAGAGATCACATCTCACAGTAAGTCTTCACAACATTACACTGACACCAGTACACGCAGACAGACTTAACCCCTTGCGATCACCCCCCCCGACCCTCTCCCCCCTGTCACAGTGTCACTGAATGCAGTGATCATATGTATGATCACTGCAGTTAGTGTCAGTGTGACAGGCAGTTAGTGTTAGGTCCAGGGTAGCCCCCCTACCCCCCCTAATAACGTTTTAACCCCTTGATCACCGCCCTTGTTAACCATTTCACTCCCAATTGCCAGCGTCACTAAGCGATCATTTTTCTGATCGCTGTATTAGTGTCGCTGTTCCCGCTAGGTAGCTATTTTTTTTTATTGCGATTTTTTTTTACTAAAGACTAAAATTTAGTTTATTTGATTTTTCTTATAACAAAAAGTAAAAAATATTGTTTTTTTTTCCAAGATGTCGTTCTATTTTTGTATATAGCGCAAAAAATAAAAAATCGCAGAGGCGATCAAATACCACCAAAAGAAATCTCTATTTGTGGGAAGAAAAGGACGCAAATTTTGTTTGGGAGCCACGTCGCACGACCGTGCAATTGTCAGTTAAAGCGACGCAGTGCCGAATCGCAAAAAGGGGCCAGGTCATTTACCTGCATTTTGGTCCGGGTCTTAAGTGGTTATACAGGTATCTGCACCCCCCTGAAAGGTGCCAAATGTGACACCGGAGGGGGAGAGGTTTCCAAAAAGCGGAGGTTCCAATTTTGTGTGGACCTCTGCTTTAATGGCCAATGGTGTGGGAGGGGGGCCATCACTTTAAGAAAGTGCAGGAGCCTAATTACAGGGAGTGCAGAATTATTAGGCAAATTAGTATTTTGACCACATCATCCTCTTTATGCATGTTGTCTTACTCCAAGCTGTATAGGCTCGAAAGCCTACTACCAATTAAGCATATTAGGTGATGTGCATCTCTGTAATGAGAAGGGGTGTGGTCTAATGACATCAACACCCTATATCAGGTGTGCATAATTATTAGGCAACTTCCTTTCCTTTGGCAAAATGGGTCAAAAGAAGGACTTGACAGGCTCAGAAAAGTCAAAAATAGTGAGATATCTTGCAGAGGGATGCAGCACTCTTAAAATTGCAAAGCTTCTGAAGCGTGATCATCGAACAATCAAGCGTTTCATTCAAAATAGTCAACAGGGTCGCAAGAAGCGTGTGGAAAAACCAAGGCGCAAAATAACTGCCCATGAACTGAGAAAAGTCAAGCGTGCAGCTGCCAAGATGCCACTTGCCACCAGTTTGGCCATATTTCAGAGCTGCAACATCACTGGAGTGCCCAAAAGCACAAGGTATGCAATACTCAGAGACATGGCCAAGGTAAGAAAGGCTGAAAGACGACCACCACTGAACAAGACACACAAGCTGAAACGTCAAGACTGGGCCAAGAAATATCTCAAGACTGATTTTTCTAAGGTTTTATGGACTGATGAAATAAGAGTGAGTCTTGATGGGCCAGATGGATGGGCCCGTGGCTGGATTGGTAAAGGGCAGAGAGCTCCAGTCCGACTCAGACTCCAGCAAGGTGGAGGTGGAGTACTGGTTTGGGCTGGTATCATCAAAGATGAGCTTGTGGGGCCTTTTCGGGGTGAGGATGGAGTCAAGCTCAACTCCCAGTCCTACTGCCAGTTTCTGGAAGACACCTTCTTCAAGCAGTGGTACAGGAAGAAGTCTGCATCCTTCAAGAAAAACATGATTTTCATGCAGGACAATGCTCCATCACATCACACGCGTCCAAGTTCTCCACAGCGTGGCTGGCAAGAAAGGGTATAAAAGAAGAAAAACTAATGACATGGCCTCCTTGTTCACCTGATCTGAACCCCATTGAGAACCTGTGGTCCATCATTAAATGTGAGATTTACAAGGAGGGAAAACAGTACACCTCTCTGAACAGTGTCTGGGAGGCTGTGGTTGCTGCTGCTGCACGCAATGTTGATGGTGAACAGATCAAAACACTGACAGAATCCATGGATGGCAGGCTGCATGAGTGTCCTTGCAAAGAAAGGTGGCTATATTGGTCACTGATTTGTTTTTGTTTTGTTTTTGAATGTCAGAAATGTATATTTGTGAATGTTGAGATGTTATATTGGTTTCACTGGTAAAAATAAATAATTGAAATGGGTATATATTTGTTTTTTGTTAAGTTGCCTAATAATTATGCACAGTAATAGTCACCTGCACACACAGATATCCCCCTAAAATAGCTAAAACTAAAAACAAACTAAAAACTACTTCCAAAAATATTCAGCTTTGATATAATGAGTTTTTTGGGTTCATTGAGAACATGGTTGTTGTTCAATAATAAAATTAATCCTCAAAAATACAACTTGCCTAATAATTCTGCACTCCCTGTAGTACAGACTGGCATTTGGGTGTAGAAGGAGCAATGAAAGCTGCTGCAGATACAAGCACCTCTTTTTGCATGCACTGTATACCTGCTAGAGCTTATATGAAATCAAACACATTTATTTTTTGGACTTTTTAGTTGGATTTAAGAAGAGAAAACAAAGAGGTGGATTTACTAAAGATAAATAGACTGGTACTCTGCAAATGCAGTTGCACTTATTTTCCCCAGAGCCTAGTAAATGTGGTAATAAAGCTCTGTTGATTTCCATCATCCAATCATATGCATGCAAAAATGCTTTTTTGTTTTTATTGAGTAATACCATTAATGTGTATTTTTTTTCTATTCTACCCTTACAATTACTGGGGAAAATGAATGCAACTTAACTTACGGAGTGCACGCAGTCTGTTTGACTTTAGTAAATCAACCCTGTACATTAAAATAAAAATACATCAGAACTAGTGAAAAGAAAAGGCCATGCTTGCAGTGGATTTTCAATGGAAAAAGTTAAATACATAAATTACTTACAAACATAAAAACAAGCTGCTCATCTTCATTTTCAACTTTCATTTCTACAAGATTGAGGAAATAAATTTGTTGATGACATTCACTTAAAAATGTTCAATCACAAATGGCAGATGCTAGCGAAACATTCAAAATTAATTATTCTTCTAAAGTGTAATCCCTATGGAATAGGAAGAAGGAAAAAAAATTAAACCACATTTTTAAACCTATTTTGATTTAGATCTGCCATACACTAAACAACAGCGCTAATATGACAGACTTGTTAATTAAAGTCTATCCTCATGATGAGTACAAGTGGTATGGGGAAATAATTTAACCTTCTAAACATCATCTTTTTAATTAGAGCTTCTATTTTGGCTTCACTTGAACATTAGGCAGCCTATTTGTGGATTTTGAAAATGACAAGTGTGAGGGGATTATACTGGTGAAGTGGTACATTTAAGTGTTTAGTCTTCTTTTTTTTAGCTATGCTTTAAGCTTGTTTTTTTCTCATCTCTTGGTGTTTTTAGAATCTAAAGAAAGTAGTGCAGTAACTGCAGAACAGCCCTGTGTGCAACATTTCAAACTTCAGGAACCAGAAGTTTTAGCCATAATGCCAATCACTTCCAGCCTCTTTTTTTCAGATTTAGATGGATTGGATATAAACCCTAAAGAAAAAATAAAATAGCATGACAGCTTTCCCCTATTAAAGCGGTTGTAAAGGAAAAAAAATCCTTTAAAATAACAAACATGTTATACTTACCTCCACTGTGCAGTTCATTTTGCACACAGTGGCCCTGATCCACGTCTTCTGGGGTCCTTCGGCGGCTGTCTCTGGTCCTCCCCACAAGTACTCACCACAGTCATGCGAGAGAGCTTGCATGGTGGTGAGTAATTGCGGGCGCACTCCCGTGATACAGCGAGCGGCCATAGCCGCTCACTGTATCACTCAGCCCCGCCCCTCGGCACGGCGCATCACTGGATGTGATTGACAGCAGCGCCAGCCAATGGCTGCGCTGCTCTTAATCCATCCGCTCTAGCCAAACAGTGGCCAGGCTGAGCGGCGAAAAAGAGGATCTCGGGACCGCGTGTAACTATCGACGGGTCAAGTAAAACGGGGGCTCGGGGGGGGGGGGGCTGGCACCATCAGATGCATTAAGGTGAAAAAAAAATTACAACTCCTATAAGCATTTTCCTTTTTTTTCTGAAAGTGTGTTTTATAATACTTTTTTACCTGGTGATCCTGTCTTTCTTGTAGCTTCTTCTCCTAGGGTGACAACACTCTCTTATATGTGTTTCTGCACTGGGAGTGTTGTCACCTTAAAGTGCACATTTCCATTGTTCATCTTACAACCAGTGGTGGCTGGTGGTATATTTTTTGAAGGGGGGTGGCAAACACTAAACCCACAGCCACCCCCCCAGTCGGTCGGATGACGCCCCCCCCCATTATCTTACCCCATCTACAGCACAGGCAGCGCTTCCCTTCGGCAATGGTTGGCGGCTTCTGCCATGCATCTCCTCCCTCCTCCTTCTAGGCCTTCTAGAACACTTCTCCTTTCGGCCAATTGGAAAACGGGTCTCTCCTGATTGGCCGGGAGGAGAATCAGTGTGACACTAGCTAATATACATTGTCCTACAACTGGGTGGACTCGAGGGGCAGTGCACTGTGCCCACCCTTTCTAGAAGCCTATTTGAGCCGCTGGCTCTAATCACGTGCTTAAAAAAAAACAGATTGGAATCCATGCGTCAGGTGCCCTGCATGTAGATTAGGGGGCCGGATACATCTATGGGGGGGTGGCGCCCATGTACCCTGCATTACATTACGGGCTGCCACTACTTGCAATTATCAACTTCTTCACAGTTATACTACTGGCCATTGTGGAGCTGCCAGATTGTGGCTTGTAAATCTGGAAATAGGCATACAGAGCCTGCAAGTGCACAGCTCAAAGAGGCCAGCAAAATGTAAGTAGATTTTTTTGAGAGAAACCACTGATTATAATTTCACATTCAAAAAAAAATATTATGTTTAATTACATTTGATTATTTTGTCAGATTTTTATTTTCATTTGTATCTTTATTTGGGAGATTCTCCATTACTTCCGGTCTCTGTGACAATCATCACCAGGACAGGAAGGCATAGACAGCAATAAAAACACTGACAGAAGTTCTTCCTAATGCAGGCCATACACTCCACGAAAAATCGTCCGAACAAACTTTTGAAAAACGAAAGTTCTGTCGTGAGTGCAAACGACAGTGCCATCATGTAATGACCGATAAATCGTTCAGTGGACATATATAAAAAAAAAGGGTTCGTTTTTTTTACATATAGTTCGGACGGGAAACACATTAACCTTTACGATTTATCGTTCGTTCGGCAGAAAATTTCCACATAGCAAACTTGTCCTTCGTTTTTTCGGCTCAAAATCGTCCAAACGATTTTCGATTTTGTGCCCATTAACTGGCCGAAAAACTTAAGATCTTTCTTAACGACCGATTTTCGGACGAATCTCCGTATAGTGTATGGCCAGCATTAGTCTTCTAAAAATATGGGCCCAGATTCATAAAACAATTACGCCTGTCTAACTGGTGTTAGACAGGAGTAATTTCAAATTTTGTGCGCCGTATCACTAGTTTGAATCCTCAAACCATGATACGGCGGCTTCGGGCTTCGATCCGAGAGGGTTACGTCTTCGTAAGCCTTCGGATCTACGCTGCGATATTTTTGCGGCCGCTGGGAGGAGTTTGCGTCGTTTTGATGCGTCGGGATATGCAAATGTGTTTTTACGGCGATCCACGAAGATACGAGCGGTCTTCGCAATCGCTTACGTCTGTTTTTTTTTACGTACTGTTAGACCAGCTTTTTGCTGGTCTAACGGTGCGTAGCCCATGTTAAGTATGGCCGTCGTTCCCGCGTCAAATTTAATTTTTTTTTTTTTTTTTGCGTAACTCGTTCGGGAATAGAAATGTCCGTAAACGACGCTACTCAAACAACGAATGACGTAACGACGTGATTTCGCGCAATGCACGGCGGGAAATTTGCGAACGGAGCATGCGCAGTTCGATTGGCGCGGGAACGCGCCTATTTTAAATCCTTCACGCCCTCTACTCGTGTAGATGGATTGCGACGGGAGAAATACACTACGCCGCCGTCATTTACTGGATAAAATCTACCTGGATTCCACGTAGAGCCAGGTAAAAAACGGCGGCGTAGTGTATTTCTGATACGCTACGAGAATCCAATTCTCTCTGAATCTGGGCCATGATTTTGTTCTTGGACAGGCTTTCCATCAAATGAGGAACATCTCCCCTAATAGAAAGAGTAGGTAGAAAGGTGTCCAGTAGATACAAGTTGGAAGGTGAGTTTGAAGGCGTTTATAAGAAATTGCAACAAGATTAACAAGCCAATGGGCCAGATTCAGGTAGATGAGAGTATCTTTCCTCTGGAGTAACGCTTCTCATTTACGTTACTCTGAAGACCCTTTCAGCGCAAGTCCTGTAATTCACATAGCAGTTGCGCGTAAACTTGCGCCAGAGTAACGATAATGCGCTGGCGTAACCCGACGCAAGTGGAAGTGGGTGTGATCATATGTAAATGATGGGCGGAGCCCGGCGCAGAGGCTTACGTTCAGCGCATCATCCACGGAGCATGCGCAGTGAGTGCGGCTCCACTCGCCCCCTTGTGCGCATGCTCACAACTTCCGTCGGCACCACTTCCTGGGAAACGTCAGCGCAATGCGTTCCGCTGGGCGCTTAAAAGCGCTGGCGGAAACGCCATTCCGGCGCAAAAGTAGTTCCGTTTCCCCCCACCCCAGGGAAGATACTTTTGCTCTGTGATGGCTGCTCCCGCTACCCCCAGAGAGAGGAGGAACCTCAACTTTAATACCCAGGAGGTCTCTGTCATTATCTCGGCTATGGAGACGGAGAATGAATTTCTCCATGGCAAAAAAAGCCGGAAGACCAGCCGGGAGAGGAAGCAGGGCATCCTGGAGTCGATTGCTGCCAGGGTCAATGTCCTGGGCTACTCCACCCGGACTGCTGGGGACATACAAAAGAAAATCAATGACCTGCGGCGCAAGGTGAGGGACAAGGTGGCCTCCATCAGGAGGTATGAGAGGGGCACAGGTGGTGGTCCCCCATGTCCTGTCACCCTGACCGCAGAGGAGGAGGTGGTCGCTCGGTGCCTGGAGAGGGAGCAGGTGGAGGGGGTCGCAGGCTATGACTCCGTGGAGGAAGGCACAAGGACAGGTAAGTGTTTTATAATCCCCTATTTGTTGTTTTGCATTTGGGGGGGGGGGGACATGTGCCAAGTGTGTGGGACCACCAACATGTGTCTGCTTTGTGTCATCCACAGATGACGGAGCTGGGCCATCATCTGTCAGCGTGCATTCCACCCCATCCCCCCCACGCCATCGTGTGCCCGAGCCACTGGGTGGTGAAGAGGTTGTGGAGGAGGAGAGTGGCCACACCACACCTGCCGAGGTGGTTGTGGAAGATCCTGCTGTGGCAGAGCAGGACTTTTCATTAGTCTTGTCTGTCTCCTCCCCTTCTCCTGGCCCGTCTGTCGTCCCCTCCCCCATCCTTGGAAGCCCCTCAAGGGCGACTCCTTCCACCCGAGGACATACATCTTCTGGCCCCAGGAAGGCGACCCAGAAGACCAGGGGGGTGTCTGATGGTGTCCAGGACCAGTTGGCAAGGGATCACGCCAGACAGACAGAACAAATGGGGGCCATAGCGGACCACTTGCAGAAAGTGTCGGACAGCCTGGGCTCCGTTGCCAACCTCAGCAACGCAGTGCAGGATGTCAGCTCTAATTGCGCTGCAGTGGTCACCACTTTGGGGGAGGTGCAGGGGGATATCCAGCACCTCACTGCAGCCGTCCAGGCCAACACTGCTGCCATCCATGGGAACAGTGCTGCCATCCGGGAGCAGGGGAGGCTGAGTCGGCGGGCCCAGCATTACCAGATGACCCGTCAGCTCCGGATGCAGGCCCAGACCAACAGTTATCTTGGACGGATAGCCAGGGCCTTGGAGGGCACGCAGGCCACACCTGCCAGGAGTGGCCCACCTGGGGATCAGCCACCTCCAGATGCCCCCCCACCCACTCCATCCAGGCAGCTGCGGAGCCAGAGAGGGGCCCCCAGAAGAAGCCCCTGGCATCCCCGATGAGGCCTTTTTTTTGTGGCTGGTTTTATATTATTATTTTTCACATACTCAGGTCATGAGTTTATTTTTTATTTTTCTCAGGTTATGAGATTATTTTTCTTTTATTGATCAGGATATGATCTTTCTAATTTATTTTTGTACTGCACACGGTCAGGAGTGCAAGGGACAGTGTGAATGGTGTGTGAATGTGAGAGGGTGGCACTCCTGAAAGTAAGGGGTGTCACCCTCGGCCGTGGTGGTGAAGTGAACCCCACGGCTGAATGAATGATGTGTGAAAGGTGTGTGAATGGACAGTGACATCATTGGGGCCTTGACGCTGGCGTTACTGCTCCCAACTCCTACATGCTGGACTTGGGCTAATCCAATGCGATGTGCATGTGGTGTGTGTGATCTAGGGACATCAGTGGTGTACACGCGTGCATTGTCTGTGTAATTAATGTTTTGGTTTAGTGTCCAAAGATGCCTACGGCGAGGACCCTCCTGACTGCTCTTCCATCAGCAGACTGGGTGTCCTCTGGCAGGGGGGGACTGTGTGGGTCGGGGGTCAGGTCATCACGTATGTCAATATGCAGGCCTTTTTTCATAGCAAAGTTATGTAGTATGCAACATGCACCGATGATCTGACACACAAAGGTAGGGGAATACAATAGGGCCCCCCCAGACTTATCCAGGCAGCGGAAACGGGACTTCAGGAGCCCAAATGTTTGCTCCACCACTGCACGGGTTTTGATGTGTGCTTCATTGTATTTTCTCTCTCCTCTGGTTTGGGGGTTCCGGAAAGGAGTCATTAGATGGGGTCCCAATGCATATGCAGAGTCACCTGTAAGGTAAAAGACAGGAGAATGTTAGTCATGCATGTGCGATTTCTGTTGTGCATGACGGGAGGGGATAGTCATGCCTGACTCCCATGTCACTCACCAACCAGCCAGCTGTCCCCATACATGTTCTGGTTAAATTCTGCTGGGATGGGACTCTGACGGTATATGAAACTGTCATGGCTGGACCCGGGGTGTTTGGCACGGACGTGCCATATGAGGCGTTGGGCATCGGCTATCACCTGTACGTTGATGGAATGCCAATGCTTCCGATTGCGGTATATGTGCTCTGTGGCACTGGGGGGCTGTAGGGCCACATGTGTGCAATCAATGGCCCCCACAGTGCGTGGGAATCTGGCAATGTTGTAGAAATCTGTCATTGCCTTCAGCCGCAGCTCCTCAGTGGTGGGTCTGATGAACTGGTTGGACATGCGTCTGAGGATTGCAGGGACAACCTGGTGCACACATCTGCTTATGGAGGACTGTGACATCCCAGCCACCACTCCACTTGTACGCTGGAATGATCCACTTGCAAGGAAATGGAGTGTTGCCAGGACCTTCACCAGTGGCTGCACTGCTTGTGATCGGTGTGTCTTGCTGGTGATGTCATCCTGCAGGGTTGTGGTTAGTTCAAGTATTGCATCAGGGCTGAATCTGAAGAGGCGATACACCTCCTCATCCCCCATGCCAAAGAGGTTCATACGAGTGCGGTATATCCTCTCACGTGCCCGCCTTCTTGGTTCCAGGGGACCCATCAGTAGTTCTAGGACCACGAGTGCCCCTGGCATGTTGGCACACAGAGGTGTTGTCCTTGCAAGTGGGGGTGCTCAGCAAGCTCCTATCGTCGGTAACGCTGCTGTAGCTGCTCTCCTGCTGACCTGTGACCGTCTGGAGTAAAGATAAAGCAGCCTTTTGTAGAAATAACTTTGCGCCGGACGGATCAGATACGCGCGGCGCATGTAGCCAGCGTATGGTGCTAATCCGTTCGTGAATTGGGAAAAATCCCTCATTTGCATATTTGCAGGGGAAATCAATAGGCGCGACTGATGCGCCCAGCGAAATTAAGCGCTGACGATACTCTGGCGTCGGAACGTTCCGCCGGTCGCAAATGACCCATTACTGGGCGCATCTAGTTTGGTGGGTACGGGCACATAGAAACGACGGCGCATCATCACAGTTACGCGGCGCATATCGAAATACTCCAGCGCAAGTGTTGCTGAATCTGGCCCAATGTGTTTTGGGGGAACAAAGACTCCCCATTCTTTAGGCATGTTGCTGCATGCAAATACTGTATATGTGGAAGAATCCCAAAACAGGTGAGGCTGTCACACAAAATTCAGACAGATGAATATCTGAGTGTCCGCTGTGTTCACTGTTAATATTATTAAACTTTGATAAGCAGCCAACAAGGATTTTTTAAAATTGGCAAAAAAAAAAAAGAACTCTTGCTTCCATAAAAAAAATATACCAACTAGGGGTGCTCTATTTTCTATTTGTGAGAGTATTTACAAGGTAGGTTTACCTTAAAGTGCAAGTTTTTTTTTTATATATAAATCCTTGTCCTCACTACTAAGCCCTCCTTCTACAGAAAATATAAAGTCCCTTCCTCCTGTGAAGGCACAATCAGGGGCGGACTGACCATTTGGGCACTCAGGCACTGCCCGAGGGCCCCATGCTACTAGGGGCCCCCATCAAGGTTGCCAGCCTCAGTAAAACCAGGGACAGTATGTAAAAATCGGTGTGTATGTATACTGTGTGTGTATATTGTGTTTCTGTGTGTGTATACTGTATATGTATACTGTATGTCTATTGCCTGGGGGCCCAATAATCTCCTATTGCCCGCCCCTGGGCACAATGCCCGCCTTGCCCAAAGTAGGGCAGTGTTTACAGGTCACTGTTCCAGCTTTCACCTCATTGGTTATATTAGCCTACATAATTCTTAAAGCAGTTGTAAACCGCTGGAAGTTTTTTTTTTTTGCCTGCAAGTTAAAGCCATAATGTGCTAGTATGCATCACATACTAGCACATTATGTGAAACTTACCTGCAAACTAAGCATTCCAGCAATAAAATGTCATCGCTGGAGGTCGCTTTCATCTTCACCTGTCTTGCATGTGCACAGGAGCCGATGTTCACGGCACAGGGCTTTAAAAGTACGGTGCGGCACAGCTGGCCGTTCCTTTAGAGAGCATGCATCAGTGATGTCACTGGTTGCATGTACAGTAAATATCTCCTAAACAGTGCACGTTTTGGAGATAGTTACACTACCTATAGGAACAATTTTATGTTAGACGTTTACTTCCACTTTAAAGCCCAGCTTTATCCAATATGTTTTATTTAATTTTAAAGTGAAGGGAGTGGGAAACGGATTTCAGCCTCTTTTAGGTTTTTATTGCTGTGTATGTTCCTACTGAGGAGATTTTATATTATGTCAGGACAGGAAGTGATAGAAAATGTATTCAACTGGAACACAAACAAAAACAAAATAACATTTTTAAAAATGTGAGAAAGGATTTGAAATGTTTATAATGCTTTATTTACAGACTATCTCATCTTGTCCCAGTGACAACTACACCCACATTTTTTTAAATGAGCATTACAAGGGCAGGAAGTCAGGGAAAATAAAAACTCAACAAAAAATTTAAGTCAAAATTCAAAACTAAATATAAGGGCCCAGATTCACAGAGCGATTACGCCTGTGCAACTGGTGTTGCGCGTGCGTAAGTCTAAATGTGCGCGTGCGTTTAGATGCGCGCGATTCAGAAAACGATTTACGTCAGAAATCTACTTTTTTTTGTCCGGCGTAATTTCGTTAGACAGACGCATCCGTCCGCGCAAAAATGCGCTAGACACACCATTGATTTGCTAGTCAAATATGCTAATGAGGGAGTTGCGGGGATCCACAAAAAAACGCAGTTGCTGCGCAGGCTACGCGATGTGCGCAACAGCAAAATGTCCTGTCTAAAGTTAGAGCACCTAAAAGCTGGTCTAAATTTTGAAAAAACGTCTACATCTCACAGAAAGAAACACCGTTACTGAGGAGCAGACCACACACACGTGTTGCACTACAATTTGACTGCCAACATGCCAGGGGCATCGTCGCTCATAGCTGCACTAGTGAATTTAGATGACCAAAGAAGGAGGAGGGCACGGAGGATGGCACGGGAGAGGGTATACCGCACCCGCATAGACCTGTTTGGCATGAGTGATTCTGAGGTGTATCGCTTCTTCAGATTCCCCCCTCATGCCATCCTGGAATTAACCACAACCCTGCAGGAGGACATCACCAGCCCAACACAACGCTCACATCCAGTGCAGCCACTGGTCAAGGTACTGGCAACACTCCATTTCCTTGCCAGGGACTCTTTTCAGCGTACAAGTGGAGTGGTGGCTGGGATGTCACAATCCTCCATGAGCAGATGTGTGCACCAGGTTGTCCCAGCAATCCTCACACGCTTGGCCAACCTAATCATCAAACCCACCACTGAGGACCTGCGGCTGAAGGCAATGACAGATTTCTACAGAATTGCCAGATTCCCACGCACCATCGGGGCCATTGATTGCACACATGTGGCACTCCAGCCCCCCCATGACACAGAGCACATGTACGGCAATCGGAAGAATTGGCACTCCATCAACGTACAGGTGATAGTTGATGCCCAAGGACTCATATGGCACGTCCGTGCCAAACACCCCGGATCCACCCATGACAGCTACATCTACAATCAATGCCACATCCGAATGGAATTCGATCAGAACGTGTATGGGAACACCTGGCTGGTTGGTGAGTGACATGGGAGTCAGGCATGACTATCCCCTCCCGTGATGCACACCTCACAAGTGGCACATGCATGACTAACATTCTCCTGTCTTTTCCCTTCCAGGTGACTCTGCATATGCACTGGGACCCCATCTCATGACTCCTATCCGGAACCCCCAAACCCCAGGGGAGGAAAGATACAATCAAGCACACATCAAAACCCGAGCAGTGGTGGAGCGCACCTTTGGCCTCCTGAAGTCACGTTTCCGATGCCTGGATAAGTCTGGGGGTACACTGTTGTATTCCCCAAACTTTGTGTGCCATATCATCGTTGCATGTTGCATGCTGCACAATCTCGCAGTGAGGAAGGGCCTGCAGGTTGAGCTACGTGATGACCTGACCCCCCAACCAGACAATCAACCCCTAACCGAGGATACCCCGTCTTCTGAGGGAAGAGCAGTCAGGAGGCAGCTCATATTGGGCATCTTTGCACGTTAAACACACACATTAATCATGGCACAATGAGAATGCATGCATGCACACCACTATGGTCCCTAGCACACACACCACACATCCTTATCAAATTGGATTGGCACCAGTCCACCATGCAGGACTGGTGAGCAGTAACGCCATGTCAAGGCTCCAATTATGTCACTGTACATTCATACACCATTCACACGGAACCTGGGAATCACTTCTCCCTGGTCCTGGGGAACCCTTCTCCACCAAAATTGAGGATGACATCCCTTTTCCAGCAGGAATGTCACCCCCACATTCAAACAGCATGCACAACCCAAAATTTAAAAAAAATGTCAGCAAAAAAAAAAAAAATGCTAAAAATGTCAGCCAAAAAAAAAAAAAAAATGCCAAAAAAATAAAGGGGGAAAAAAATGTATTGCCCTCTGCGTGAGCCACGCCTGGGGCGCCCCCGGCCACGGCCCCGGCCCCTCAGGGGAGACTCATGGGGGAGGGGCAAACCCAGGGAAGGAGGAGCAGCCCCTGATATCTGCCCACCTGGCGGCCTGCCCTCCAAGGCCACGGCAATTCTGTCCAGGGAAGCACAAAGTGTTGCCATGTTGACCTGGATAGCCTGGGTAAGGGCCCTCACATCCTGCCCAATGCCTGCTGCTGTAGTCTGCAGTTCATTTAGGCAGGTTGTGAAAGCCCGGGAGTGGGAGTCCAGGTTACCCAGCGTATCCTTCATGGAGGACAGGCTCTCCTCCACCCGCCCAAAAGTCTGGCAGAGCTGTCCCAGATGGCGGGTCTGGAGGGCCTGGTCCCTTCGCAGACTGGTGGGCAGGAGATTGGGCGCCCCCCTGGTGCTCTGGGATGACATCCTGCCTCCAGCTGATGGTTGTGGGCGGGGAGAAGGGGAGGCCCTTGTGAGGGGAGCCATGTTGGGGGAGGAGGGGGGGGGGCTCCCCCTTAGGGAGGGCAGGCTTCTGCCAGCCAGAGGGGAAGAGTCCGCACAAACCACTCGTCCAGTGCCTGACTCCTCCTCCTAATGATCGTCCTCCTCCTGATCGTCCTCCTCCTCATGATCATCCTCCTCCTCATGATCGTCCTCCTCCTCTCGAACCTCCTCCGCGGACTCCGGCCTTGTTGGGGGGGCCTCATTAGGCTGCTGTCCTGGTGTTGGAGCGGTCAGGCCAGATGGCCCTGCACCCTCCTGCACATCTGTGGATGACACAAACCATTCACAGGTTGGAGGATCCACACACTTGCCACATATTCCCTTTCACCCCCTCCCCCACACATGCTACACACCTGATAAAAAAAAAAACCTTACCTGGCACCGCGGGGACCGGACTTGTGTCAAAGCCTGGCAGGCCCTCCACTTCATGCCGGTGAAAGGTCAGGGCCACCACATGCTCCGTCGCTGTAAGCCTAATACGGCATGGTGGGCCCCCTCCTGTGCCCCTGGCATGGGCATGCATTGCGGGCAGTTTTTTTTTCACCAGACGCCGGAGATCATTTATTTTTTTGTCGATCCCAGACCGGGTCCGTGTCTCCCCCTCCCCCGATGAATTCACCTGCTCCGTGATCCTATCCAATATCTCCCTCCTCCTGGCCGGGGTGGTGGTGGCACTCTGTGGGCCATGGAGAAAACGCCCATACTCGCTAATGGCCCGGGCAAGAATTCTTTTTTCCCCCACAGTAAAATTGAGCTTTCTTTTTCTCTCAGTCATACTTCCAAACAAACTCACTACCAGTCACCAAAAATCAGTCACAAATACAAGCACAACCAATCAGGCAAGAACACACACAAAGAGAAAACGAACACCCAAAAATCACACTAGCACTCAGCAAGAAACAGTCACAAAAAAAATAAAAATAAAAAATAAAGCAAGAAAACAAACGAACAAAAATATATCAATCAAACAAACAGTCTCTCAAACACTTATCAAAAAACACTTTCACAAATATACCAACAAGCACTTGATCACACAGAACACTAATCTGACAACTACAAGACACACTGCAACGAACAACAGGAACAAAAGCACTTGGTTAAATGGGAAGGGACACAAAGGGATGTACTTTTGCAATGCAAGTGCGTTTGTGTGTGTCTATTTATGCTGTCTGCGTAGTTCACAACGTTGCCCTAGTCCATTTCCAATTTCACTGATTGCGCCGCTCCCGAGTTGTGAGCATGCGCACAGCGGAGCTGACATGGTCTCGTTCAAGCGCGCATGCGCGAGCCGGCCGGCCCTTCATTTGCATGGGGTCACGGCTCATTTTAATGTAACACGCCCATGTCCCTCCCAATTTGTATTACTCCTCCTTACGCCTCTGGAAAAAACCTTACGCTTGCGCAATTTCCTGCGCAAAAGCTACGTGAATCGGGGGATTACGCGGCTAGATGGCGCAAGTCTAACGTAATGGTGGTGCGCTACGCCGGACCGATAATGCGCCGATGTACGTGAATCTGGGCCAATATTTTTGGTTCGATTTGGCTTAAAGTGGAGGTTCACCAAAAAAAATGTTTTAACATTGCATCTGGGCTAGTTATTTTAATGAGAATCTGCATTTTTTTTTTAAATACTTGCCGTACATACCGTTTTCCATACGTATGATCACCGCGGCTTCCGGGTATGGTCGTCGGGACTGGGCGTTCCTAATTGATTCACAGTATCTTGACATACAGCGCGTCACGAGTAGCCGAAAGAAGCCGAACGTCGGTGCGCAGGCGCCGTATAAAGCCGCACCGATGTTCGTGACGCGCTGTATGCGTCGGTCAGGATGCTGTCAATCAATTAGGAACGCCCAGTCCATACGACCATACCCGGAAGCCGCGGTGAACATACGTATGGAAAACGGTATGTACCGCAAGTATTTTTTTTAAAAACTGTCGATTCTCATTAAAATAACTAGCCTAAATGCAATGTTAAAACATTTTTTTTAGGTGAACCTCCACTTTAAAAAAATAATATTGGGAAAAGGAAAACCGTGCTAGATAGTTAGCAAAATATAGGCAGCAGCTTAAAGTGGGATACACATATAACAATTACTGTATAAACAAAGGTAGAAAACTGCGCCAATAAACCACATCAATCAAAAAAGTGGCATATTAAAAATAACATAAAAAACTATTGCACAAACATTACTTGACATGAGCCCATGAGTTTGATATTGCACAAAAATATATTTAGTTTCCACATGACCCCATATCTTATATCAATAATGTCCAACAAAATAGATCCATAGGCTGTACACTGAACAAAGCAAAATGGAGTCCTTATATTCAATCAAATTTCCCTGAGCAACATCCCAGTGATTCACACAGTTACAAGTGCACACCGCTGTAATAATTGTCCGCTTACCAGAAGGTAAGTACAAAGAGCATTCAGCTGTAGCCCAGCCACGGCCTTTGGCTTGCACACAGAGTGGAAAAAAACAGGATTGAACCAGGAAGCAGTATGACCAACTGGATAACTCCCACCATATCATAGAAGTCTGTGAACATAGATTTAATAACCCAAGGAAAAAAGAAGAATAAGGACCATAGCGATATAACGTCTGTATGTTTTAATATATAAAAGTATTGCGCTTACATATAGTTGAGTGGAATATTGCATAAAAAGTTGCTGGCTGGCAATGGCAAATACAAGAGCCTGTCCTCCTCTGAAGCAGCATGATGACGTCAGTACGTCGCACCCAGATGTGTTTCGTCACAGTCTGTCGTTTTCAATGGGGATAGGGCAACTTATTGACTCACTGTATTAAAAAATAATATACTGTAGGATTAAAACATAAACCACTAAGATACTAAACAAATAAAATTCAATGTAAAAATGATAAAACTAACATCATAATTCACTAAGAATAATTTCTGAGGCTTAGTTTTAAATAACCCCAAAAAAAGACTAAAAAAAAGAGGAAAGAGATGAGCACAAATTGGATGAAAGAAATGAAATACTTATTTGTCTTGCGGTCAATAAAAATAAAATAGGAAGCCACAATTAAGACTAAAAGACAGGGGATGGAGCCTTTATTAAAGGATGTTCTGAAGATGGCAATTTGATGTGAGAATTAGATTATGATTAGAGTTGTTAATGCAGCTGTGCCACTCTTGAGTGACAGAGCAGCCGATGAAGTGAACAGGCAATTATAACTACAGGAGTCTTTCTAATCTTTACAATCCCAACCTCACAGTCATATCCATTTAAATTAATTTTTATGAAGACTGCAAATTCATGGCTTACTCAGATTGAAAATTTGTTTATTATCCACGGGAAATACTTTAAGATGAAGTAAATAGCCCCGACATCTGCAATGTGTGTCCTCTTGCCTCTTTAACTTGTAGCAGTAATATTGGGAGATTAATTTGAAGACTAATGCCTTTATGAAATGTGATTGATCCCTAGAAGCATGCAGTTATTATGATTATCAGAGAGAAAGTCGTAGAAACGTGTGTAAAAGTCAGATCTGATTTATGTCTTCTGTTTGCTAAGCAATGGACAAAAAGAGGGTGTCTTGTTTGCTAATATAAGGAAAATCTTGCTCCCTGCAAGTGGAATTTACAGGAATATTTTAACCAACTTTGGACCTAGTTATTTAAATAGGTCTGCTCAGCAGAGATAGCAATAGTTCATTACCAAGCCATATTGAAAACCTGTTCTAAGAAGGTTTATGCTGCTTGAAGATTAATTTGCCATCACGCCTATCCTTGCAATGCACGTATAAATAGTTAGGACTTATATTAGCATTATTTCTTGACAGACTACTTCATGACAAGCAAATAAAATGATTTAAAATTCATTGAGCATAAAAAATCTTTCTGCAGGGAAATTGTCAAAATTAAACAGCACAATAAATTTTTATTTTTAATTGAAGAATTGCTAATATTTTCTAACTATTGAAGACTGAATTACCCAAGAGGTATTTATAAAAATATGAAAAAGTTAATTGAAAGCTCTAAAGCAGTACTGACTGGGCACAAAAGGAGTAGCCACAAATAGAGTGAGGCGTAAAATGGGTGTAGCACTCTGCGAACTCTATTGAAGAGAAAGATTTACCTGCACTGCTTGATAAACCCTTTAAGAATACTGGAAAAAGTCCTTCATCATTTGCAGATCCACTATTAAAAATAAAGTTCACAACTTCTCCACCCCCAATTTATCTCCTTGTATATATGGAGTTTGTTTTATATGTTTTATATATAAGAAGTGGCAACAGCAAGGATGATTTTTTTTTTTAAAGAGGATCTTTTTTTTTAGCTTTGGGTGAAAAGTCTATAAACTGGATAAGATTTTAACTGATGTAATTTTTTACACTGCAGAAGTTACAAATGGGGGAAATAATTATTTAATCCTCTGTATATTTTGTAAGTTTGCCCACTTACAAAGAAATTAAGGGTCTATCATTTTAGCATAGGTGTAATTTAAATCATAGAGACAGAATATCAACCAAAAATCCAGAAAAAAAACCCACATAAAACAAAAGCTATAAATTAAGTTACAGTTCAGTGAGTAAAATAAGTATTTGATCCCCAAGCAAAATAGTACTTGGTGGAAATACCCTTGTTGGCAAGCACAGAGTAAAGACGTTTCTTGTAGCTGGTGACCAGGTTTGCACACATCTCAGAGGGGATTTTGATCCACTCTTCTTTACAGATCTTCTCTAAATATTTAAGATTTCTTGGCTGTCTTTTGGCAACTCAAATTTTTTGCTCCCTCCATAAATTGTCTTTAGGATTAAGGTCTGGAAACTGACTAGGCTACTCCATGATCTTAATGTGCTTATTCTTGAGCCACAAACATTATGCTTTCAGGATGTTTTTTCTGCTAAAAGGTACAGACCGACTTTGCTGCATTGAGGGCCCAATCGATGGGGCCATGTATTGTAAAATCTTCTCTCAGCCAGAACACTGAAGATGGGACATGGATAGGTATTTCAGCATGGCAATCTCCCAAAAAATACCGCCAAGGCAACAAAGGAGTGGCTCAAGTCAGCCTCCGGACCTTAATCCTATAGAAAATGTATGGAAGGAGCTGATATTTTGAGTTGCCAAGCAACAGACAAGAAACCTTAAGGATTTAGAGATCTGTAAAGAAGAGTGGACCAAAATTCCTCCTGAGAAGTATGCAAATCTAGTCACTGAGTACAAAGAATGTCTTACCTCTGTGCTTGTCAACAATGGTTTTTCCACCAAGTACTAAATCTGGTTTTCCGTGGGATCAAATACTTATTTTACTCACTGAACTGCAACTCAATTTATAACATTTATATGTGTTGTTTCTGTATTTTTGGTTGATAGTCTGTCGCTATCATTTTAAATACACCTATGTTAAAAAAAAAATTGACCCTTCATTTCTTTGTAAGTGGGCAAACTTACAAAATCTGCAGGGGATCAAATAATTATTTTCCCCACTGTACCTCTAATTCCTGTTCCAATGACCACAGCAACTAATGAAGAACGTGAGTGGAATCTAGCCAATAGTGACCAATCTTTACAGGCCTTCTAATTCTTCTTTATATATTGCTGTCTGTGCCACTGTTAGAGATATTTCTAATGACTTATTGTTCTCTCACTAGAACTTTAAGCTATTTGATCCAAAAAAATGAAGACAGTTCTGCCTGAATGTCCACAGGGGTAGGACTGGGGGTTCCAAATCTCACATCCACTTACCACTTAAGTAGGATATTAAAGGGGTTGTAAAGCTTCCTGTTTTTTCACCTTAATGCATTAAGGTGAAAAAACATTGATGCTTACAGGCCCCCCAGCCCCCTGTTTACTCGCCTGAGCCCTCAAAGGTCCCACGTCGAGAACACGCTGGCTTCTCGGCTCTTCTCGAATCTTCATTGGATAGATTGATAGAAGCGCAACCATTGGCTCATGCTGCTGTCAATCAACTCCAATGGCACAAGAGCTGGGGAGCAGGGCCGAGTCCTGTAGTTGGCGGCTATGGGCGCTGAATACAGCACTCAGTAGTGTACCCGCAAGGTTACCCCCTTGGGAAAGCGCTTCCCGGGGGGTTAGCTGATGAGAGGAGCCAAGACAGCCGCCGAGGAACCCCAGAAGACGAGTATCGGGGCCACTCTTTGCAAAACGAGCTGCACAGCAGAGGTAAATATGATGTTTGTTATTTAAAAAAAAATCTAACCTTTAGTACCCCTTTAATTAATTGCAGTTTGGGAGTTAACCACAAGGGGGCATTGTAGGATTTGAGTGTTCCCTGTGTGTGCTTACAACTGTAGGGGGTGTGGCTGTAGGTGTGACGTCATCGATCAAGTCCCCCTATAACAGGGATGACGTGATCGATGCTGCGGCCACAGTGAAGCACGGGGAAGCCGTGTTTACACACGGCTCTCCCCGTTCTTCAGCTCCAGGGACGGATCGCCGCACTGCAGCGGCGATCGGGTCCACGAGTCCCGCGGTCCTGGAGCTTCGGACCAGGTCACGGGAGCACGCCGCGGGCGCGCGCCCGTGACCCACGGCTGGGTACTAAAACCAACGTATATATACGTTGATGTGCCCAGCAATGCTATTCTGCCGACGTATTTGTGCAGTAGGCGGTCCTTAAGTGGTTAAAAAATACATTTGTCCGAAAACCCAAATTAATTAAGGTCGAATCTGTCATTGAAGGCTTATGGTGTCTGTCAAATGTTCTAAGAAGATTTGACGGAGCAGCTAAACTGTACTGCCACAATCGTACATTTCCGGTCAAATGTTTCTGTCTACAAGTTATAGAAGAATTCTAATGTTGTATGACACTAGTAATAATTATATTTATAAATTATTATTACTAGTCAACCAGCATTCAAATTCTTCTATATGAGCGGAGCATTTGACCTGAAATTTACGATTGCTTGTCGAATCTTCTTAAAACTTTTGACAGACACCAGAAGCCTTCAATGACAGATTGGACGTTTGTATGTTTTTCTCTGCTTTGTCGAATCTTCTTAAGGGTTATGTACACAAAATGAATCTTCTAAACGTATCATCAATCTATAGCACATTAACAGCGCTAACTAGTAGGTTCATAAACTGATCTCACAACCTGAAAATGTGAATTAACACACCCTGCTTTTGGGAACCACAAGTAATACCAGAAAAATGCATGTGAATGCATGCATATGAGCGCATGTGGATCTTAAATCATGGGCTATGCCTTAATCTAGATAGTCATCAGCTGGCATAAGTATGCAACCTTGTATCAAAAATACACGCGTTCTAATCACTACAGAATGAGTATGTAAGTACTACTGTAAATGCATATGTAATTATAATAAATTTACCATGAAATAAAATAATAATAATATGACATATATAAAGAATGACATATATAAAAGTAATGCTGTTAATAGCACAAGTCCGTGAATGAGTCCTATATATCAAGATATGGAGAGCTCTTAAATCTATAGGTTCCTGCAGTTTAGGTTTGCATCAATAAACAGAAAATTTGCCTCGACGGGATCCCCCAAGAGGACCTCACTCACCAAATAGACGAGATAGTTGTGCAGTCAGACACCTGTTGTTTCACAAACGGCTGAAACGCTCCTCTCAAACTCCACTCATCTCTGGTCAATGTTAAGTGCACTAATCCTCCCATAGATGGATGATCATGTAAGGAAAGAAGAGATACTCCACATAGTGTAAAACTGCATTTTATTAGACATGGGATCTCTTCAAAGTTACACTTACAAAGTCGGGGTTTTTAAAAGTCAGCGCTAAAAAAGCTAGTCCATACGTGAAGCGGCTCTCACTGTGCTGTCTACCGGGGGATTCCTCCTCCTGACGCCGTGAGTCCCGGGATGCCGCTCAATCGATTGGCTAGTTGGTTCACGTGGCCTTGCCCTGACGCGTTTCGTGATTGGACACAAGTTGGACACAAGTCCAGGAACGTCTTCAGAGGGCGCCCAAAAAGCAGGGTGGTTCCCAAAAGCAGGGTGTGTTAATTCACATTTTCAGGTTCTGAGATCAGTTTATGAACCTACTAGTTAGCGCTGTTAATGTGCTATAGATTGATGATACGTTTAGAACATTAATTTTGTGTACATAACCCTTAATACATACTTTACTTTATAACAGCTGCTTATACTGCTGACCTTTTTATAGAAACAGATTAATTCCAGTGTCTCTTTTCAACAGCCATTGTGCGCTACGTTCAGTGTTTCTTTTCTGGTCATTTGAACAGACGCGATTATACTGAGTTTTGGACATTTTTGTCGAATCTTCGTCGTTCATGTCGAATGGTCTACCCCAGCACTGTCTCTATAATGTCAAATCTTTTCTCTCTATGTTAAAACTTTCCTCTCTATGTAGAATAATCTTGGACTAATAGAGTTAAGGTTAGGCACAATCGACCGCAGGTTCCATAGACACAGATTGCGATTGTCAGCGTCATGTCGAATCTCCTAGCTATATCGAACTGTTGTAGCAACCAAAACAAAAATTAAGCATTTTTTTTATGTCGGATCTTTTCGGAATGCAAATATCTATTACCTACTAGTCACCAGGGGGATTTCCTCATAATATCACAACTACCCTAAGAAAGACTTTAAGCATGGGGAACATTTTCTTATAAGAATTACAAATTGAATGCATCAGCAGATCTTAGATAGCTGCAGAAGAGAGGATTCTGATCTCTCCTCACTCCAATAGCAGCATACTGTGGACAGGAATAATGGGTACCCTCTGGGGAATGAGGGTGGACTGGCCATAGAACTCTCCCTTTTGCCTCACATGGGACATGTGGGACCCCCTCAAATCTTAGACAACCTTTGTATACATTGAAGGAAACAAAAATGAGACGATGGATGGCATCCAGGGACAGGCTTGTACAAAATTGGAGGACTGTTCAAGAGACGCATGACAACAAGGAAACAGGGCTTGTATGAAGAAGCTGTGCCCCAGCCTGCATTATTCATACCCTCTCTGCATGACTGTTATGGCTTTATACTTCAGAGACTCCTTATTCTGTGACCAGCAGTAAGAGTGTCCTTGTTCACCACCAGCCTGGCTTTGAGCTTTATTATTTTGGTTAATAAGTATCTACATAAGCACTGACATATGTCCATTTTTAAATAGAAATGTAAGTATTGATCTGAGAGTGGGGCTAATAACTCAGCCCAAGATCCTTTATTCCCCTATATTACTGAAAGCACTTTAGCCACTACCTCCATCAGAGCCCTTCAGTCCATCTCCCTCACCTAGAGTCACACAGGATCCATTAGTTTGGTGCACCCCAAAAAGCCCCCCAACTCAAATTTTTTAGCTCCACTTCTTCATCCCACTGATATGAATGCCAAGGAAAGCCTTTTCAGACTGACACCACTAAAGCAGCAGTAATTTTCCTTCTACTGACACCAACACAGCAGCATTTTTCACTTCCACTGACATTGATGCAGCTGTATTTTTCCATTCCGATGACACCACTGGCACAGGGACATTTTTTTCAATTGATTATACCACCACTATAGAGCATTTCTTCCTCTGCCATTGTTAGCCCCATATTTTCCACTGCTGTCAAACTTTTTAATTGTTCAACAACTATTGGCACTATTTTGGCATATGCCGTAACCATCAAATACGTTTCAAAAGCAGCGTGGCTATTGCCCACACCTTCTACTCCAGGAATCTCCAAACTACGGGCCTCCAGCTATTGCGGAATTACACATCCCATGAGGCATTGTAAAACTCTGACATTCACAGACATAACTAGGCATGATGGGAATTGTAGTTTCTGAACAACTGGAGGGCCATTGTTCGGAGATCCCTGCTCTACTCAGTCCTCTTTCCCATCCCTATTCATTGCCCACTGATTTTTAAAAGTTCCAAGGTATGGTAAACACTTTGTTATGAGTAAGCTCGAGTGACTCTAGTGAAATGTGTCAACATATCTATATATATAAGAACTTTGACTACGTCTGTGGTTTGCCACCATTTCCTGTTTTTCCTATATGGTAAACACTATCTATGGTAAACACCATCAATGATATACGCCTTTTCTTCAAAATGATAAATACCAACATATTGTGTGTATATATACAAATGCATGCATGAACTCATAACAGTACCATAATAAATCCATGGTAATGCTAATTATTAGGGAGTATCATCAGTATATGTATTTATACATTTATTTTTTACATATTTGATGTGTTAAAATAAAACATTTACAATGGGCAGCTGGGAATTACGCTCCTAATCAACTAAGTGATTACAATGTGTATAAAATAATATAATACAGTATAAAGGATAAGGAGTGGAGTAGTGGTGTATATTGTAATTGGTCTATGGTACTTATATGAAATAAAATCATAGGATTTTGTAAGTACTGAATGCACGTATAGATGTGTAATGGCCAAATCCCTCATTACAAGTGTTACCATACCCACAACTGTAATGCAGACAAAGAAAGGGGTGTGCCTGACCAGGTCTACAAAATTACAAGATGCACTGAGGAATAAGGTCAGCCTCTCGTGCTGAGGAAGGTGTAGAGAAGATTGGCCAGCACAGAGAGTAATTAGACCAGTGTTTCTCAACCGTTTTTCATTTAGGGACCCTTTAAAAAGATGCACAATCTCCAGGCTCCCCATTCTAAAATGTAAAAAACAATATTAAAAGTTTTACATAATTCCGCAACATCCACAAATATAGGACACCCATTAGTAGTTGATGTATGCTTTCAAAGCCAATACACCTTTGCAAACCCATTATTAGTTGATGTATTCTTTCAAAGCCAATACACCTTTGCAAACTGGTATTGACTTGTATTCCAATGTTTCTCTTCTCCCACAGATTCTCCCCCTCATTCAGCTAATATGACCCAAGTGCTGGCAGAGGGTGGCAGGGAAGGGGCAAAGAAGTTTGCTGTGCAGGCACATGACATCCTCCTTATCAAAGGACGATATAATTGGTTGGTAGGGCGACAGTAGCTGGAAGGTTGTAAAATGCGCACAATTAAAATCTGTGGCTTTCTGTAACTAAAACGCAGGCTTCATCCACAAGCTGGCTTTTATACAATTTTTGGGCACGTTATAATGATTTTGCCAAGGCACCCCTGAAGAAACCTGAAGGCATCCCAGGGTGCCAGGGCTCCCTGGTTGAAAAAGGCTGAATTAGACCATCCCAGAAGATGAGAGGGCTTTGATGTAGGAAGGAAAGACTTGTGCTAGGAAACTGAATAGTATTTTTTTTCCAGCAAGTCTTAAAGCAAGTTGCAAATGAACAAAAAGTTCAGTAAGTACAAGTAAGCATTTATAGTAAAACACTTTTTCTATGCCTGGCATTTCTTAAGTTGATTCCATTTTCCTGTGCAGCTATTATGAACCAGCCCTAAATCTAGCCCTATGATGTCAGATTCTGTTAAAAAAAAAATCCATTTCATTCAGACAGTGAAGGGGTTGTATTTATTGTTAAAGCTCCATATACTGTAGATTATTGCAATGGAATTAACTTTTTCAGACAATAAATAGTTTCTTAAAGAGGATTAAAAAGGTAAATCTTGTTCATTTTTAGGTCATCAATAAAATTGTCTGTGCTCAATATCATGTTAGCAAGGGTTAATAATTATAAATATAATTACAAAATGTAATGGTATTTTTTTAATTGAGTTTGTTTAATAACAATGCTTGAAGTAATAAGAGAGACTTGATATTGACGTGCGTGATTAAATATGACTTTAAAAAGTAACATTTTACTAAGAAGGATGGCTTATTTTTTGGCTTTAATTTTCTACAGAGGGATATTGATATTATCTTGCAATCCTTGAGTTTTGCTATTAGTTTTCCCAAAATGCTAGTCAGTGTGAGACAATGTCCCACCACCACCATTTCCAAAGGTTAACTACTATTTCAGTTATGGGTGAACCACCCACTCTAGTTTTAACTTTTTCTTATTTCAGGGATGAGTTTTCCTTGAAGACATTTCTTTATATGGTCTCTATACTTCAGCAGGATTCTTCATAATGTAGTGATTGACCAAACAATCAAACAAAAATTGTGCTGCCCCCGAAAAAATAAAAATAATAATTGGGGCAATAGTTCTGTGAAGCTGTAAAATTAAGTTTTCTTGGGCTCAGACTATGCATATTAAAGTATTTACATATCCATATGACATACTTTAAACCAAACACTTACTGATCTATGTAGCTGCAGGTCTGTGGAGTAAGTTATCCTCAAATATCACCTGATCCTAAAGTCAGGTTCCAATTGATTTATAACAATTTAAAACACCAGTACAGCTGCAGGTACACAAAAGGAACAAGATATCGGCTGGAGAGAGCACAATAATCAGGCAGCAAAGAAGTGGAAAGGCATGGCTTTAAAAGGATCTTCATGGGAGGAGAAAAAAGGGCTTAAAGGTCAAGAGGAACTAGACAAGACAAGGTTGTCAAATGGCTGGTTCACACCAGATTCAGTCCAGTGCATTTTTATTCTGCAATAAATATGCATGTGTAAATGTAGTGCTGTGCTAAAATACAATACATGAAAAATAAAAAAATAATACTTTTTGATCTGAATGCAACGCAAATTCAACCATACAAACTGTATGGCTGAATTTGTATTTCACAGACATGCAGTCAGGGGAGGCAGGGCCTCACCTGCCATGAACATTAAAAAAAAATCGAGCTTTGAGGGTCGTAGCTCCGTGATCTGGGGTATAGGCCTCAAATGTGACACCGGAGGGGGAGAGCAACCGGATCAGCGAAAGTTCAATTTCGTTCAGGCACCCTTAAACTCTGGGATTAATGCCACTGGGCCTCCACCCCGATCTACCCACAGCAACAGACTACCCACACTGGATCCACCTGAGCAAGTTCTGGGTTTCATTAAAAAACCCTCCCACACTGGGACCTTCCCCTGCTCTTGGACACTTCCAGCTGTGCTTTTTAACCTGAGGGGATCTCATCTGGAGCCTAGAAAAACTATATCCAAAAACTATACCCACTATATCAAGGGATTACTCTACTCGTGTCACAAACGGTTGAGTATCTACAACTATGCACACCTGTGGCCCCTGATGATGGTCTTCTGTTTTTTCACAAGACCAGAAACGCGTCAGTATTCCTCCACCGTCCCTTGAAGAGTGTTTTTAACTTTTATGTTGTATCATACACTTGTTATTGTGTTGTTCAGTTCCCTTTTCTATTTACACTTTGTGCACTTCTGTCCCTGGTGTTATTTAACTGTACATATGTATAAATGTCGTAACTGCTGCTGTGTACATACACCTTGAATCTCAAGGTCTACCTGTAAATAAGCATCAACCGAATCTTGCTCGGTCCATTCAATCAACATTTTTTATCAATTCTAAGTTTGGCCTTTAACCACTTCCATACCAGGCACTTATGCACCTTCCCGCCCAAGCCAATTTTCAGCTTTCAGCACTGTTGCATTTTGAATGACAATTGCGCGGTCATGCTACACTGTACCCAAACAAAATTGGCGTCCTTTTTTCCCCACAAATAGAGCTTTCTTTTGGTGGTATTTGATCACCTCTGTGGTTTTTATTTTTTGCGCAACAACTAATAAAAGACTAAAAAATATTTTTTTTTAAATACATTTTTATTTTTTTCTGTTAACTTTTTGTAAATAAGTACGTTTTCTCTTTCAATTGCAGGCACTGATATGGCGGCACTGATGGGCATTGATGAGGTGGCACTGATAGACACCAATGAGGTAGTACTGATGGGCACCGATGAGGTGGCACTGATAGGCGGCGCTGGTATGCGGCACTGAGAACGTCCAGTCACGATTTCATAACCACTTCCCGGACGTCAATCTCCTATTGACCGGGCGGGAAGTGTTTAAAGTCCCATTTTGCGGGTATTTCTCTTCTTTTCTCAATTTTTGGGTGGAAATCCGCCTTAAGATTTACAGCAGACAGCCATACCTCCTCTCCTACTTTAAAAACAGTGTTATAAGGGGAAAACTTGAGCGCTACTATGTTCTATTTTTTAAGTAAATATAAACCATCAACCTCCAGTGGATATAGTGAAAATAAACTCAGAAAAAATATATATATTCAGTATGTGTATAGTGACCATGAATTAGCTGCAACCACTTAGTAGTGTACTCAAAAGACACTGCGTAATAAATGTAAAAGAAAAAGATGGGAATGGTGTGCTTATTCAATAATGTGCCATAAAGTAATATACTCGAAGAAAAAATATGATGAGTCTCCAAACATACAAATAAATGTGAATAAAGTCCAACTAAAGCCGAGTGCAATACTGCCAAATGAAAAGTAAATTTATTTAGTAAAAAAACTGCTTACATCAAGTAAGGATAAAAACCGCAGTAAAAAGCAATAGGAGTAGCGACACACAGGCCTCCTCACCGTACTTCTGTTAAAACACCACCAGAACTCACGTCACTGGTCACGTGACTTCCTCAGCGATCCCTGAGGAAGTCACTACTCCTATTGCTTTTTACTGTGATTTTTATCCTTACTTGATGTAAGCAGTTTTTTTCCTAAATAAATTTACTTTTCATTTGGCAATATTGCACTATGGCTGTTCTTTGTTTCTTTTGAGTGCTATTTATACAAGAAGTGCCATTCCTTGTAGCGAGCTGTTTACCCTATATGTGGAATTACTCAAGATGTTTTGATGCCAAGTTTTGGATGTAGTTCTTTGTCTTCGTCTGGAACCTGGATGATTTTACAGTTCCATCTGGAGGATTCCTTATCTGACTGTCTGATGAGCCTTGTTTGACCCTTGGGTCATTGTTGGAGGTTAGCGGCCAATCCAATTCATTTAACAGTCAATGTTTGGATAGATGTTTTATCTGTTTTTTCTCCTATCAAAATATCTCTATGAGATTTTTGCCTTTATATGAACTAACTCCTACCATTGGGCGTTAGTTGGACTTTATTCACATTTATTATTTATTTATTTTATTATTTATTTATTTGTATGTTTGGATACTCATCATATTTTTTCTTTGAGTATATTACTTTATGGCACATCATTGAATATGCACACCATTCCCATCTTTTTCTTTAACTTTGAAAACAGGGCTGTCTCTTCTTTCATTGTCATGGTATTTTTTATAGTTCTCTTGGGCCTGGTGCATGGCTTGGAGTTGCTGGTAATTAGTCTGGATAAAGTTTATCCGATCCTGGACCGCAGGCACTGATGCTTCTGGTATGATATTGGGTAAGAAAGAAGGACTAAAACCATAATTGGCCAGAAAGGGGATTGATTAGGGCAGTATGCAAAGACTTATTGTAGGCAAACTCTGTACATGAAAAAAAGGGACACCCAGTCGTCTTTAGAGCAGGTACAAAAACACCATGGCCCGGATTTTACGACTTCGACGTAAGTCCAAATGTGCGCCGTCGTATCTTTACGCCGATTCACAAAGCGAGATACGTAGAAAAATAGACTTCCTCGCCTATGCCGGCGTATCGTAGGCGCATAGTTACGCTGGACACATTCGGCGTTCCCATTATAAATATGCAAATGAGTAAGATACGCCGATTCACGAACGTAGAAGTGCCCGGCCGCTTTATATACGCGATTTGCGCAAGGCTTACGTCCGGCGTAAAGTTACCCCTCATATAGCAGGCGCAGCTAATGTAAAGGTATGGGCCAGGGAAAGACGCCGTCAAATTTTAAGGCGCGTATGCCGTTTACGTAGTACTACATGAATAGGGCAGTGCCTAGGTTACGTTCACGTCATAGGCATTGCGCCGTATCTTAGGGAGTAGATGCGACGTGAATCTGAGCATGCGCGCACATTTCCAGTTCGACCGGCCATTAATTTGCATGGGGTCACGCTTAATTTAAATAGATGACGCCCACCTCCTTCCTACTTTGAATTAGGCGGGCTTACTCCGGCCAATTTACGCTACGCCTCCGCAACTTACGGAGCAAGTGCTTTGAGAATACTGCAATTGCCTCTCTAAGTTGCGGCGGTGTAGCGTAAAGAAGATACGCTATGCCCACACAATGATACGACTCTCTACGTGAATCCAGGCCCATAGGTATTGCTCCAAGGTTTGATTTGTCCTTTCTGCCTGGCCATTGCTCTGTGTATGAATGAATGAATGAATGAATGAATGAATGAATGAATGAAAACTTGTATAGCGCGGCACATGCGAACTGAATCGCCTCTGGGCGCTTGTTGTTCCAGTCTCCTTTGATATCAAAAGAGAAGAGTCTTGACCTTTTTCCTGAATGCTAGGTGGTTCTCCTCCAACCGAATGCTGGTTGGTAAAGCGTTCCATAGTCTGGGACCTTGGATCGCGAATCTTCTTTCTCCTTTGGATTTGAAGTTGGCTTTCGGAACCTGGAGCAGGTTCTGATTCGTGGATCGCAAAACGCGATTGGGATTATGCGCTTTTATTATTTCGCATAAATAAATGGGGGCATTCCCATGGACACATCTATGCGTAAGACAGAGAGCTTTAAAAGCAATTCTGTCTTTAACTGGCAGCCAATGAAGGGCTCTCAGTGAAGGTGAGATGGATTCCCAGGGTTTTTTCCCAGTCACCAGTCTGGCGGCCGTATTCTGAACGACTTGCAGACGGGCGATTTGGTACTTGGGGAGGCCGAGGTAAAGGGCATTTGCATAATCCAACCTGGAGTTTACAATAGCTCCCACCACGACCGCTAAGTCTTCTTTGGGAATGAACGGAGTGAGTCTACGTAGTAGGCGCAGTAGATGGTGAGATCCGCTGACTACTGACCCTATTTGTGCGTCCATTGTCATAAAGGAGTCAAAAATGACCCCTAGGCTTTTGACTTTGGCGCTAGGGGTGATGAATTTGCCTAAAATAGGCGGGGGGGTCCATGCTGTTGAAAGTTGATTCCTGCGCTTGGCGTGGAACAGAAGAAGTTCTGTTTTCGCTCCGTTGAGTTTAAGATAACTCTTTGTCATCCAGTCTTCTATCAAAGAGAGACATGTCTCTAGATTGAGGTGGTGATCCTGCCTGTTGCAGATGCGGAAATAAAGTTGCGTGTCGTCTGCGTATGAGTGATAGAGCAGTTTTTGGCTGCTGATAATCTCAAAAAGAGGGCGGAGATATATGTTAAACAGCACTGGTGACACTGAGGCGATCCTAGAGGGACTCCGCATGTTACTGTGCGTTTTTCAGACGTAAAAGGTCCTAACTTCACTGTTTGCGATCGGTTTTCCAAAAAAGAGGAGAACCAAGATAAATCGCTTTCTGTGACTCTGGCTACTTCAGCAAGCCGAGTCAGTAACAGATTGTGGTCTACAGTGTCGAAAGCTGCACTTAGGTCCAACAGAACCAGGAGACAAGATTCTCCTTCGTCTGCGGCCTTGAGAACATCGTCCCATACTTTCAGCAATGCTGTTTCCGTCCCATGACCGGGACGGAAGCCTGATTGCAATGGGTCAAGTAGCTTGTAGGTATCTAGATGCAGTTGCAGCTGTTTTACCACTACCTTTTCCATTATCTTAGAGAGTACGTTGAGGCTTGTTATGGGACGGCGATGGAGTGGGTCCTTAGGGTCCAAGGAGGGTTTCTTCAGGAAGGGTTGGATTATACCCTCTTTCAACTGTGAGGGCACTATGCCCTCCAAGAAAGACTGGTTGATAAGCTGCGTGATGGGAGGAGCCAGGATGTAGGCGCATTCCTTCAGCAGTTTTGTGGGGATAATGTCATTTGGCGCTGCGCCATTGCGCAGAGTACAAATTACATTCTTAGTAGTCTCGATGGAGATGGGTTCCAGGGTGAACTTACCTGATATCGGAGAATTATTATGGGTGCTGTGTGAGAGGCTGCGGGGGGGGCTGGGGGAAGAATTGTTTTGCTGAATGCTTTCACGGATTGCTTCAATTTTATTAATGAAGCAATCCGATAGCTCATTGCAAAATTCTTGTGTGTCCGGACTGGGGGCTTCAATGCATGCTGGCTTCATGGTCTGGGTGACCATCTTGAAGAGTTCGCGGGGGCGGTTTAGGGCACCGTTGATAGCCTCCGAAAAATAATTTTTCTTGGCTTGGAAAATTCCTTTGTGGTATTTCCTTGTAGTCGCCTTGTAGATGGATAGGTTTAGCTCTGAAGAACATCTTTTCCAGGCAGATTCTGCCCTTCTGCGTTCTTGCTTCAGTAACGACAGCTGGTTGTTAAACCAGCTGCTGTTGTTTTTCCGAATGCGGGTTATTCGTTTCGGCGCTACCAAGTCAGCTGACTGTAGCATGGCCGAGTTTATGGCATCCAGTGTTTCAACGGCCGTTTGATGCGGCTGAGTTGTTTCTATTTTTTTCCTACCTGTATGGTATGCTAACGAAAGGGATACTTCTATTGCCAAAGATTTGCAGAGACCTTTCCAAAACCTGGAAGTAAATTGTACTGCTCTGTTGGAAACAATATTATCTGGTACCCAATGCAACCTGATGATCTCCTTTATAAATATATTTGCTGTGTCTAACGCAGAGGGTGTGCCAACTATAGGTAAAACATGTGCCATCTTTGAGAAACAGTCTGCAACCACCACCAAGATAGTAGTGAACCCTTTGGAATAAGTCAACAAAGAAATACATGTGAGTGTAGAATAGTGATGCTACCCTTTTACTTCTGATGTTGGTTCGCATATCATTTTTTTTGGGCTGGAATTATGATCATTTGAAAACACTAAACAATTAATTTTTAATTTTCATCAGCATGGTATTGTTTGTGGTTTGTAAAGACACCTGTGTGAGTGGGTAAAGAGTTTTGTGAGATGGACACCAAAAAGTGAGAGAGACAGAGAAAATTATATTTTACCAAAACATTACACATTCTAGCATTCTTAAAAACAAAATATATAAAGAAGAAGCAACATTGTTGCAAGGACATTTTATTTGAGAGAAAGATACATTTCATCTCAACATTAAAAATATTTATTTGGGGAAGTTACAACTGTACCATTATAATCAATGGCTGAAACTTGCATTGGGCTATATAGCGCACATTTTCACCCTTAAAAACGCATTTACTATAGTGCTCTGTAAAAAAGGCATATGAGTTAAAATGAGAGTTGTTTGCAGGTCTGAGCATGCTCAGTTGTGCTGGCACATAGTTGTACAGAGATGGGGAATTTATGTCTTCTCAGACTTTTAAAGATATTTCAGTGTATATATCACTTTTTAAATCAGTTTAAAAGCAGATTATCTTTATTCAATATACTATGGGCTAGATTCAGGTAGGAGATACGACGGCGTATCTCCAGATACGCCATCGTATCTCTGCCTCTGAGTCCTCCTATCTATGCGCCTGATTCATACAATCAGTTACGCATAGATTTCTATTAGATCCGACTGGCGTAAGTCTCCTACGCCGTCGTATCTAACTTGCATATTTACGCTGGCCGCTAGGTGGCTTTCCCATGTAAAATATGCAAATGAGCGTAATACGCCGATTCCCGAACATATGCCCGGCCTGCGTATTTGTTTTACGTTGTTTGTGTTAGCGTAGGTCCGGCGTAATGTTACCCCTGCTGTATGAGGCGCAGCCAATGTTAAGTATAGAAGGTATGCCGGATGAATTTTTCCCGTCGTTTACGTCGTTTGCGTAAAACGTTCGCGAATAGGGCTTTGCGTAAGTGACGTTCACGTCATTTTAATTGACTATTTCCGACGTGATTTGGAGCATGCGCACTGGGCTACGTTCAGGCCCGGCGCATGCGCAGTTCGTTCGGGGTGGGGACGCGCTTCATTTAAATGATACACGCCCCCTACCCGCCGAATTTGAATTAGGCCGGGACATTTACGCTACGTCGCCGCAACTTTACAGGCAAGTGCTTTGTGAATACAGCACTTGCCCGTAAAAGTTGCGGAGGCGTAGCGTAAATGGAATACGCTACGCCAGCATACTTTTTACGACCATCTACCTGAATCTAACCCTACATATTTAAGTACCATTTAGGCGATCATAACATTATTTCCATGTGCAATTCTCCAGGATCTAGCAAGAATAATGCCGCGTACGCACGAACATTTTTCAGCATGAAAAAAAAATTGTTTTTCAAAAACTCCATATAAAATGATTGTGTGTGGGCTTCACATCATTTTTTAGGTTCTGAAAAACGTAAAAAAAAAATTCGAACATGCTGCATTTTTTAATGTCATTTTAAACAATGTTTTTTTCAGGTTGAAAAAAATTATCGTGTGTGGGCTAAAACGACATAAAAAAACTGCGCATGCTCAGAAGCAAGTTATGAGATGGGAGCGCTCGTTCTGGTAAAACTACCGTTCATAATGGAGTAAGCACATTCATCACGCTGTAACAGACAGAAAAGCGCAAATCGTCTTTTACTAACACTGAATCAGATAAAGCAGCCCAAAGGCGAATGGAACTTCCCCTTTATAGTGCCGTCGTATGTGTTGTACGTCATCACAGCGATTTGCTAGAGCATTTTTTTAAAACGATGGTGTGTGGGCAACATCGTTTTTAATGATGAAGTTGGGAAAACTTTGTTTTTTGGACATGCTGAAAAACAACGTTTTTTTTCATGCTGAAAAATTATCATGTTTACGCGGCATAAGGGTTTTGGCGGTATCTGTTGTCTGGGCACTACAGTGAATTAGATTTTGGGAATATTTTTTCCCCATCGCTACAGTGAATTCCACTTGGGCGCTAATTTATGTGATTTCGCTATTTTGAGAGTATTTATTTGCACAAGCACATATTAGCAATATTAGTACTATAGTAAATGACCTCCACCGTGTCCATATACTGTACTTCCAACAACGCTCAAAAATAAAGTGAAAATAGCACTCTCATAGTGTAGTAATGTATAAAAAGCTTTATTATCAAAAGTAAATATTGCACTCACAGAATGATAAAAATGAAAAGGCTCAGCAAACATCCAAGCATCGCAAATTGCATTCCTACAGGCCCCACTTCAGGCACCA
This sequence comes from Rana kukunoris, assembly GCA_029574335.1. Taxonomy (NCBI): domain Eukaryota; kingdom Metazoa; phylum Chordata; class Amphibia; order Anura; family Ranidae; genus Rana; species Rana kukunoris. Next base: position 67,672,454 of record CM056053.1, on the reverse strand, counting down.
AAGTGTAATCCAGTGGTCAATACCGTCTGGTAAGTAGTTTGTCACACTGTTTGGCTAGGGGAGCACAACACTTCATCTGCTGTTTCTTGCCCAGTATCATGTTTTTTTTTTGTTTCTTACTGAACACTAATGATAAACACCGTGGGCCAGATTCAGAAATAATTAGATTCCCGCAGAGTATCAGAGATACTCTACGCCGCCGTACTTTACCTGGCTCTACGAGGAATTCAGAGAGATTTTGGCCCGTAAGGTACGGCGGCATAGTGTATTTCTCCCGGCGGAATCAAATTACGCGAATAGGGGGCGTGAGGAATTTAAATTAAGCGCGTCCCCGCGGCGATCGAACTGCGCATGCTCCGTTCAGAAATTTCCCGCCGTGCATTGCGCGAAATCACGTCGTTACGTCATTTTTTTTGAGTAGCGTCGTTTACGGACATTCCTATTCCTGGACGACTTACGCAAAAAAAAAAATAATAATTGAAAGTCGACGCGGGAACGACGGCCATACTTAACATGGGCCGCGTAACGTTAGACCAGCTAATAGCTGGTTTAACTTTACGTAGCGAAAAAATGACGTACGCGATTGTGAACGACGCTCGTAACTTTGTGGATCGCCGGAAAAAGCTCATTTGCATACCCCGACGCTGAAAACGACACGAACTCCACCCAGCGGCCACAAAAAGATCGCAGCGTAGATCCGAAGGCGTACGAAGAAGTAAGCCTGTCAGATCGAAGCCCAACGCCGCCGTATCATGGTTTGAGGATTCAAACTAGTGATACGGCGCGCGTAATTTGAAAGTACTCCTGTCTAACACCAGTTAGACAGGCGTAATGGCTCTCTGAATCTGGCCCCGTATTTCTACATGTTGGACTTAAAGTGGAGGTTCACCCTTAAAACAACTCTGTCCCTTCCCTTCCAGCATACTGGCGTCAGCCTGCGCACAGACCTAGGAGCTGACTGCGCAGGCGCCGTATATATCCGAGTCCTATTTCAGCTTTTTTCGGAGGACGTGAAGCGCCATAGCCATTGGACTTGGATATATACGGCGCCTGCGCAGTCAGCTCCTAGGTCTGTGCGCAGGCGCCGTATAGCGCCGGGAATACACGAGTGCTAGTCGGCTATTTTCGGAAGCCGTGACGCTCCACAGATGCGCCATTCAACAGCGGTAGGGACAAAATTCAAATTATCAATTAAGCAGTAAGTACAAAGATTAAAAAAATAAAAAACAGCAGCAGCTGACGCCAGTATGCTGGATGGATGACACAGACTTGTTTTAAGGATGAACCTCCACTTTAAAGTGGTTGTATGGCTTCAGTTTTTTTTTAATAACAAACATGTTATACTTACCTCCACTGTGCAGTTCGTTTTGCACAGCGTGGCCCCAATCCTTGTCTTCTGGCTCCCCGCAAGAGCTAACCCCCTTCATGGGAAGTGCTCTGCCAAGGGGGTTAGCTTGCGGGCGCGTTCCTGTGATACAGCTGGCAGCTATAGCCACTGACTGTATCACTTGGCCCGGCGTGCCACGCCATTGGATGTGATTGACAGCAGCGCGAGCCAATGGCTTGAGCCAACTTTTGCGCAAACCAATAAATATACGCTTATTGCGATTTTTGTTATGTGGAAGAATACATATCGGCCTAAACTGAGGAAAAAAAAATATATTTTTTTTTTTATTTGGATATTTATTATAGCAAAAAGTTAAAAATATTGGCCCAGATTCATGTACATCTGCGCATTATTGGACCGGCGTAGAGCACCGCCTTTACGTTAGACGTGCGCAATTTTGCCGCGTAATCACCCTATTCTCGTAGCTTTTGCGCAGGAAATTGCGCATACGTAACGTTTTTCCAGAGGCGTAAGGAGGAGTAATACAAATTGGGAGGGACGTGGGCGTGTTACATTGAAATGAGCCGTGACCCCATGCAAATGAAGGGCCGGCCGGCTCGAGCATGCGCGCTTGAACGAGACCATGTCAGCTCCGATGTGCGCATGCTCACAACTCGGGAGCGGCGCAATCAGTGAAATTGGAAATGGACTAGGGCAACGTTGTGAACTACACAAACAGCATAAATAGACACACACAAACGCACTTCCTTTGAAAAAGTACATCCCTTTGTCCCTTCCCATTTAACAAAGTGCTTTTGTTCTTGTTGTTCGTTGCGGTGTGTTTTGTAGCTGTCAGATTAGTGTTCTGTGTGATCAAGTGGTTGTTGTTAGATTTTTGAAAGTGGTTTTTGATAAGTGTTTGAGAGACTGTTTGTTTGATTGATATATTTCTTTTTGTTTCTTTTCCTGCTGTATTTTTTTTTGGGGACTGTTTCTTGGCGAGTAGTTTTCTCTCTGTGTGTGTGTTTTTTTGTGATTGGTTGTGCTTGTTTGTGTGCGTGAATTTTATTGACTGGGACTGTTTTTTTTTTGGAAGGATGACTGAGAGAAAACGAAAGCTTAATTTTACAGTTGTGGAAAAACAGATTCTTGCCCGGGCCATTAGCGAGTATGGGCGTTACCTCCACGGCCCAGAGAGTGCCAACACCACCCCGGCCAGGAGGAGGGAGATTTTGGATAGGATCACTGACCAGGTGAATTCTGCGGGGCAGAGGGAGACACGGACCAGGTCTGGGATTGACAAAAAAATCAATGACCTCCGGCGTCTGGTCAAAAAGAAGCTGGCCAGAATGCATGCCCATGCCAGGGGCACAGGAGGGGGCCCACCATGCCGTATTAGCCTGACAGCGGAGGAGCGTGCGGTGGCCCTGACCTTTCATCGGCATGAAGTTGAGGGCCTGCCCGGCTTTGACTCCAGTCCCCAGCCCGTGGTGCCAGGTAAGTTGTTTTCTTTTTTAATATCAGGTGTGTAGCATGTGTGTGGGAGGGGGTGAAAGGGAATATGTGGCAAGTGTGTGGATGCTCCAACCTGTGAATGTTTTGTGTCATCCACAGATGTGCAGGAGGGTGCAGGGCCATCTGGCCTGACCGCACCAACCCCAGGACAGCAGCCTAATGAGGCCCCCCCCAACAAGGCCGGAGTCCGCGGAGGAGGTTCAAGAGGAGGAGGACAATCATGAGGAGCAGGACAATCATGAGGAGGAGGAGAATCATGAGGAGGAGGAGTCCATGTCAGGCACTGGACGTTTGGGTTTTGAGGACTCCTCCCCTCTGGCTGCCAGCAGGCAGGCCTCCCTAAGGGGGAGCCCCCCCTCCTCCCCCAACATGGCTCCCCTCACAAGGGCCTCCCCTTCTCCCCGGCCACAAGCATCAGCTGGAGGCAGGATGTCATCCCAGACCACCAGGGGGTTGGCCGATCTCCTGCCCGCCACCCTGAGACTCCAGACCCGCCATCTGGGACAGGTCAGCCAGACATTGGTGCGGATGGAGGAGAGCCTGTCCTCCATCAAGGATACGCTGGGGAACCTGGACTCCCACTCCCGGGCTTTCACAACCTGCCTAAATGAACTACAGATGACATCAGCAGGCGTTGGGCAGGATGTGAGGGCCCTTACCCTGGCTATCCAGGCCAACACGGCAACAGTTGGTGCTGCCCTGGACAGAATTTCTGTGGCCTTGGAGGGCAGGCCACCAGGTGGGCAGAGATCAGGGGCTGATCCTCCTTCCCCGGTTTTACCCCTTCCCCATGAGTCTCCCCTGAGAAGCCGGGGCCGTGGCCGGGGGCGCCCCAGGCGTGGCTCACGCAGAGGGCAGTAATTTGTTTTTCCCCCAATTTTTTTTATTTTTCTAATTTTTTTTTTTTTTGTCTTTTTTTTTTTTTTTTGCTGGAAATTTTTTGATTTTGCAGGTCATTTTTTTTTTTGGGTTGTGAATGCTGTGTGAATGTGGGGGTGACATTCCTGCCGGAAAAGGGGTGTCACCCTCTATTTTGGTGGAGAAGGTTCCCCAGGACCAGGGATAAGTAATCCTCAGGTCCGTGTGAATGGTGTATGAATGTACAGTGACATAATTGGAGCCTTGGCGTGGCATTGCTGCTCACAAGTCCAGCATGGTGGACTGGTGCCAATCCAATTTGATGTGGATGTGGGGTGTGTGTGCTAGGGACCACAGTGGTGTGCATGCATGCATTCTCATTGTGCCATGATTAATGTGTATGTTTAACGTGCAAAGATGCCCAATGTGAGCTGTCTCCTGGCTGCTCTTCCCTCAGAAGACGGGTTAACCTCGGTTAGGGGGGGATTGTCTGGTTCAGGGGTCAGGTCATCACGTAGGTCAATCTGCAGGCCCTTTCTTTATGCGAAGTTGTGCAGCATGCAACATGCACCGATGATCTGGCCCACAAAGTTTGGGGAATACAAGAGGGTACCCCCAGACTTATCCAGGCATCGGAAACGTGACTTTAGGATGCCAAAGGTGCGCTCCACCACTGGTCGTGTTTGAGCATGTGCTTGATTGTATCTTTCCACTTCTGGAGTTTGGGGGTTCCGGATAGGAGTCATGAGATGGGGTCCCAGTGGATATGCAGAGTCACCTGGAAGGGAAAAGACAGGAGGATGTTAGTCATGCATGTGCCCCTTGTGATGTGCATCATGGGAGGGGATAGTCATGCCTGCCACCCATGTCACTCACCAACCAGCCAGGTGTCCCCATACACGTTCTGATCGAATTCCATTCGGATGTGGCATTGATTGTATATGTAGCTGTCATGGCTGGACCCTGGGTGTTTGGCACGGACGTGCCATATGAGGCCTTGGGCATCGACTATCACCTGTACATTGATGGAATGCCAATGCTTCCGATTGCGGTACATGTGCTCTGTCTCCTGGGGGGGCTGGAGTGCCACATGTGTGCAATCAATGGCCCCCACAGTGCGTGGGAATCTGGCAATTCTGTAGAAATCTGTCATTGCCTTCAGCCGCAGGTCCTCAGTGGTGGGTTTGATGATTTGGTTGGCCATGCGTCTGAGTATTGCAGGGACAACCTGGTGCACACATCTGCTCATGGAGGACTGTGACATCCCAGCCACCACTCCACTTGTATGCTGAAAAGAGCCACTGGCAAGGAAATGGAGTGTTGCCAGGACCTTGACCAGTGGCTGCACTGCATGTGAGCGGTGTGTTGGGCTGGTGATGTCATCCTGCAGGGTTGTGGTTAATTCCAGGATGGCATGAGGGGTGAATCTGAAGATGCAATACACCTCAGAATCACTCATGCCAAACAGGTCTATGCGGGTACGGTATATCCTCTCCCGTGCCATCCTCCGTGCCATCCTCCGTGCCCTCCTCCTTCTTTGTTCATCTAAAGTCAGTAGTATAGCTATGCGCGACGATACCCCTGGCATGTTGGCATACAGATTGTTGAGCAACACGTGTGACTGCTGAGCTGCTCACTAACAGTGTTGCTTTATCTAACAAGTAGACTTTTTTTCTTTTTTTAGACCAGCTTTTATCAGCTCTAATTTTAGACAGGACATTTTGCTGTTGCGCACACTGCGTCGCCTGCGCTGCCCCAACGTTGTTTTGTGGATCCCCGTAAGTCCCTCATTAGCATATTTGACTAGCAAATCAATGGTGTGTCTATCGCACTTTTGCGCGGACGGATGCGCCAGTCTAACGAAATTCGTATTTTTTGCGTATCTCGTTCTGTGGATGCCGCGCAACGAAATGCACGCGCACATTTAGACTTACGCACGCGCATCTCCTGTTGCGCAGGCGTAATCGCTCTGTGAATCTGGGCCAAAGTGTTTTTTTCAAAATTGACAATCTTTTTTTGTTTATAGTGCATAAAAAATCTAAGACACAGAGGTGATAAAAATACCACCAAAAGAAAGCTCTATTTGTGGGGAAAAAAAGATCAAAATGTAATTTGGGTACAACGTCGCATGACCGTACAATTGTCATTCAAAGTGTGACAGCGCTGAATGCTGAAAATTGGCCTGGGCAGGAAGGGGATGGAAATGCCCTGTATTGAAGTGGTTAAACACTGCTTATATTTGCGGCTGCGACTTACGTATGCGTAATGAGGGATGGGACGTTTTAATTTTTGTATTAATATTATTGTTTTAATTTTATTTTTTTGACACTGTCCCTTTCAATTTTTTTTATTTTTGATCACTTTTATTGCTGTCACAAGGAATTAAAACATCCCTTGTGACAGTAAGGCCACGTACACACGATCGGTCCAACCCGATGAGAATGGTCCGACGGACCGTTTTCATCGGTTCACCGCTGAAGTGGCCTGAATGTCTGATGTGCGTACACACCATCAGTCCAAAATCCGATCGGGTCAGAACGCGGTGACGTAGAACACAACGACGTGCTAAAAAAACGAAGTTCAATGCTTCCAAGCATGCGTCAACTTGATTCTGAGCATGCGCGGGTTTTTGGTCCGATGCTTTTGCGTACTAACCATCGGTTTGGTCCGATAGTCAGGCGTCCATCGGTCCGATTTTAAAGCAAGTTTTAAAACTTTGGTCTGATGGGCCATACACATGCTCGGTTTGGACAGATGAAACTGGCCTTAAGGCTAGTTTCATCGGACCAAACCGAGCGTGTGTACGCGGCCTTATAGGCAGTGACAGGTACACTTTATGGAGGGATCTGGGGGTCTTTAAGACCCCAAATCACTCTTTTGTCCTTAAAAGCATTCAAAACGCCAAGTTCAAAATGCCAAATCTGGCTCCTTTAAGTCTTCAGTAAATCGATAGTGATGTCATGACATCTCTTCTGGGTAACTAGATCCGAGACCCGATCAAAGCTGATTCTGGCATTGTTTGGGCCTCCGGCCAGCCAGCGGACGTTTTTGCTGGTCGCTATGGACCCTCCGGTGGGACGGGAGGCCTGAAGACGGCAGGAGGGTGCTTGCAATAACAGCCGAGCGGCTGTTTAACCGTATCGGTTGTAATTACAAGAAAGTCGACCGTCCGACCTAAAAAAACGTACCGGGTTATGCCTGCAATTGCAGGCATCACCCTATTAAAACCCCTTCAATCCGTCACACCGACGTGAAAGGGTTAATATCCAAAGTCTTAGCGCAGTTGCCTTGGAAATCCTCGACAGATATAAGGCAGATACAGAAAGCCAGGAGCCAAAAATTAAATATCATTTTCTTCCGGGTTATTGCTTACAGCTTTTCGCCTGGCCATGCTAAAGTAGTCACTACCATTTATTTGTATTAAGATTTCCTTCCAAGATATTTTTCATAGTGCATCAGTAAAAAATGTTTGACCTGCTGTTTTTATGTTGATTTGAAGGAGTGACAGAATCTGTAGAACATTTTACCCTTCCACTGCGAACAAAATGAAAATGATTCACCAGCTATCCAATGCCATGATGACAATCTGCTTGGAGTGATGATGTGCTTGTTAGCTGTGTTTAGCGGTATGGGACTCGGTGATACATTGCTCTTTGCAGCAATATAAACTATAAAAAGGAACTGTTCCATCAGTTTGGGGATGCTTTTCTCGACGGTGGCACTTCAGATCTTTGATGCAATATTTTATTCTTGTCCTACAAAATCATTTCTTTATAATTTATTGGTGTGATTTATATGTATGTTTATAAAGAATGTTTTTTTAATAAAGCAACATGGTAACATTTATTGATTTACAGTAAAAGTCTGGTTTAATTTTATTTTCTGTATCATGGTAATAAAAAAAATAAAAAAAAATAAGAGCAGCAATAAATGGGTTTCAAAAAATATTTTTTTGGGTTACTGAAGGTATTTTACATGTATTGTATAAACTATGGACTAACTAAGTCAGGGGTGGCCAAGGTTGCACCTGCGGTGTGGGTAAATTGCAGCACATCAGTGTGAAAGCAGTCTTAGGCCCTTTTACCACGATCAGCCCAACCAAATGGGACCCTCAATTCACCTATATAGAGCGACAGATATCTGTTTACGCCCACCTACCTCCAATCCGAAAAACAGAAGGGAATTTTTCCTTTTCATCCTGGCGGATCGGAGGGCCTATAGAGTAGCCGTGACCTGTCATCCACCTGTTCCGCTCATTGTGACCCTCGACTGGGTACCAAGTTGCTTAAGTGGCCCTCACTCTTCAAAAGGTTGGGCACCCCTGAACTAAGTAATGACTAATTACATTTTTATCTTACATTAGATGTTCGGTAGTCCACTGGTTTTGTCAGACAAGGATAAATTGAACCTTCACTCAAAGGTGAAAGTGGAGCTATTTCTCTTTCCTACCCTTGTCTTTCCTACCCGTTTTTATTATCTGTTAAACACAAACGTTTTTAACCTCCAGGCTACCATACACGAGTCATTGGAGTACTCGACTCAATTCAAGGTTTGGTTTCCTGATTGAGGTTTGGAGTCCATCTCCTTGATTAGTAAGATCGTTTTTGGACCTCTAGGTGTAACGCCACCGGCGTTCCTCCCTCTATAGCCACAGCGCTTGTCTTTCCCCCAGACGTCCGCAGTGACTCATGCGCGTCACTTCCGGTGCGCTCTGTTATGCGTTCCACGCTGGAACGCGGAAGTGCGCCTCGGCATTCTGCGCCTTCTCCCACGCCCCGCGCTATTTAAAGCCCCAGGAATGACGGCAGGTTGTTCCACTATTTTGTTGGGCACCTGCCGTCACCTGGGACCCCTCACAGCACCCCAAGAACCACAGTATCAGACCACTGCGTCCAACACAGGGAGGACCCCTGCTTTGCTGCAATCTGGATCTACCCAGCTCCACTACCCTGCTTCTAAGGATCCCTCCTACTATAGTTGGCTTCTGAGGACCAGGAGCTGACACTCTGAAGACCAACAGACCAACCATCAGAACCGCAAGTAAACTGTAATATAGGCTGTTAAGAACTGGAACCAGGCTTGGGCTGTGGGATTTCCCATTTCTTTTTATGCTATCGCTCGTGGTTAATTGATTCCTGATTGATCATTAGATCATTTAACACACAAGTACCCTGTATATGAACTGTCGCTGAAGACTCTCCTTGATACCCAACTATAGATGACCCGGAGCTACAGGGTCACACTAATTTATTGCTAGCTTTGACTCACCAATTTATCTATCCTTATTAAACCTATGTTTACTTATGTTTTGACTGAGTACCCACACTCAGGGTTGGTTCCCAGATAGAGGTTGTGATGATTTAAACCCTTAACTTTCTGTTCACACAAGAGAGTGCAGTTGTGGTTTATGCTGAGAAACCTCTCTAGCTGGAATTCCATTGAGTTTTATTCAGAGTTTACGTGACCGTAACATAATAGTGGAACCTATACATAACCTAATGGATCCAGCAGAACTTGCCAATCATTTGGTTGGACTGTCACAGCGAGTGGATACTCTTACCAATACTGTGAACGACCTCCGTTTGGAAAACGAGGCACTCCGGAATCATAATTTTCCTCAACCAAGGGATCAACCTGAACCCAAGGTCTGCGCTCCTGAACCCTTTTCAGGAGACAGGAAAAATTTTCGTCAATTTATTAGTTCTTGCCGTCTTATGTTCGAGTTACGCCCCCGTACCTACCATACTGAAAGAATCAGAATTCTTACGTTGATATCTTATCTCAAAGGGGAACCAAGAGTTTGGGCTGATGCCTACGTTGAGGAACATGGTGACTTACTCTGAACTTTTAACACTTTCCTAGATGAAATGTCCCTTCTCTATGAGGACCCTAACAAACAACTCACAGCAGAGAACAGCATCTGAAACCTTAAGCAAGGTAAAAGTTGAGGATTACATCTCCGAATTTAAGTGCTGGTGCCGTGAAACTATGTGGACTGATATTTCTCTCAGAAATCAATTTCGTCTCGGACTCTCAGAACCAATGAAAGACGAACTAGCCAGAGTTGAAATTCCCACTACTCTGGAGGATCTCATGAACCTCTCTCTCTCCATTGACCATAGACTCAGAGAGAGAAAGGCCAAACAAATTAACTCATATCAGCCTACACCTCCCAGGAGGTCCAGGTCCCCACCAAAGGAGGTTCCAATGGAGATCGCAGCAATCAAAGACCCACTATCCCCAGAAGAGAAACAAAGACGCAGAGCCCAAAATCTATGTCTTTACTGCTCTGCCCCTGACCATATTGTCCCTACTTGCCCACTCCTTAAGAGGAGGTCTGAAGGTAACCTCCATAGCATTAATAAGATTACTGTGCCCCGAGCTTCCACTAGTAATTATGTTTTTCTTACGCTTACTTTACAGTGGGACCAAGATAGAAGTACCTTAGATGCGATGGTTGACACCGGTGCCTGTGGCAATTTCATTGATATAGAATTTGTTAACTCAAATAAAATCCCAAGTATGTTATAGCAAGATCCGTTGTCTGTCACTTTTATTGATGGCTCTACTTCCTCATATGGGCCAGTAAACATTCAAACTTAACCTTTGTTGGTCACCTGTGGCAATGGCCATACGGAAACCCTTGTGTTTGATATCATCCGTTCACCCACTTTCCCAATAGTTTTAGGCTTACCTTGGTTACTCCTTCACCAACCAACTTTCCACTGGCCTAGTAACTCAATTACACTTGATTCCTCATTTTGTGAACATACCTGTTATCCCGTATACAATTTACTTTTGACAACTGAACAAAACATTGTTCTCCCTTCCTACTTATATGATTTCTCTGATGTTTTCAGTAAGACTAATGCGGAGATACTCCCCCCTCATCACATATATGATTGCCCAATCGACCTCATTCCAGACTCCCCCATTCCGACCGCGCGAGTTTATCCCCTATCCCAACCGGAGCTTACCCATCTCAAGCACTACCTCGATGATAATCTGAGGAAGGGTTTCACTAGGCCTTCCACTTCCCCAGCAAGCGCCGCCATGTTTTTTGTAAAGAATAAGGACGGTTCACTCCGGCCAATAATTAATTACAGGTCCCTCAATAACATCACAATAAAACATCGGTATCCTTTACCTCTCATCCTGGAGCTTATAGAACGTCTCCAGACCTCCAAAATCTTTACAAAGCTAGATCTTAGGGGCGCTTATAATTTAATTCGAATCTGTCCTGGGGACGAATGGAAAACCGCTTTCAAGACTCGCTACGGCCTATTCGAGTATACGGTTATGCCTTTTGGGTTGTGCAATGCCCCCGCAACTTTCCAAAGGTTCATTAACCACTTAAGGACCCCCGCACGCACATTTACGGCCACAACATGGCTCGTACAGGCACAAGGGCTTAAATTTACGTCCCCGCCTTCGTGCGGTTTGGGGGTCCCATCGGGACCCCCTCCGCGGCGTGCGGGGGTCCCCCTGGCTCTGGGAGCGATCGCCGACGAGCGGGCGGATGTCCGTGTTTTCCGCCCCCCCCGCGATCGCTCCCAGCCAATGGGAGCGCTCCCCCTTCGTTTCAGTTCCTCCTCCTGTGTTTACACAGGAAGGAGGAAATGATGTCACCTCTCATTGCAGCGGTGTTTCCCACCGCTGCTGATGAGAGAAGACATCCACAGTAAGTGTGCACCAACACAACACTGACACACACTCACATAGGCACATTAACCCCTTGTGATCGCCCCCCCCACCCCCCTGTCACAGTGTCACTGAATGCAGTGATCTAATCACTGCATTTAGTGTCAGTGTGACAGGCAGTGTAAAAAACAGTTAGTGTTAGGTTCAGGATAGCCCCCCCACCCCCCCTAATAAAGTTTTAACCCCCTGATCACCGCCCTAGTTAACCCTTTCACTCCCTATTGCCAGCGTCACTAAGCGATAATTTTTCTGATCGCTGTATTAGTGTCGCTGTTCCCGCTAGGTAGCTATTTTTTTTATTGCGATTTTTTTTTTTTACTAAAGACATGTGGCTGAATTAATTTTGGCCTAAATGTTTTACTAAAATTTAGTTTATTTGATTTTTTTTATAACAAAAAGTAAAAAAATAGTGATTTTTTTCAAAATTGTGGCTCTATTTTAGTTTATAGCGCAAAAAATAAAAATCGCAGAGGCGATCAAATACCACCAAAAGAAAGCTCTATTTGTGGGAAGAAAAGGACGCAAATTTTGTTTGGGAGCCACGTCGCACGACCGCGCAATTGTCTGTTAAAGCGACGCAGCGCCAAATTGTAAAAACACTTTGGGTCATTTAGCAGCGTATGTGTCCGGGTCTTAAGTGGTTAATGATATTTTTGTTGGACATTTGCGTGGTAATTTATCTTGATGACATTTTGATCTTCTCAGACAACCTTGAAGAACATACCAAACATGTACGATGGGTACTATCAAGGCTTAGAACACATCGATTATACGTTAAGCTGGAGAAGTGTGTCTTCAACCAAACCAGTATCTCATTTCTTGGCTACCAGATTACTCCCGACGGGATCCAGATGGATCGTTCTAAGGTTGATTGTATTCTCTCCTGGCCTATTCCCCAGTCCAGGAAGGCTTTGCAACGATTCCTTGGGTTTTCAAATTATTACCGGAAATTTATTAAGAATTTCTCAGAAATTGTAAAACCTCTGAATTCCTTAACTAGTAAGAAAACCCCTTTCACCTGGACAAATCAAGCGCATAAGTCTTTCGAGGCACTCAAACTCTCCTACACCTCTGCTCCTATTCTCCAACTACCTGATCCACAATGTCATTTCACACTAGAAGTGGATGCATCCCACTTCGCTTTAGGTGCCATTCTTTCACAACAAGCTACCCTATTTGAACCTCTACACCCAGTCGCATTCTACTCCAGAACTCTAAATTCTGCAGAGAGAAATTATCCTATTGGTGAGAAGGAGCTCCTAGCAATAAGAGATGCTTTAGCAAACTGGAGACATCTCCTAGAAGGTTCTACGTACCCTGTAATGATTCTCACTGATCATCGTAACTTACAACACTTAAAGGCCTGCAAGACTCTCTCTGCCCATCAAGTAAGATGGAGCTTGTTCTTTGATAGATTCGACTTCCTTATATCTTACAGACCAGGGACCCAGAATTTAAAGGCTGATTCCCTATCACGGATCAATGAAGAAGAGATCATTGAAAGTCCTCCTTCATCCATCATCCCTTCTAACCGTTTTATTGGAATAGCCTCTTCCTTTCGAGAACTAATCTCTCAGAACACACCCAAGGATCTCTCCTCCTTACCCAAAGGAACCTCAAGGCAATCAGATGGTGCATATACTTTTAAGAATAAGTTATATGTTCCTCCCAGCCTACAACTGACACTTCTCAAACATTTACATGACTCCCCATTAGCTGGCCACCCTGGTATCAATAAGACGATACATCTCCTTAAAAGACATTATTGGTGGCCCCATTTGGCTAAAATGGTCCATGAATACGTCAATTCCTGTCTCATCTGCGCTAGTAATAAACTCTCAAGTTAACCTCCTTTTGGTCTCTTATCCTCCATTCCAATACCAAACAGGCCCTGGGAGGTCGTCTCGATGGACTTTATAGTTGATCTCCCATGGTCAAACGGCTCAAATACTATTATGGTCACAGTCGATTTACTCACAAAAATGGCTCACTTCATTCCTTTAAAAGATTTACCAACTTCATCTGAAACAGCAACAGCCTTCATTAATAATGTCCTCAAACTACATGGCCTTCCTTCTCAAATCATTTCTGACCGAGGATCTCAGTTCATCTCTAAGTTCTGGAAAGCTTTATGTAACACACTAGGAATTGACCACCGCATGTCTAGTGCTTACCACCCCCAAACAAACGGCCAGACAGAAAGGGTCAACCAGACCCTAGAACAATATTTACGTTGTTACTGTACACACTTACAGGATGATTGGTACCATCTGCTTCCCCATGCTGAATTTTCTTACAATAATGCCACCAGCTCTTTTTCTAGATTTTCACCATTCTATGCAAATTATGGTTATCACCCACAAAGTTTACCGTCCAATGTGCTCTCAAACAAAGTTCCTGCTGTAAGACATTACCTTTCAACCTTAACCACTTGACCACTGGGCACTTAAACCCCCTTCCTAACCAGACCAATTTTCAGCTTTCGGTGCTCTCACAATTTGAATGACAATTACTCAGTCATACAACATTGTACCCATTTGAAATTTTTGTCCTTTTTTTCACACAAATAGAGCTTTCTTTTGGTGGTATTTGATCACCTCTGGGTTTTTTATTTTTTGCGCTATAAAAGAAAAACGGATGAAAATTCTGTAAAAAAAAAAAAAAAAAAACTTGTTTCTGTCATATTAGCAGGTTATTTCTCACACACAGCATATGCATACCACAAATTACACCCCAAAACACATTCTGATATTCCTCCCGAGTATTGCGATACCCCATGTGTGGGACTTTTACACAGCGTGGCCACATACAGAGGCCCACCATGCAGGGAATGCCATCAGGCGTTCTGGAACACCCAAACCAATTCTGACATTCCTCTCCTACATGGAAAAATCATTATTTATTTGCTAGAAAATTACATAGAACCCCAAAACATTATATATGCTTTTTTAGCAAAGACCCTAGAGAATACAATGGCGGCCGTTACAACTTTTTATCTCGTACGGTATTTTCGCAGAAATTTATTGAACGCGTGTTTTTAAAAAAACAGTTTTGTGCCTAAAACAAAACAAAACAGTAAAGTTAGCCCAATTTTTTTTCATAATGTGAAAGATGAAGTTATGCCGAGTAAATAGATACCCAACATGTCACACTTCAAAATTGCGCACACTCGTGGAATGGCGCCAAACTTTGCTACTTAAAAATCCCCATAGGCGGAATTGCAGAGTATCGCGCAGGGTATTGCAGAGTATTGGTGTATTGCAAAGTATCATGCAGGGTATTGGGGTATTGCCGAGTATTGGGGTATTGTCGAGTATTGGCGTATTGCCGAGTACTGGGGTATTGCCGAGTACTGGGGTATTGCCGAGTATTGGGGTATTGCCGAGTATTGGGGTATTGCCGAGTACTGGAGTATTGCCGAGTACTGGGGTATTGCCGAGTATTGGGGTATTGCCGAGTATTGGGGTATTGCCGAGTACTGGGGTATTGTTGAGTACTGGGGTATTGTTGGGTACTGGGGTATTGTTGGGTACTGGTTTATTGTTGAGTACTGGGGTATTGTTGAGTACTGGGGTATTGTTGAGTACTGGGGTATTGTTGAGTACTGGGGTATTGTTGGGTACTGGGGTATTGTTGGGTACTGGGGATTGCAGGGTACTGGGGATTGCAGGGTACTGGGGGATTGCAGAGCTGGGATGGATTGAGGGATGGCTGGATCTGTGACTGCATTTGTCACAGATCCAGCCACAGCTCAGCTGCTGACACCCCGCTCCCCCCCTCTCCTCGCACACTGTACAGAGAGGAGAGGGAGGAGAGGGAGGAACCGGCGTCAGCAAATGACGCCGGTTTGTTTACAAGTGATCGCGCCGTCATTCGACGACGCGATCACGTGGTAAACGACCGCGATCAGCGGCAATTTACCGTGATCCGTGATGCGCCGGGTCTTCTAGACCCGGCGAGCACGGACACTTTCGCGAGCGCGTCCCAGGGGATGCGCAATCGCGAAAGTGAAGGACGACGTCCCGTAGCAGTAAAATGCTTATGGCGCGGTGGGAAAGTGGTTAAAGGACACTGCGAATTCTTCATAATAACTTAGAAGCTGCTCAAAAAACACAAAAACGGTATTATGATGCTCACAGATCAAAACCACTTGTTTACAAGGTGGGAGACCTAGTTTGGTTATCCACCAAAAATTTACGTCTCAAGATACCCTCCAAGAAACTAGGCCGACAATTCACTGGCCCTTTTCCAATCTCACATGTGATAAATCCTAATGCAGTCAAACTAACTCTACCAACCGATTGGAAGATCCACCCCTCTTTCCATGTTTCACTCCTAAAACCATTTGTACCAAACCCATTCCCCAACAGAGATTCAGCTCCCCCACCTCCAGTTGACATTTTGGTTGAAACTGAATATGAAGTTGAGAAAATTTTGGATTGTAGGAGAAGGGGGTCTACTTTCCAGTACTTGATACGTTGGAAAGGTTACAGTCAACTCGAAGACTCCTGGGAAGACTCTTCACACCTCCATGCTCCCCGCCTCATCAAACTATTCCATCGTAGGTACCCTAACCGACCATGTCCTACAACGAGCACTGTTGGTGCCCCCTTGAGGAGGGGAGTATGTAACGCCACCGGCGTTCCTCTCTCTATAGCCACAGCACTTGTCTTTCCCCCAGACGTCCGCAGTGACTCATGCGCGTCACTTCCGGTGCGCTCTGTTATGCGTTCCACGCTGGAACGCGGAAGTGCGCCTCGGCGCACTGCGCCTTCTCCCGCGCCGCGCGCGCTATTTAAAGCCCCAGGAATGACGGCAGGTTGTTCCACTATTTTGTTGGGCACCTGCCGTCACCTGGGACCCCTCACAGCACCCCAAGAACCACAGTATCAGACCACTGCGTCCAACACAGGGAGGACCCCTGCTTTGCTGCAATCTGGATCTACCCAGCTCCACTACCCTGCTTCTAAGGATCCCTCCTACTATAGTTGGCTTCTGAGGACCAGGAGCTGACACTCTGAAGACCAACATCAGAACCGCAAGTAAACTGTAATATAGGCTGTTAAGAACTGGAACCAGGCTTGGGCTGTGGGATTTCCCATTTCTTTGTATGCTATCGCTCGTGGTTAATTGATTCCTGATTGATCATTAGATCATTTAACACACAAGTACCCTGTATATGAACTGTCGCTGAAGACTCTCCTTGATACCCAACTATAGATGACCCGGAGCTACAGGGTCACACTAATTTATTGAGAGGAGACGTGCTGATGTTATTGCGTGACAGTCCGAGTGGACGGGGGTTTGTTTAACCTGGCCGGCTTAATTTTATGCTTCTATGTGATTGTTCTCTTGTAAGTGTTTTATCTCATTACATTTTACACTTTTTTCTAAGGTATTTCACTATTGTGAGTCCTATTATTTTTTTGGGGTATCTCATCCATCTGGTAACATCTGTGCCTTTGAGGATCCATTGATATATTCCACTGGTATGTGCTACAGTCCATGACTAAAGGCCTGGGCTGGGGTTTGCAGCCGCAAGCCATCTTTGCTTGCCATCTGGTAAGCCTGCATTTCTTATGGTGTCTTCACTTTTGGTGGTGGATTTCTGAAGTTTTGAATCACAGAAGAATTCATTTAAATTGTGTTTTTTTCTTTGGACTTCACTGAACTCATGATTTTACACAGCTGTTATTGCTTCATTTGTATTTTTTATCACTTGCTATAGTTTATATAGTTTTTTTCAATCTATCACAGCGCAACTACATTTTTTCTATTGTCTATTTGGTGTGTATATCACTTTTTAGTTGCAGCTTCATATTGGTGTTCACTTAGCGCAGGATTTTTTTCCCATATCCTTTCCTACCCTTGCCACTACCCCTTTAGAGTATCTTTTTTTTTTAAGGAAAGTAGGAATATTTTTTGACAGGTACCTGCTCCCACTTAGGTCTAGGTGAGAATCACATGCACTTGGGCACACCCCCTGCTCATGGTCATACCCACAGCCTCATGTCACACATTCCAGGAAGCTGCAGGACCACTCCCACATCGCCAACGTGATCTTGCTCATGCATGAAGTCACAGTAGGATCCCATAACCAACATGGAGGCACCAGGGACCAACAGCAGTAAGAAGAACTGGCAGTGGGATGATAAATCTAGACCCCGGGCATTGGTAAGTACCTGATTTTTAAAAGTCAGTAGCTACAGTATTTGTAGCTGCTGAGTTTTGTTTAACCACTTCAGCCCCGGAAGATTTGGCTGCTCAATGACCAGGCCATTTTTTGCGATACGGCACTGTCGGCGATGTCACTTTAACTGACAATTGCACAGTGGTGCAAAGCTGTACCGGAACAAAATTGATGTCCTTTCTTTACCAAAAATAGAGCTTTGTTTTGGTGGTATTTTATCATCTCTACGGTTTTTATTTTTTGCACTATAAACAAAAAAAGAGTAACCATTTTGAAAAAAAAAAAATTTATACATTTTGCTATAATAAATATCCCATTTTTTTCAACAGTTTAGGCCGATATGTATTCTTCTACATATGTTTGGTAGTAAAAATCACAATATGCATGTATTAATTGGTTTTCACAAAAGTTATAGCGTCTACAAAATGGGGATATATTTATGGCATTTTTATTATTATTATTTTTTACTAGTAATGGCGGTAACTGCGACATTATGGCGGACAGATTGGACACATTTTGGGACCAGTGACATTTATACAGCCATCAATCCTATAAAAATGCACTGATTACTGTGTAAATGTCACTGGCAGGGAAGGGGTTAACACTATAGGGCGATCAAGGGGTTAACCGTGATCCCTAGTGTGTGTTCTAACTGTATGGGGATGGGACTGACTAGAGGAGATGACAGATACCTGCTCCTAGCTAGCAGAAACTCACAATCTGCCTCTTCTCTCCTCACAGAACTGGGATTTGTGTTTATACACACGTCCCTGTTATGGCTCTCGTGCCAGCGATCGCAAATGGCTGGCGGTCTTCGCGACCACCAGTTATCGGCACCCCCCCCAGTGCAGCAGGCGTGCGCCTCCAGCAGCGCACGTGCTTAAAGGAGCTGATGTACAGCTACAACGGTTCACTGGATCGTGCCGACCTCCCGCAGTATAATGACGACAGCTGGTCAGGCCAAATCTAGCCTGCTGCAAGATATTATACAGCTGTCTGATACAAGAGGGGACTCTTATGAAAGGTGGTTCTGATGGGGACTTTATTGGGCTCAAGTTTATTTGAAATGTTTTTGCTTTATTGTTCTAAATCATGTCATGCTGATAACAAAAAACTCTAAGCAAAACCTTTTTGGGGAAAAAAATGTTGCTCTCATACTGAAAAGGTTGAAGAAGACCCTTGAGTAAGAGCAGATATACAAATATTTCCATAAATCATAAAAATGTTCTCTAATGTCTGTAAGCACGTTAGCATTGCCAAATTTTAATCTTAAGAATTCATCATTTCAGACCATTTGGCACCATAGTGTCTGAGATTACTTTGATCACTTTGCTTCTGTGACTGCATAGATGCACACTGCAAAGCAAGCACTTGAATTGATACCTTTAGTTATCCTGAAGGTTTGTTCTATCTGACAATTCAAACATGAAAGTTGCTGTGGCGATATTGACTTTTCTAAGAGCATATACAGTAATGCTCATAGTGGCAGATCAGGCTACCACAAAGAAGAAATAAAGGCACATTTTGGCACCAGACATAGCCTACTATGTGCCCACATCAATATCAGGTAAATAAGTGGTATATTATATAACCTCAGCAGCACATCTCTGTTCATATCTAGAATTCATAACTCAAAAAATAGAAAAAGATGGTAATGGTGCTAAACCTCAGAAAAACACACATACAAGTTTATTAAAAATACATATTTTTTTATTAGAAACATATTTCTAATAAAAGAACAATAAGTCCATAAAACAATAGATGAATATGAGATGTTATACATCTTCTTATGTTAAAATAAATATTCAATCTGGAGTATAGTGGGTATAGAACCAAAAATTGAGCAGACTGATGTAATATCATGGTAGCTTCATCGCCTTTCTTGGCAGTGCATAGTGCAACCATTCCTCTCGAACTGAGTGGCATTTACTTAAAGTGGAGGTTCTGCCGAATTTTTTTTTTAAAAGCCAGCAGCTACAAATACAGAAGCTGCTGACTTTTAAAAAATGGACACGTACCTGTCCAGCGCGTCCGCGATGTCAGCAGCCGAGGCTGAGCAATCACTCGGTCCTCGGCTGCTTTCACCGCCATCCTCGGTGAGGGAATCAGGAAGTGAAGCCTTGCGGTTTCACTGCCCGATTCCCTACTGAGCATGCGCGAGGATTGCGACGCGCCGTCACTGGTCCCCGTGGGGATAATGAGGTGCCAGGCTGGATTCCCCGCAGGGATCCCAACCCTGAAGTGGTACAAATACCTGTCTCAGACAGGTATCTACACCCCACTGAAAGGTGTCAAATGTGACACCGGAGGGGGGGAGGGATCCAAAAAGCGGAGGTTTTTGTGTGAACCTCTGCTTTAAAGATGTGTGAATGCCACTCAATCTTGGACTTTGAGTCTAGTTGCCATGATTTCACACTCCGAGGGGTGTCACTGAGAGGACTGGACTCACAGGAAATGGGCAGAACGACTTGAGTGTCTTTGTGCTTATACGACATCAGCAGCTCTGGGACAAAGAAGAAGCCAGAAACAGCATTGGATCATGGAGAGGGTAAGTAGAACTTTAGTATTTATATATTTTTTTAATTTTGCGTAAGTCGTCCGTGAATAGGAATGTACGTAATTTACGCTAGTAAAAAAAATAACGTTGTTATTTGTTTGTTCATTTGTTCATTTAAATGAATCATGCCCCCTAATCGCCGATATGATTTCCGCCGCCAGAAATACACTACGCCACCGTAACTTACGGAGCAAAATCTTTCAGGATCCGAAATTACGCCAGGTAAGGTACGGCGGCGTAGTGTATCTCTGATACACTGCGCCAATCTATTTCTATGTGGATCTGGCCCTATAACTTTTGCGAAAACCAAAATCAATATACGCTTATTGCGATTTTTTTAACAAAAATATGTAGAACAATACATATGGGCCTAAACTGAGAAAGATTTTATATATATATACACTATGGGCCAGATTTAAGTAGAGTTAGGCTGGAGTATCAGTGATACGCCAGCATAACTCTCACTTTGAGCTGGCGTTTCTGTTTTCTGTAAGCAGAAAACAAGAAACGCCGGGTTGGAGTTCCTATACGAGCGGCGTAATTGTATTTCGCCGTCGTATCGGAACTGCAATTTTAAAAATGGCGCTCGGGGCGTTCCCGCTGATTAACGCCGAGAATATGTTAATCAGCGAGAATCGGCAATTCACGATCGTACTCGGGCCCGACGCAGTGACTTTACGACGTTTCCGTAAGCGATACGTGGCGTAAAGAAAAACATGCCCCCTAGGTGGAGTATCCTATGTTAAGTATGGCCGTCGTCATCACGTTGAATTAAAACATTTTCGCGTCGTTTGCGTAAAACATCCATGAATGGGGATTGACGTCATTGACGTTCACTGACAGAATTTGGAGCATGCGCACTGACAGTCGACGCATGCGCAGTACGTTCGCCGCGGGATCGCGCCTAGTTTAAATAATACACGCCCCCTACCCGCCCAATTTGAATTTCGCCGGCTCATTTTCGCTACGCCGCCGCAACTTTAGGAGCAAGTGCTATGTGAATAACAGTACTTGCTCCTAAAGTTTTGGCGGAGTAACGTAAATGAGAAACGTTACTCCAAAATAAAGATTCGCTCTCCTACCTGAATCTGGCCCTATATATATATATTGTTTGGGGATATTTATTATAGCAAAAAGTAAAAAAAAAAGAAATTTCTAAATTGTCGCCCTTTTTGTTTAAAGCGCAAAAATAAAAACCGCAGAGGTGATCAAATACCGCCAAAAGAAATCTCTAGTTGTGGGAAAAGGGATGTTTGGGTACCACTTTGCAATTGTCAGTTAAAGGGGTTGTAAAGGTTTTTTTTTTCTAAATGGGTTTCTTTAAGCTAGTGCATTGTTGGTTCACTTACCTTTTCCTTCGGTTTCCCTTCTAAATGTTTTTTTTCCTTGTCCGAATTTCTCACTTCCTGTTCCTCCTCAGTAAGCTTGCCCCCATCATTCCAGCCGTTCTGGCTGGGGATTAGTCAGCGTGCTCGCCCCCTTTATTGGGACGTTCACAGCGTCTCCCTGCAGTGATGTAGTTCCAAGGGAGGGGGCGAGCATGCTGACTAATCCCCAGCCAGAACGGCTGGAATGATGGGGGCAAGCTTACTGAGGAGGAACAGGAAGTGAGAAATTCAGACAAAGAAAAAAACACAAACCTTTACAACCCCTTTAAAGCGATGCAGTGCCGAATTGCAAGTGCTCCGGTCAGGAAGGGGGTAAATTCTTCTGGGGCTGAAGTGGTTAAGGATCTGTAGTAGCTGCATAGCCACAAAAAGTAGTATTTCCTATATTACGATGGATCATTTTCTGTGTTTAACATACAGTATGATTTTGTGTGCGTGTTTTTTTTTTTTTTTTTGTGGTATATTTAAATAAAATAAAATGGTATTGTTTTATTTAACATATGCATACTTTCCCAACAATCAACACATAAAAAAAAAACACCACGTATTAATGATTTCTTTGTTCTAGTTCTGCAACTTTCACAAAGAAAACTTTTATTCTTTATAAAGTCATTGAATAGTTAATTCTAGCTGCTTAGAAAAGACACAGACTCCCCAGGGGCTTATGCTTTATCTTGGTATTTATTGAACTTTAAGCTACAACCAACAGGCTGGTTAATAACAATTTATGCAGCTGTCAATCTTTTTGACCAATGTCATCAATATTTCATGCTGCCAAATAACAACAATTAAGATGCAGGTCTGGAGGAAACACTTGGGGCAAAAGTGATTCTAGAAGTAAAATGCAAAATCGACAGGCAGCACAGACATTTCCGATGGGCATACAAATAATTCCTTCCTAAGTAAAATTCTTTGTAAAACAATGTGAAATAATGCTCTTCATTACTCACTCAGAGTGTTCTCTGGAAAAAAGCTAAATAATACATCTGTGCAAAGTGCTGAAAGAGCAGACTGATTACTTTTGATCATTGCTTTTCACTGATGTTTGTAAATCAATGTTTTATAACACATGTAATGTTTGTGTAATGTGAATGTACTAAATTATATGTAGGATGAATCAATCATTTGAACCAAAACACAAGAGGCCTTCTTTAACCACTTCAGCTCAGGAGGATTTACCCTCTTCATAACCAGGCCATTTTTTTTTTTTTATACAACACTGCAATAATTTAAATGACAATTGCGTGGACATGCAACGCTGTACACAAAAAAAGAAATGTACGGTATATTCCTTTTTTACTCAAATAGAGCTTTTTTTTATGGCATTTGATAACCTTTGTGTTTTTTATTTTTTGCTCTATAAACAGAAAAAGACAATTTAGAAAAAAATAAAAAAATAAAATAAAAAAAATAGCAAAAAATCTAATTTCTTCATTAATCTAGCTCAATATGTATTCTGCTACATATATTTGGTGAAAATAATCCTAATAAGGGAATACTGATTGGTTTGTGCAAAATTTATAGTGTCTACAAACTATGGGATATTTGTTTTACTAGTAATGGCGGTGATCAGCAACTTAAAGCGGGACTGTAATATTGCGGTGGACAAATTGGACACCTTACTGACACTTTTTGGGGACCAATGACACCAATAGTTAAAAATGTACACTGTCACTGTACTAATGACACTGGTAGGGAAGGGGTTAACAGCAGAGACGATCAAAGGGTTAAATGTGGAACAGAGAACTGGGGGTTGGGATTCTGACGAAAAAAACAAGTGTAATCTCTTCTCTCCTGATGCGAGATAAGATAATAAGCAGGGGGGCTGGGGACCATTGGGCCCCTTACAGGTGTAATGCAAAAAAAATGGGAGGGGGGCTAGCCGGGCCTCTAAGGGGCCCTCGGGGCTATGGGCCCCTTACAGGTGTAATGCAAAAAAAATGGGAGGGGGGCCAGCCGGGCCTGTAAGGGGCCCTGGGGACCATCCGGTCCCTTACAGGTTTAACAATAAAAAAAATAAAAAAAATGTATTAAAAAAAAAACGGAAGGGGGGTCAGTCGGGCGTGTAAGGGGCCCTGGGGACCATTGGATCCCTTACAGGTGTAATACAAAAAATAAATAAATAAATACATTTTCTTTTTTAAATTTAAAAATAATGGGAAGGGGGCCAGCCGGGCTTGTAAGGGGACCTGGGGACCATTGGGCCCCTTACAGGTGTAATGCAATTTTATTTTATTAAAAAAAAAAAATGGGAGGGGGCCAGACGGGCCCCTGGGGACCATTGGCCCCTTACAGGTGTAATGCTTGTACCCCCTGATGGCGGCCCTGACTGTTTGGGAGGTGCTTCAAGAGAAGGCGTAGACCCATGTTCCTGCTTTGGAGAAAGACAGGATGCTTATATAGGCAGATTGCAATTGTGCCTGTGTACTAAACAATCGATGGGTGCAGGCAGACATCACTAGGCTCCTGCTGTGTGTTATGACGACGATGGCATGCATGTGTGCCCCACGTACTAGATACGTGATCTGGCGCAGAGCGGCCACCCTGCCGTAGTAAATGTGTGGTGGGCGGTCGTGAAGCTGTTAAGGTAAATCTATTATCTTTTAAAAGTTCTTTTGGTATGTATGTTAATGTGATCAGCTTAATTTAACCACTTAAGGTCCATCCTATAGCATTTTTACTTCTACAAGTTGGTACCTGTACATGATCTGACACTTCCAGGTCGGGGGGCACGCTTGCGCACCACCAGCAGCTCGCGTCCACTGTAATTACACACAGTGGTGACCACTGGTGCTGAGACAATGGCCGTTAGAGTACGGTGAGGTGTGAGTGCCTGTAAGGGTGTCGAGCTGACCGTAAAGGTAAGTAGCAGGTGCTTTTCCAGAGTTGGGTCAGAAGGCCAGAACAGCAGATGAAAGCAGCAGCAGCAGACCCTGGATTTGGCAGCAGGCAGGCAGTAGCTGGCAGCACATGGCAGGTGAAGGACCAGCAGGGAGCAGGTAAGTAGAATGCAGAGCTGAGCAGACAGATAACTGAATGCCTGGTCAGATGATCCAGGTCAGCAACAGATGGTTGAGTACAGGCCAATGCTGTATCCTGGCCTAGGCCAACAAGGCCCAGGCCTAGGGCAGCATTTTGCAGGGGGGCAGCACGGAAAGTCCCCGCTCGTTTGCGCTTCACTGGTAGTGTAACGCAAGCTGCTTCTAATTTTGACTGTCCTATCACCCTGGACCACAAACCTTCCTCACTGTGCTATATGTTTTCTGCTGCACCATTGGCATGGGTATATCTTCTTAGTCCTCTCCATAAAACTATCAGAAATGTATGCTTAAAGTAGAACTATAAGCAACACTTTTTTTTACCATTTTGGATAGAG
The DNA here is from genome assembly GCA_029574335.1 of Rana kukunoris. NCBI lineage: Eukaryota > Metazoa > Chordata > Amphibia > Anura > Ranidae > Rana > Rana kukunoris. The sequence goes on along the minus strand of CM056053.1, from coordinate 67,647,542 downwards.
TTAGAGTCGGTTTACACTGGGGCGACTTGGGATCCGACTTGAGGTCGCCTCAAGTCGTCCCAAGTCGCGCTGTAGAGAAAAACAATGTTAGTGAATGGGAGCGGTGTTAATACACACTACTCATGTCGCTCCGACTTCAGAAAAGGTTCCTGTACGACTTCAATCCGACTTGTCGCCTCAGAAGTCTGATCACTAGCTACTTTCCAGATAAGATAACATACATTTCTCAGGCAAACCTTTCCATCCCCCTCCCTCTCCCAGAGCTGATTGTTGTTTTATTGGCCACTGGAATGTCTCCTATCCTGGAGATGACTTCAAGTCGTGTTGTAAATTGCCCCAGATCGCCCAGTGGTTCATGCTCAAGTCGTGTCTGAGTCGCCTCTGAAAGTCACGCTGGAAGTCGTGTCGCCCCAGTGTGAACCGACTCTAAGGGAGGGTTATAGCCCCTGTCAGTTTATTATTTTACCATACCTGTGCCATTGCAGAGATTTCCCTTCACTTCCCGCCCCATAGCAAAACATGAAGTGAGAGGAAATCTATGCAAATTAAGGGAATCCAATTCCCCTCCAGGCTCTAAGAAGTAGTGTCCCCACTCAAAAATGTCAGGGCGTGTCTTAAACAGAAAGGGGTGTGACCTTGTCAGGAAGGGGTGGGTCATATTTAAATTAGGGGGTGCACAAGTTTAGTCAGGCCTAGGGCAGCACAAAACCTAAATACACTACTGGTACAGGCTTTGATGGCAAGCAGGAGAATGGTCAAGGTTCAAGCAAAAGTCAGAACATATGACTACTATGGCCAGTACTTCTGATAGCAATATCTGAAGACTTTGCGCTCATATGTAATTGATGCAAAAACATGTGGTGGCAGCATTGGATTTGGAAAAAAAGTTTGACTTCACTAAAGGGGGATACATGAGACAGGTTTAAATGAGATTGGGTTTTGGCCATATATGTGTGGCCTGGGTTTCCCTTTTATACAGAACACCCAGGTAGTGAATAAAAATAGATGGACATTGTTCCAGCTTTTCTAGATACTTAGGGGTATTACACAGGTCTGTACTCTATCTCCAGGACACTTCCTCATGATGATTGGTTGAGACATTGAAGCGCTACAAGCTTTATATGATCTTATTCTATTTCTTCAGGACCCTGGTCCATCTCTGGCAGCTGCTTTATATTTCAGATGTATAAACCTCCTATTCGGGTATCAAAATCAACTGGAGTATATCACAAATTCTGATTCTGGACGATGGGACCCAGGTGCAGGCTAATACCTTGCTGCCTCTAAATTGGGTAATGTCTATAGTATATCTGAGGATAACATTTACTAGAACTGTGACTGTAGCTTAAAGCTTGTGGGCCCCAATGCAATAGTTGACCTGGGCCCCCCCCCCAGGCTTTCTTTGCTAATAGAAAAGAGTCCGCACAGAGGCCCCCCTTACATCAGAGTCCACACAGAGGCCCCCCTTACATCAGAGTCCGCACAGAGGCCCCCTTACATCAGAGTCCGCACAGAGGCCCCCCTTACATCAGAGTCCGCACAGAGGCTCCCCTTACATCAGAGTCCGCACAGAGCCTCCCCTTACATCAAAGTCTGCACAGAGCCTCCCCTTACATCAGAGTCCGCACAGAGCCTCCCCTTACATCAAAGTCCGCACAGAGCCTCCCCTTACATCAGAGTCCGCACAGAGCCCATATACATCAGATCTGATGTAAGGGGTGTTCTTGGAAACTTGATTTAAGTGTGCATGCTGTGGATTATTGTGTAAAGAAGGTCTCTGCTCACCAAAGCCTGCCCCCCCTCCCCTTTAACAAAATCCACAGAGCACCCCTTTTTATACACTGGGAGGCAGGAGAGACTAGAGAGGGTGAGCTTACCAGGATGGAGGCAGGCTGTCTGATGCTTTTTTGGGTTCAAACTTCCTGTCCAGTGCCCACACATGCCTGGGGAGTGTGGGCAGGGCAGATTTAGAAGGAGGAGGAGCAGATGAGCTCCATCTCTCCTTGTGTCTATGCAGAGAGAGAAGGGGATGTCAGCGCTGGTGTGCGCTGAGGCTGAGATATGTGTGAGACGAGACATAGCTCAGCTCTGCAGCCATCTACCTTGGAGCTGACACAGGCACGGCTGCACAGTGGGAGGTGAGCAGCGGCCGTGACCTGTGTTAACAGAGCTCCAGCAGGCATATTCCTGCTCTGCAAAAACAGCATTTGGTAGTGGCGGCCGGTGGCTGTGCATAGTGTCACCAGCCCGGGGGCTGATTTCCACCCTTCCCCCTGCCAGTCCTCCCCTGCCTTTGTCATAGGTTAACCGATGAAGCTGACTGATGGTTTGATGTGTCGACACACCATCGGTTGTAAAAATGATTGTGTTAGAACGCGGTGACATAAAACACAACGACGTGCAGAAAAAAATGAAGTTCAATGCTTCCAAGCATGCGTCGACTTGATTCTGAGCATGCGTGGATTTTTAACCGATGGTCGTGCGTACTAAAGATCGGTTTTGACCTATCGGTTAGGCGGTTAAATTTTAAAGCATATTGGCTTTTTTTTAACCGAAGGGCCTACACACGATTGGTTTTGACCGATGAAAATGGTCCATCAGACAGTTATCCTGTGGCTATCCTATCGTGTGTACGAGGCCTAAGAGACGCGCCTGGTTCAAGGCCAAAAATTGGTCCTTGAGCTTCTGCAAGATGTGAACGCGGCCTTACTGTTTGTGTTTGACGTTATACAACTGGTGCAATATGTGCTTCTGAATTTTAGCTTGCATACAAAGAGGAAGTCAATGCTTAATCTGAATATCAGCTATTTTCCTTAGGATGACCAGAGGTTTCCTAGCATTATACAATCAAAATCCTTCTATTACAGGTAATGCCATAGAAATTTTAAGCAGGACTATAGGCAAAACTTTTTTTTTTCAATTTGGATAGAGTAAGGGAGGGTCAGATTCTTTCATCATCTCTTCTAATTACAGAGATTTCCCTTCACTTCCTGTCCCATAGCCAAACAGGAAGTGTGAGGAAATCCCTGAAAATTAAGGGAATTCCTTGGGGACCCCCAGGTCACCAGAACTAGTGTCCCCATTGCTCTATTACTTTTCTGGCGACAACCCAAAATTTTGTATTTTTTTTTTCTTTTTTTACTTTCAATGCTAATGGTAAACAGAACAAATTGAGAGGATGAGTCTCCTTAATGTGGACACAGACAGCAATAAAAACTGACAGGTGTTCTAATCCCTATCCTCTCTATCCAAAACTAAAAAAAAAGTTTGGGTTTTAGTTATACTTTAGGGCACAGGTGGCAAACACAAGGCCCGCGGGCCGAATGCGGCCCTCCAGGCCATTTCATGAGGCCCTTGCACCTCTCCAGTCCTCCTCCAGACCCTTACTTTCTGCTTTCAAGCAATGCATCCAACTTCTTCCCAGCAGGAGCATAAGGAAAGGGGGGTGCACTGTGATATAAGGGAGAGTGGGGGACTCAACTTCTGATGGTGGGGTGGCTCTTGACATCTAATATATGGGGAGGGGATGAGCTGGACATCTAATCTTACACATACAACCGGCCCTTTTGAGGGCAATCATAATGCTGATGCGGCCCAAGATGAAATTGAGTTTGACACCCCTGTCCTAGAGGATGCGTTGGAGCGTGTGCAACAATTCTAACTCTAGACCTCCTCTGTAACACTAAACTGGTAACTTGTAAAAAATTTAATTTAATTTAAAGCGTCGCTTATGGAGATTTTTAAGTAACAAAGTTTGGCGTCATTCCATGAGTGTGCGCAATTTTAAAGTGTGACATCTTAGGTATCTATTTACTTGGCGTAACATCATCTTTCATATTTTACAAAAAAATTGGGCTAATTTTACTGTTTTGTTATTTTTTAATTCATGAAACCTTTTTTTTTACAAGAAAAAGATGTTTGAAAAATGATTGCGCAAATATCCTGCGAGATAAAAAGTTGCAATGACCGCCATTTTATTCCCTAGGGTGTCTGCTAAAAAACATATATAATGTTTGGGGGTTCTGAGTAATTTTCTAGCAAAAGAATGATGATTTGTATATGTAGGAGAGAAGTACCAGAATAGGCCCGGTATGGAGGTGAGTTTTAAAGCCCCGTATTAAAGGGGTTAAAGTTTCAAATACAAAAATCTGTCATTGCTGCAGACCTCAGCACACGCCATGTGTGATGTAACCACTTATGTCTATAAGTATATAAGTATATACAGCATCTCACAAAAGTAAGTACACCCCTCAGGTGCACAGGAGATCACATACAGTATGTGACAAAAGTACAACCCTCGCATTTGTGTAAATATTTTCTTCTATCTTTTCATGTGACAACACTGAAGAAATGACACTTTGCAGCTTGTATATCAGTGTAAATGTGCTGTCCCCTCTAAATAACTCAACACACAGCCATTAATGTCTTAATCTGAAGAATGTTATACAGGACAGTCAATGGAAGAAAGTGTAGAACTCTTGTCATTTGGAAGCTCAACCAGCCGAAAGTAAAAGACGTATCACAAAACTGAGCACATTGCCTGAAACTAGATAAAAATACCTAAGTTTTGATGTATAAATTGTGTATGACAAATAAATCTTGTGGGTGTGAGAGCAATTTATAGAGAAGAAACGAAGATAATTTTGTTAAAGCTCTCTGCTATAGCAATGACATCATCCACTCTAACCAGCCCCATAGACACTCTGTTTAATCGCTAAAATTTCCTGAAATGATCACTAGACTTAAACAAGGTTTTTCACAAAAGCTATAAAAGATATCAAACTGAAAAGATTTAGCCGGATCGCTGAATATTTTGTGAACATTTTAAAGTTTGTTTGGTGTCTGTAGATAAAAGTATGAAGGAGCTGAAACTTTTGGTAGCGGAAGAAGATTTTAAGGATTTGAAGCATGCTCTCATTGTTAAAAAAAAGTGTGTAAAAGCTTAATATTTTAAAAAGTATTAATAGTAGAAAAAAAGTTGAAGAAGAAGTCCCATCATTAGCTGAAAGAGCTGAACATTTTAAAAGTTGAATGGTCTTAACCACTAGCCGACCAGCCGCCACAGTTTTACAGCGGCAGGTCGGCTCGGCTGCGTGAAATCACATAATATAACGCGATTTCGCATTTCAGCCACTAGGGGCGCCCCTGGTGCCGGAGCGCGTGCGATCACTGCTGGGCACCCGCGATCGCTCATTACAGAGAAAGAACCAGGGTGCTGTGTGCGTAAACACACAGCTCCCGGTCCTGTCAGGGGGAGAAATGACTGATCGCATGTTCATACAATGTATGAACAGTGATCTGTCAATTCCCCTAGTCAGTCCCACCCCCTTCAATTAGAACACACCTAGGGAACATAATTAACCCCCTTCCTCGCCCCCTAGTGTTAACCCCTTCCCTGCCAGTGACATTTTACAGTAATCAATGCATTTTTATAGCACTGATCGCTATACAAATGCCAATGGTCCCAAAAATGTGTCAAAAGTGTCCGAAGTGTCCGCCATAAGGTCGCAGTACTGATAAAAAAAAACGCAGATCGCCGCCATTACTAGTAAAACAAAAAAAAAATATATATATATATATATATATATATATATATATATATATATATATATATATATATATTAATAAAAATGCCATAAAACTATCCCCTATTTTGTAGACGCTATGGGCCAGAATCTCAAAAGAGATACGACGGAAACACCTTCGTATCTATGTTTTTTTCCCCGGGTATCTATGCGTCTGATTCATAGAATCATTTACGCATAGATACAGCGAAGATCCGACAGGTGTAAGACACTTACACCGTCGGATCTTAGATGTAATTACTTCGCTGGCCGCTAGGTGGCCTTTACGTTGATTTCTCATTTGCCTATGCAAATGAGCCTAATGCGCATATTCCCGATCGTTTTTACTCCGGCTCGTCGTCATTTACGTTGTTTCCGTAAGCGTAAACCTACCCCTGCTATATGAGGGGTAGGCTTACAAAGTTCCGTCGTATGCCATGTTAAGTATGGCGTCGGGTCAGCGTCGTCTTTTTCCGTCGTTTACGTCATTTTACTAAGTCGTTCGCGAATAGGGCATTGCGTAAATGACGATCACGTCGTTTTCACGTCAGTTTTATCAACGTTTTCCGACGTGAGTTGGAGCATGCGCACTGGGGTTTTTTTTTCGTCCGGCGCATGCGCAGTTTGTTCGGCGCGGGGGCGCACTTGATTTAAATACAAGCCGCCCCCTTTGAATTACGTGGGGATACGCCGGGCCATTTACACTACGCCGCCGCAAGTTACGGAGCAAGTGCTTTGAGAATACGGCACTTGCTCTAGTAAGTTGTGGTAGCGTAGTGTAAATGGCTTACGCTACGCCGCCACGGATTCTACGAGAATCTGGCCCTATAACTTTTGCACAAACCAATCAATAAACGCTTATTGCGATTTTTTAATGAAAAATATGTAGAAGAATACGTATCGGCCTAAACTGAGGAAAAAAAACATTTATTTTATATTTTTTTGGGGGATATTTATTATAGCAAAAAGGAAAAAATATACATTTTTTCTTAAAATTATATTTTTGGTAAAAAAAATGCAATAAGCGTTTATCGGTTGGTTTGCGCAAAATTTATAGCGTTTACAAAATAGGGGATAGTTTTATTGCATTTTTATATAAAAAAAATGTTTTACTACTAATGGCTGCGATCAGCGATTTTTTTTGTGACTGTGACATTACACTTCGGACAACTTTGACATATTTTTGGGACCATTGTCTATTTCACAGCAACAAAAATTACTGTGAAAATGACAATTGCAGTTTAGGAGTTAACCACAAGGGGGCGTTGAAGGGGTTAAGTGTGACCTCATCTCTGTTTCTAACTGTAGGGGGCGTGGCTGTAGGTGTGACGTCATTGATTGTGATTCCCTATAATAAGGTAACACACAATCAATGACAGCTCCACAGTGAAAAAAGGGGAAGGTGTGTTTACACACAGCTCTCCCCGTTCTTCAGCTCTGTGGACCGATCACGGGACTCCAGCAGTGATCGGTCCCACGGCCGCGGTCACGGAGCCTCGGACCAGGTCGCGGCCGCGCGCCCGAGACCCACGGCTGGGCACTTAAAGAGGACATACCTGTACGTGCTTGTGCCCAGCCGTGCCATTCTGCCAAAGTATATGTGCAGGAGGCGGTCCTTAGGTGGTTAAGTAGATATTTCCCCAAAAACGAGCACCGATGTCTACGGCGCAGGCGCACTGAGAGAGCCGTGAGTGAAGGCTATCGAGCCGTCACTGCCGGCTCCCATGAGCATGTGCAGGAGTGATGTCATTGTGCCTCTGGCCAGTCACAGCGCTGGAGCCACGATACAAGGAAGTGAAATGGCGGTGGTGGAGGAGAGGAAAGATGGCCGCTGCAGGGGCTTCGATCTCAGGTAAGTACTACATAATGAGCTAGTATGCTATGCAGAGAGGGGAAGGGTAGAAACTGGTACAATCAGCCAGATATTTCATACACAGGCCACCATTAGTGATCCCTGTGTCCCTGTCATGTTGGGTTTATTTATTATCCCTGGCATTGGAATTTTGAACTTTTCTCTGTATAAAAATATATATTATATATAATGTAGGTGAAAGTGCTAAACCTGATTCTTCTTTTTTAATTGCAGATGTATGCAATATTTACTGCAGAGATAGCTCACAAGGCAGGACTGCCCTAGTGAGCGAGACAGAATATGAATGCTACATTGAGGCTTCAGCAGCATGCGATGTTCACACAGAGGCTTCAGCAGCATGCAACGTTCACACGGAGGCTTCAGCAGCATGCGATGTTCACACGAAGGCTTCAGCAGCATGTGACGTTCATACGGAGGCTTCAGCAGCATACGACGTTCACACGGAGGCTTCAGCAGCATGCGACGTTCACGCGGAGGCTTCAGCAGCATGTGACGTTCACACGGAGGCTTCAGCAGCATGTGACGTTCACACGGAGACTTCAGCAGCATGTGACGTTCACACGGAGGCTTCAGCAGCATGTGACGTTCACACGGAGGCTTCAGCAGCATGTGACGTTCACACGGAGGCTTCAACAGCATGTGACGTTCACACGGAGGCTTCAATAGCATGTGACGTTCACACGGAGGCTTCACCAGCATGTGACGTTCACACGGAGGCTTCACCAGCATGTGTCGTTCACACAGAAACTTCACCAGCATGTGATGTTTACACAGAGACTTCACCAGCATGTGTCGTTGACACGGAGACTCCACTAACATGTGTAGTTCACACAGAGACTACACCAACATGTGATGTTCACATGGAGACACAACCTGAATGTCACATTCACGTTGAGACTCCGGCACAATATGACATACATGTTGGGAACCCATCAAAAAAACAGGGCAGCCATGGGAATATCTCCTCCCATGAAGATGAGGGCAAGCTTACAGAAAAGCATAGGCAGATCCTGGTGGTAGGGGATTCTGTTATTAGAGGGACAGAGAGGGTAATCTGTCAGAATGATGGTGATCGACGAACAGTATATTATTTCCCGGTCGCACGAGTTCGGGACATTGCAGAGAGGATGGACAAGTTGTTGGATGCAGCTGGGGAGGACCCAGCTGTCATGGTACATATTGGAACCAACGACAACATTAGAAGAAAATGGAGCGCCCTACAAAATGATTTCAGGGACTTAGGAGCTATACTGAAGAAAAGAACCTCCAAGGCAGTATTTTCAGAAATACTGCCTGTACCTCGAGCCACACCAAGGAGACAGCTGGAGTTTAGGGAGCTTAGCAGGTGGCTGAAGAACTGGTGCAGGAAGGAGGGGTTTGGCTTCATGGAGACATGGACTGACTTTTCAATTGGTTACTTGCTCTACAGCAGGGATGGACTGCACTTAAATGAACAGGGTGCAGCTCTGTTGGCAAAGAAAATAGCCCAAAAGTTGGGAATTTCTTTAAATCAACCACGTGTCATTCACATGAAGACTCCTTTAGCGTGCAATGATTCATTTGAGACTACGGCAGAATGTGACGTTCACAACGAGACTGCGGCAGAATGTGACGTTCACAACGAGACTATGGCAGAATGTGACGTTCACAACGAGACTACAGCAGAATGTGACGTTCACAATGTGACTACAGCAGAATGTGACGTTCACAACGAGACTACGGCAGAATGTGACGTTCACAACGAGACTACGGCAGAATGTGACGTTCATAATGAGACCCCTCAAGAATGTGACGTTCATAATGAGACCCCTCAAGAATGTGACAATCACATAAAGAATTCACCAGCATGTGACTTTCACACAGAGACTCCACCAGCATGTGACGAAGATGGGGGCAAGGTTACCAGAAAGGATAAGCACATACTAGTGGTAGGGGATTCAGTTATTGGAAGAATACAGAGGGCAATCCGTCACCAAGACCATTATCGCCAAACAGTATGTTGTTTACCGGGCGCTCGGGTTCGGAACATTGCAGATTACATGGACAAATTATTGGAATGGCGCTGGAGAGGACCCAGCTGTCATGGTATATATCGGTACCAATGACAAAGTTAGAGAAAGATGGAGCGCCCTACAAAATGATTTCAGGGACTTGGGGGCCATATTGAAGAAAAGATCCCCCAAGGCAATATTTTCTGAAATACTGCCTGCACCTCGAGCCACACCACAGAGACGGCAAGAGCTTATGGTACTTAACAAGTGGCTGAGAAACTGGTGCAGGGAGGAGGGGTTTGGCTTCATGGCGAACTGGACTGACTTTTCAGGCCGTTATCATCATTATAGTACCGACGGATTGCAGTTAAATGGGAAGGGTGCAGCTTACTTGGGATTGAAGATGGCCAAAATGTTGGAATAAAAGTTAAACTAGGCGATGAGAAAAGAACGATTTGCCAGTGAATATGAGGGAGAAGATCTTCATTTCAAGCCATCATGACAGGAATCCACTATGTCATCAATCTCTTAAAAGATTCTCATGAGCAGCTTCTGAATCACCAACTATCAATTTAGTTGAAAAAAACAAGACAATTGGCTGTCCCTAGAAGAAGACTCAACAAAAAGTTTGGAGGGACCCTCCCAGGGGCCAGGTATGGCTGTACCAACACATGTCCCTACACTGGTGGCGGCTGCCACTCCAGTAACCGGAGAGTCTTCCCATCAGGCCTTTATTTACCTTTCTGCAGCTTCTGCAGAAGCTTTAAGGTTTGACAATACATCGCCCAAACATAATCACCTAATAAAAAGTGTCTGAGATGTTGGTGGTAAACAGTAGTGATGAGCGGAATACGCCATATTCGATTTCGCGATATTTCGCGAATATTTCAAAGAATATTCGCGAATATTTCAAAGAATATTCGCAAATATTTCAAAGAATATTCGCGAATATTCGTTAATTTTGAATATTCGTGATATTTTATAAAAAATGCAAAATTTCGCTATTTTTTTTTGTGTGACTTTTAATATTGAATATTCGTGATATTTTATAAAAAAAAATAAAAAATTGCGAAATTTCGCTATTTTTTTGGATAAAATATCACGAATATTCGATATTTACGAATATTCGCTATATTTTATAAAAAAAAAAAAAAATGCGAAATTTCGCTATTTTTTTTTGTGTGACTTTTAATATCGAATATTCGTGATATTTTATAAAAAGAAAAAAAAATGCCAATGCGAAATTTCGCTATTTTTTCTTGGATAAAATATCACGAATATTCGATATTTACGAATATTCGCTATATTTTATAAAAAAAAATAAAAAATTCGCTAGTGTGAATGCGAAATTGATTGCGAAATTGATTGCGAAATTTGAAAAAATACGAATATTCGAAATAGCGAATATTCGCTGCGATATTCGAGTTATTCGCGAATACTCGAATATGCAATATTCGTAGCGAATATTCGCAATGCGAATATTCGTGAGCAACACTAGTAAACAGCCTGCTAGGCCTGAGGGGAACCAAATCAAGCCCTTCAAAAGCTGCCTCATATCTGAAAGTTGCCAAGAGTGTAAATGTAGACATTAAGCTTTAAGGTTAATCAAAAATATAACACTCTAAAGGAAAAGGTAGAACAAAGGGGGAGTATGGAAGAAGGAGGAAAGGGGGGGAGAAGGGGAGCTTGGAGGAAGAAGGGGGTGAGGGTTTGGGGGGACCCCCACACCCCTTCCTTACCCGCAACTTTCCATCCCCTCTACTTTCCTCCCTCTCCGCCTCTTCTATACTTCCCCTCCCCTTGTTCTACCTTTCCCTTTAGAATGTGATATTTTTGATTAACCTTAAAGCATAATGTCTACATTTACACTCTTGGCAACTTTCGGATATGAGGCAACTTTTGGAGGACTTGGTTTGTTTCCCCGGGCCTAGCAGGCCGTTTACCACCAACATCTCAAGCACGTTTTTACAGGTGATAATTTTAAACTATGTACTGTGGATTGGCATAAAGAAATTGATTATGTTGTGAAGTTTGAAGGCCAGTATGTTTTTAAGGCGTGTGTTGGACCGGCTATGAGGGGAGGTTGAAGGTCGGTATGTTTTTAAGGCGTGTGTTGGACTGGCTATAAGTGAAGGTTAAAGGCGGGTATGTTTTTGAGGCGTGTGTTGGACCGGCTAAGGGGAGGTTGGAGGCCGGTATGTTTTTAAGGCACGTGTTGGACCGGCTATGAGGGGAGGTTGAAGGCGAGGCCTCATTTACACGGGATGTATGAATCTGTACCCTGTGTGGGGGTTGCGTTAACCCCAAAAAGGACATCCATGTGGGCGCAGTTGCGCGGACGCACCCTGGGTGCATTCGGGGCCGTGCACCGGCACCCACACAGATGTCACACTGGGTACAATCACTGCACCCCAGTTGAAAGCAATGGGACTGCCTACACGGGATGCTGGGAACACCTGTGCATCCCCATTCCGGTAACCACGGCCCTCCCATGGGGTACAGATTCATACCCCCGTGTGAATGAGGCCTAAGGGAGAATGGAATATTTAGCTCCATTGTGTTGCCAATTTGGGGACCATTGTTCCCCTCTTTGTAGTTTAGGATAAGTTTGGATTTCTTCTGAAGGAAATTTGAGTGAATATAAGTGATTTACCCCACTCAGCAGGGGAGGGCCTTAGAGAACAGAGGCCGTAAATGGGCAGCACAGAGGCTTAGGGGTTAGCCTTGCAGCACTGTGGTCCTTGTTTCAGATTCTTACCAGGACACTATCTGCATGGAGTTTGCATGTTCTCCCTGTGCTTGTGTGGGTTTCCTCCGGGTACTCCGGTTTCCTCCCACACCACATGCTACTTTTGCGTTGGTGGTGCAGTGGTAAGCATAGCTGCCTTCCAAGCAGCTGACCCGGGTTCGATTCCCGGCCAACGCCATCTCCAATACTTGGAGACCTCAGCGAGAAAAGCGCAATACAAGGTCAATGCGGAGTATAAATTAGCGGTAGAATAAAGAATTAAGATAATGTGTGGAATGTTTGAGAAATAAAACGTTCCCCCAGAATCAATAGAAGGAGAACACAGCAACTGATAGAAGACGCTTAGCTTTGGCTGGCGGGATTACCGCAATTTTCCAAATTGCCGCAAAACGTGTGACACGCTTGTGATCCCGTTACTTTCAATGGCACCCCAATCATGGGACAATATTGTCACCTGACAAATCACGCAAACAAAATTACAGGACGTCCGTTTCCCAAAAGTAGTCCTGCGATTTTTCAGGTGACAATCGCAGCAAAATCACGCCTCGATTGGGGCGATATTGAAAGTAAGAAAGTAAGGATCGCATACTCCACCCAGCAGGAATATTACACCCCCTCAACTGTCTAGATTTACATTAACCACTTAAGACCCACACGCCGTCATATGACGTCCAAAAAGGGCACCTGTTATCCCGGGTGGACGTCATATGATGTCCTGTACTTTGGGGGGAGATAACTGAATGATGGGGGCACCTAGAGGCATCATTCAGATATCATTTTCTTCCAGCGGCGATCCTGCGCACCGTTAGAATGATCATATCGGAGTTTCCTCCGCTTGATTGTTCTTATAGGCGGCGGGAGGGGACATCCCCCCTCCTGCCGCCATCCAGTGCTTCTCCGGGCTCTTCCGTCCCATCGGGGACCCAGAGAGATGATCGCCGTCCGCCGGATGTGCAGCATAGAGATGACCGGTGACCAGATGGTCACCAGTCATCTCTATGACCGTCGAATGCCCAGGCGCGATGTGATGACGTCACGCCCGGGTACCCGTAAGAAAACAAAATGCAATTGCGGCTAGTAAGAATGAGATCTGTGAATTTTTTTTCACAATCTCATTCTATCCAGCCTGGAGAAGAGATGTGGGGGTCTTACTGACCCCGAATCTCTCCTTAAAGAGGACCTGTCACACACTATTCCTATTACAAGGGATGTTTACATCCTAGAGCACAGGTGGCAAACACAAGGCTCGCGGGCCGAATGCGGCCCTCCAGGCCATTTCATGTGGCCTTGCACCTCTCCAGTCCTCCTCCAGACCCTTACTTTCTGCTTTTTAAGCAATACATCCAACTTCTTCCCAGCAGGAGCATAAGGAAAGGGGGGTGCACTGTGATATAAGGGAGAGTGGGGGAACTCAACTTCTGATGGTGGGGTGGCTCTTGACATCTAATATATGGGGAGAGCAATCATAATGCTGAAGCGGCCCACGATGAAATTGAGTTTGTAAGGATGTTGTATACTTCCTGGATGCTATTGTGGTAAGAATGTATCATCCTTCCTGATGACACACATTCTTTAAAATTGTTAACTTGTGCTCTTTGGCTAGAAGGCACTCAGTGGATAGGTAGTATGTTTTGGAAAGTCCTTATTTTTTTCCTTGTCATTTATGTGTGTGTTTGTTACAAATATATAAAAAACACAATTTAGTTCATTTACTTATTAGTTTCACTTTAAATATTTGTATGAACTTTAAACACTTGCAAGGTGGGCACCACCACTTTGCTGATGTTTGCATTTGTACTCTAGGGCAGGGGTCGTCAACCCCCGCCCCGGTAGTGGGCCGCGGACCTTCTGCAGCCGTGTCGCGGGTGCGAGCAGGCGACATGAGAGAGCCCGGCGGAAATGGCGTTCCTCGGAGTAGATCGGGCATCACCACATCACTCTGCCGTTTGGACCACCTCGGTACCGCGATGTAGGAAACTTTTCTCCCTCCTGCCATTGCTCTGTAATCCTCACAGAACCGACAGCGGGGGGCGGAACAATTCTGGGTGGAGGGCGGAGCTGCCCGAGGTTATCAAACAGGCGATTGGCTGCTAGGACTGTCCTTCATCCTATCAGCCAATCACCTGTTTGTTACGTCGGCCCTCCATCCAGAACTGTCCCGCCTCCCTCCCTGCAACTCCTCTCCTGTCCGTATACAGACATGCTGTGCCTCCCTTTGCTCTGTCTCTGTAAGGTAGGACAGTGAGGGGGTGGAGTAAAGAGCTAACATCTGAATGTGGGAGGAGGATTCCGAGCCTCATGATTGCAGTGATGTGGAGGGAGGGGCTCAGTACATACATTGGGGCATAATTCCTCCCACTGACACCAACGATGGGACACAATTCCTCTCAATTATACCAATGTTGCTCCCAATGACATCAACGATGGAGCACAATTCCTCCCAACGACACCTTAGACGGGACTCAATTCCTCCAAATGACACCAGCAATGGGGGACAATTCCTCCCAATGACACCAACAGTGGGGCACTTTTCCTCCCAATGACGGGGCCCAATTACACCAATGAAGAGGCACAATTACTCCTATTGAAACAAACAATGGGACATTGTTTTTTTCCCAGTGATGTCGGGACCTTTTCACTGACCACTGTCCCGCCCTCGTAAAGTCTGAAGGACAGTAAATCGGCCCTTTGTTTAGAAAGTTTGGAGACCCTTGGCTTGGCATATGTGTCTGTTTATAATATGGTTGCATAGCATCAGAGATGATAGACAAAGTGGTCTGGAAAGTGTTATGAAGAATTCCTGTACTATGGAGGTAACTGTTGCTATTGACTTTTTTTCTGCTGGAGGGGGTAAACATGTGGAATAAGATTTGTGAGTTGGCTAAACAAGACATGGAGCATTCTTTTAGTAGTTATTGCGCTACAACAAGGTGAGATTTTTCACTAGTATGCTGGATGTTCCCCACCAGTGGCTACACATCATATAGGGCCAGATTCAGCAAGACTTGCGCTGGAGTAATTCGATATGCGCCGCGTAACTGTGAAGATGCGCCGTCGTTTCTATGTGGCCGTACCCACCAAACTAGATGCGACAGAAAACGGGCTATTTCCGATCGGCTTAACTTTCCGACGCCAGAGTCTCGTCAGCGCATAACTTCGCTTGGCGCATCAGTCGCGCCTATTGATTTCCCCTGCAAATATGCAAATGAGGGAGATTTCCCGATTCGCGAACGGATCAGCACCCTACGCCGGCTACATGCGCCGCGCGTATCTCGTCCGTCCGGCACAAAGTTATTTCTACAAATAGCTGCTTTATCTTTACTCCAGACGGCCACAGGTCAGCAGGAGAGCAGCTACAGCAGCGTTACCGACGATAAGAGCTAGCTGAGCACCCCCACTTGCAGGACAACACCTCTGTCCATGCTTGTCTGTCAACTTTTACAGCCATGGAGGAAGACATCATAGGTCTCTATAGCCGAGATGACGGCTGACAGCTCCTGGCCTTTAGAGTTCAGCTTTCTCCTGTGTGTTTGCGGGGAACGGGAGCAGCCATCTCAGAACAAAAGTAACTTCACTGCGGGGAGGGGGAACAGGATATACATTAGTGCCGGAATAGCGCATCTACGGGCGCATTTAAACGCCCAACGGAACGCATTGCGCTGAAGTTTCCCGTGAAGTGGTGCCAACGGAAGTTGTGAGCATGCGCACAAGGGGGCCTCACTAACTGCGCATGCTCCGTGGATGATGCGCTGAACGTAAGCCTCTGCGCTGGGCTCCGCCCATCATTTACATATGATCACACCCACTTCCACTTGCGTCGGGTTACGCCAGCGCATTATCGTTACTCTGGCGCAAGTTTACGCGCAACTGCTATGTGAATAACAGTACTTGCACCGAAAGTGTCGGCGGAGTAACGTAAATGAATGAATGAATGAATGAAGAACTTATATAGCGCAGCACATGCGAAGTAAATCGCCTCTGGGCGCTTGTTGTTCCTGTCTCCTTTGAGATCAAAAGAGATGCGTCTTAATCTTTCTCCTGAAGACTAAGTAGTTCTCCTCCAGCCGAATGCTGGCTGGTAAGGCGTTCCATAGTCTGGGACCTTGGACAGCGAATCTCCTGTCACCTTTGGACTTGTATCTGGCTTTCGGTATCTGAAGCCGATTTTGATTGGTGGATCGTAGAATACGATTGGGATTGTGAACTTTTAATTTTTCGCATAGATAATGGGGAGCATTCCCATGGATACATCTATGCGTTAGACAGAGAGCTTTAAAGGAGATTCTGTCTTTAACTGGTAGCCAGTGAAGGGATCTCAGTGAAGATGAGATTGATTCCCAGGGTTTTTTCCCAGTCACAAGTCTGGCGGCCGTATTTTGAACGACTTGAAGACAAACGATTTGGTACTTGGGGAGTCCGAGGTAAAGGGCATTTGCATAGTCCAGTCTGGAGTTTACAATCGCTCCCACCACGACCGCTATGTCTTTCTTGGAAAAAAAAGGCATGAGTCTGCGTAGTAGGCGCAGCAGATGGTGAGATCCGCTGACTACTGACCCTATTTGTGCGTTCATTGTCATGTCTGAGTCAAAGATGACCCCAAGACTTTTGACTTTGGCGCTAGGGGTGATGATTTTGCCCAGAATGGGCGGCGGGATCCAGGTTGTTGTCGATTGATTCCTACGCTTGGCGTGAAACAGAAGAAGTTCTGTTTTGGCTCCGTTGAGTTTGAGATAACTCTTTGTCATCCAGTCCTCTATCAGAGAGAGGCATGTCTCTAGGTTGAGGTGGTGATCCTTTTTATTGCAAATGCGGAAGTACAGTTGCGTGTCGTCTGCATAAGAGTGATATAGCAGTTTTTGGCTGCTGATGATTTCGAACAGAGGACGCACATAGATGTTGAATAACATCGGCGACAGGGGAGATCCTTGAGGGACCCCGCACGATAATGTGCGTTGTTCAGAAGTGAAGAGTCCTAGCTTTACTATTTGCAATCGGTTTTCCAAAAAAGAGGAGAACCAGGATAGATCGCTTTCTGCGACTTTAGCTATTTTAGCCAGCCGAGTCAATAACAGCTTGTGATCAACTGTATCAAAGGCTGCGCTTAGGTCCAGCAGAACCAGAAGAGAAGATTCTCCTTCGTCTGCGGCCTCGAGAACGTCGTCCCATATGTTAAGCAATGCTGTTTCTGTCCCGTGTCCGGGACGGAATCCTGATTGAAATGGGTCGAGTAAGTTGTGGGTATCTAGATGCTGTTGCAGCTGCTGTACCACTGCTTTCTCCATTACCTTGGAGAGAACATTTAGGCCTGTTATGGGGCGCCAGTTGAGTGGATCCTTAGGATCCAGGGTGGTTTTCTTCAAGATGGGTTGAATGAAGCCCTCCTTCAACTGGGAGGGCATTATGCCCTCCCTGAAGGATTGGTTGATAAGCTGCGTGACAGGAGGTGCCAAGATGTCGGCGCATTCCTTCAGCAGTTTGGTGGGGATAATATCATTTGGCGCAGTGCTGTTGCGCAGAGTGCCGATGATATTTTTTGTGGTCTGAATGGAGATGGGTTCCAGCGTGAACTCACCTAACTGTGGTGAATTACTGCCGGTGCTGTGTAAGTAACTACGGGGGGGGCTAGGAGAGAAATTGTTTTGCTGAATGCTTTGCCGGATTGCCTCAATTTTGTTAATGAAGCAATCCGATAACTCATCGCAAAATTCTTGTGTATCCAAGTTGGGGGCTTCAAGACATCCTGGATTCATGGTCTGAGTGACCAGCTTGAAGAGTTCGCGGGGGCGATTTAGGGCACCGTTGATAGCCTCAGAAAAATAGTTTTTCTTGGCTTCGAAGATTTGCTTGTAGTATTTTCTAGTTATTACCTTGTAGATCAAGAGGTTCTCATCTGAAGAGTTTCTTTTCCAGGCTGCTTCTGCCCTTCTGTGCTCTTGCTTCAGTAACGCCAGCTGGTTGTTGAACCAGCCGGAGTTATTTTTCCTGATCTGGGTCTTTCGTTTCGGCGCTATCAAGTCAGCTGACTGCAATAGTGCTGTGTTTATGGCCTCCAGTGTTTCTTCCGCTGTTTGGTGCGGCTGAATTGTGTTTATTTTTTCCCCTAACGTGGCTTTGAAGAGTTCCGAGTGGAGCTTCTTCTGACATCTGGTCCAGTGTGTTGTCACTGGATTTGATGTTTTTGTTAAGGGAGGGAATTCGGAAATAATGAATTTAATTGCATGGTGATCTGTCCATGGCAATGGTTCATTTTCCAAGATTTTTATTTCCAGATCTTGTCTGAAAATAAGATCGAGCGTATGACCTGAAGCATGTGTGGGCCCACATACTAGTTGCTGAAGCCCTAATCCTTCCAGGTGGTCGATGCAGGCGTCGGCAATAGGGTCTTGCGGGGAGTTGGCCCAAAGGTTGAAGTCCCCGAGCAGCAAAAGGTGTTTGCTGTTCAGGGTATAGGTGGAGACAAAGTCCGTCAAAGATGGGAGCAGCTGCGACTTGGGGCCAGGTGGCCTATAGCAGAGTAGAATCCAGACGGTCTCCTGACCGTTTACTTGCAGTTGAAGAGTAAGGGTTTCCATGAATGGAAGAGGGTTTTGGAGGCTTGGTTTTGTGATCGCAAGACGCGTCTTATGGATCACCGCCAGTCCTCCTCCTCTTTGCCCTATTCTGTTTTCCGTTATAATACGGTAGTTTTCTGGCACCAATTCTCCTAGAATGGTGTTACAGTCGGCTGTGAGCCAGCTCTCTGTAATGAAAAGGCAGTCTAAGTCATGTTGCAATAAGAAATCATGGATTTCTAATCTGTGTTTTACTGCCGATCTAGTGTTGATCAAAGCACATGATATGTGCTTAGGCTGGGGTAAATGACTGCGACTTCTGGCAGTCGATCGACGATCGATCCTCAAAAGTCGCAGATTTCTTAGGGCTTTTTTGGTGGCGGCCGGCAGAATTGCAGCAGATCGACCCAGATCCCAAATGATCTCCGCCGAGTATTGCCGATTAACCATGGCCGCCGTGGAACCAAGGGCGGGGGGAGAGGGGGGGGTGGATTCACAAGGATAACTGAATCCTCTGATCCTGGCTTGGTCCAGAGGAAGGCAAAAAAACCCTGACCACGCTGCGCCAATATGCTGTGGTAGGGAAAAAAAATTCCTTCCTGACCCCTAAAGAGGCGATCGGGTTAAGCCCTGGATCAAGTTATAATGAGAGGGATAGGGCAGGGTGGAGCAAGATGGCCGCCGACCTGGGGGGTACCAGGCTAAGTGGCGCCTGAGGGGCTAAGGGAAATTATCGGAGGGCAAGGGGGCTCTACTAGGGTAGGGAGGGGGCTTTGACTCGTTTGAGAGCGTCCTGCTCTCTCGGTGTCTGACTGCACACTGACTGACAGACAGCAGCTAGAACTGGGGCTGCACTTATAATCAGTGCCCTGACTATCAGTGTCAAGTTGCCCGGTCACAATATAGCCAGTTATCCTCACACAATGTTATTGTTATGAGGGGGAGGGGGGGGCTTTGTGGCCCGATTAATTGGGTAGTGCCGACTGTTGGGAGGTGGAGAGCGGCGCGCCGCTAGGCCGCGGATGAAGCCGCGGCCTTTCCTAAATGCGGCTGCCGCGAATCTCTACAGGTCGGCGCGGATGTTGGAAAACACGAGGAACAGAGGCGGGGAGGTGGCGGCGGGGTGCCTCGATTGCCTGTGTTTTTTTGGCCAGATGGCCGGGTGGCCAGGAGGAGAAATAGGAGGCAGTGAATTGCTGGGCAGAGCTGCGGCTTATCCTTAGAAGGAGAAACGTTACTCCAAAGTAAAGAAGCGCCCATCTACCTGAATCTGGCCCATAGTGTTTCTTCAATAGAATACCTCCTCCATCATCATGGCAGGACTAGGTACCAGGCTTTTTGCCTCTCCACTAGTTACACCCCTACTTGTCAATGTACAGAACATTTCCAGGACATGGATTTTCCGTGCCCACTAGTTTCTCTCCAGTTGTGTACAGCAAATAATCATGCATCTCTCTCCAGGCCTTATGGGGGAAACATGTATAACATCTGTCAACTGCAACAATCTGCTAAGAATGTTCTTCTGCCCTGATGGAAAATCAGTTTGATGCTTATCAGTTTATCAGTAATTGCTTTTTGCTACAACAATAACCTATTGTCTGAAATGTTTGCTGAATCTTGGAGTATGTACACAAGGTGGTTTCCCAAATTTCCATACCTCTCATCCTGTTTTTGGACAATCAATTATATCTTGACACATTATATGGTGATTGGATTAGGGTGACTAAGTTTGGAGATAAACGCTGGGATACGTTCTTTATACTCATTAGAGTAAACTGCTTGGGTGATTAGCAAAACAGCTTCAACAGTACAAAGCAAGTTCTACTGATAGATCAGCTGGTATCCAGTAAACTTAAAGTGGATGTAAACTCCCAATTTGTATTTATTTTTTTGATGTCACAATGTAGAGTATAAGATTTCCTATCATCTGTGCCCAGTCTTGCCACACATAGTTAATCCAGCTCTGAGCAATCCTCTTTTATTGTTCAGTGAAATACAGCAGACTTCCAGATAAAAGTCCTTGCTTTTGAAAAAAAAGTGCACAATTCACATCCCCTCCCCTGTGTTTTGATTAAATGTTTTCAATGTTTAAATGTTTTCAAAATATGGGGTGAGTCACAGTTCAGTGCCATGAAAAAATGCAACAGCCATCAGAATATACATAGAGCTGGAGGGAAGAGGGGAGGGGGATGTGAATTAAGCACTTTTTACAGAAGCTCTGTATGTCTGCAAGCAGTGCACAAGATATGTAAATAACCTGTCACTCAAGCAAGGACTTTGGTTTTTATCTGGAAGTCTGTTTTATTTCCCTGAACAATAAAAAGAGGATTGCTCAGAGCTGGAATAACTCTGTGTGGCAAGACTGGGCACATATGATAGGAAATCTTATTCTCTACATTGTGACATCAAAAAAAAAATATATATATATTTTGAGTTTACATCCACTTTAAAGTATAACTAAGGGCAAAACTTTTTTATTAGTTTTGGAAAGAGTGGCAAGGAATTAGAATCCCTGTCCATGTTTATTGCTTTCTGAATCCCTTTTAAGGAGATGCACCCTCTCTATTTGTACTTTTTACCATTAGCATTGAAAGTGTAAGTAAAAGGAAATCCCAAATTTTGTATTGTCCCCAGAAAAGTAATAGAGATGACATATTCTAATGGCGACACTAGTTCTGGTGACCTGGGGGTCCCCAAGGAATTACCTTAATTTAAAATGATTTCCTCTCACTTCCTGTTTGCCTGTGGGACAGGAAGTGAAAAAAATCTTCACAATGGGACACAAACGGTGAAAAAAAAATCTGGGTTATGAGTGGCCCTCTATCCAAAATGTTTTTTTTTTTTTACCACACTCCATCTATGTATCACTTTATCACTGTATCTCAGTGATTATATACTATGTTATTATGTACTGTACACTTTTTCAATAAATAACTTCTAAGTAAAAAAAAAATACCAATAATTCTACTTTAAGCACAAAGTGTGGATTTGGATTACTCAGTTCACATTCAGCTGTGACACCTTGTTACTTATTCTTGTTTCCCTTACTCTCGACACTCTGTAAAAGCCCCTGCTTGACAAGCTACCAGAGAAGTGAAGCAGTTTTTATGAAGTACTGTAGATACCCCAACTTCAATGACGAGGGTCAAAATGCCAGTGGGCAAAAATCTATTTGTTTGCATTGGGTGCCAGACAAAAAATTATAAACAGGCCTCTCCAGGGTCCAAAGCATTACTTTAAACATTTTTTTTTTTTTTGCCATACACAGTTAGATGCTTGAGCATATTGAGCCGTTAAACCAACACCGAAATGACACATTTTATCTTTCTTTCTTACACCTAATTAAAATGTTCTTATGATGCATCACTAAAAAAAAAAATACAGTGTTAGAACATTAATATACCTCTGCGTTTTCTTAATTGAAACTCTTTAGTAAACCAGTTAATTTTACAAAGTATTTTTTTCAGACATAATGAAACTGGCTGTTTCCATTGTGCTCTTCTTTTTCCTATTCTCTCACTTAAACATTATCAGTGTAATATAATTGTACCATAGGTGACATGCATAATTTTTTCCTGGTTGCACTGACTTCCTCTCTTAATTAAACAACTAATTTTTCCATAACATCCAGCTTGCTCATTACTCATTTTCAATTATGCCTCTATTTCCTCTAGACTTTAATTATGTCTTACAGAGAAAGGTATAAATTAATTTTTATATTAACTGTTTGACTAACTAAGTGGTTTACAGTTCAGGTCACATGTAAAATGGAATTATTACCACCAACGCACAGTTCATAACCCCTCTTTAGCATTTTTTTTTAAAGAATGGAAACAACTTTTTAACATTATAAACTAAAGCAATGCAGATATTACCAGTGTGTAAAGAAGCAAAATGTTTGGTATTGTCCTATTAATGCACAGATATTATACATGTTCATAGATCTTCTGGTGTTAATATCAGGGAATATAAGGGAATGTGTGGGCAAAATACAATTACACTTTTCGGAGATTGCTGAATGGTAAAATTTTAGCAAGAGGCATTTTATCTCTGTTTTTACACATGTCAATGATTGCCTTATGCCTTGCTCCCCTTGTCACTGCAATTTTCCTTACTAACATATATGGAAAGAAAGATAAATATAGAGAAAGGCAATACAGTCTGAGGAGTTATGTAAATCCCACAAAGGGCTCTAATCTTCTGCTCTGTTCATTCTGTGTTTATACCTTAGGCAGGCCATACATTATACTTTTTTTTCTTTCAACCAGCGGGTTGGATGAAAACAAATGTGCCAATTCCCCCATCCATCATATTCAAGGTGTTTGGCGAATCACTCCCGCTGTGGTAATGTAATGTTTGGCATGTTGGGTATCTATTTACTCGACGTAACCTCATCTTTTATATTTTACCAAAAATGTGGGTAATGTATTGCGTTTGTTTGCCCTAACGTTCACGTTAATGTGTTTTTTACTGAAATATTGTGTTTTCTAGACCTTTGCGGTAATATGCTGTGACATAAAAAATTGAAACTACTGCTATTTTATTCTCTAGGGTGTCTGCTTTCAGAAAATATATAATGTTTGGGGTTTTGTGTAATCTTCAAGCCTAAAATAATTTTTTAATCATGTGTGTAAAAACCGCAAAAATGGCTTTGACAGCAAAAGGGTTAATGTGGTTTTAGGTATTTTTAGGGCTTTTAAAGGCTTTAAAAGTGTTTTGATTCTGTGCGTCTTGTGTGTGTTTTTGAAGCCTGAATAGCAACTTGAGTTATTTAAAAAAAAACAATAATTACCTTTTTATTATTATTACTTGATGTTTTTATGTTGTGTAGCATTCAACTAAAAAATATAAAAATCATGAACTCTCTCTCTACTGTAGCACAGGCATCACTAAATAATTACCACCGCCCAAATTCAGACTGAGCCACTGACCTATCCAGACCAGTGGTCACGCCATTTAGGAGCATCTTCTTTCCCCCTGATGCCGCGTACACACAACCGTTTTTCATGACAAGAAAACTGCCATTTTTTAGATTGACCGATTTTCACGACCATTTTCTTGAGAAAACTGCTCCCTTTGTTCTTTTTCTCATAGTGAAAACCACTCGTGTGTATGCTTTTCTGAGAGAAAAAAATTTGCATGCTCAGAATCAAGTATGAGACAGGAGCGCTCGTTCTGGTAAAATTAGCGTTCGTAAAGGAGATAGCATATTCGACACGCTGTAACGGACTGAAAAGCACGAGGCTGAAAAGCGCAAATTGTCTCTCGCCAAACTTTTGCTAACACGAGGATCAGCAAAAGCAGCCCAAAGGGTGGCGCCATTTGAATGGAACTTCCCCTTTATAGCCATCGTACGTGTTGTCGTACGTGCCATCGTACGTGTTGTCATAGGTGTTGTACTTCAC
The DNA here is from genome assembly GCA_029574335.1 of Rana kukunoris. Taxonomy (NCBI): domain Eukaryota; kingdom Metazoa; phylum Chordata; class Amphibia; order Anura; family Ranidae; genus Rana; species Rana kukunoris. Next base: position 67,623,409 of record CM056053.1, on the reverse strand, counting down.
TGCACTTTGCTCGAACAGTTTTGTTCATGAACGTGTGTATGCAAGGTAGGCTTGAGAGGTATCACAACGAATCACGTTGAGAAAAACTTTTTTTTTTTTGCATGACAGGAAAAACGGTCGTGTGTACACTGCATGACTTCTGCCAATGTCATTCTCAAGGAAATGCGGAGAGTGGGAGGCAGAATATCATTGAATGAAGAGAAGCAGGCACAACTTTCAAGAATAACTAGAAGGTGATTGGTTGCTAGGATGGCCCTGGCAGCCATTCACTAGCTTATTAATATGGAAAGGTAACCCACACCTGCCCTCCATTCCGTGCAAAACTCTCTGGTCTGTGTAAGGTAGGAGAATTAATATGGGCAAGTGAACATGGCTGGAAAGGTGGGGGGCAGGGGGTGTCGTGAAGGGGGCAGTGCTGTGTGTATGTGAAGGGGTGATTTGAAGAGGGGCAGAGGAAATTATTGTGAGGGGGAGTGTGATGTGAAGGGGAGCAGTGTGGGGGTAGAGGGGGGCAAGTGCTGTGGAGAGGGGGGATGTAAAGGGGGTTAGTGCTGTGGGGTAGTGATGTAAAGTGGAGGCAGTGCTATGTGGAGGTTGATGGGAAGGCTGATAGTGGACACTAATGTGAAGGGAAAACTAATGTGAAGTGAGGGACTGTGATGTGCGGAGGACTAAGGACACTGATGTAAGAATAGGATTGTGATATAAAAAGAGAGGACTGTAATTGGAAGCATCTGAGTCTTCTCACAAACAAGGACCTCTGCTGAAAGAAAATGTTACAGGTTTTTTAAAACCAGTCACATAGATAAAAGAGAGATTGACAATACACACTGTGCAAGCGGTAGCAACAACCACCAGCATGCGTGATGACATCACAGATCAAACTCCACCCAATGTGTTTCTTCTAAACAAGCACAGTCAGAGAAGGAGATACTCCTGCCAAGTTCTGTCATCTGTGACATCATCAGGCATGCCAGCGTTTATATTTACAATAGCATTCAGATTGTGCCATGCGGGAAACAGGGGTGGCCACAGTATAGCTATGCTAATAATAACATCTAAAATGGTAATGTTTCATAATTGTAGAAATTTAAAAGACAGCAGAATGACAAGTTGCAATTCCTATGTTTGTATATAAATTGTGCAGTTTTGTGTATATATATATATATACACACACACACACATATGGGAGACAATTAAACAAGTAACATTTTTAAGTGCCCATTTAATTATTTAAAGTTATATATCACATTTAAAAAAAGCCTTGGTGTGGTGTTGGCGTAATCAGGAGATGTATAGAAAATATGTTGATCATTTTAAAAGGATGATCCTGCTCATGAATTGTAGCATTCCATATTCATGAAACTCTAATCAGCAAAATAAATTATACAGAATTTATATAAAAAAATAGATGTTTGGAATAAATGAAGATGCTTTTAAAATCCAGGTGCAGGCTTTAAGGTAATTAATGTTAACCTAAATGTAATCACTTTGTTCTGTATTTCATTGGATTATGTTGACTTTTTTAATTTGATTGCTATGCAGATGTGTGCCAGGTTGATTGCATTTAAATTGTGCAAATGAAATGAAAATCTTCGCAATATACCAATAGAGTTCAGCCTACAGCTCTCATAAGGCTAAAAATAGACAAGCCATGATGTAAGGATGAAAGAAATAATAACTTTCTATGAAACTGCTCTTAAAATGTATGTAAACTCAAAAGCTATATTTAGATATGTGTGGCAGCATGCATCAGTGTGTCTAAATTACTTAAATAAATGTATTAACTGGTGATCCTGCCATCAATAGCACTACAACATGAGGATCCTTTTTTAGGTTGACATCGCTTAGGCCGCGTACACACGATCGGTTCAAACCGTTGAGAATGGTCCGACGGACCATTTTCATCGGTTCACCGCTGAAGTGGCCTAATGGTCTGATGTGCGTACACACCATCAGTCCAAAATCTGATCGGGTCAGAACGCGGTGACGTAGAACACAATGACGTGCTGAAAAAACGAAGTTCAATGCTTCCAAGCATGAGTCGACTTGATTCTGAGCATACGCTGGTTTTTGGACCGATGCTTTTGCGTACTAACCATCAGTTTGGACCGATGGTCAGGCGTCCATCGGTCAGATTTTAAAGCAAGTTTTAAAACTTTGGTCCGATGGATGACGGACCAATGTGCCGTACACACGGCCGGTTTGGACCGATGAAACTGGACTTAGGTCCATTCTCATCGGTTTGAATCAATTGTGTGTACGCGGCCTAAGATGTCAGCCTCATAATTAGCATCAGCACTAACAGCCCAACTGGTGGTCTCCATTAATGGGACTACAAGAGGCTGGCTATGAATACATACTGCGTCCCTGTAGTTGGCACTCATCAGCAGCCCAAATAATCTGGGCACTTCCATGCACTTAAAAAAACAGAAAGAGGTGCAGCGCTGAAAGAAATTGATAATTAATAACATTCATAAAGGCATATGTATATAAGGCTCATTGAGGAGAAATTGAGGAGAGCCAAAAAGAACCAAGAAAACAAGAAAAAAATCTCCAACGCTGAACAGTTGTGAGATCTAGTAGAAAAGTCCAGTGTTAATCTTGTGATGAAAGAAACTGTGAAGAGAGTGGTCAGGTGAACTCCAATGTGCTGTAAGATGAAAGGAAAAACACCCTGCACTCGTGAGGTAAGAATGCCTGCTTACCGCAACCAGAGACTGCTTTGTATCAGTCTCATGAAGCATAGGGACGTCCGGTCTCCCTAAAACCAATCCGTGTGTATACAAGGTACAGCTCAGCAATGGGTCCGGGATAAGCACATGTACGATAAGAAGAAGGAAACTCTCATAGCGTATTAAGCGTATCAAAGAAGGATTTAATAAGTATTGCACTTACAATTGTTCGATGGGAAAAAGGCATGTAACAATCGTGGCCTCTCCAATCCGTTACCTCTCGCTACTCGAATGGAAAACACTGCCTGCGTTCAGGACGGAATGCGATGACGTCACGGCACCCTACGATCGTTTCGTCTCGACAGGACTTCAACGGGGGATTAGCCGGATACTGACGTCAGTGCGTGTGGTGTTTAAATAGCCGTGGGCTCCAATTTGGAAAAGGGAAAGCCAAGAAGAGCTCTCATATTAACTGAGGGCTAATCATATACAGTATGGTATAAAGTAGCGAGAGAAAAATAAAAAAAATCGTATAGAAGGATCAATCAGATAACATTAAAACTGAGATTAAAGTCAAAATTGATACCAAGAACACGGAGAGGTTTAACATTGGTAGGGAAGGCATCGGAATGTAAAAAAACATTACATTATAAAACAGCTAAATGGATCGACACATGAATACATCATTAAATAATTATATCAAAATGAATACATATATTTATTAATCATAAACTTGATAAATAAAATCTTAAAAAACTGATATCGGATTAGGGTATCAGAAATAAAATAAGAACTGATTAAAATAAATTAGGAATTATTTAAAAAACAATTGATATCCCAATCAACGTTGAGGCCGAATGGAGTAAAAGATTTTAAACAAAAGATCCAACGAGTTTCAAGTCTAGATATGGCTCGGACCATATTGGTACCTCTCCAGTGCGGACGGATGTTATCTATAGCAAAGAAACTGTTTGTGGTTTTTAAACCAAGATAAAAAGGGTGAGTTTCAAAAATAATTTATCACCTGAAAACTCATGAAAACCTGAAAAAATCTAGAGTGTATGGTAAAAATGGTAAAAATATTTATCAGAGAATTTTTCATTATTTATTAAAGCTAGGTTTGTTCTTGATCCTTTTACCAAAATCTAGTACCAATGTTGATACCCTTACAGAATTCCACAATGGATATGATTATGCAAAGAGATATGGAAACAGGACTGTGTCCATTCACTTTTTTTTCTAGTTCACTTCTACAAAGTTTGCACAGTTTTAGCCCCTAGTGATATCCAGGGTGCTCCTCCATGCTGCCTTTAACACACTTCCATCCTCCTCTGTGCCAGACCTCCTTTTTTCCACAACCTTTTAAGAAGGGTTGTGCTATCATGCACAAGTTCTATATAACATTATTCCAGGAGCCAAGAAGTCACCATTTCCTCCTATCATTGCTTCTCAGTGCCATACTACTTTCCATAATCACGCTGCACAGTATGATTATATTCATTAGCTACACTCAGAGACAGTGGCAAGAAGATTTTATCCACAGGGAGTCAAGGTTGCAGTCGGCTGTGCTTCTGAGATTTAGGGTTTGCATCGGAAGCTGGGGTGATTGGGTTCCTTTCTAAGGCTGGATTCACACCTATGCATTTTTATTGCTTTTTGCATTTTTGCAGATTTGCACTACAGTCCATTTAATATGGTTTCTTATGGAACACGTTCTGTGTTGCATATCTGCAAAATGCAAAAAGCAATAAAAATGCATAGGTGTGAAGCCAGCCTTACAGTGGGGCTAAACAGGCAAAAAAGCTGTACTCTGTATAAATGTACAATAATCCCCTAAGTGAACCTAAGCAGTATCCATTTTTTTTTTCAAAAATAATCCATACACATCCAATACTATAACCATGTAATTTATTTTAATGAATTGCTTTGGACATGTACCAGTACTGCTCTACGCATACTGTACATCCTAAATACTATACTATGCTATACATACGTCCATAGTCCATCTGAAGAGAATTCAAAAGAGGGTGGCTGCGTCACAAACAAAGCCAGCCTCTAACAGAAAGTCAGATCATAGCTGCAAAAAACATACGTGAATACATTTTTTTTGTTTTTTAACCGGAAATTAGAGTCACATTAAGGCTGCCTGGTATTCACATGCTTGTTTCAGACACCTGACTCCCAAGGTATTGGAGCAAAGATAAGAATCACATCCCCAGAGCATGTATCTGCAATGGCTGCTCCTCTATCTCTTTTCTTATGGGTTAATTTCGAAGTAAGGCCAAAGAAAAAACAATTTTTTTGTTTTGGACATAGTAGGAAATAGTTACAGTTCCTGTCTGTTTTTTTTTTCTGCCACTGCCTATTGCCCATTGAGTAGATTTCTCCCCACATTGTCCCAGAAACATAACTTCAAGTAGAAGGAAAAGTCCCCAACATTATCACATCTCATGGAGTATAAGAAAAAACTGTGATAGAACCCACATGGTGTGAAAAAAGCTGCCAGCACTCAGACAAACAAAGTCAAACAGAAATATAGGATAAATAATGCAGCGCTAAACAATCAATAATGAGTGGTACACTTGTTAAAGATACCACAAGGTGAGTGATGATAGCCAAAAATATAATAAATAAATATTAATATTTACAGTAAGTAGCCAGGAATGCTTTAATATATGATGTAAGAGTCCATGTGAAATGAACACACAGTGAAATAATTCTTCCCAAGAGATAACACAGAATACAGGAATGACAAGTTGACTCTTGAAATCTCAGATTCTTCATGCAAAAAATAGACGAGGTACTCTTACCGCAACTGGTGGACTCATCTGTTATATAACAGTGGGCCAGACAGGCTTAGGGTCTCAAAGACCTGAATCAATGTAGCAGGATCTCTATAGTTGCCAAAGAGGTCTGGAACAATCCTACGGATGGTGGTCTGAAATACTGGAATATGGAAACAGAACTCCTTCCACCGGCAAATAAATGTTGCAATGGATCCATATAGACAGGACAGTAATGAAACAGGAAGAAACGAAACAGAAAAAAATGCTCCCAATGGTGCAGGTCAAAAAAAAAAACAATGATGGTTTATTAAGGTAAAATTGCCATACAGGAAATGACAAACATAAATGGATAAAAAGTGATCACTGCCCCTGTTGATGACTTTTAGTCGAAACGCGTCGGACCTGCATTACTGCACCCCACATTGCTTTTTTAATTCGTTTTTTTATCACATTTTATCCATTTCCGTTTTGTACCTTGTACCTTTACCTCTTATTCTGGTGACAAAATGTTGGATTTTCAATTTTTCCTCATGATGAGGATGATGGTCCCCCAGACAGATGGATGGGCACAGCAATATAAATCTAATTGAGCCCACACCACTAAAAGAAAAAAAAAAGGTTTTAGCTGTCGCTGGATTCGTTTCAACCTGATAATGATGTAACGCCCTGAAAAAGAAGACTTCTAATGCTGCGTACACACGACCGTATTTTCCGCCGAACGCGGTGATGTACAACGACGCATGCTCAGAAACAATTCGAAGCATGCTCGGAAGCATTGAACTTCATTTTCTTGGCTCATCGAAGTGTTGTATGTCATCGCGTTCTTGACGGGGCAATGTTAGTATTAAATATTAAGAAATTAAGAAATATTTAGCAACATCAGTAGTAGGTTTGCTATTCACCTTCCCTGACATGCCATCAGAGGAAGCATTTTCAAGTCTGCATACAAAAATTCAACAATCGCATGGAACAACAAACATGTAAAAAGTTGAAATTGTGACTGAATTTTAAAATCATAACTGAAGGTGTGCCTCTTAAAATTGTGCCATAGTTTCAGTTAATTTGGGAAATGGACTCCATTTATTACCATGGTAGGAGTGGTAGCTGTCTGAATGTATAATATATTAAATAATTGCATAATTTAATTAAAAAAAATATTTTATTTATTCATTTATATGATTACTAAAACTGCTCCACAAATAAAGTCATTCATTATGTATGGCCAAACTCCTCTAATTAATTGTGAAGGGCATTTGATTCACAAGTTTTTATTGAAGCGTTTTTACCTGATTGAAAATGGCATGTGTGACATCAAACAGTCCTTCTATCATATTGCTTACAGATTGCTCTTGCCACCAGTAAGGTGACAGGAAAATGACAGCTCGATTCAATTAATGAGAAGTTTATTAATAATTTTGGATGGTAATCAGCTGAAGATTAGACATTTGTAAGCAAGTAATTAAAAAGTTTCACCAGGGAAACGGGGATGCCAGGCAAGGATCCTCATTGGAGGTAACTTGGTCTCATAGCAGCACACAAGCCTGGACAGGAGATCTGACAAAGCCACCTAGCAGTCATTTAGGTGTCCTTTTATGAAAGGGAGATCAGCGGCGATCCCGACTCTCACCACTGATATCAGGTCATACACAGTTTATGAAGCTGAGGTAATCAGCTGAGAACATGTTTATCACTGATTATCGCAGCACAGTGAGAATCTGTAACTGACTGTCACAGAAACGGCCAGTTTATGAAGGTGCGATCTCAGCACCTCAATGGCGATCTGTGACAGAATTCTCAATTTCTGATTTACCATCTCAAAGGTGGAGAATCAGAGAGAGAAGCAGGAAGCTGGCTGAGTATTGTGGAGGAAGAAGGAAGTCTTTTGACTTTCATCCTTCACACAGGAGCAGCCATACAGTCAGAACACATCTTCCCCATTACACACCCCAAAATGAGCAGATTAGGAATTTATATGTATGTATATGTATATATACGTATATATATATATATATATATATATATATATATATATATATATATAGATAGATAGATAGATAGATAGATAGATAGATAGATAGATAGATAGATAGATAGATAGATAGATAGATAGATAGATATAGATATATATATATAGCATATATATGTGTGTGTGTGTTTATTTTTATAGATAGATAGATAGATAGATAGATAGATAGATAGATAGATAGATAGATAGATAGATAGATAGATAGATAGATAGATAGATAGATAGATAGATAGATAGATAGATAGATAGATATATATATATACAGTACAGACCAAAAGTTTGGACACACCTTCTCATTCAAAGAGTTTTCTTTATTTTCATGACTATGAAAATTGTAGAGTCACATTGGAGGCATCAAAACTATGAATTAACACATGTGGAATTATAAACAGCCATTGCCAAAAGTTTTGAGAATGACACAAATACTAATTTTCACAAAGTCTGCTGCCTCAGTTTTTGAGATGGGAAATTGCATATACTCCAGAATGTTATGAAGAGTAATCAGACGAATTGCAATTAATTGCAAAATTCCTCTTTGCCATGAAAATCAACTTAATCCCATAACAAAAATTCTACTGCATTTGTGAATATGGCTTCAGGGTGCCCAAGAAAGTCCAGCAAGTGCCAGGACAGTCTCCTAAAGAGGATTCAGCTGCGGGATCGGAGTGCCACCACACCAGTGCAGAGCTTGCTCAGGAATGGCAGCAGGCAGGTGTGAGCGCATCTGCACACACAGTGAGGCGAAGACTTTTGGAAGATGGCCTGGTGTTAAGAAGGGCAGCAAAGAAGCCACTTCTCTCCAAAAAAAACATCAGTGACAGATTGATCTTCTGCAGAAAATATGGTGAATGGACTGCTGAGGACTGGGGCAAAGTCATATTCTCCGATGAAGCCTCTTTCCGATTGTTTGGGGCATCAGGAAAAAGGCTTGTCCAGAGAATGAAAAGTTGAGCGCTACCACCAGTCCTGTGTCATGCCAACAGTAAAACATCCTGAGACCATTCATGTGTGGGGTTGCTTCTCATCCAAGGGAGTGGGCTCACTCACAAATTTGCCCAAAAACACAGCCATGAATAAAGAATGGTACCAAAACACCCTTTAACAGAAACTTCTTCCAACAATCCAACAACAGTTTGGTGAAGAACAATGCATTTTCCAGCACGATGGAGCACCGTGCCATAAGGCAAAAGTGATAACTAAGTGGCTCGGGGACCAAAACATTGACATTTTGGGTCCATGGCCTGGAAACTCCCCAGATCCTAATCCCATTGAGAACGTGGGGTCAATCCTCAAGAGGCGGGTGGACAAACAAAAACCCACTAATTCTGGCAAACTCCAAGAAGTGATTATGAAAGAATTGGCCCAGAAGTTGATTGAGAGCATGCCCAGTCGAATTGCAGAGGTCATGAAAAAAAAGGGCCAACACTGCAAATACTGACTCTTTGCATAAATGTCATGTAATTGTCAATAAAAGCCTTTGAAACGTATGAAGTGCATGTAATTATATTTCACTACATCACAGAAACAACTGAAACAAAGATCTAAAAGCAGTTTAGCAGCAAACTTTGTGAAAACTAATATTTGTGTCATTCTCAAAACTTTTGGCCACAACTGTACATAACAAAAAAGTGTGAAACAACTGAAAATATATGTCATATTCTAGGTTCTTCAAAGTAGCCACCTTTTGCAGCAGACACATCTCTAGAACAACTGTTAAGAGGAGACGGTGTGAATCAGGCCTTCATGGTAGAATATCTGCTAGGATACCACTGCTAAAGAAAGGCAACAGGCAGAAGAGACTTGTTTGGGCTAAAGAACACAAGGAATGGACATTAGACCAGTGGAAATCTGTGCTTTGGTCTGATGAGTCCAAACTTGAGATCTTTGGTTCCAACCACCGTGTCTTTGTGCGATGCAGAAAAGGTGAACGGATGGACTCTACATGCCTGGTTCCCACCGTGAAGCATGGAGGAGGAGGTGTGATGGTGTGGGGGTGCTTTGCTGGTGGTGACACTGTTGGAGATTTATTAAAAATTGAAGGCATACTGAACCAGCATGGCTACCACAGCATATTGCAGTGGCATGCTATTCCATCCGATTTGCGTTCAGTTGGACCATCTTTTTTTTTTCAACAGGACAATGACCCCAAACACACCTCCAGACTGTGTAAGGGCTATTTGACCAAAAAGGAGAGTGATGGGGTGCTGCGCCAGATGACCTGGCCTCCACAGACACCAGACCTGAACCCAATCGAGATGGTTTGGGGTGAGCTGGACCGCAGAGTGAAGGCAAAAGGGCCAACAAGTGCTAAGCATCTCTGGGAACTCCTTCAAGACTGTTGGAAGACCATTTCAGGTGACTACCTCTTGAAGCTCATCAAGAGAATGCCAAGAGTGTGCAAAGCAGTAATTAAAGCAAAAGGTGGCTACTTTGAAGAACCTAGAATATGACATATTTTCAGTTGTTTCACACTTTTGTGTTATGTATATAATTCCACCTGTGTTAATTCATAGTTTTGATGCCTTCAGTGTAAATCTACAATTTTCATAGTCATGAAAATAAAGAAAACTCTTTGAATGAGAAGGTGTGTCCAAACTTTTGGTCGGTACTGTACATATAGATATATTTATATATATATATATAGACATAGATATATATCTATATATATATAGATATATATATATATAGACATAGATATATATCTGTATCTATATAGATATATCTATATAGATATATCTATATAGATATAGATATGTATCTATATAGATAGATATTCTTCTACCTGCATTAAAATGCTATTATTAAAGTAATTTGTATATAATTTCTAATTTATTAGTAACAAAAAAATTGTAGACCCTAAAATATGGTTTTACCCATGGACTGTTCTATTACAGTTATACGGGTTTATATTTGTATACTTTATTAAAAAAAAAAATATTTAATGATCATATAAATGTATTTTTCATTTATATGAATGGTGTATAGCTGCATTACATATGTGGGATTCCATTCATTTACTATACACCATTCACATTTAAATAGGCACATGTATGAGCTTTAAATATTGATATAAACAATGGCCCAGATTCACAGAGCGATTACGCCTGCGTAACAGGAGATGCGCTGCGTAAGTTTAAATGTGCGCGTGCGTTTCGATGCACGGCATCCCCAAAACGAGATACGCAAGAAATCTACTTTTTTTTGTCCAGCGTAATTTCGTTAGACAGGCGCATCCGTCCGCGCAAAACTGCGCTAGACAGACCATTGATTTTCTAGTCAAATATGCTAATGAGGGACTTACGGGGATCCACAAAAGAACGTTGGGGCAGCGCAGGCTACGCAGTGTGCGCAACAGCAAAATGTCCTGTCTAAAATTAGACCATATAAAAGCTGGTCTAAAAAGAGAAAAATCGTCTACATGTCAGATAAAGCAACACCGTTAGTGAGGAGCTCAGCAGTCACACGTGTTGCACAACAATCTGTATGCCAACATGCCAAGGGCATCGTCGCACATAGCTATACTACTGACTTTAGATGAGCAAAGAAGGAGGAGGGCACGGAGGATGGCACGGGAGAGGATATACCGCACACGCATAGACCTCTTTGGCATGAGTGATTCTGAGGTGTATCGCATCTTCAGATTCACCCCTCATGCCATCCTGGAATTAACCACAACCTTGCAGGAGGACATCACCAGCCCAACACATCGCTCATATGCAGTGCAGCCACTGGTCAAGGTCATGGCAACACTCCATTTCCTTGCCAGTGGCTCTTTTCAAAGAACAAGTGGAGTGGTGGCTGGGATGTCACAATCCTCCGTGAGCAGATGTGTGCACCAGGTTGTCCCTGCAATCCTCAGATGCATGGCCAACCAAATCATCAAACCAACCACTGAGGACCTGCGGCTGAAGGCAATGACAGATTTCTACAGAATTGCCAGATTCCCACGCACCGTGGGGGCCATTGATTGCACACATGTGGCACTCCAGCCCCACCAGGAGACAGAGCACATGTACCGCAATCGGAAGCATTGGCATTCCATCAACGTACAGGTGATAGTCGATGCCCAAGGCCTCATATGGCACGTCTGTGCCAAACACCCAGGGTCCAGCCATGACAGCTACATATACAATCAGAGCCCCATCCGAATGGAGTTCGATCAGAAAATGTATGGGGACAGCTGGCTGGTTGGTGAGTGACATGGGTGGCAGGCATGACTGTACCCCCCCATGATGCACACATCACAAGGGGCACATGCATGACTAACATCCTCCTGTCTTTTCCCTTACAGGTGACTCTGCATATCCACTGGGACCCCATCTCATGACTCCTATCCGGAACCCCCAAACCCCAGGAGAGGAAAGATACAATCAAGCCCACGCCCAAACACGTGCAGTGGTGGAGCGCACCTTTGGCCTCCTGAAGTCACGTTTCCGAAGCCTGGATAAGTCTGGGGGTACCCTCTTGTATTCCCCAAACTTTGTGTGCCATATCATCGGTGCCTGTTGCCTGCTGCACAACTTCGCACTGAGAAAGGGCCTGCAGATTGACCTACGTGATGACCTGACCCCTGAACCAGACAATCCCCCCCTAACCGAGGATACCCCGTCTTCTGAGGGAAGAGCAGCCAGGAGACAGCTCACATTGGGCATCTTTGCACGTTAAACACACACATTAATCATGGCACAATAAGAATGCATGCATGCACACCACTGTGGTCCCTAGCACACACCCTACATCCACATCAAATTGGATTGGCACCAGTCCACTATGCAGGACTTGTGAGCAGCAACGCCACGCCAAGGCTCCAATTATGTCACTGTACATTCATACACCATTCACACAGACCTGGGGATCACTTCTCCCTGGTCCTGGGGAACCCTTCTCCACCAAAATTGAGGGTGACACCCCTTTTCCGGCAGGAATGTCACCCCCACATTCAAACAGCATTCACAACCCAAAAAAAAAAATTACCAGCAAAATCAAAAATTTTCAGCCCAAAAAAAAAAGGGCAAAAAAAAAGGGAAAAAACAAATTAGTGCTCTTGACGTGAGCCACGCCTCGGGCGCCCCCGGCCACGGCCCCCGGCTCCTCAGGGAAGACTCATGGGGAGGGGGGGTAAACCGGGGAAGGAGGAGCAGCCCCTGGTCTCTGCCCACCTGGCGGCCTGCCCTCCAAGGTCACGGCTATTCTGTCCAGGGCAGCACCTAGTGTTGCCGTGTTGGCCTGGATAGCCTGGGTAAGGACCCTCACATCCTGCCCAACGCCTGCTGATGTAGTCTGCAGGTCGTTAAGGCAGTTTGTGAAAGCCCGGGAGTGGCAGTCCAGGTTCCCAAGCGTATCCTTGATGGAGGACAGGCTCTCCTCCATCCGCACCAATGTCTGGCTGACCTGTCCCAGATGGCGGGTCTGGAGGAACTGGTCCCTTCTCAGAGTAGCGGGCAGGAGATCGGCCACCCCCCTGGTCTTCTGGGTCGCCTTCCTGCCTCCAGCTGATGCTTGTGGCTGGGGAGAAGGGGAGGCCCTTGGGAGGGGAGCCATGTTGGGGGAGGAGGGGGGGGCTCCCCCTTAGGGATGGCTGGCTGCTGCCAGCCAGAGGGGAACAGTCCTCCAACAACAATAGTCCAGTGCCTGACATGGACTCCTCCTCCTCCACAACCTCCTCCTCCACAACCTCCTCCTCCTCCTCTTCAACCTCCTCCGCGGACTCCGGCCTTGTCGGGGGGGCCTCATTAGGCTGCTGTCCTGGGGATGGTGCGGTCAGGCCAGATGGCCCAGCACCCTCCTGCACATCTGTGGATGACACAAAACATTCACAGGTTGGAGGATCCACACACTTGCCACATATTCCCTTTCACCCCCTCCCCCACACATGCTACACACCTGATAGAAAAAAAACCTTACCTGGCATCACGCCTTCATGACTTGAGTCATAGCCAGGCAGGCCCTCCACTTCTTGCCTATGAAAGGTCTGGGCCACCGCACGCTCCTCCGCTGTCAGCCTAACAGGGCATGGTGGGCCCCCTCCTGTGCCCCTGGCATGGGCAAGCATTCTGGCCAGCTTCTTTTTGACCAGACGCCGGAGGTCATTAATCTTTTTCTCAATCCCAGACCGGTTCTGTGTCTCCCCCTCCCCCGCTGAATTCACCTGGTCAGTGATCATGTCCAAAATCTCTCTCCTCCTGGCCGGGGTGGTCTTGGCACTGTCTGGGCCATGGAGGAAACGCCCATAATCGGAAATGGCCAGGCCAAGAATTTGTTTCTCCCTCAAAGAAAAATTTAATTTTCTCTTCCTTTCAGTCATACTCTGACCAACAATCACTCCCAGTCAACAAAAAACACTCACAAAAACAAGCACGACCAATCAAGCAAGAAAACAAACAAACAGAAAAATATCAAACAAAATATCTCACAAACACTTATCAAAAATCACTCACAAAAACAAACACAACCAATCAAGCAAGAAAACAAACAAACAGAAAAATATCAAACAAAATATCTCACAAACACTTATCAAAAATCACTTTCAAAGATCTTCTAACAAACACTAGATCACACAGTACACAAATCTGACAAATACAAGTCACAACTCAACTAACAACGGAAAAAAAGCACCTTGCTGTATAGGGAGGGATACAAAGGGATGTACTTTTGCAATGGAAGTGCGTTTGTGTGTGTCTATTTATGCTGTCTGCGTAGTTCATGATTTTGCCCTAGTCCATTTCCAATTTCACTGATTGCGCTGTTCCCGAGTTGTGAGCATGCGCATAGAGGTGCTGACATGGTCTGCTTCAAGCGTGCATGCGCGAGCCGGCCGGCCCTTCATTTGCATGGGGTCACGGCTCATTTTAATGTAACACGCCCACGTCCTTCCCAATTTGTATTACTCCGCCTCTGAAATAACGTTACGCAGGCGCTATTTTCTGCGTAAAAGCGACGAGAATAGGGTGATTGCGTGGATACATTGCGCAAGTCTAACGTAAAGGCGGTGCGCTACGCCGGTCCAATAATGCGCAGATGTACCTGAATCTGGCCCAATGTTTTTTCATAATTAGGTTAATGTATATTGTTTGGTGGGAATGTAACTTTATTATCTTATTAATATGTGGTGTTTAATGTGTGCTGATTCCTGTTCAACTTTTGTATTTTTCACTACCTCATACTGTAATCCCGTTACATCACGCGAGATTACAGTGAGAGAAGCTGTTCTCAGGAGTTTCCAGGTGTTTGTAGATCGCTCCTCATCTCAACATGAGAACCAATCTACAGAGCTTCATAAACAGGCACTCAGAGGAGAGTGATTTCCTCTGAGAATGCCTGAGAACTGAGTAGCGGTATTTTACTGCACTTTCATAAAAGGACACCTTAATGTCTAAGGTAATACTGATGGTGATGGATGCAAACAGCATGCCCCACTCTCTTATTTTTAAGGCAGCATTATTGGCACCATCGTGAGAATATCTCCATTCCCTACATATAGCCACATTATTTTCTAAGAGAGACAACTTCAGTTTTACGGGGCACAATGGAATATATTCCAGATTGCAAAATGTAAATCAAGAAGTTACTACCTTGTGTCTGGATAAGGGGTTTTATTTATGCTGAGTAGGGAGATAGTTGTGGGTTAGGCCGCGTACACACGATCGGTCCAACCCGCATGTGCGGGTTTTTGAACCGATGCTTTTGCGTACTAACCATCGGTTTGGCCCGATGGTCAGGCGTCCATCGGTCTGATTTTAAAGCAAGTTTTAAAACTTTGGTCCGACGGACGACGGTCCGACGGGCCGTAAACACGATCGGTTTAAGGCCAGTTTCATCGGTCCAAACCGATCGTGTGTACGCGGCCATACAGTAATTTTTTTAAACCAACAAATTCCTGCAAATATATATATATTTTTTTAAGACTTACTGTATATGCATATAGCGATTTAATTTTGTATACACAATGCTAAATCCTAGGGGCATTGCTTACAGAAGAGTGATAATCTTCTAAATATAAATGTCTATATTAGGGGTGGAAAACAAATTACTTATAACTAGTTGCATATGTACAGTATAGGATTTTTAGGTAGCCAAAAATAATTATAACACCACAACCATAAATGTAACACACATAAATCAAGGACTATAGCCCTATGTGACTGGAATTTCTTTGCAACCTTTTTTTTAACCACTTAAGACCCGGACCAATACGCTGGCAAATGACCCAAGGGGTTTTTGCGATTCGGCACTGCGTCGCTTTAACAGACAATTGCGCGGTCGTGCGACGTGGCTCCCAAACAAAATTTGCGTCCTTTTTTTCCCACAAATAGAGCTTTCTTTTGGTGGTATTTGATCGCCTCTGCGATTTTTATTTTTTGCGCTATATACAAAAATAGAGCGACATTTTTGAAAAAAAATCAATATTTTTTACTTTTTGTTATAATAAAAAACCAATAAACTAAATTTTAGTCAAACATTTAGGCCAAAATTTATTTAGCCACATGTCTTTAGTAAAAAAAAAATCGCATTAAAAATAAATTAGCTACCTAGCGGGTACAGCGACACTAATACAGCGATCAGAATAATGATCGCTTAGTGACGCTGGCAATAGGGAGTGAAAGGGTTAACTAGGGCAGTGATCAAGGGGTTAAAACTTTATTGGGGGGGGTGGGGGGGCTACCCTGACACTAACACTGACTGACTGTCACACTGTCTGTCACACTGACACTAAATACAGTAATCATACATGTATGATTACTGCATTCAGTGACACTGTGACAGGGGGAGGGGGGGGCGATCGCGGGGGTTAAATGTGTTTGTGTCTGTGTGTAAGTGTGCTGTTGGTGCAGACTTACTTGGTGTGTTGTGATCTCTCCTCAGCGGCGCTTGAAACAAACGCCGAGGGAGAGATCACGTCGCTTCCTCCTTCCTGTGTTTACACAGGAGGAGGAAGTGACAGGGCGGGCGGGCGCGCGCATTGGCTGGGAGCGATCCGGAGGGGGCGGATGAAAACGGATAGCCGCCCCCACTTGTCGGATCGCTCCTGCAGCCGTGCGGACCGCGGCATGTACGGGGGGGGGGGTCCGATCGGACCCCCGATCCCCCCCAAGGCACCAACGTATATATACGTTGATGTGCCTGTCGGTGCCATTCTGCCGACGTAAATGTACATGCGGCGGTCCTTAAGTGGTTAATGACTTCTGTGGAAGTAGATTCTAGAATATCCATGAAACGCATTAAGAACCCTACCACCAATTTGCAAGAATTGCAAGATTTGGTATTGTATATGTGTAGACTTCAGCAGTAGCTGTGAAAGGGTTGTTTTTGTATTTTAGGATAGATGTGGTATGAAGGTGCGTTAGGCATTGTATCCATTTAAGATGTCTTCCTTTTATTATACCTGATTTTGTTTTTATGTATATACATGTAAATACATAATGGGAGTTTCATTTAACGTTTGTAGTGTTAGCTTCCAAATTTTCCTGACTCTATCCAAACTACAAGATGTTTTTGTATATAGTTAATTTGATTAAATAATGGAATTTAATGGTGCACAATGAACTATAGTACACATGATTAAAATGTGTGCACATTTTATTTGACAATTATAAAAAAATGCACAATTTATAAATGAAAACCTATAGGTCCAGTAGACTCTACAAAGATAAGTGGTAATCCCTATTACAGCTCACTCAACTTGGAATATCATTACTCATAGTTTTGAACATATAAGATTCCACACATACTGTAAGCATCACAATTACCTTAGATACACTTCCCTTAATGGGGATTGTATAGAAGTTATAAAAAAATATCCAAGAAGAGGATGTATAAAGTCTTGACATGTTTAGCAGGAAGTACCTGCTTCTTCAGGAGGGAGGTACACACAATTTCAAACAAAAGATCATAAAAAGTACAATTGTTGCATTTGTCAACCACAATTACACATGCTTTGCATATAGTAACAATGTGATGGAAATAATCGCTGCACCTCAACACTGGACCACCACAGGTCACCAATGCTACACCACTAGATCCCCAGTGCAGGGACACTAGAAAGAGAAGCTCCCTCTTCCCTGAAGAAGCAGGTACTTTCCATGAAATGTGAATCTTCTTTGTTGAAAACAAATGATTTATTTTACTGCACAGTTATGTGTGTCTTTTATATCTGCCCAGAGTTCAGATTGAAATTTAGTGTAGTGATAGAGAAAATATGGCCAAAGTCACAACTAAATTTAAAGAACTTTGTTAATGATGATCACATTTTTGTTTTTTATTTCAGTTTTGCTAATTGTTAGTTTAGAGCCAAATTTTCCAGATCAGTGCAGTGTTTCCTGTCTGTTTTTCTTTAAAGGTTCGTGACATTCAGTTCTGTATTTGATCTAACATCCTGATAATGGTCAATTTTATCAAACCTATTTTTTATACATTACTTAAATAACATGCTTTTGATTATTACTGCAAATTTAACTTATTATGGCACTTTAACAGGTTCTGAAAATTCTCAAGCGCAATTTATTTTTATATAATGGAATTTGAAAAGTTTGAAAATCTGCTATAAGAGCAATTATGTTTTCATTTTTCAACTGGGAGCTTATAGTCATCATATTTGGATTAAGGAAACAGATGGTTGACTGTGGGAACAATTTTATGCTTATTATTTTGCTCTGTTACCAGAGAAATGCTAAGCTACTTTCAACTTTCAATCCACTCAAATTATTTTAAAAAGTTCAGAGAAAATTGGTTGCTTTACAATGTTCAGATGACATTTGAAGTGCATAAATTTCACCATCTTTTGACTTTATTATAAGCAATCAGACAACTAACACAGACTAACCCACACTGACAAACCCACCAACCCAGTCTGACAAGCACTTGTTCCCTCTACACCAGACTGGTAAAGCCATGATAATCAATTTGAAGGGTTGGTCAACCCAAAACAGTTTTTTGGTAGAATCATCCTTCAGTTTTTTTTCTACCTCTTAGTACTCTTGGTGTGTGAGCTCTTAGGTCTGTACAACTTTGTCCATTATGAGGGGTTCACCAATTCTGTTTGATTTGTTTTAGTTTATTTTATGTAAAGGGGCATGCATCAGAAGGAGTGGAAACACTCAAATTCTCAAATTTACAGCAATAGATTTTAAAATTATGCACATGCTATGGATAATAGTTGCCCTAGGGCAGGAGTCTCCAAACTATGGCCCTCCAGGTGTTCAGGAACTACAATTCCCATCATACCTAGTCATGTCTACGAATGTCAGAGTTTTACAATGCCTCATGGGAAGTGTAGTTCCACAGCAGCTGGAGGGCCGTAGTTTGGAGATCCCTGCCCTAGGGGAACGATGTCAGTGATGCTGGGAGCAAGTTTGTTGTTGTTTTTCACAAGTTCAACCTCTCCAGCAGAATGTTTAGATGGGCGATACATGATCATAGGTACATTTCACCTCGCATACGTTCTATTATGAGAGACTGAACCGGAATCCGGTCCGGGTTTTACAGCCTCTGGGCCTGGCTAGGGTTCCGGTCCGGATGTTTGAGTCCACTCGAGTCCACAATCAGCTGGACTTTAAAAGACCAGGAAGAGAGCACAACAGGGCTCTGGCTTGAGACTCAGGAAGGGACCTGAGTGAGGGGAGCGCTGAGTGTTGGACTAAAAAGAGGTTTGCTTTACTGCATGTTTTGTGGGTGACGGGGGCCAGCCCTGCATTCTATAGAGAGGAGACTATTTGTTTAGTTAGCGCCGGACGGCAAGGATTTAATTTATTGTTTTCTTTATTTTTTAACCTGCAAACCTTTTAATAAAAACCGGGCATCTGTCATTCAGAAAAGGTGATCCCCACGAGCTAATCTCCCACACGTGGTGGATTCAGCAGGCACTTTTCTGAAGATGGAGGACATTTTAAAGGCCCTGCTACAGGCCAATTCAACCCAGTGGGAAATCAACCGCCAAGTCGCAGAGGCCGCTGCAGCACAACACTGCCAAGTCTCAGAGGCCGCTGCAGCACATCAGGCTGCGCATTAGGAGATGAACCGGCAGTTCGCCGAAGCTCTGGTGGAACTGAAAAAGGGGTCCGCACCTCCTGTGTCAGCAGAACCAAAGATACTACGGGCCTCCTACCACCTGCAAAAGATAACACTGGCGGATGATGTTGAGGCATACATGACGATGTTCGAGAGAGTCGCTGTCCGCGAAGGATGGCCAAAAGAGCAGTGGGCGGGACTATTGGCCCCATTCCTAACAGGAGAACGCCAAAAGGCCTATTTTGACTTAGAACCCGATAAGGCCCAGGACTATGAGACTCTAAAGACCGAGATATTCGCACGCTTGGGTGTCACCATGGCAGTCCGGGCCCAGCGCGTGCATCAGTGGTCCTACTCCCACAACAAGCCACCCCGGTCACAAATGTTTGACCTGGTCCATCTCAACCAGGAAGTGGTTGCAGCCAGAGACCCTGACCAGCCCTCAGATTGTGGAGCGTGTGGTAATGGACCGATACCCGCATGCGCTCCCCGCTGCCCTGAGGAAGTGGGTCGGACAGGGGGACCCCAACACTGCAGCCAAAATGGTGGACCTAGTGGAGAGGTACAGTGCTACCGAGGACTTGGTAAACCCACCTACGCCCCACTTCGGTGTGTCTAGGGGTGCAAGATCTCCCAGCGGCTCGGGTAAGACTATTCCGGGGTTCAAGAGTTTGGGGAAAGTGGATAAGACTGTTGTTACAGCAGATGAGACTGTGGGTCCTAGACCTGGAGACTGGCCACATAAGCCAGGAAGGTCTTTGGGACCGTTAAGAGGACTGGGGGTGGGGCAAATACGGTATTTTCGTTGCCATGCATTAGGCCATATTGCTGCAAACTGCCCTCTAAATGATGAACCTATGCAATGTGATTATGTTGAAAGGATAAGACGCATTTCTCTGTTTGCACAAGTCGCATGTGTTGCGACAGGTCAGAGTCATCTTGAAAAACAGATGTGTGTTATTTCAGTAGATGGCAAGCCTCTTACAGCCCTGCTAGACTCTGGTAGTGTGGTGACCCTAGTCAGGAGTGCTTATGTAAACCCCGCAAAACTACACCCCAGTAGTATTGGGGTAATATGCATCCATGGGGACACTCGGGACTACCAGACAGCGGTGGTTGAGTTTGATACCCCCTGGGGCAGTGTAACACATTCAGTGGGGGTGGTATCCTCACTGCTACATGAAGCTTTAGTGGGGAGAGACTTTCCTCATTTTTCGAAGTTATGGGAGAGCGAAGGGAGGCTCGTAGATAGAGTTCCCCCTGCTGGGGAAACACGGGAACTCTCACCAGACCCGTTTTGCCAAAGAGAAAGGCAGGCTGTTGGTGGGATCGAGGAAGCCGGAGATCCTCTTCCTTTCCCTGCCATGGCTGGGGAACCGGAGGACTTGGAAGCTAGCACCCAGCCTGAGGGTACCGAACAGGAAATCCCGCCTGACCCTGACATGGAGAGTAGCCAAAATGTGGTACCCGACTTGGAGGTCAGGAGGGAGGATTTCTGTACCGAGCAGCTGCGAGAGCCCACCCTCATGAGTACCAGGGAAAATGTTAAGATGTTGGATGGGGAACCGGTGGATCCTAATTGGGTGGTGTCCTTCCCCTACATGGCAATTAAAAACAATTTGTTATATCGAGTGATAAAACATGGAGAGGAAGAGGTAGAACAGCTGCTGGTTCCCAAACCCTTTCGCAGGGTGGTGTTAGACCTGGCTCATGGTCATGTAATGGGGGGACATCTCGGGGTCGAAAAAACCAACGAGAGAATCACCCAAAGATTTTTCTGGCCCGGTTTGCATGCAGAGGTCAAGGAGTACTGCGAATCGTGCCCCGAGTGCCAAATGTCAGCACCATCGCCCAATTTTCGCAGCCCCCTTGTCCCTCTACCAATAATCGAGGTTTCCTTTGAGAGGATTGGCATGGACCTGGTCGGGCCGGTGGTGAAATCTGCCCGAGGTCACCAGCATATTCTGGTGATCTTGGACTATGCGACTCGCTATCCTGAGGTCATACCCTTGCGTAACACCTCCGCTAAGGCTATTGCCAAGGAATTGGTCCAGGTGTTTAGTCGAGTCGGGATCCTGAAAGAGATCTTGACCGATCAGGGCACCCCTTTCATGTCTAGGGTTACCAAGGAATTGTGTAGATTGTACAAAATCTCCCATCTCCGTACTTCTGTCTACCACCCCCAGACAGATGGTCTGGTTGAAAGGTTTAATAAAACATTGAAGAGTATGTTGAAAAAGGTGGTCGACAAGGATGGGAGAAACTGGGATTTTTTGCTACCATATCTCATGTTTGCCATACGAGAGGTTCCACAGGCCTCCACAGGCTATTCCCCCTTTGAGCTCTTGTATGGTAGGCATCCCAGGGGCCTGCTAGATATTGCTAAAGAAACGTGGGAAGGAGGGGTCAGCCCATATAGGAGCATCATAGAGCATGTCTCCTTGATGCAGGACTGAATCGCAGCCGTCCTGCCTCTAGTACGGGAACATATGGAGCAAGCCCAGGAGGCCCAAAGGGGGGTCTATACCCGGGGTGCCAAGGTCCGTACTTTCAGCCCGGGGGACAGAGTGTTGGTACGGGTTCCCACGGTAGAAAGTATGTTTTTAGCCAAGTGGCAGGGTCCCTTCGAGGTTGTTGAAATTGTGGGGGAGGTAAACTACAAA
Organism: Rana kukunoris; assembly: GCA_029574335.1. NCBI lineage: Eukaryota > Metazoa > Chordata > Amphibia > Anura > Ranidae > Rana > Rana kukunoris. The sequence goes on along the minus strand of CM056053.1, from coordinate 67,601,256 downwards.
GTCTACCAGCCAGGCAGAAGGAAACTCCACCATATTTACCATGTAAATCTCTTAGTGTGTACGGGGCCTTAAAGCCCTGGAATGACCAAGAGACTTTACTGGCCACGTCCCCACCTCCAACAGACCGGATACCCGTGATACTCTTCTGCCAGACCGTCTCAGCAGACAGATTAGATTGTGTGTACGGGCGAGCAGACGGATTTCGCCAGCCGACAGATTTTAAAGCATGCTTTAAAATCTGTCTGGTGGGAATCTGTCCACCCGACATGTCTGCTGGTTAGTACGCTAACCAGCAGACATATCTGCCCGCACATGCGTCGAATGGATGCGGTTCGATAACGTGGCGGCGTCAACGTCACCGCCACGTCACAGACACGTCAGCGCGCTGTCTGCCGGCGGGGATTTTGGTTTGATCGTGTGTACATCCCAGCAGACAGATTTGTTCAAATCGGTCTGTCCGACCGATTTGAACAAATCTATTTGCTCGTGTGTACGGGGCCTTAAAGCCCTGGAAGGACCAAGAGACTTTACTGGCCATGTCCCCACCTCCAACAGACCGGATACCCGTGATACCTGATGTTCCCATCCCGGATTCCCTGTCTGTAGCACAACAAAGTGACGTTAGGGCATTTGTGCAGAAAAATAGAGACTTTTTCTCCCCCTTACCCGGACTGACCAACACGATTCAACATGACATAGTGACGGAACCAGGGGTTCGAGTAAGTGTAAAACCGTATAGAATTCCAGAGACCCGGGGAGAGACGGTTGAGGAGGAAATAAAAAATATGTTAGAATTGGATGTGATCGAAGAGTCCCACAGTGAGTGGTCAAGTCCCATAGTGCTGGTCCCAAAACCTGATGACAGTATCAGGTTTTGTAATGACTTTAGAAAACTTAACAGTGTGTCCAAGTTTGACGCCTACCCGATGCCCCGGCTCGACGAACTTGTGGACAGGTTGGGACAGGCTCGCTACATAACGACCCTAGACCTAACGAAAGGTTATTAGCAGATACCGCTTACTGAATCGGCCAAGGAGAAGACTGCCTTTTCCACTCCTGAGGGCTTGTTTCAGTATAAGCGGATGCCGTTTGGTCTGATATCATGTAGTGACTTACAGTAGATCTCGGTAATGAATGAAGAGCTAGTCTAGGGGTTCACAAGATGTATATACCAAAGGGACCCCTACAAGCTCCAGCCACCCCAGCCGGGTTCAAGACTGTGACCAGAGCTCGGGGAAGACCCCCAGTCTCCTAGTGGAGTCCAGGCAGTTCAAGGTAGAACAATAGCAGACATACAATTCTTTTCATACCAAGATGACCACTCTGACCATTTGTTTGCTACACTTATTTTATTGATATCCCTGAGTGCCAGCGTTGTCTCGTAAATGTAGTGCAATTGGGTAGTTTGAATAACATCTCCAATGGTAGGTGGAAGGGATTTTTTCCAATGTCTTGCTATGCACAGCCTAGCAGATAATAAGATATGTAGGATTGTATGTTTTGACCTAGAAGGGAGGTGATCTAGTCCAAGTGAGAGAAGCGCCAGTCCAGGTTGTGGGTTCACCACAGAGTGGGAGGCTTCGGAGATTATGCGGAATATCTTTGTCCAGAAGGGCTGCAGTCCGGGACAGCTCCAGAATATGTGGAGCAAAGTCCCCGGAGAGCCACACCCTCTCCAACACCTATCACTCTGCGGCTTCCCGAATTTAGCCAGTCGTGTCGGGGTTAGATACCATCTCAATGATATTTTTGTAGTCAATTCCCAATGGGTAGAGCAGCAGGTGACCTCATATACGGATATACAAGCCTTAGCCCATTGTTGAGTGGAGAATGAGCAGCCAAGTTCTGATTCCCATTTAAGCAAGGGGGCTGATTTTACGAATGTGGACTTCTTTTGGAGAGTATTATAGAAGAGCGAGATGCCCTTCTGGGCCGAGGAGGGGTGAATGAGAAAGAGTTACGTTGCCAGGGGAATACGACGCTCCCAACGAGAAAACGAGTCCAAAAAGTGCTTTGTCCTAAGATATATGTAAAAGTCTGTGTCAGGCAATTTATAGTCTTTTTGCAGGCTAGGGAATGGTTTAACCTTACCGCTATCAAGAATGTCTGTGACATAAAGTATGCCAAGGGCACGCCACCGTCTATAAAAAATTAGATCTATATGATGTTGTAGAGTCTCAATCGGTATTTTTAAGGAAACATTAGCAATGTCACTGTGGCAGGAGTGAATAAATTTGTTCCACGTCCTAACTGTGGCGGTCATAGTGGGGGAAACGGAAAAGGGAATTGGTGTGGACAAGGTAGTGGAGAGCAACCATGGTGCTAAATTCGAACCTGGTGCAAGGGCGGATCCCAGCTGAGCCCACGCAGTGTGCGGTTCAGAAGAGAACCATTCCTTTGTCTGGGTAAGGATAGAGGCCATGTAATAGTGGAGAAAATCAACATACCCCGTACCACCCGCTTTGCGATTTTTAATAAGAATTCCATGAGCGCATCTAGCCCTCTTGCCCTGCCAGATGAAGGAGGATAGTGTGGACTGCAGTGATTTGAAGTAGTGGGCCGGGATGGGGATGGGAAGAGTCCTGAAGAGATAAAGAAGTTGGGGTAGGTGAAACATTTTGAATGCAGCTAAGCGGCCTGTCCACGACAGTTCCTGAGACGCCAGCCTGTGGAGCTCCTCTTGTAGTTTACTACGAAAGGGGATATAGTTTTGAAGAAACAGTTGAGAGGTAGATTTGGTCAATTGGATCCCTAAATATGTGATGCTGAGATCTGCCCAAGCATACGGGAATTGGTGTTGTAGTAATAAGCTAGCGGAGGAGTCGACTCCCAGGTTCAAGATGTGGCATTTGGACTCATTGACCTTATAGTAGGATACTTTGCTGTAGCAGGCAAGCGTCTCCTGAACTGCCGGGAGTGAGGTGGATGGATCAGATAGCATGAGGATGACGTTGTCAGCAAACAAGCTAATTTTTTGTTCCTGACCTCCAGTCATTATCCCAGAGATATGCGAATTGGATCGAATGGTTTGGGCTAAAGTTTCCATTAACAGGTTAAAAATTAGGGGAGAGAGGGGGCACCCTTGTCTAGTTCCGTTGGTAATTTTAAAGGGGGACGACAAAGAATCTGCCGAATAGACTTGGGCCGAGGGTTTAGAGTAGAGGGCCATGATTGCCTTATAAATTTGTCCCGTAAATCCGAATTTTGATAGAACTGAGGATAGGAACGCCCAATGCACCCTGTCGAACACTTTTTCAGCGTCTAGAGACAAGAGTACAGAGGGGTCCCAGAGAGTGTGGTCTGATGGATGATGTTTACCATTCGTCTCGTAGCGTCTGACGCCTGACGGCCCTTAATGAATCCCGATTGATCTCTGTGTATAAGTGTGGGGAGAATGTCATTCAACCTGTTGGCTATCAATTTGGCGTACAATTTGGTGTCCACATTAAGGAGAGAAATGGGGCGGTAGTTTTGGGGCAAAGACGGGTCTTTGCCCGGTTTCGGGAGAGTGACTATCACAGCGTTCAACATGTCAGGGGGGAAGGATGAGGCAGTCGCGGCCGAGTTGAACACCTCACAAAGGGTAGGAGTCAGAATTTGTCGGAACATTTTGTAGTATTCCCCGGTGAATCCATCAGGTCCCGGCGACTTAGAGTTAGGGAGATTGGCAATAGTCCGGTCAATTTTGGTAATTGAGAAAGGGGCATTTAGGGAGTCTAATTGGTCACTAGACAGTGAGGGGATATTCATTTTCTCTAAAAAGGTCTCTATGTCTTGTCGGGTGGGCTCGTAGGTGTGTGTGTCATCTTTTATGTTGTACAAGTCGGCATAGTATGCTCTAAAGGCATTTGACATCTCATGAGGTTTCAAAAGCTTTTCCCTTGTGTGGGGGTGATATATGTAAGGGATCTTGGATTTAAGTCTATACCCCCGTATCCTCAGAGCCAGCATCTTCCCCGCCTTGTTCCCTGTTGCATATTAAGTGGCCATAACCCTTGTGCAGGCCCTCTCAAAGGAGTCCAAAAGCAGGGAACGCAATTTGTGCCACAAAGCAACGAGTTTGGCCTGTAGGAGGGGTGAGGGCTGAGACATATTTTGTGAATCAGTTTGTTCAATTTCAGCTGTGAGTTGGTCTATCTTGTTTGCTTTGAATCTCTTTTTCCTGGCTCCTAATTGGATAAGCACCCCTTCGAATGACTGCTTTATGAGCAGCCCACACCACCACCGGGTCGGAAACGGAGTGAGAGTTCACGGAGAAATACTCCTCTAGGTGGCGTTGTACAATGCTAGCCGTGGTTGGGTCTCGAATCAGAGAATTGTTAACCCTCCAGAGAAACGAATTGGCTTGTGGAGATGTAGAATCAATGGTGATGCTGATAGGGGCATGATCCGACCAGGTGGTGGGGTGAATCACGGAGTCTGAGATTCTTTGGAGTAGTGACCTATCTGACAATAATAGATCTATGCGCGAGTAGGTGTTGTGGCGCGGGGAAAGGAAGGTATAATCCCTCTCACTCGCGTGACAACACCTCCATGCGTCATATAACTCATTGGTAGAAATAACATTTTTCAGAGGGGAAGGGCGTCTCTTATTGCATGCCGTAGAGTCCAGGCCCTGGTCTGGTACAAGATTAAAGTCCCCGCAGAGTAAAACATGACCTTTTTGCAACAGTTTGATTTGTTTCATAACAGACTTGAGGAATGGAATTTGACGTTGGTTCGGGGCATAGACAGAAGCTAACGTATACTGAACATTGTTAATCATACACACCAATACAATATAACGTCCCTCCGGATCAGTTAAAAGATTTTGCAATTGAAAAGATATCGAGTGCCGAATAGCAATCAATACCCCTCTCTGTTTTTTTTTTTGTGTAACAGTAGGTGAAAACATGTGGAATGCGGGGGGCAAGCTCAACTCATGGTTAGATGGAAACGGTCCAATGACGCTCCTCTCAGTGGGAGATCCGTGATGGGAGTATCCGCTGGAGAGAGGCACCCGGGTAAGGGTGAATCACAGTCAGGACGAGTGGTTCTGGGTCTTGATCTGCAGGAGAACCCCAATTCTAGGTAGAATCAAACGAGCAAGCAAAAAAAGGAAAAAAAAGTGATGAGAGAAAAAGAAAGTGTCAACTGAGTTAGAACCAGACAGTATGCCGGGTATGCCCGGGCACTGAACAAAATTGGGGAGAAGTTCAGGCTTAGCGAGCTAATACAAAACAAGAGTAACATAGTGAACTGCCAGCCGGTATGAATGCAGTAGCCATTCAGACAGGTATCTGCAGAGGTAATCAGTGCGGCTTATTGGTAGGGAGATCTTCATGAAACGGGTTATGACGAGGGTTTCTGCGAGAAAGAGGGGATTTCCCCTGGGGATCAGCGTAGGCTTTCGGAGGTTCCGGGATGATTCCCCAGGACAGCAACAACTTCGTGCCTCCCTCTATGGTGGATATGGTGTGCGGGATCCTGTTGTGAGTCACCAGTATAGTAGCGGGGTGACGCCATTTGTAAATTATTTTGTGGTTTGACAAGGCCTTAGTCACGGTCTTTAGTTGTCTCCTCATCTGAAGCGTGTGTTGGGACAAGTCTGCGTACATTTGAATGTCCGCATAGGGAGCAGGGAGAGTTTGGAGTGCACGGGCTTTAAACAGGATTTGTTCCTTTGCTTGATAAAAGTGGACACGCAGTAACACGTCTCTCGGGACCGTATCCGCCAGGTGGGATGGTTTGGGAATCCGGTGAATGCGGTCTATTGTCAATTCAATGGGGGTCAGATCAGGCAGTAGAGTAGAAAATAGGGTGCATGCGTAACTGCGGAGGTCCGCTGGGAGGACAGTCTCAGGGACACCCCTGATTTTAATGTTATTGCGCCTAGATCTGTCCTCGAGATCCGCTAGTTTCGTTTTGATCCAGTCATTGTCTTCCCTCTGGGTCTCATTAGCATTTAACAAATTGTTCCCAATATCAGTGCACTGCTCCATTTTCTCCTCTATGTAAGATATTCTATCCCCCATAAACTGCATGTCAGCTGAAAATTTATGTATCAGGGAGGACAAATTAGACATTAATGAGGACTGCAGGAGAACTAACATGTCCTTCATTGTTGTGTCTAAGACGGGCTGTCCTGACGTGGGGAAGGCCGCAATGGAGGATTGTAAAGAAGAAATGGCGTCTGCGTTATGCAGGGGGTTACTCACTGTTCCAGCCTGACGTGTGTCATCCAAGCGCATCCGCGCTTTTGCAGGGCTCCGAGTGTCTGGGGAGAGTGGCGGGGTGCTGTTGCTGGGAGGGGATGGCACATCCCTGTCGAATTCTCCCGGATCACTGCTGGGGAGATCTGTGTAGGCCGCAGGCTTCCTCCGTGCAGCGTCGTCAGCGCCATCTTTGAGGAGTCCCCGTCTCGCTGGCTGAAAGGAGAACGCTGAGAGCTTTTGTATATAGCGGTCCTCTTTCCACTTGCGGGACATCGTGTACCCGTGGTCCTGGGGATGTGTCACGGCGATCCGGACGGTCGATGGATCTGGAAACCTGTCTGATTTTAGTCGCTTCGGTCCGGCTAGCAGGAGCTCCGGTCTCAGGCAGCCATTCGACTCGTGCGCAAGCCGATGGACAAAATTTTGAGACCACATTGCTCGTATGCAGTGGCGTACTTGGAAGATGTGGTCATCCACAGCCCAGATTGGGAATCGCACCTGCTCCGTGTACAAGCGGTGGTAGATTCCCTTAAGGAAGCACGTCTCATGGCCAATACAAAAAAAATGTGCCATAGGCCTGGAGGAGGCCAGATACCTTGGGTACATTATTGGCCAGGGAGTGGTCAAGCCGCAGACCAATAAGATTGAGGCAATTCAAAAATGGCCCTAACCAGTCAACAAAAAAAACAAGTGAGGGCCTTCCTGGGCATTACGGGGTATTGCAAAGAGTAAAAATGATATAGCGCTCGTTGTGGTTAAATAGAAAAATTGAAAAATTGAAGCTGCAATAATAAAGAGGTTATACAACCCCAAAGCAAAATATATAGAAAAATAAAATCGCGCTAAAAAAACTGCAAATGGAATTAAGCAGTATAATCACTAAAAAATAAACACTGAAGGTATAATCCATATAAAAGATTTTCTTTTGAGCACACAGAATCATATGGGAATTCAAAGTTCAAATTGCAAGGTCAAGTTCATATTGTAGATCTCCCAGTTGCAAACACTGATGACAGACTCTGGAAAAAAGTGTTAAGAATAGGCACCTCCACCATGAATAAGAATGGCCTCTTACCAGATGTACAATAGAAAAAAGCCTTATGTCATAAACACAGAGTCCTCATAGACAGCTCCAACATCCTGATCTCCTATACAGGGACAGCCCTCGATATCGTCGGTGTGCGTCAGGATGTATAAAGGAGGGACAGAAAGGCTCGCATAGTGTAAAGTCGTTGGGTTTAATATAAAGAAATAGAAGGTATGCACTTACAAGGAAATAGTTGCAACAGGCATCCAATAAGTAAAGCTGGCCGGCTAGCACATTCCGCCCGTGTCTTCCAGGTAGAGATGAATTTGCGCGGTGACGTCAGCATGTCGCCGCGCAAATTCATCTCTACCCGGAAGACACGGGCGGAACAAAAAACTGCTAAACCGTATTGACTTGAGTATAAGCCTAGGGTGAGAATGCAGCAGCTACTGTAAGCTGAAAAGAGGGTCAACAATGCCCATTTGCACGCCTCACTATGCCCATTTGCACACCTCACTGTGCCCAACCTCACTGTGCCCATTGCAACCTCACTGTGCCCATTCTCCCTGTGCTCATTATAACCTCACTGTGCCCATTGCCTCACTGTGCCCATTACCTCACTGTGCCAATTACCTCACTGTGCCAATTACCTCACTGTGCCAATTACAACCTCACTGTCATTGCCGCGTACCTGAAATTTTTGACAGGCTGTGCTGCGGGCGCCATTTTTTAAAACTCGCGGCTTCCTCCTGGTCCCGTCCTGTTCCGAGATAGGCTTTTGACACTGTGTTCAGTGTTCTGCCTATCACGGATGTTCTTTCATCCTTGGATCAGTTTCCCAGCAGACACTGTGTTCCGCCAATCACGGACGACATTATGAAAGCCGAGGTGGTTAATGGATTTTACAGTTTGACCTTGCATGCGTTCATTTGCAGAGAACTAAGGTGGAATCCGTTACAGGTTTTACCAGTCACCAGCAAGAAAACGACCTCAGTGTGAAAGGGGTCTATGAGAGAGACAGCTACTGATGTGATGTCTGCTTTGTGAGAGACAGAGACAAGGGCCCAGATTCAGGTACATCTGCGCATTATTGGAACGGCGTAGCGCACCGCCTTTACGTTAGACTTGCGCAATTTTGCCGCGTAATCACCCTATTCTTGTAGCTTTTGCGCAGGAAATTGCGCATACGTAACGTTCTTTCAGAGGCGTAAGGAGGAGTAATACAAATTGGGAAGGACGTGGGCGTGTTACATTGAAATGAGCCGTGACCCCATGCAAATGAAGGGCCGGCCGGCTCGCGCATGCGAGCTTGAAGGAGACCATGTCAGCTCCGCTGTGCACATGCTCACAACTCGGGAGTGGCGCAATCAGTGAAATTGGAAATGGACTAGGGCAACGTTGTGAACTACGCAGACAGCATAAATAGACCCACACAAACGCACTTCCTTTGCATAAGTACATCCCTTTGTCCCTTCCCATTTAACAAAGTGCTTTTGTCCTGTTGTTCGTTGCGGTGTGTTTTGTAGTTGTCAGATTAGTGTTCTGTGTGATCAAGTGTTTGTTAGTAGATTTTTGAAAGTGGTTTTTGATAAGTGTTTGAGAGACTGTTTGTTTGATTGATATATTTGTGTTTGTTTCTTTTCCTGCTGTATTTTTGTTTTGTTTTTTGGTGACTGTTTCTTGCTCAGTAGTTTTCTCTCTGTGTGTGTGTTTTTTTTTTTGATTGGTTGTGCTTGTTTGTGTGCGTGAATTTTGTTGACTGGGACTGATTTTTTTTGGAAGGATGAGTGAGAGAAAACGCAAGCTGAATTTTACACTTGTGGAAAAACAGATTCTTGCCCGGGCCATTAGCGAGTATGGGTGTTTCCTCCACGGCCCACAGAGTGCCAACACCACCCCGGCCAGGAGGAGGGAGATTTTGGATAGGATCACTGACCAGGTGAATTCAGCGGGGCAGGGGGAGACACGGACCAGGTCTGGGATTGACAAAAAAATCAATGACCTCCGGCGTCTGGTCAAAAAGAAGCTGGCCAGAATGCATGCCCATGCCAGGGGCACAGGAGGGGGCCCACCATGCCGTATTAGCCTGACAGCGGAGGAGCGTGCGGTGGCCCTGACCTTTCATCGGCATGAAGTTGCGGGCCTGCCCGGCTTTGACTCAAGTCCGGAGCCCGTGGTGCCAGGTAAGTTTTTTTTTTTAATATCAGGTGTGTAGCATGTGTGGGGGAGGGGGTGAAAGGGAATATGTGGCAAGTGTGTGGATCCTCCAACCTGTGAATGTTTTGTGTCATCCACAGATGTGCAGGAGGGTGCAGGGCCATCTGGCCTGACCGCACCAACCCCAGGACAGCAGCCTAATGAGGCCCCCCCAACAAGGCCGGAGTCCGCGGAGGAGATTCAAGAGTAGCAGGAGAATCATGAGGAGGAGGAGAATCATGAGGAGGAGGAGTCCATGTCAGGCACTGGACGTTTGGGTTTTGAGGACTCTTCCCCTCTGGCTGGCAGCAGGCAGGCCTCCCTAAGGGGGAGCCCCCCCCCCCTCCTCCCCCAACATGGCTCCCCTCCCAAGGGCCTCCCCTTCTCCCCGGCCACAAGCATCAGCTGGAGGCAGGATGTCATCCCAGACCACCAGGGGGTTGGCCGATCTCCTGCCCGCCACCCTGAGAAGGGACCAGTTCCTCCAGACCCGCCATCTGGGACAGGTCAGCCAGACATTGGTGCGGATGGAGGAGAGCCTGTCCTCCATCAAGGATACGCTGGGGAACCTGGACTCCCACTCCCGGGCTTTCACAACCTGCCTAAACGAACTGCAGACGACATCAGCAGGCGTTAGGGGCAGGATGTGAGGGCCCTTACCCTGGCTATCCAGGCCAACACGGCAACACTTGGTGCTGCCCTGGACAGAATAACCGTGGCCTTGGAGGGCAGGCCGCCAGATGGGCAGAGATCAGGGGCTGCTCCTCCTTCCCCGGTTTTACCTCTCCCCATGAGTGTCCCCTGAGAAGCCGGGGCCGTGGCCGGGGGCGCCCCAGGCGTGGCTCACGCAGAGGGCACTAATTTTTTTTTTGCTGGAAATGTTTTGCTTTGGCAGGTCATTTTTTTTGGTTATTTTTTTTTGTGTTGTGAATGCTGTGTGAATGTGGGGGTGACATCCCTGCCGGAAAAGGGGTGTCACCCTCTATTTTGGTGGAGAAGGGTTCCCCAGGACCAGGGAGAAGTGATCCCCAGGTCAGTGTGAATGGTGTATGAATGTACAGTGACATAATTGGAGCCTTGGCGTGGCGTTGCTGCTCACAAGTCCAGCATGGTGGACTGGTGCCAATCCAATTTGATGAGGATGTGATGTGTATGTGCTAGGGACCACAGTGTTGTGCATGCATGCATTCTCATTGTGCCATGATTAATGTGTGTGTTTAACGTGCAAAGATGCATAATGTGAGCTGGCATGAGATGGGGTCATGAGATGGGGTACCAGTGCATATGCAGAGTCACCTTGAAGGGAAAAGACAGGAGGATGTTAGTCATGCATGTGCCACTTGTGAGGTGTGCATCACGGGAGGGGATAGTCATGCCTGACTCCCATGTCACTCACCAACCAGCCAGCTGTCCCCATACATGTTCTGTTCGAAATCTGTGGGGATGGGGCTCTGATTGGATATGTAGCTGTCATGGGTGTCATGGGTGGTGCCATGTGTTGGGCTGCTGATGTCCTCCTGCAAGGTTGTGGTTAATTCCAGGATGGCATGAGGGGTGAATCTGAAGATGCGAGACACCTCAGAATCACTCATGCCAAAGATGTCTATGCGTGTGTGATATATCAAGTGAAGAGTGAGGGGCTTATATCAGATAATAATATTGTATTAGATTAGATTAAATTGTAAATTTTATATAAGCAAATAAAAAATAAAAATAAAACATCTCCCGTGCCCTCCTTAGTGCCCTCCTCAGTGCCCTCCTCAGTGCCCTCATCCTTCTTTGTTCATCTAAAGTCAGTAGTATAGCTATGCGCGACGATGCCCCTGGCATGTTGGCATACAGATTGTTGTGCAACACGTGTGACTGCTGAACTCCTCACTAACAGTGTTGCTTTATCTGACAAGTAGACTTTTTTTCTCTTTTTAGACCAGCTTTTATATGCTCTAATTTTAGACAGGACATTTTGCTGTTGCGCACACTGCGTCGCCTGCGCTGCCCCAACGTTGTTTTGTGGATCCCCGTAAGTCCCTCATTAGCATATTTGACTAGCAAATCAATGGTGTGTCTAGCGCACTTTTGCGCGGAAGGATGCGCCAGTCTAACGAAATTACGCGTATCTCGTTCTGGGGATGCCGCGCAATGAAACGCACGCGCACATTTAGACTTACGCACGCGCATCTCCTGTTGCGCAGGCGTAATCGCTCTGTGAATCTGGGCCAAGGTTTGCAATATTTTTGTTTTTTAGGTGACTGGGAGAGGGCTTTCACCTGTGAGTTATGATCCTAAACTGTTTAGTTAGGGCCTGGATGGTGAGGATTTATTTTCTGTTTTGTGTATTTGATTTTCGTGCAAACTTTTAAAAATAAAACCGGCTATAAGTCACATTTTATTAAAACCTGCCGTTTGGACTACCTTTCTTCCAGGGAAGGTGAACCTATTTGAGCTAACTCCCCACAATATATATAGATATATATATATATATATATATATATATATACAGTATATACACCCTCACATTTTTGGAAACTTTTATTATATATTTTATATATTTTATTATATCTTTTCATGTGACAACAATTAACAAGAGAGTGTACAGCTTGTATGAGGCCGCACACACACGACCGAGAAATTCGTTGGGCTAAACTCATCGTTCCGCCCGTTGAGGTTCCCGTTCAGCTGTCAAAAAGCTCATCGAGCCAAATTTCCCCATAGAACAACTTGGAAATAGAGAGCATGCTCTGATTTTCGTGCAAACTTTTAAAAATAAAACCGGCTATAAGTCACATTTTATTAAAACCTGCCGTTTGGACTACCTTTTTTCCAGGGAAGGTGAACCTAATTGAGCTAACTCCCCACAATATATATAGATATATATATATATATATATATATATATATATATATCTATATATATACAGTATATACACCCTCACATTTTTGGAAACTTTTATTATATATTTTATATATTTTATTATATCTTTTCATGTGACAACAATTAACAAGAGAGTGTACAGCTTGTATGAGGCCGCGCACACACGACCGAGAAATTCGTTGGGCTAAACTCATCGTTCCGCCCGTTGAGGTTCCCGTTCAGCTGTCAAAAAGCTCATCGAGCCAAATTTCCCCATAGAACAACTTGGAAATAGAGAGCATGCTCTTTTTTTGGCTCGACGAGCTTCCCGACGTGATGTTTGGCGAAAAGTGTACACACGACCGGTTTTCTCGGCAGAATACGTCTCCCATCGAGGTTCTCGCTGGATTCTGCCGAAAAAACTTGGTCGTGTGTACGGGGCCATACAGTGTCAATTTGCTGTCCCCTCTAAATAACACAACACATAGCCATTAATGTCTAAACTGCTGGCAAAAGTGAGTACACCCCTACGTGAAAATGTCCAAATTGGGCCCAAAGTGTCAATATGTTGTATATATATATATATATATATATATATATATATATATATATATATATATATATATATATATATTGCACAAATACATGAATAGATTCAATAAATATATCCTACAAAACGGTGCAAATATCATTATATAATTTATACTGTCCAAAATAAAGTGCAAGTGCTCCGTGTGCTGCACAATATCCTTAATATTTATGCTGAATCAAATACTTTAACAGTCCATTATAAAACCATAGATAAATGTGATGCTGGTCCCTCATGCAGTGCACACACAATCCTTGTGTACCCCTCCACCAGATGTACTCTCACCTTAAGGGCTTTGTATAAAAGTCTGTAGTAAATGTTAACAGCTTTAAAAGATCCTCCTGTGATTCCTCCTTCCTGTGATAACTTTTTGGCTTAAATGCAGATCAAGAGCAACTCCTTCCTCCTGGTTACCAGCAACCTCCTCTCATATATGTCACATCTAGAAACAATACAGGCTTGCAAAAGTGTGATATTGTTTTAAAAGGTTTATTACAACTTAAAATCCACAAGAATTACACTTGCATTTCATGATTAAAAAACATGCCATAGTAAACTCATGTATGGTGGTTTAATAGTGTCACCTGAAGAATAGTGTCACCTGGTAAGCGGCATCCCCCTCTTCCTAAGCCTGTGCTCCAGAGCACTTTCTGATTGCTTTCACGTCAGCCGATCAAGCTCCACCTACCTCACAATCTTGTGACTTCCTCTGGAATTTGTCTGAGATTGTCACAAGCCAACACTACCCAATTACAAAATAATTGTCAGGTCACCTGAGGCCAGGTAACAGATGCACACCGTTGGTGTCAGGAGTGCACCACTATCATAGTGGACCCTATGGCTAACTGCTGCGGATGGAACCCTGGGTGGTGCAGGAAGGCAGGTCTACTGGGCCACCAACACGGATCCCACAAGGAGCTAGAACATAAGATTCCCCAGGGCGTGGAGTCTGAGGCCGCGTACACACGATCAAATCTGTCTGCTGGAAACGGTCTGCCAGACCGTTTCAGCAGACAGATTTGACCGTGTGTACGGGCAAACAGACGGATTTGGCCAGCCGACAGATTTGAAAGCATGCTTTCAAATCTGTCGGCTGGGAACCCGTCTGCCCGACATGTCTGCTGGTTAGTATGCTAACCAGCAGACATATCTGCCGCACACGCGTCAAATGGTTTTGACGCATGCGCGGAAGTGTTTTACTTCCTGGTGCGGTGACGTGGCGGCGTCAACGTCACCGCCACGTCACCGACACGTCAGCGCGCTGTCTGCCGGTGGGGATTTTGGTTTGATCGTGTGTACACGATCAAACCAATACATCCCAGCAGACAGATTTGTTCAAATCGGTCTGTCCGACCGATTTAAACAAATCTATTTGCTCGTGTGTACGGGGCCTAAGAGCCAGCATTTCACCAGAGCCTCTAGTGGTGAAGATGGACTACGCTACAGCTGACTCCAGGTCGTGGCCCCCAGGGTCTCCTAGCTCACGGTAGGCTATAGGAGGATAAGCTAAAGGTCGGGGCAACTAGCAGACAAGGATAAACGAAGAATAAGCCAAAGGTCAAGGGTCACAAGCAGGCGGGGATGGTTCTGGGACACGCCAAGATTGGTAACAGAAACAAACATAAAGCACACGGCAAGCAGGAAACAGGAAACCAAACACACAATATTGCACGACAATGCAGGCTTGGAGAACACAGTGTTAAATAGTGGTTCCTGTTGAGGCAAGGGTGGAGCCACACTGAGGGAAGCTTACTTAACCATGCAGGTGTGAGAGAGCAAGCCCTAATGGCCCGTACACACGATCCGAATATCGGACGACGGATGGTACGACTTTTTTCAAGTAAAATGAAATAGGTTATTAAAGTCACGAAAATTCTCGTACGAGAAAAAAAAAATCGGAAGTGATGTCATGTGTTGTAATGTATTTGTATTGTATTGTCGGACGACAACTGTACTGACTAAACGAAAATCGTACGATCTTACATTGTACGAGGACAATTTTAGCGCTTGTCCGATCGAAAAATATCGGATGAACGATCGTGATCGGCTCTCGAAAGTAGTGTACACACGATCTAAAAATCGTACGATCCATCATTGTACGATCGTTTTCGTCCGATATTCGGATCGTGTGTACGGGCCATAAGGCTGATACACAGACAAGGTAAGAGACAGACAGGTCATAAAAGTATTACTGCAAGGTCATGACCAGGGCTTTTTTTCTCAGAAAATAGGTGCAGGAACTCCCACTTTCCGAGTCACCCCTTTTCTACGCCCCCTACCCACCTCCCAGTACCGCCCCTTTTAGACAATATAGAACCAAGTATCTTTTTGTGGTGTTAAGTAATTTATATGGAATTTGGTAATGATATCAAGAAAAGCAGTAAAAGAGATCCCCTGCAGCCAGCAACAATAGATCCCCCTAACAACAATTGATCACCTACAACAAAATTTCCCCACCAGCAACAATAGACTCACGGGAGCATGAACGGATCTCTGTACAGCCAGCATTAATAGACTCTCTGGCTGCCATCAACAATAGACCCCTCACCCAGCAGTAGATTTCTTTCAGCAACAACTGACCCCCCAGCAACATAAGACCCCCCTAGAAACAATAGACCCCCCTGCAAAAATAGATCCATAGAAGTGAGCATCAATACCCTGCAGCACACCCCAGCAACATACAGTCAGTTCACAAGGTGCCGGAACTGCGTTCCCCCACGTTCCCGCTGAAAAAAAGCCCTGGTCAAGACAATAATATTGTGTAAAATGCATTTTTATGTAAAGATCACATGGATGTTTTATGGCTTTTGATTCCATTCTGACAGACCCTGACTTGGAGACCTGCAATACGTTAAGTTCATCATCAAGGCATAGTCACTGTGAATCACTTTCGAACAGTATAGCCTGCACAGGGCACCGGAAGTGATATTGGACGAGTTTGCCACTCGTTTTTAGTATGCCTGTCTAATACTTCACATTGTGAGTACCTGTTTCTATTATTACTGCTGATTCCAAAAAAAGTTCTTTACATCCCCCCATGCCCCAATGCAGTGCCGATCCTGACCTCCCTGGGGCCCTAAGCAAAATGACATGTCACATTAAAGTTGAGAAGCAAGGGGGGGAGGTTGCTGAAAATGACATGTCACATTAAAGTTTAAAAGTGGGGGGGGGGAGTGCTGCAGACAGTGACATGTCACATCAAAGATTAAAGTTGAGAAGTGGGGGGAGGGGGTGTTCTGCTGTCGCAAATTACATCTTACATTAAAGTGAGAAGCGGGGGGTGCTGACTTCATACCTCTTCTCCCATGCAGCCAGCGAGTTCAGAAGCGGGGTGAGGGCCGAAAATGGCTTCTCACTGGGCGTGGCCTCTAGTAATTTGGGGCGGCACTCCGCAGCTTTGCGGTGCCCTAAGCGGCCTAAAGGGCGGATCGGCCTTGCCCCAATGTGAGATACACCAGGGACACTCAAAGGGGACTTTGATGCCAAAGTAAAGATACATACCAGCAGACTGAGACGTCAGGAGCCACCAGGAGATTGAAAGACACACTCATACGCTGTTACCTTACAGCGGTAAGGTAAGGGGACACCTATACCCTAAGTTGCACGAAGAACCAGCAACCACCTATCGGTAGCACTCCATACCAGAGATTGACTACTAGCAACAGCACCTTCACCCTGATCACTGTGCACACAAAGCCATCCATCCAGCTTGCACCTTATGGACATTATCTGCACTGCATTTTTTTTTTGTATTCGTTTTTTTTAAATTCATTTTATGGAATTTTAGTGTAAATATATTTTTATCAATGGTTGCACATGTCACATGATGATGCCATTTTAAAGATTTTGGGCCAGATTCAGAAAGATCCACGGATCTTTCTGCTGGCGTAACGTAACCCAGATACGTTACGCAGCTGTAAAGTTTATTCAGAAAGAACTTGCGCCATTATTTACGGCGGCGTAACGTATGTGTTGCGGCTTAAGGCCGCGCAATTCAAATGAATGAAGTGGGGGCGTGATTCATGTAAATGAATCATGACCCCACATAATTGACGTGGACGTTCCCAGTGCGCCAATGCGCAAAATCACGTCGCATTTTCTCAATGTAAACGACGTAACCGACGTACAATTCCACGCTGTCCCGACATCCATACTTAACATTGGCTACGCCTCCTATAGCAGGGGTAACCTTACGCCGCTCTAACGCTTACGTAAACAATGTAAACTACGACGCGCCGCTGCCGCCGTTCAGGTACGTTCGGGAATCGGCGTAAATCGCTCATTTGCATATATTACGCAAAAAATCGCAAAAAATCGCCACCTAGCGGCCAGCGTAATAATGCAACTAAGATACGACGGTGTAGGCAACTTACGCCGCTCGTATCTTAGAATACAGAAAAAATATACGCCGGCTATTCTTAGTATTTACGCAGCGTATCTCTTGATACGCTGACGTAAATACCTTTCTGAATCCGGCCCTATATACGTTTATTCCCACATCTATTTTGTTGTACACTTTCACAGTATTTGGACACTTTATCAGTCCATTGTTTATACTGTCGCAGCTGATTATTTATATTTTATTGTTGCTATTTTGACGATTTATTTATTGCCTTTCAAGTGTACCTGTCACGGAAGCACATTTGCACTTTATCACCTATTTACGCACAGCGCAGCACTACTTCTACATTTATAGCCTGCACAAGCAATACTTATGGCTCCATGTACATACTGAATATCCTATAATTGCAATGATGCATTTATATTATTGTTTTCTTTTTTGTTTCATAAATTATTGTTTTCATTAAAGCAATGAATTTCACTTTCAATTTCAAGTACATTAAAAATAAATCATAAAAAATGTAGTTCCACTTTAAGGGTAATAACTAAGCTGAAAGCTTTGGATCATTGTCTGCACTCTACCAAGCTAAGTAAAACTGAATATTTGTGCTTTTTTTCCCATCTTGTTTTGTCTATGGCTTGCAAGAAATACACTTTAGTTCTGTGGTGAACTTGAATGTCATCTATTGTTCTTCGCACTGCTGTCCTAGCACTTTTTCACCCCTTGACATTGTTCTCCATGATATCTATGGAATTTCCTGCCTAATCCAGCTGATGGTGCCCATATCTTTTTGTTGTCTTAAATAGGATCAATATAACTATTCAGATAGGATAAGTATCTTGATCAGTTAATGTTTAACAAAGGCCAATCTTGATGGATGTAAGGCTTTCAATACCGTAGCTTCGCATACTGTACTATTTATGGTATTTCTAATACTGCACAGACAGTGGATTGCCCTTTTTCAAGGGCATAGCCACTTTAGATGTGAAATTATGCATGGGTCATATAGGAAATGAATATGTAATTGCAGTTAAATATGGCTAAATGTATCATATACAGTAGGAAAGGCCATATACAGTATGTTATAAGGTACTGATGGACAAATGTCTGATAATCTCTAGATCTTTATAATAATCCATCAGCAGACCAGAGAGGGGAACTTGTCAGGACCTGGACTTGAACCTGGCACCTCTTCTGTGTGCAGTGCTGACTCTTCCCACTGAGCTATCAGGGATGCTGGATCAGGTGACCCCGCCCCCAAGTCTACCTCACTGGGTGAGTGTCATTCCTAAATGACAGATAAACATGGGGGCGGGGTTACCCGGTAACATCTCTATAACTTTCACAAAGACCAAATAATATACACCGATTTGTGTTATATTTTTACCAAAGATATGTAGCAGTATAAATGATGGCCAAAATTTATGAAGAAAAATTTGCAAAATTTTAAAACAGAAACAAAGAAAAATGATTTTTTTTAAAAAAAAATCTGTCTTTTTTCATTTATAGCGCAAAAAATAAAAAACCCTGCAGTGATTAAATACCACCAAAAGAAAGCTCTATTTGTGGGGGGGGGGAAGGACAAATATTTCATATGGGTACAGTGTTGCATGAGTAATTGTCATTCAAAATGTGAGAGCCCCCGAAAGCTGAAAATTGGTCTGGTTAGGAAGGAGGTTTAAGTGCCCAGTGGTCAAGTGGTTAAAGGCTAAGTTCACCTTTGTGAAAAAATAATAAGTGCAGATGCACAAAAAAGTGCATTAATTCTTTTTTTACCATGGAGCCTGTAAAGCATTGCAGTAGATCACAAGTGAAAAATCAGGCATCGGCAGACACTGTTGACAGCTGTCTGCTTGTACCTCCACACGGACAGTTACTCAGAAGTATCAGTGAACTAAGGGGGCGCTGATGAGGACACTGGTAGTTCATTGAGAACTACACGCCATCTGCCGTGGTGGAAGACATGAGTTCATTCAGTCATTCAGTTCATTCAGTCACAGATCTATGTCAATGAATCACGCTCTGCCTACAAATTGTGACAGCTGTTGCGGGGAGAGGATCACCTGTCTGAGGAGAGGATCACCCGCATGCTGTTAGACATGTGCAGAACAGAAAAATGTGTTCAATTTCAGATTTGTTATGTTACTATTTTTTTTCATTGATTTATTTTGGAATTCTTTCAGTTTAGTTTAATTTCCCCTTTGTTTATTCATTGTCTAACACATTCAAAATTTCCGTAATGATTCGAATTTGGATCGATCGAAAAATGATTGAATTCTGTGTGGAGAATAGCTTGTTGTCAGCAGGTTTCCCAAAAAGAATTGCCGACAAATATAAATTCTGAAAAAAAACAAAACAGCTGGGGGTACCCCCTATCAATACCAAGCCCTTTGGGTCTGGTAAGGATTTTAAGGGGAACCCCATGCCAAAAATGTTTTTAAAAATGCCATGGGGTACACAAGATCTATACCACACCCTCATCCGAGCATGCAGCTCGGCAGGTCAGGAAAGGGGAGAGACAATCGAGCGCCCCCTTCTGAACCATACCAGGTCATCAGGGGGCTCCTCCCAAAGCACCTTATCCCCATGTTGATGGGGACAAGGGTCTCTTCTTCATAACCCTGGCCCAGGAGTTGTGGGAGTCTGCAAGTGGGGGGCTTATCAGAATCTGGAAGCACCCTTTAACAAGGGGGCACCCATATACCGCCCCCCTATGTGAATGGGTATGGGGATATTCATTCATCAAAAAGTGCTCAAAGAGTTAATAAAAGCACAACAACAGTTTTTGACAAGTCCTTTATTTAAAATAAAAAACGCTGCCTGCCTAACATGACTTTTCCCATCCAGGGACACATCTAAATGTCAACTAAACATAGGGGCAGAGGTTACCCAGTAGCGTAACCACTCACTGGGTGAGTGTCTCACTGGGTGAGTGTCATTCCTAAATGACAGATAAACATGGGGGCGGGGTTACCCGGTAACATCACTGGGTGATGTCACCCCATAATAACACTCAATGAGAGGTACTGTAGACATGGGGCGGGTCACCCGGTTACATCACTAGGTAACCCCCCTATGTTTACCGGTCATTTGGCTATGTCCCTAGATGGTAACAGTCGTGTTTGGTGGGCAGCGTTTTTTTTTTTTTTTTGTTAGGGTCAGTGGTTTTATGTTTGTTTTAATAAAGGACTTGTCAGATACTGTTTTGTGTTTTTATTTTAAAAAAAATTGGTAAACGAGCAGGGGTACCATGTACCAAACACTCATTCACGTGGGGGGGGGGGGGGCTAGGCCAGATTCCAATAAGTCACCCCCACTAACTCACAACCACGGGACCAGAGTTGTGTGTAAGTGGCCCTTGTCATCATCAACATGGGGACAAGGTGCTTTGAAAAGGAACCCCCCATGCCCCAAAGCACCTTCCCCATGTTGAGGGCATGTGGCCTAGCATAGTTTCCTTGCCTGCTGGGCTAAATGCTCAGATGAGGGTCTGTGTACATGTCTACCAGTTGTCACAGTGGGGATCGGGGCTGCATTATAGCATACCTCCTAACCGTCCAGGATTTCACGGCACTGTCCCGCGATTCGCGGTAAATCCTGCGGCCCCACGATCAGGGCTGGAGTCCCGCGATTCCGTGGCACCCCCCCTGCTGTAGTCCCGCAATTGTGCCCCCCTCTGAATAACTCTGATCCGCGTACCCCCCCCCCCCCTGCTCAACAACTCAGACCCGCTCAACAGGGCAATGCAGGGAAATTTTAAAATGTTGGGAGGTATGTTATAGTAACACGTTACATGTACGCCCCCCCCCCCCCTAAATACGGGTGTAATATGTTACATGTTACTAAAGGTCATCCTTTAAAGTTAGTAGTATCTTATTGACTTCAGGGAGATCTTACTTACACAAAAAAAAATAGATTAACTAGCATGACATGCATATATCACTCCTAAAGTATGCAAAAGTGATAATATAATAAACGAAAATTAGACTGCAGTTAAATTAATTAGGTGGACTCCCTTACAGAGAAGCCATGATAAAACATAGGCTGAATGTCATGATGATAGCCAAGGTAGAGATATGAAAACAAATTAATGTATTATTTAATAAGCTTTTTTATTCAAAATGATCATACTAAATCATTATAATTAGACAAAGCCATGCTGGAAATTCGCTGTGCTTTTAATTTTCGAAAGTGTCAAATGGTTTAATTCTTTTTCATGATAACTGTGTCATGAAAAACTGTAAATACATTTAGGTTTTCAGCAGAGGAGTGGTATGTAATTAAATAATGTAAATTATAAAGACGTGATAGATCTGCTGGCGCATTAAAGCCAGTCCAAGTAATGTAAATATCTTGGAAGATTATTTGGTAGTTTTGAATATTTACTGAGTAAAAAGCAACATTGGCTTTCCATTATAAACTCAAATGTGTCCACTGACCCTTCCTTACTATAATGCCTTGTGCACACTATTGGAATTTCCGATGAAAAAAATATTTTTTTATCGGATATTCCGACCATGTGTGTGCCCCATTTTCTTCGGAAATTCCAAAGGAATTAAAAAGAGTACAAATTCCGCTCGTCTGTATGGAACTCCAACAGAGAAACAAACATGCATGCTCAGAATCAAGTCAACGCATGCTCGGAAGCATTGAAATTAATGTTTCTCGGCTTGTCGTAGTGTTGTACGTCACAGCGTTCTTGACGGTCGGAATTTGGTGTGACAGTGTGTATGCAAGACAGCCTGACGGAAATTCCGATCATGTGTACAAGGCATTAGGCCCCATGTACACTACTGCTGCTAAACGGACATTCAGAGGCAGTTGGACACTTTTTTTCAACTGCCCCTGAACTCATTCAATGTTATCTTATGTGTACATGTACACAGGTTTGTTTACTGTCGTTTTTTAGGCAGTTGCATTCATAGGCCTTTTTTTAAAGGCAACAAAAATTAGTTCAGATGCCGACGTTTCTGACTTTTCAGATGCCAAACTCTGCTAAACGCGGTAACCCGCATTTAGCAGCGTTTCGTTTTTACCCATTTTAACCAGTTAAGGACCTGTACATATACGTCAGCAGGATGGCACCGACAGGCAAATCAACGTATATTTACGTCAGTTTAAATTTGCCGTCGTGCGCACGCGTGCCTGCTGCGAGCTCCCTGGCCGTGCCCGTGGGACCCATGGACTCGATGTCTGCCGGTATCCCGTGATCGGGTCACAGAGCTTAAAAACGGGGAGATGCCAGTGTAAACACAGCATCTTCTTGTTCTGCCTAGTGACATGTCACTGATGTCGGCTCCCTCTCATCTGGAGCAGTGATAAGTGATGTGTCACTCATAGCCATGCCCCCTAACAGTTAGAATCACTCCCTAGGACACACTTAACCACTTCCTAGCCCCCTAGTGGTTAACCCCTTCAATGCCAGTCACATTTACACAGTAACCGGTGCATTTTTATAGCACTGATCGCTGCATAAATATGAATGGTCCCAAAATAGCGCCAAAAGTGTCCGGTGTGTCCGCCATAATGTTGCAGTCATGATAAAAATCGCTGATCGCCTCCATTATTAGTAAAAAAAAATATTAATAATAATGGCATAAAACTATCCCCTTTTTTGTATACACTATAACTTTTGCGCAAACCAATCAATAAATGATTATTGCGATTTTTTTTTTTAACAAAAATGTGTAGAAGAATACGTATCAACCTAAAGTGAGTAAAAAAACGTTTTTTTATAGATTTTTTGGGAGATATTTATTATAGCAACTCTTCGTACTAAATCAAGACAACAGAAAGAAGATAGGAGTACATCCCTCTTCAATTTTGTATAACATAGAGGAGCATGGTTCTATAGTCCAAAGATAGCTAAGGACAATTCAGGATAGGCAAAGATGAAGTTATGAACTTGCAATATTTCTGGGAGATTCAACAACAGATATACAAACCACATTCAATAGTATATTTAAGACTAAAAGGGACCAAACAAGAGAAGTTCTTTGCTAAGTAATCTTAGGCCTTGTACACACGAGTGAATTTATCCGCTGTAAACGGTTCCCGGACCGTTTACAGCGCATATTTACGCCGGGCTGTTTGATCGGTTCAAATTCCCCGCCGGCGGACAGCGCGGTGACGCGGCGGTGACGTTGACGCCGCCACGTGACTGCCACGTGACCGCCACGTCACCGCACCAGGAAGTAAACGCTTCCGCGCGCATGCGTCGGATCTATTCACAGGATACGATGCATGTGCGGGCAGATATGTCCGCTGGTTTGCCGTACTAACCAGCGGACATATCTGACGGGCAGCTCTCCGGCGGAAAAATTCCAAAGCATGCTTTGAAATTTTTCTGCCGGAGGAATCCGGCCAGAACGGTCCGTTTGCCCCTACAGACGAGCGGATTTTTCGGCTGAAATGGTCCGTCGGACCATGTTCAGCGGATTTATTCCCTCGTGTGTACAAGGCCTTACTGTTATGCTTTGAATAGCCTGAACATCTAATATTGAAGATGTCAGGATATGGACACACCCTACCTGCTCACGTTTTTTTCAGTTTTAGGTCCCTTTTAGATGGGCATCATCTGATCCGATCTTTAGAGCATGGGTCTTCAAACTATGGCCCTCCAGTTGTTCAGGAACTACAATTCCCATCATGCCTAGTCATGTGTGTGAATGTCATAGTTTTACAATGCCTCATGGGATGTGTAGTTCTGCAACAGCTGGAGGGCCGTAGTTTGAGGATCCCTGCTTTAGAGGATCCATGAGCAGATTTCCTGCTGAATTGGAGTAGAATTGGACTGATGTTCCTCTTGTCACCTTTGAATCCATTTTTTTTCTCCTTTCACAACCTGGAGCTTTCCCTTGGATCTATAGGCGGCAAAATTAAAATGGACTACCTTAGATCTGTTACGTTTATCTCTAGAAAAAGCAAAAAATTACACAGACCTTTTCCATTTTTTTTTTCCAGACCTATAATGCAAGGTGAGCTAACATACTATTTTAACTTTCTAATTAAAAGACATTAGCAACCCTGTTCACCTTGTTAAACTTAGAGAAAATTGTTTAAAAAAAAAAATATACAATTTAGATAATTTTGCCATTAGACATATTATAAAAGTTTAATTTAGGCCAGATTTCTTCTTTAAATATCAGTTTACGCAGTATTATTTTCTTTGCAGTATTCACAAACATTTGCTTATATCAAGTTTTATATTATTTACACCGTGCATGGTTTCTTAACAGAGGGCGGTTAATCTCATTCAATTCCAGTCTGCTTTGTTAGCGATAAGAAGGTCAGTGTCCATTGTAGCAGGTTAATAGAAAGTGAAAAAGCTAAGCAGAATATATAATTATTTCACGCCACAATGTGTTATCACTTTTCCTGGCCTTGACGTTACCTGGCAGAGATTCGAAAAAGCTCTAAAAAAAAAGTCAAAATTGTTCATTCGATAGACAGCAAAATATATTGTATATTTAAATGTATCTCTTGATGGGCATTTATTTATTTCTTAGGGTACTTTCACACTGAGGCGCTTGGTGCGCTGGCAGGAAAGCGTAGCTATTTTTAGCGGCGTTTTATCGCCGTGTTTGCCGTGATTTTTGAGAGATAGCGGGGAGATTTTAACCTCCGCTAGCGGCCGAAAAAGGGCAAAACCCACCCACTAAAACACAGTTTTGCGGGCGGTTTGGAGGCGCTACCCCATTGATTTCAATGGTCAGGGGCACTATAGGAGCAGTATTTTTACCGCTCCTACCGCGCCTCAAAGATGGGGCTGGCAGGACTTTGTTTAGCGTCCTGCAACGCTTCATTGTGAAAGCCCTTATGCTTTCACACTGGATAGAAAGGAGAGGCTCTTTGGGCGCATTGCCGGCGCTATTTTTAGCACAATAGCGCCTGCAAAGTGCCTTAGAGCTTGTGCATACTGGGCATTTTGAACGCCACTATTAGGGGAGTTAAGTATCTGTTTGTTTTGTTTTTTTGTTTTTTTCTGCCTCTATAAATTTGCTATTCTTCTCTATTAAATTACCTTGGGCCAGATTCTTGTAAGAGATACGACGGCGTAGCTCCATATACACCGTCGTATCTCTGTTTTTCCGCCTGGGTATCTATGCGACTGATTCTTAGAATCAGTTACGCATTGATTTGGCGTAGATCCGACTGGCGTAAGTCACTTACACCGTCGGATCTAAGTTGCAATGTTACGCTTGGCCGCTAGGTGGCTTCCCCGTCGATTTCTGCGTCGAATATGCAAATGAGCATGATACGCCGATTCCCGAACGTATTTGCGCGCCGTCGTCTTAGTTTACGTAGTTTGCGTAAGCGTAAGGTTACCGCTGCTATATGAGGGGTAACCTTGCGTAGGTCCGGCGTACGCCATGTTAAGTAGCGTTGTGTTTTTCCGTCGTTTCCGTCGTTTATGTAACTCGTCGCGAATAGGGCTGTGTGTTAATTACGTTGTCGTCGAAACCAATGTATTTGCATCATACTCGTTCGTTCGCCGCGGGGGCGCGCTTAATTTAAATACAACATGCCCACCTCCTTCCTACTTTGAATTATGCGGCCTTACGCCGGCCCATTTACGCTACGCCGCCGCAAATTACGGAGCAAATGCTTTGAGAATACATCACTTGCCCGTAAAAGCTGCATAGGCGTATCGTAAATGGGATACGCGAAAAACTCACAGATCTATGAGAATCTGGCCCCTTGTGTATATACATCTGTTAATGTTAACTGCAGTTAACTACAGTATACTGCAGTTTAAACTATTACTATGTTTCTGGTAACGTTTTTCATCTTGAAATCATGAAATGATAAAAGATCCTTAATCTCTCAAGGGATCTCAGTGCTCGAAAGTTTGCAATGATAAAGGGGTATTGAAAGCTTGTACTGCCTCCTGATAGCTAGCACAATTAAGATCTTGTATTGTTAAAGGTAAGTATTTTGGTAGGTTATTGCAAGCCATGGGTGTCATTTAACCCAGAAGACTAAAGGACAAAATTATAGTACGGAGGAAGAGGCAAGTATTGCCATTTTATTTGTTTTTTAAAGCTGCTGGGGGACTATTAATTACTTCAGCCCCAAAGGATTTGGCTGCCCAATAACCGGGCCATTTTTCTGCGATTCGGCACTGGACCACTTTAACTGACAATTGTGCGGTCGTGCAATGTGGCTCCCAAACAAAATTGACGTCCTTTTTTCCCCACAAATAGAGCTTTCTTTTGGTGGTATTTGATTACCTCTGCGATTTTTAGTTTTTGCGCTATAAACAAAAAAAGAGCGTTAATTTTTGAAAAAAAAGCAATATTTTTTACTATTTACTATAATAAATATCTCCAAAAAATATATAAAAAACTATTTTTTTCCTGAGTTTAGGCCGATATGTATTCTTCTACATATTTTTTGGTAAAAAAAAAAAAAAAATAGCAATAAGTGTGATTGGTTTGCACAAAAGTTATAGCGTCTACAAAATAGGGGATAATTTTATGGCATTTTTATTAAAACAATTTTTAATAAAAATGGCAGTGATCTGCGAATTTTTATCTTGACTGCAACATTATGGCAGACACATCAGACACTTTTTACACTATTTTGGGACCATTTTCATTTATACAGCAAAAAATGCGCTGATTACTGTGTAAATGACAGTTACATGAAAGGGGTTAACCACTATGGGGCGAGGAAGGGGTTAAGTGTGTCCTAAGGAGTGATTATAACTGTGTGGGGGCTGGCACCACATTGATCACTGCTCCCGATCACAGGGAGCAGTAGATCAGTGTCCTGTAACAAGGCAGAACAGGGAAATGCCTTATTTACACAGGTATCCTCCTGTTCTACAGCTCCATGACACAGTCATGGGACACCGGTGGACATTGAGTCCATGGGTCCCGCGGGCACGGTCACTGAGCTTGCGGGTATTTCAAAGCATTTCAATGCTTTGCCCACAGGAACCATTCTGCTGACGTATATATACTGGCGGCGGTTGGCAAGTGGTTAAAGCGGATCTCCACCCTAAAGTGAAGATCTGCTGATCGGAACCCTCCCCCCCTCCGGTGTCACAATTGACACCTTTCAGGGGCGAGGGGGGTGCAGATACCTGTCTAAAGACAGGTATCTGGACCCACTTCCGGCCCGCAGTCTCGGGCAAAAGTCGTTTTTTTTTGCGACATCCCGTTGTGTGCTGGGAACTCTCGGCTCCCAGCACACAGCGCGAGCCAATCGGCGGGCGCAGCGCGACTCGCGAATGCGCCGTAGGGAACCGGGCAGTGAAGCCAGAGCGCTTCACTTCCTGGTTCCCTCACTGTGGATGGAGGGGGGAACAGCAGAGAGACGAGCGAACGCTCGTCCTCTGCTGCAGACGCCGCTGGACTCCAGGACAGGTAAGTGTCCTAATATTAAAAGTCAGCAGCTGCAGTATTTGTTGCTGCTGGCTTTTAATATACTTTTTTAATGGGACAAAAGGAAAAAAAAATCCCTGAGACTGGGCTTTAATCTGAGGCTATACTCATATACTCATCTTGCCTTTGGAAACTGTTGCCTAAGGTTCCTTTTGGTCCTACCACATGATCAAATGACAAAGCATGGGTTTATGTGTTTTTTGCTGAAGTAGGAAACTGCGAGTCCAGTAAAGCAGGCCAATCAGCAGCTCAGCTTGAACTTGGATCCTCTCGTTCAGCAGAGAGCATATTGACCAATGTTTTAGAATTTGGGCACATAGCCAAAGCAGAATTTTATCCAGGATAATAATGTGTCATGTTTTATAGGTTGGGTGGACCAAGTATGGCAGCTGGGCTTTATAATTTTTATAATTTGATTTTAGGTCTACCATAACACTTTTTAGTTTAGATGAACATAAGGAAAAAGAACAGAGAGTAAGCAGACAAAACTGCAAATAGATTCTATGAACGGATGCTTCTGATTGCGGAGATTGTCAAGTGATTTGAAGTTGAATTTTAAATTCTGATTAGCAACATGTTTTAAACATTGTCTGATAAATTTCACAAAAATCATGTATATTTCATCGTTTACAGCTTTATGCTTCCATTGTGAAGCTATTTTAGAGAGACTTGCAAATTAGACACATCTCTTCAATGCACACCTGAAAACTGAGACCAAGAACATTACATAACAAGATATCACTTCAGTCCACAACGTTCCACCCCTCTTGTTTCTACTTATTTTTTTAAAGTAGAAAATGGTGATTGCTTGTGTTAGTTTTCATTACATCTTTACATTACCCAAAACCTGGTGTCTCCTTAACCACTTCCATACAGGGCATTTTCGCCCCCTTCCTGCCCAGACCAATTTTTAGTTTTCAGCACTGTCGCTGAATGACAATTGCGTGGTCGTGCGACGTGGCTCCCAAACAAAATTGACGCAATTTTTTCCCACAAATGGAGCTTTCTTTTGGTGGTATTTGATCACCTCTGCGGTTTTTATTTTTTGCGATATAAACAAAAGTAGAGTGACAATTTTGAAAAAAACACAATGGCCCAGATTCACAAAGCACTTACGCTGGCGTATAGCACATTACGCCAACGTAAGTCCAAATGTGTGCCTAAAAACTGGCCACCCTACGCCGACGTAGCTTGCACACGCTGGAGTAGCATGGGTGCACATATGGGCTGGACGCATGTTGCTGCTCCCATTGATTAGGCATTGAAACATGCAAATGAGGGAAATACGGTGATTCACGAACGTGAGTGCGCCCAACGCATGCTACAAGTAAGTTGTATGTCCAGCGTAAAGTTATTCCCTATAGATGAGGTGCAACCCGGGAACAACATACATGCAAAGGTCTGCACCAGGGAACACAAGCTGGCGTATTGTGCGTTGGACGTGTGTCTGGCTGGTGGTACGTTAAGTTCACGGCGTACGCGGTGATCCGGTGTAGCTTAGGCAGTTGTGCCGGCGTGGTTGTGAGCAGGTGCATAAGGGTGCTGTGCATGCGTCCACGTCACGGCAATGTCATGGCAACATCACAGGGCATGCGCAGTTTGTGATACGCCGGGTGTAAAACACTGCACCATGCTTGGACCATTTGCATTGGGTCACGCCCACTTCCACCTACGCCAGCCTGCGCCTTCGAAACCCACGCCACGCTGGCACAGCGTTGGGAGCACTGGCTTGCTGAATGCAATGCTTGCCTCTCCGCGCTACGTTGGCGTGGCGTACGGCGTTTGCACTGCTGCAGCGTAATGTGCGCCCATCTCTCTGTGAATCTGGACCATTATCTTTTACTTTTTGATTTAATAAATATCATAATTAAAAAAAACTACTTTTTTTTTTCCTCAGCTTAGACCGATACGTATTCTTCTACATATTTTTGTTAAAAAAATAAATCGCAATAAGCGCATTTGATCGGTTTGCGCAAAACTTCTAGCGTCTACAAAATAGGGAATAGAATTATGGCATTTTTATATATTTTTTTATTTTTTTACTACTAATGGTGGCGATCTGCGTTTTTTATTGTGACCGGGACATATCAGACACGTTTGACACATTTTTGGGACCATTCACATTTACACAGCGATTAGTGCTATAAAACTGCACTGATTACTGTGTAAATGTGACTGGCAGGGAAGGGGTTAACACTAGGGGGCACTGAAGGGGTTAAATATATTTCCTAAAGTGTGTTCTAACTGTAGGGGAGGGGGACTCACAAGGGGAGGAGACCGATCTGTGTTCCTCTGTACTGGGAACACACATCGGTCTCCTCACCGCTGATAGAACATGGATCTGTGTGTTTACACACACAGATCCATGGTCCTGTCGTGATTGTGGGCAATCGCGGGTGCCCGGCAGACATCGCGGCCGCCGGGCACGAGCACCAAGTCCAGAGCAATGCGGCGGGGGCGCGCCCCCTAGCGGCCGGGAATGCAAGGACGTCATATGACGTCCACTCTGAAGGACGAAAGGTTCCCGCCGATGTCATTTTACTATGACTCGGTAATGAAGTGGTTAATGTATCACTGGGTACAGGCCCCTTCAGGGGTCCCGCTATCCCATGAGTTCTCCTCCCTGCAGACCACCTTGATTTCTGTTAGGCACTGAAAGGGGGAGGGCAATGTCTTTATATGTTGCGGGAGTGCCACAAGGCAGTGAGCATTCTACTGAGCTGAGAACCCACCCTCGCCCGTTCCATTCTTTCCTGACTTGGCCTGTTCCCTTGGGGCTTCCCTAATAGGAGAAGCCCAAACAGAGGTGCATTGATGTTCCAGTGCTGAGGTCTGCACAAGGGTGAGACCTCAGCACTGGAACATCAATGCACCTCTGTTTGGGCTTCTCCTATTAGGGCAGCCCCAAGGGAACAGGGCAAGTCAGTAAAGGAGGTGCAGTCTAAACCAGGTATTGGCACTCTTGAGGTGCTGGCCAGTTGCCCAACATTTTCTGTTGCACCTACCAACTATCAGACAGGCAGAAGCAATGCTGTAGTGCTAGTATCATAGATTCCAGCTGCAGAAGACAATTGGGGGAGCTCACATCAGGTGAAGAGGAATGTTTGGCCAAAACATTTCCAGGTTCACTGCCAGTAATAAGGAACATCCAATAATGCAGTGCATTGCCGTTTCCCTGGTCAGCTGATTCACATAATTTGAGAGACTCACAGCAACCATATTGTTATGCCGCGTACACACGGTCGTTTTTTGCGATGAAAAAAAAACAACGTTTTTTGTGAAGTAAAAAACGACGTTTTTGAAACGTCACTTTCAAAGACGATGTTACATACACACCATCGTTTTTTTCACAAAAAGCGAGGTTACGTTCACCACACTTTTCTATTGAAACTCGCTTCATAACTAGCTTCTGGGCATGCGCGGGTTGAAAAACGTCGTTTTAAACGACGTTTTTGCTACACACGGTGACTTTTTGTGAAACAAAAAACGACGTTTTGAAAAACGACACAAAAAATTCAAGCATGTTGGAATTTTTTTTTGGTCGTTTTTTTTAAGACAAAAAACGACGTTTTGCCCACACACGATCAATTTAAATGACGTTTTAAAAAACAACGTTTTTTTTCATCGCAAAAAACGACCGTGTGTACGCGGCATTAGTGTGTGTTAAAGCTGTTAGCAAATCTGTAGTAAGGACTGATAGTGTTTTTTGTAAAGGATTTAAACGTTGGTATATGTCGCCTATAGCAGTGCCTTGTTTCCCATGCCTTTGGTTGACAATATGGCAAACTGCGCCCCCCCCCCCTTTTTAAGAAAGAATCAAAGTCCCCATCAGAGTGTCCCTTTACATCAGGGGTCTCCATTACAGTGCCCCTTTACATCAGGTATCCCCATCAGAGCGTCCCATTACCTCCGGGTTCCCCTTTAGAGTGTACCTTAACATCAGGGTTCCCCATCAGAGCGTCCCATTACCTCCGGGTTCCCCTTTAGAGTGTACCTTTACATAAGGGTTCCCCATCAGAGTGTCCCTTTACATCAGGGGTCCCCATTACAGTATTCCTTTACATCAGGTGTCCCCATCAGAGTGTCCCCTTTATATTAGGTATTCCCATTAGAGTACCCCCTTACATCACGTGTCCCCATCACTTCAGGTGTCCTGTCAGAGTGCCCCTTATCATAATATGTGCCCATCAGCGTAACCCCACTAACATAATATGTGCCCATCAGTGTGTCCCCTCAACATAAAATGTGCCTATCAGCGTGTCCCTTAACATAAATTGAGGGGCATGCTGATGGGGACATTTTATGTTAACCACGTAAGACCCGGAACATTATGCAGGTTAAGGACCTTGCCCCTTTTTGTGATTTGGCACTGCGTCGCTTTAACTGACAATTGCGTGGTCGTACGACTACCACGCAAAATTGGCATCCTTTTTCTTCCACAAATAGAGCTTTCTTTTGGTGGTATTTGATCACCTCTGCGGTTTTTGCGCTATAAACAAAAATAGAGAGACAATTTTGAAAAAAATTCAATATTTTTTACTTTTTGCTATAATAAATATCTCCAAAAAAGATATTCTTCTACCTATTTTTCGTTAAAAAAAAACACAATAAGCGTTTATAGATTGGTTTGCGCAAAATTTATAGTGTTTACAAAATAGGGGATAGTTTCATGAAATTTGTATTAATAGTTTTTTTTTACTACCAATGGCGGCGCTCGGCGTTTTTTTTCGTGACTGCGACATTATGGCGGACACATCGGCCAATTTTGACACATTTTTGGAACCATTGTAATTTTCACAGCGAAAAGTGCTATAAAAATGCACTGATTACTGTGAAAATGACAATTGCAGTTTAGGAGTTAACCACTAGGGGCGCTGTAGGGGATAAGTGTGGCCTCATATGTGTTTCTAACTGTAGGGGGGCGGGGATGGACGTGTGATGTCAGTGATTGTCTTTCCCTATATTAGGGAACAGACGATCACTGACATTGCCACAATGAAGAACGGGGAAGGTGTGTTTACACACACCTCTCCCTGTTCTTCAGCTCCTATGACAGATCACGGGACACTGACGGTGATCGGGTCCGCGGGTCCCGCGGGCGCGGTCACGGAGCTTCGGACCAGGTCGCGAGCACGCCAGGTTGACCACCAGAAAACAATGGCACAGTAGCACATACCTCTACAATCAGCTAATGGAACCTGGGTATTTTTTTCCTAGCTTCATAACTGAGGTCGTGTTTGAGAGTAAAACTTGTTGTACATCATCTCTCTGCTCTGCAACATAGATATTTGCATCATTGACTGCTATATGGATTTTTTAGTATGATTCATTTGAGATGATTGGAAAATATTTTGAGTATCTGGGAATATTACTGTAGAACAACTTTAATTAAACTTTAAATTAAAACAAAATCTATCTTGATCTCATCAAACTTCCTGAAAATGGCACAGTACAAGACATGGCATGTCAACACATAATCTTAAAATTCAAATAAAGAGAGATAATTATGGCAATAAGATGATATACAAAAATTCAAGCTACTTTGCAAAGTAGGAGAAAAGGAGAATATATTATAAGATAATGTGTATAAATAATAAAGAGCTCTGATAAAAGCGATCTGTGTCTAAGCTTT
The DNA here is from genome assembly GCA_029574335.1 of Rana kukunoris. NCBI lineage: Eukaryota > Metazoa > Chordata > Amphibia > Anura > Ranidae > Rana > Rana kukunoris. The sequence goes on along the minus strand of CM056053.1, from coordinate 67,568,035 downwards.
ATATTTACTGGCTGAACCCTGCCGGACCTTTCACCATAGTTATAAAGAACATTAGTCAGATCAACATTTATGAGGTTTCAAGTGGATCTAAACCTAAGAACATGTCATATTTAGGCGAGCTGTGCGAGATATATACTGTGTACTCAGGGCCGCCATCAGGGGGGTACAGGCAGTACACCTGTAAGGGGCCCGGAGGTCCCCAGGGGCCTGGATGGCAACCCCCCCTTTTTTGTAAGGGGTCCGGAGGTCCCCAGGGGCCCCGGATGGCAACCCCCCATTTTTTTTTTATAAAAAAAAAATGTAATATATTTTTTATTTTTTATTAAAGGGCCCAGAGGTCCCCAGGGCCCCGGATGGCAACTGGCAACCCCCCTTTTTTTATATAAAAAATAATATTTTATATATTTTTTTTTCTTTTTATTTCTCCCCAGGGCCCCCGATGGCAACCGAAAAATATATATTTTTATATATATTTTCTCCTTCTTTTTTTTATTTTTATTAAAGGCGCCCCCCCCCCCCCCTGCTTCTCAATTCGCGGCAGCAGACTAGAAAACTGCAACTGTACCACTGTACTACATGATCTGACCAAAACAGCTGCCCTACTGCAATATGTGTGCGGTGGGTGGTCGTGAAACAGTTATAATAGATAATGTTGACCACTTTACATATGTGTGGTAAATTGATATATACAGTATCTCACAAAAGTAAGTCCCCCTCTCACATTTTTGTCAATATTTTAGTATATCTTTTCATGTGGCAATACTGAAGAAATTACACTTTGCTACAATGTAATGTAGTGTCGTGTGACTCTTTAGTGTTACAAGGTCTCAGGTGTGAATAGGAAGCAGGTGTGTTAAATGTGGTGTTATCGCTCTCACTCCCTCATACTGGTCACTGGAAGTTCAACATGGCACCTCAAATAACTCTACATAAAGATGGCCTAGGCCAGTGGTCTTCAAATTGCGGCCTGAGGGTCAGATGAGGCCCTTTGCTTGCCATTATCCAGCCCTTAGGGCACTATCTCTCACACTGATATGAGACACTATTCTGCCATCTGACAATGAAGCACCATGTCTCCCACTGACACCACTAATGGGGCACTATTCCTCCCTATGATATTAACGACGGGGCAGTATTCCTCCTACTAATACCGGATGTTTACTCCCACTGATACCGGGAAAATATCTACCCTGCTGGTCAAATCTCGCTTCTCCTAGAGTCTGAAGGACACTAAGCTGGCCCTTTGTTTAGAATGTTTGGAAACCCCTGTTCTAGGCTATAAGAAGATTCCCAAGACCCTAAAACTGAGCTGCAGCGAGGTGGCCAAGACCATATAGTGGTTTATACAGTACAGTGCAGCATATAGAAAGCATATTATTATCGTATTTATCGCGGTATAACGCGCTCCCGCGTATACCGCGCACCCCCAAAGTGCCCCCCAATCCTGTGGAAAAAAAGTTATTTTGTACTTACAGTTTTGGTGTCTTGCGCGGCGTCCATCGGCGGCCTCGTCGGGTTCGGCGTCCTTCTGCGGCTTCGGGTGTCCTTCTGCGGCGGGTCCGGTGTCCTCTTCGGCGGGTCCGGTGTCCTCTTCGGCGGCTCCAGCGTCCTCTTCGGCGGGTCCGGCGTCCTCTTCGGCGGGTCCGGCGTCCTCTTCGGCGGGTCCGGCGTCCTCGCGGCGTCCTCCCCGCTCTTTTCCCGCGCCGAGTTTTGAATACTGCGCCAGCATATACTGAGCGCAGTACACTCGGGCAGGCTCGGCAACTTTCGCGCTCACGTCCTGTACGTCCAGGACGTGACCGCGGAAGAAGCCGAGACTGGCCGAATATACCCGAGTGTACTGCGCTTGGTATATGTCGGCGCAGTATTCAAAATTCGGCGCGGGAAAGCGGGTATCGGCGTATATCGCGCACCCACGATTTTGCCCTGATTTTCAGGGCAAAAAAGTGCGCGATATACGCCGATAAATACGGTATATAGGACTCTCCTAAATTATAAATAGTGGTTTACTGAATTTGTGAATAAAATACTTATTTTTTTACACCTTTACTTTGTATGTGTCCTATGCTGTGTGTTTGCCCAGATTATTCTTGTAGATGTATTAATAAAGATGCATTGATTAAAAGAAATTGGCTAGCAGCTCATAATAGAATATCATTGATTGAAAGGCATTGCTCGTAATGGTTTCCTTCAAGGTAGCATCTGTTATGCATTAACCTTTCAGCCTTCAGAATCACCGAGATACGGATTTCTTGCTCAAACTACTGGTCAGATGACTCAGCCATGACATTTAATAAATTGCACTTTCTGCACACACATTCCAAACTTCTCATAAGCTGAAAAATACATTATGAAAAATTCACAATTGTACCAGCAGAACACTGTTCTGTTCTAACAATATGTCTGTAAAATAACATACCAGACACAAGATGCTTGTATATTCAGATAAATAGCAATGTCACTCATCGGTTGTATAATCTCTGGAAGTGTTGATCACAGAACGACATGTCATAGAAATAGACTTGAAGTCTGTTTAGAGATATTGTTGCCTTAGGTACCCAAAAGACCATGAAATTTTATAGAAAATCTCTCCCGTTTATTATTTAGAAAATTAAAGTTGAACTCTAGCCTTATGCCGCGTACACACGATCATTTTTCAGCATGAAAAAAAACGTTGGTTTTCAAAAACGTCATTTAACCACTTAAGCCCCGGACCAATATGCTGCTAAATGCCCAGAGGCGTTTTTACAATTCGGCACTGCGTCGCTTTAACAGACAATTGCGCAGTCGTGCGACGTGGCTCCCAAACAAAATTTGCGTCCTTTTCTTCCCACAAATAAAGATTTCTTTTGATGGTATTTGATTGCCTCTGCAATTTTTATTTTTTGCGCTATAAACAAAAATAGAGCGACATTTTTGAAAAAAAACAATATTTTTTACTTTTTGTTATATGAAAAATAAATAAACTAAATTTTAGTCAAACATTTATACCAAAATGTATTCAGCCACATGTCTTTAGTAAAATAAAATCACAATAAAAAAAAATAGCTACCTAGCGGCAACAGCGACACTAATACAGCGATCAGACAAATGATCGCTTAGTGACGCTGGCAATAGGGGGTGAAAGGGTTAACTAGGAACGGTGATCAAGGGGTTAAAACTATTAGGGGGGAATGGGGCTACCCTGGACCTAACACTAACTGCCTGTCACACTTACTGTCACACTGACACTAAATGCAGTGATCAGTAAATATATGATCACTGAATTCAGCGACAGTGTGACAGGGGGGTGGGGGGGTCGATCTGAAAGGGTTAAATGTGCCTATGTGTACTGGTGTCAGTGTAGTGTTGGTGCGACTTACTGTGAACCTTCTCTCCTCTCGGCGGTTTGAAAATACCGCCGAGAGGAGAGCTGCATCACTTCCTCTGCCAGTGTTTACATTTTACTGGCAGAGGAAGGGACACGACGGGATTGGCTGGGAGCGTTCACAAGTGGACGGACAGAAACGAACAGCCGCCCCCTCAAGACGGATCGCTCCCGCAGGTAAGCCGCCCGCCGCACGCAGCGGAGGGGGTCCCGATCAAACCCCCGACCCGCTAGAAGGCAGGGACGTATATATACGCCCATCTGCCTGTACGTGCCATTCTGTGGACGTACATAGGCGTGTGGCGGGCGTTAAGTGGTTAAAATGATCGTGTGTGGGCTAAAACGATGTTTTAAGCAAGTTATGAGACGGGAGCGCTCGTTCTGGTAAAACTACCGTTCATAATGGAGTAAGCACATTCATCACGCTGTAACAGACAGAAAAGCGCGAATCGTCTTTTACTAACACGGAATCAGCTAAAGCAGCCCAAAGGCGAGTAGTACGTGTTGTACGTCACCGCGCTTTGTTCATCATTTTTTTAAATCGATGGTGTGTGGGCAACAATGTTTTTTTTGATGCTGAAAAATGATCGTGTGTACGCGGCATAACTTTCTGTCTTTGCACAATTGTACAGACTCCTTTCCTGTAATGAAATTGTGTACTCTGATTTGACTGTACAATGTAAGCTTCTCAAAGTGTACATTGAGACCTACAGCAAGTCAGATATACCCCTTGCCTCATTTTCTATCTGCAAGGTGTCCAACAACATCTAGCGCAGGAATCTTCAAACTACGACCCTCCAGCTGTTGCGGAACTACACGTCCCTTGAGGCATTGTAAAACTCTGACATTTACAGACATGACTGGGCATGATGGAAATTGTAGTTCCTGAACAACTGGAGGGACTGTAGTTTGAAGACACCATATCTAGCGCTTTCCTCCTCAGCCTAAAACAGGCCATACACGGTCGAATTTCAAACAAATTTTATTTTCAAAATCAGAAGGTTCGTTTTTTTTGTGATCCGATGACGCCACCATTGATTTTCGAAATTCGGCCAACCAAGCCTTCATGTTGCTACAGAAAAGAATTTTCGTGGCCGGTAATCTTCTTTTCTATTACATTTCTCGCACGATTCTCCCACCATTGATTAGAAAATCGTTCGTTTTTACAAAAATGTCCAACATGTCTGATTCCTCAAATTTGATTGCCGCACGAAAATCGGCTGTTGCTGCAGCCCACTAACGAAATTCGTATGAAAATGATTTTGAAACTTGAACCGCGTATGGCCGTTATTAGTGTACCTGGCTCACCCCTTTCGTTCATTAGACTTCAGTCATGGAGGTTCTACCACAGCTTCCTATTGGCCCCTCTCACCAGCCTGCAATTCATAGACAGACCACAAAGACCTAGTGATGATAAAAAAAAGGTATATACTGTAAAAAAAGTAGAGCGACCTGAAAGTGAGGCTTCAACCGCTCATGGAGTGCAGCGTGGAAGGGACGACATCAATGGCAGTAAGGTGGATGGTCTATGTCAGGGGTAGCCAACCAGTGGCCCGGGGGCCACATGTGGTACGTGGAGCCTACTGATGTGGCCCGCCACCTCCCGCTCTTGAATGGTGGGTTTGCAAGCCCAGATCGCAGGTAGCCGCCACAGCATCAGTGTTGTGAATGAAGCTGGTGGTAGAAAAGGAAAATGGCTGTGGAGTAGAGCCCCATAAGCCGACGCTTCCTCTACAGAGTCTATGGCAAAGTTCAGTTAACCTGCAGGATGGACGTAGGTGCACTGCGCTGAACCTGCGGTGTGGGTAAACCGCAGCAAATCAGTGTGAAAGCAGTCTTGGGCCCTTTCACATGATCGACCCTACCCAATCGGACCCTTAATTCATCTCTACAGAGCCGCAGATGTAAACAGACTTTTGTCAGTTTTTCACCTTGTAAAAAAGGTAAGAAAGATCATTTCTGAAACTAAGTAAAAGCAGTTGTATGCTTACAACTACTTTAAATGGGATTACTGTACTAAAATTGCTCTTCTACCTATGTAGGATTTTAGGAATAAAAACCATAAAAAAACACTAACTTGTATTGGGCGACACAGTGGTTAAGTGGTTAGCACTTCCACCACACAGCACTACAGTTGTTGGTTCAAGCCCAAAACGATTTATGTCGTTTTCGTCGGGAAATTTTTGGTCCAGAAAACGATGATTTTCGATGCTTTGTCGAATTTTCGGCGTTCAATTCGACAAAGCATTGAAAATCGTCGTTCTGAATACAGTGAATAGGTAGAAATTGAACGCTTTTCGTCGTTCAATTTCTACCTATTCACTGTATTCAGAACGACGATTTTCGATGCTTTGTCTAATTGAACGACGAAAATTCGACAAAGCATCGAAAATCGTCGGATCTGAACGAAAACGAAAATAAAGCATTTTTTATGTTGGATCTTTCGGTTTTCGTTTCTTGCGCTTTCGTTTTCGTAAACGAATACACATGTCTACTGGAAATGCATATTTTCGAATGACCCGGAAACCTTTAAAAAAAAACAGGACTTTAACATGTTACTAAACCCACAACAGTAAAATCAGTCATAGTTTGTAGAGTGACAGTGTTGAGTAACGGTTTCAGCCAAATGATCAGACCAGTGGTGATAGGAAATTTCTACTTTACTTAACAATGAAATTCAACATAAATTATACAGGAGATCATGTGAACACAGGTATACAGTACAAAACATTAATATGAATTGTAAAGGAAAAAGGTTATAACAACTATACTGCAGTTCTACTAATGTCCACTAGGTGGCAGCAGTGTGTTCTGAGTTCAATGAACAGATAGAATAGGGAGCTAGAGAATCTCATGTGTCCAACATAGTAATCACCCAATCAGCAGACTGTGAGCTGAGAGGACCTCCTGTTGGCACAGACTTCACACTGGCACTGCTTGCTACTGTTTCGGTCAGGAGGTTCTGGTAGCTGCAGATAGGGCCAACCCACTTAATGGACAGCTTCACCAAATGGACCGTAACAGAGTCCTCTCCAGTGACTGGGGCTTGGAAAGATGCTGCATGCTTTTGTGCTCACTGCTAGTGGCCCGCACACCAGGCTTAACGGGGAAGGACCCAGCACCTGGGAACAGCTCACAGGCAGGATCTCTATGAGCACAGGAAGCTGGGTGGAGCTGACATTTATATCCATTGGCCGTGTACAGGACACAGAGGATTGTGGGGAGTTGAGTTAAAGGGACCTGCACCGGAATCTGGACAAAAAGGCATCCCACTACAATGCTATCAATATATACCGTATTTTTCGCCGTATAAGACGCTCCGGAATATAAGACGCACCCAATTTTAAAGGAGGAAAATCTAGAAAAAAAAAGATTCTGAACCAAATACTGTAGTAAAATATTTTATGTTCACCATTGCCCCCACTCATCACTATAATGTCCACCATTGCCCCCCACTCGTCATTACCATCACACCACCCCCACATTAGTAATAGCCAGTAACATTGCCCCCACATTAGTAATAGCCAGTAACATTGCCCCCACATTAGTAATAGCCAGTAACATTGCCCCCACATTAGTAATAGCCACTAACATTGCCCCCACATAGTGACAATAGCCACTAACATTTCCCCCACATAGTAACAATAGCCAGTAACATTGCCCCCACATTAGTAATAATAGCCAGTAATATTGCCCCCACATAGTAATAATAGCCAGTAACATTGCCCCCACATAGTAATAATAGCCAGTAACATTGCCCCCACATAGTAACAATAGCCAGTAACATTTCCCCCACATAGTAACAATAGCCAGTAACATTGCCCCCACATAGTAATAATAGCCAGTAACATTGCCCCCACATAGTAATAATAGCCAGTAACATTGCCCCCACATTAGTAATAATAGCCAGTAACATTGCCCCCACATAGTAATAATAGCCAGTAACATTGCCCCCACATAGTAATAATAGCCAGTAACATTGCCTCCACATTAGTAATAATAGCCAGTAACATTGCCCTGCCCCCTAATAGCCAGTCCAACAAACCCCCAACTCACTGTTGCAGATGCATTGCATGCAGAATAGATTGCGGCGTGCGCTCTGGTAGGAATAGAAGATCCACGAGGGGTGATGACGTCAGCGCGCACCGCCGCTGGGTGTACCAAGATGGCCGACCGCTCCAGAGCTAGGCCAAAGTTGCGGCCTTTCCTATCGAATTTGGATCGGTCAGGCAAAAAATGTGTATTCGCCGTATAAGACGCACCAACTTTTGGGGAAGGAAAAGTGCGTCTTATACGGCAAAAAATACTGTACTTCTTTTTTGTACTGAAGACATGTAGCAAAATACATTTTGGCCTAAATTATATATTCGATATTTACATTTTTGATTTTATATGTTTTATAGCAGAAAGTAAAAAAAACTGGGCCAGATTCAGGTACTGTACATCTGCGCATTATTGGACCGGCGTAGCGCACCGCCTTTATGTTAGACTGGTGCAATGTAGCGGCACAATCACCCTATTCTCGTCGGTTTTATGCAGAAATTAGCGCCTGCGCAACGTTATTTCTGAGGCGCAAGGCGGTGTAATACAAATTGGGAAGGACGTGGGCGTGTTACATTGAAATGAGCCGTGACCCCATGCAAATAAAGGGCCGGCCGGCTCACACATGCGCGCTTGAAGCATACCATGTCAGCACCTCTGTGCGCATGCTCCCAACTCGGGAAGAGCGCAATCAGAGAAATTGGAAGTGGACTAGGGCAAAATCATGAACTACGCAGACAGCATAAATAGACAGACAGAAACGCACTTCCTTTGCAAAAGTACATCCCTTTGTATCCCTCCCTATACAGCAAGGTGCTTTTGTTCTGTTGTTAGTTGCGTTGTGGTTTGTCTTTGTGATATTTGTGGACTGTGTGATCTAGTGTTTGTTAGAAGATATTTGTAAGTGATTTTTGGTGACTGCTTGTGAGAGTTTTTGGTTGATAGTTTTTTGTTCGTTTGTTTTCTTGCTTGATTTTTCCTGCTTGTTTTTGTGAGTGATTTTTGCTGATTGTTTTTGTGAGTGATTTTTGCTGACTGTTTGGGAGAGAGTTTTTGTATGAGAATGACGGAGAGAAAGAGGAAGTAAAATTTTACTTTTGGGGAGAAACAAATTCTTGCCTGGGCCATTTCCCAATATGGGCGTTACCTCCACGGCCCGGAGAGTGCCAACACCACCCCGGCCAGGAGGAGAGAGATTTTGGACATGATTACTGAAAATCAATGACCTCCGGCATCTGGTCAAAAAGAAGCTGGCCAAAATGCTAGCCCATGCCAGGGCCACAGGAGGGGGCCCACCATGCCCTGTTAGGCTGACAGCGGAGGAGTGTGCGGTGGCCCAGACCTTTCATAGGCAAGAAGTGGAGGGCCTGCCTGGCTATGACTCAAGTCAAGAGCCCGTGATGCCAGGTAAGGTTTTTTTGCCCTATCAGGTGTGTAGCATGTGTGGGGGAGGGGATGAAAGGGAATATGTGGCAAGTGTGTGGATCCTCCAACCAGTGAATGTTTTGTGTCATCCACAGATGTGCAGGACAGCAGCCTGATGAGGATCCCCCGACAAGGCCGGAGTCCTCGGAGGAGGTTGAGGAGGAGGAGGTTGAGGAGGAGGAGGTTGAAGAGGAGGAGGTTGAGGAGGCGGAGGTTGAGGAGGAGGAGTTTGAGGAGGAGGAGGAGTCCATGTCAGGCAGTGGACTTTTGTTTTTGGAGGACTCTTCCCCTCTGGCTGGCAGCAGCCAGCCCTCCATAAGGGGTAGCCCCTCCCACTCCTCCCCCAACAGGGCTCCCCTCCCAAGGGCCTCCCCCTCTCCCCGGCCACAAGCATCAGCTGGAGGCAGGAAGGCGACCCAGAAGACCAGGAGGGTGACCGAGCTTCTGCCCGCCAATCTGAGAAGGGACCAGTTCCTTCAGACCCGCAATCTGGGAGAGGTCAGCCAGACTTTGGTGCGGGTGGAGGAGAGCCTGTCCTCCATAAAGGATACGCTTGGGGACCTGGACTTCCACTCCCTGACTCTTACAAACTGCCTAAACGACCTGCAGACTACAACAGCAGGCGTTGGGCAGGATGTGAGGGCCCTCACCCAGGCTATCCAGGCCAACACGGCAACACTAGGTGCTGGCCTGAACAGAATTGCCGTGGCCTTGGAGGGCAGGCCGCCAGATGGGCAGAGACCAGGGGCTGCTCCTCCTTCCCCGGATTACCCACTCCCCAATGAGTCTCCCCTGAGGAGCCGGGGCCGTGGCCGGGGGCGCCCCAGGTGTGGCTCACGTCAACGGCATTAATTTGTTTTTCCGCTTTTTTTTTGGCCTGGTTTTTTTTTGGGCCTTTTTTTTTTTTTAGCTGGAAATTTTTTGTTTTTGCTGGGCATTTTTTTTTTGGGGTTGTGAATGCTGTTTGAATGTGGGGGTGACATTCCTGCCGGAAAAGGGGTGTCACCCTCATCTTTGGTGGAGAAGGGTTCCCCAGGACCGGGGAGAAGTGATCCCCAGGTCCGTGTGAATGGTGAATGAATGTACAGTGACATAATTGGAGCCTTGGCGTGGCGTTGCTGCACACAAGTCCTGCATGGTGGACTTGTGCCAATCCAATTCGATGAGGATGTGGGGTGTGTGTGCTAGGGACCACAGTGGTGTGCATGCATGCATTCTCATTGTGCCTTGATTAATGTGTGTGTTTAACGTGCAAAGATGCATAATGTGAGCTGGCATGAGATGGGGTCATGAGATGGGGTCCCAGTGCATATGCAGAGTCACCTTGAAGGGAAAAGACAGGAGGATGTTAGTAGTGCATGTGCCTCTTGTGATGTGTGCATCATGGGGGGGACAGTCATGCCTGCCACCCATGTCACTCACCAACCAGCCAGCTGTCCCCATACATGTTCTGTTCGAAATCTGTGGGGATGGGGCTCTGATTGTATATGTAGCTGTCATGGGTGTCATGGGTAGTGTCATGTGTTGGGCTGGTGATGTCCTCCTGCAGGGTTGTGGTTAATTCCATGATGGCATGAGGGGTGAATCTGAAGATGCGAGACACCTCAGAATCACTCATGCCATAGGTGTCTATGCGTGTGTGATATATCCTCTCCCGTGAAGAATGAAGAGTGAAGAGTGAGGGGCTTGTATCAGATAAGAATGTTGTATTAGATTCGATTAAATTGTAAAGTTTATATAAGAAAAAAAAAAGTAAAAAAAAAAAGAAAAAATCCTGTGCCCTCCTCAGTGCCCTCCTCAGTGCCCTCCTCAGTGCCCTCCTCCTTCTTTGCTCATCTAAAGTCAGTAGTATAGCTATGAGCATGGATGCCACTGCCATGTTGGCATACAGTTTGTTTGGCAACACGTGTGACTGCTCAGCTCCTCACTAAGGCGGCGTACACACGACCGAGGTTCTCGCTAGAAACCAGCGAGAACCTCGCTGGGAGCTGCATTCCAGCGAGAACCTCGGTCGTGTGTACGCTCTCGGTGAGCATCCCGTCTGGAATGCCGTCGAGCAGAAATAGAGAGCATGTTCTCTATTTGCTCGACGGCCCGTCGGGATGAATGGCTGGTTGCCATTCCCGACGGGCGGGTCGCCGAATCTGACGGCCGGCAGAGAACCTTGACGGGCGGAACGATGTGTTCTGCCCGTCGAGGTTCTCTGCCGTGTGTACGCGGCTTAACAGTGTTGCTTTATCTGACATGTAGATGATTTGTCTAATTTTATACCAGCTTTTATATGGTCTAATTTTAGACAGGACATTTAGCTGTTGCACACAGCGCGTAGCCTGCGCTGCACCAACGTTCTTTTGTGGATCCCCGTAACTCCCTCATTAGCATATTTGAATAGCAAATCAATGGTGTGTCTAGCGCAGTTTTGCGCGGACGTATGCGCCTGTCTAACGAAATTACGCTGGACAAAAAAAAATAGATTTCTTGCGCATCTCGTTTTGGGAATGCCGTGCATCGAAACGCACACGCACAATTAGACTTACGCCGCGCATCTCCTGTAACGCCGGCGTAATCACTCTGTGAATCTGGCCCTCTGTTTTTAATTTACGCTCTTTTTTTTTGTTTTATAGAGCAAAAAATAAAAAACACAGTGGTGGTCAATTACCACCAAAAGTAAAAAATGGGGGAAAAATAATATTTTTTTTTCATAAAGCCTTGCATGGCTGCCCAATTGCCAGTTAAAGTAGCGCAGTGCCGAATAGCAAAACAGGTCACAGGTCTGATCCTGATCCTGAAGGGGTAACATCTTCTATACCTGAATTGGATAATGCTAACTACAAATTGACAGGTGCACTTTAGAAAAGCCACATGAGTATGATATAAAGAGAAATTCCCATTTAATCATAGAAAAGAGATTTAAGCAGTGCCGTTTAAATTCTTCTATTTGTACACCAAATTCCAATTTACTGTATTGCACCAAGAATTATTATTATAAGATGTGATAGCGCTCAGGAAAATAGACAAGTGGCCAATAGAAGATGCCGCCTAGCTAAATCAATAAAATGAATATCGCTGCTTGCCACAGAACAGCCATAAGACGATGACATTATCCATCTATGGCTCTAAGGCATCAGCGGATTCTCAATTTAAACAGCAGTGTGCAGAAAAGCAAATTAGCATATTTAGTGGTTACTAATACTATCCTGTTAGCGGAGTAGCTTGAGGATAGAATTATTGGACACATCCAATAGTACATAGGGATCATTTTAGGAAAATTATTTATTTATTTACCTACTTGCACTGCTACCTGAAAGGGAATGTATGGTCTCATATATTTATTTTTGCTCACATAAACATTTTAAAGAGGTCAGCTTAAAAATAATCGTATTAATGTGTGCTAATGTTTAATAAACCCTTTTTTTTCTGTGCATAATTTGTAATTATCTAGGTACATGGGAGCAGTCGCATTTGCTCATTACATACTCAGACTCTGCTTTCTGCTTTTTAGTGTTACACAGTGGCTTTCAATTACTGCTTCATCACATAATGTAGTCAGTGAAACTGCCGACTCATTCAAAGCAATGTACACTCTGTGTGGCTGATATAATATCTCAACAATTAGGAGACTAAGGGCTAGATTCAACAAAGAGTTACGCCGGTGTATCTGCCGTCGTAACTAAGCGTGAGTGAGGTTGTATCTATGCGCCTGATTCTTAGGCCGCGTACACACGAGGGGATATGTCCGCTGAAAATGGTCCGATGGACCGTTTCAGCAGACATCTCCGCTCGTGTGTATGGGCTAGCGGACAGATTTCTCCACCCGACAGATTTCAAAGCAAGCTTTGAAATCTATCCGGTGGGGATCTGTCCGCCCGACATGTCTGCTGGTTAGTACACTTACCAGCAGACATGTCGGCTCCCACCGCCGCCGCGCCGCTGCCGAATGGATTCGGCGCATGCGCGGAAGTGTTTTACTTCCTGGTGCGGTGACGTGGCGGTGACGCGGCGGCGTCAACGTCACCGCCGCGTCACCGCCACGTCACCGCGCCGTCCGGCGGAGGGGAATTTGATCCGATGGTGTGTACACGCCATCGGATCAAACTCCCGATCGGACATATCCGATGGAAATGGTCCGCGGACCGTTTTCATCGGATATGTCCGATCGTGTGTATGGGGCCTTAGAATCAGTTACGCATAGATTTGTGTTAGATCCGACTGGCGTAAGTCTCTTACGCCGTCGTATCTAAGTTGCATATTTACACTGGCCGTTAGGTGGTGTTTCCGTCGATTTACGTGTCGAATATGCAAATGAGCTAGATACGTAGTTGCGGCCAGCGTATCTATTTGCGTTGTTCACATTAGGCTTACGCCCGGCGTAAAGTTACCCCTGCTATATGAGGCGCAGCCAATGTTAAGTATTGACGTCGGGACAGCATCGTATTGTACGTCGTTTACGTCATTTGCGTAAGTCGATTCAGAATGGGGCTGGGCGTAAGTTATGTTCACGTAGTTAATATTGACTATTTGCGACGTGATTTGGAGCATGCGCACTGGGATACGTTCACGGCTGGCACATGCGCAGTTCGTTCGGCGCATCGTTTACGTCGGGTCACGATTAGTTTACATACAACACGCCCCCTACCTGCCCTATTTGAATTATGCGGGGATACGCCGGCACATTTACGCTACGCTGCCGCAACTTACGGAGCAAGTGCTTTGTGAATATAACTTGCCTGTAAAAGTTGCGGAGGCGTAGCGTAAATAGGATACACTATGCCCGCACAAACTTACGCACATCTACCTGAATCTAGCCCTAAGTAGTTACAATGGTTCACTGAGAGATTTCCCTTATTTCCCTTATTTAACACAGTACCACAATTATGGTAGTGCATGATTGAAGTTAAAAATGAAAGTTGCCGCTGTGCCTTTTTAAATAAAATATGGATTTGATTAAAAAAAAAATGCCCTTTAACCACTTGACCACCGGGCCTATTTTGGGACTTCTCTCCTTATATATATAGGGCCAGATTCACAGAGCGATTACGCCTGCGTAACAGGAGATGTGCGGCATAGGTCTAATTGTGCGCGTGCGTTTCGATGCACGGCATCCCCAAAACGAGATACGCAAGAAATCTACTTTTTTTTGTCCAGCGTAATTAAGTTAGACAGGCGCATCCGTCCACGCAAAACTGCGCTAGGCACACCATTGATTTGCTATTCAAATATGCTAATGAGGGAGTTACGGGGATCCACAAAAGAACGTTGGTGCAGTGCAGGCTACGCGCTGTGCGCAACAGCTAAATGTCCTGTCTAGAATTTGACCATATAAAAGCTGCTCTAAAATTACAAAATTCGTCTACATGTCAGATAAAGCAACAATGTTAGTGAGGAGCTGAGCAGTCACACATGTTGCCCAACAAACTGTATGCCAACATGCCAGTGGCATCCATGCTCATAGCTATACTACTGACTTTAGATGAGCAAAGAAGGAGGAGGGCACTGAGGAGGGCACTGAGGAGGGCACTGAGGATGGCACAGGATTTTTTTTTTTGGCTTATATCAACTTTTCAATTTAATCTAATCTAATACAATATTCTTAGCTGATACAAGCCCCTCAATCTTCACTCTTCACTCTTCAGGGGAAAGGATATATCACACACGCATAGACATCTATGGCATGAGTGATTCTGAGGTGTCTCGCATCTTCAGATTCACCCCTCATGCCATCATGGAATTAACCACAACCCTGCAGGAGGACATCACCAGCCCAACACATGACACTACCCATGACACCCATGACAGCTACATATACAATCAGAGCCCCATCCCCACAGATTTCGAACAGAACATGTATGGGGACAGCTGGCTGGTTGGTGAGTGACATGGGTGGCAGGCATGACTGTCCCCCCCCCCCCATGATGCACACATCACAAGGGGCACATGCACTACTAACATCCTCCTGTCTTTTCCCTTCAAGGTGACTCTGCATATGCACTGGGACCCCATCGCATGACCCCATCTCATGCCAGCTCACATTATGCATCTTTGCACGTTAAACACACACATTAATCAAGGCACAATGAGAATGCATGCATGCACACCACTGTGGTCCCTAGCATACACACCCCACATCCTCATCACATTGGATTGGCACCAGTCCACCATGCAGGACTTGTGAGCTGCAACGCCACGCCAAGGCTCCAATTATGTCACTGTACATTCATACACCATTCACACGGACCTGGGGATCACTTCTCCACCACAAATGAGGGTGACACCCCTTTTCCGGCAGGAATGTCACCCCCACATTCCCAAACAGAACCAAAAAAAAAATGCCCAGCAAAAATATAATTTAAACAAACAACAACAAAGAAAACACATAAAAGACAAAAATCACTCTGCAAAACAGTCCCCAAATATATCAAAGACACGTCACAAACAAACGCTAATAAACAACAGAACAAAAGCACCTTGCTGTATAAGAAGGGATACAAAGGGATGTACTTTTGCAAAGGAAGTGCGTTTGTCTCTGTCTATTTATGCTGTCTGCGTAGTTCACGAATTTGCCCGGGTCCACTTCCAATTTCACTGATTGCGCCGTTCCCGAGTTGGGAGCACAGAGGTGCTGACCATGGTCTGCTTCAAGCGCGCATGCGCGAGCCGGCCGGCCCTTCATTTGCATTGGGTCACGGCTCATTTCCATGTAACACGCCCACGTCGTTCCCAATTTGTATTACTCCGCCTTGCGCCTCTGAAATAACGTTGCGCAGGCGCAAATTTCTGCGTAAAACCGACGAGAATAGGGTGACTGCGCCGCTACATTGCGCCAGTCTAACGTAAAGGCGGTGCGCTACGCCGGTCCAATAATGCGCAGATGTACCTGAATCTGGCCCATAGTTTTTTTAGCAGAGATCCTAGGAAATAAAATGGCAGTCATCGCAACTTTTTTTCTCGCAAAAAAGGTTTCATGAATTAAAAAATAACAAAACAGTAAAGTTAGCCCAATTTTTTTGTATAATGTAAAATATGATGTTACGCAGAGTAAATTGATACCTAACATGTCACGCTTTAAAATTGCGCACACTCATGGAATGGCGCCAAACTGCAGTACTTAAAAATCTCCATAGGCAACGCTTTAAATTTATTTACAGGTTACAATTTTCGAGTTACAGAGGAGTGCTAGAATTGTTGCACACGCTCTAACGCACGTGACGATACCTCACATGTGGCGTTTACATATGTGGGCGGGACTTGCATGTGTGTCCGCTTCCGAGCGCGAGCTACCGGGGACAGGGGCGTTTAAAAAAATAATAATAATAATTGTATTTTTATTTTACTTCGTTTTTTTATTTTTACACTTTTTTTTACATTTTTTTAAAATCATTTTTATTCCTATTACAAGGAATGTAAACATCCCCTGTAAAATGAATCACTGTGACAGCTCCTCTTTATGGAGAGATGTGGGGTCAATAAGACCCCACATCCCTCCTCCAGGCTTACAAGCATGAGATTGTGAAAGAAAATTCACCTATCTCATGCCAACAGCCGCAATTGCGGCTTTGTTTACTTCCGGGTACCGGTCGTGACGTCATAATGTTGCACACGGGCTTCCGAAGGTCATAGAGATAACTGGAGACTATCTGGTCACCAGTCCTCTCTATGCTTCCCATCCAGCGCCGGGCGATTTGCTCTCCGGGCCCCCGATGGCACGGGAGAGCACGGAGAAGCACCGGATGGCGGTGGGAGTGGGGGACGTCCCATCCCGCTGCCTATAAGAACGACCAAGTGGTGGAACTGCCACTTTGATCGTTCTTATCGTGCAGAGAATCGGCAGCTGAAGACGGTGATATCTAAATGATATCTGTAGCTGCAGGTATCATTCAGATATCACCGCACAAAGTCAAGGATGTCCATGGACGTCCTCGGTTGTTAAGTGGTTAAAATAATATTTTAAAACAATATTTAAAATCTTTAATCTCAATGTGAAAATAGTGAAATTGATTTGGCACCTGAGATGAAAAATGAAAGACAGTGGCCAGCAGAAAATGGGTATAAGGGGACCTGTCATAACAATAAACACCTGTCTTGGAAGCAGCTGTTGGTATTCCATGACATGCAGGCTAAATACTAGTTCCAGGCAATAAAGAAGAGCTAATTTAGCTTCACAGCAAGTGTCACTCGCCCAACATAATTTGCAGGCTGTGAAACGGGGAAAGAAAGCTTCCATCTTAGCTTTGTAACAAATTCCCTTTAAGGCTTTTTCGATTGCTTGAATGCTTCAAAGAATTTCTGTGAATTCTATTGTACTAGGCTTTTTTTTGTTATACAGTACAGTTCAGTTTACATCAAGAGGTACATTATGATAGAAATGAACGTACTCGTGCTGAAGTTGCTCTTTATGAATTATTATACCATATCATTTTGTTAAGTGCTGTAGCCACAATATGTAATATCATTTAAAATACATGTACAAATGCAAATTTCTAGGTGATTTACACGTTGATATAAAGATATTAAATAACTCAGGAAGGTCTACTTCTTTGTAAAACATTTGCTGAATCGAGAATGTGCCCTACGTGCCATCAGCTTCAGCAACAATAGACCAAATATAGACCAAATCTTTTAGGGCTCATTCAAACATAGCGCCGTGATTGGCGTTTTTCCATACTGGATGAATGCCAGTCACTGTTGAGGCATATAGAAAACAACTGTGTTCTATATCAAAACTATGCCAAGGTCCGGCGCAATGTGGGTTTTTGCGGGAAATCTGTCGGGGGAATTACTGGTGTTGGTGCTTCAGTCATCACGGCACCATGGTTGGAATGGTGTCAGAAGGATTGAAGCGCATTATTTCTATTATTACATTAAAATATAAATTGAAATAGTTCAACTCATAATAATGTAGAATCAAAATCAAAGGAGCCCCGATCGTGTTACTTGCCACTGTCGCCTACCACCAGATGCAGCCTGTCATTTGCCATCAGGGCAGCCATCACAAATTTTAAGGGCCCCTTACACAGCTTAAGGCAGGGCCCTCCTGGAGCAGAGAATGGGGGGCGGGGGCCTCCTCTCTCCTGCCGCAAGATGATAAGCAGGGGGGGGGGGTTGTGGAAACAAAAGTGTCATTTCTTCTCTTCTCTCTCCTGCCGGGAGATGATAAGAGGGACAGGGGGAGTTGGTGCTGACGAACAAAACAAAGTCCTCTCTTCTGTCTCCTGTCGCGAGTTGCTAAAGTCAGACGGGAAAAAACGTTGCGAGTTGCTAAAGGGGGGGGTCAGAGAAAAAAAATGGGGGGCCACCAGGCCCCTTACAGGTGTAATGCCTGTACCCCCCTGATGGCGGTCCTGTTTGCCATGTCACTTGTCATGTCGTCTGCCACCAGATGTGGATTGTCCCCTCCCACATGGCCTGCCACTAGATTCAGCTTGTCACTTGCCACGCCACTTGCCACCAGATTCAGCTTGTCACTTGCCACCAGATTCAGCTTGTCATTTGCCACATCACCTGCTACCATATTCACTGTACAATTCTCTGTCATCCGCTGTGTCTGGAGGACACAGAATGTGACAGAATGTGACAGATTATGCTGCAGCGTGGCCCCTAGGGGGCAAACGAGGTGCGTGACTGGGAAAATGTCATATGATGTCCACAGGGAGCTGTAGTACTCCTGCTCAGCTGTCGTTTGTCTATAGGCCAGACGAGAAGCGGTAACATAATTGGGTGAAATGCGTTAGAGGGGAATGGACACAGGTGGAGACTGTCTACCAGACTGTCTACCAGCTAGGCAGGAACAATAATATACAGTACATGGAGTGAAGTCATTAATGTGAGGCCTTGTTTTCATGGTTTGCTAGATATAATAAATGCTTTCAATGTTAAAGTTTACAGATGAAAAAGGGAGAAGTAAGAGAAGTTATTTGTTATGATGTACATATTTATTAATATAAGACACTTTTCTACTATTCAATCATTTGACAATTTTATTCCTAGCTAATCTATATGCTTGCAATATAATATATATATTTTTTTTTTAACATGTAGATTAGGCAAGGCAAGACAGGCAAGAAAAACTGTAAACCTATTTTCTGTATAAGTAAAACAGTTTAAAAACATAAAGACAGCATATGACAAACCTTCACCTTCACAGCTTATAACAAACATTTACAAAGTGCATCTGCGAGGAGAAAAACTCATCAACAGTGGTAGATACTTAAAGTAGTTGTAAACCCTGAGGAAAAAACAAAAACAAAAAAAAACTATAAGACAAAGGCATAATGAGGTAGTATAAAATAAGGGGAGCGAGAACAGCGCCCTCTATGTGCAGTAATTAACTTTTAATATGACACAGTAGAAATGATTGCACTCACAGAAATGTTGTGGAAACAGGCATGATAAAGATCATCCGCTCCGACCTCCGGGTGAAAAGAGAAGAGGAAGGTGAGTCCGACATTGTTGTTGTGGACGGGTGTCAGCATTGAATGCCTGAAGAACGAGTATGAATACTCTGAAGGCTAGCACCACCCTGCTGACCTGACCCGGAAGTGTCCAGACCCGGAAGTGAAGTTGTCCACTATGCACCACAGATCGTGTTCCATCCATCCGGCAGCATCGTCTCCAGCTGTGTTCCTGGAGGACAGACCCGACTGCTGACACCCGTCCACAACGCCGCACTCACCTTCCTCTTCTCTTTGCACCCAGAAGTCGGAGCTGATGATCTTTACCATGCCTGTTTCCACAACATTTCTGTGAGTGCAATAATTTCTATTGTGTCATTTTAAAATGTAATTACTGCACCTAGAGGGCGCTGTTCTCTCTCCCCTTCTTATATTACAGAGTTCTTTACTTCTACACTATGTTACTATGTAACTATGTAACTATGTACACTTGTTTTGAACTGGCAGCCTTCTTTGAACAGTTATCCTTTTACCTTACATGGATTAATTCCCACATAAAAACTATTTGTTAAACAAACTACCTCCACCACCCAGTCCTCTCTCCCCTACCCCATATTTCTCCTTTCATCATTGAATCTTAACCAGAGTGCGCCATATCACCCAATTTTCTTATAATGAGCTAGTATGCATCGCTTAGAATGAAGCCCTCCAGGAGCCCCTGCACACCGCTGAGACAGCTGATATCTTTCCCAGTGTTTCTTCCGGGTTTGCAGACTTTGGCGCTGTAAGTGGCTGGAGCCACGATGACATAATTTCCGTGGGAGTCGCCATTTAAAGCACGGGCTCTGATGGCCCGGCACGGTAATCCAAACCTTCAGAGCACATGTGCAGCCTACATTGGCTGCATTCACTCTGAATATCTCCTAAACTGTGCAAGTTTAGGAGATACTCAGGCCGCGTACACACGACCGCGGAACTCGTCGGGCGAAACACATCGTTTTCCTCGTCGAGCTCCTTGTTAGGCTTGTCGAGGAAGGCGGTGACTTCAACACATACTACGGCAGGGGAAGTTCCATTCCACTGGCACAACCCTTGAGGCTGCTTTTGCTAATCTCATGTTACTTATGTTACTAATCTCATGTTACATGTTAGGAAAAAGTTTGGTAAGAGACATTTGCACTTTTCAGTCTATTACAGCGTGACAAATGTGCTATCTCCATTACAAACGCTACTTTTACCAAAGGTGCACGGGTTTCTTAGCATACACATGCTCGAGTTTCTCGTCGAAAACCAGCCCGACGAGAAACTCAATGAGCCAAATTCGACTCCCGTCAAGAAAAAAGAGAACACGCTCTCGTTTTGGCTCGTCTAGTTCCTCGACAGTTTCCTCGATAAAAAACGTACACATGACCGGTTTCCTCTGCAAAAAAGCTCTCCCACTGAGTTTCTTGCTGGATTCTGCCGAGGAAACCGGTCGTGTGTACGCAGCCTCACAGTACCTACAGGTAAGTCTTATTATAGCTGTCAGCCACTAGAATGTTAGCCAAAATCATTTTTCGATATAGGAAAATAATAATTTTTGAACTGCAAGCTCATCGGCATTGGTTATCTAGTTAAGAGGCACAACATTTCTATTCATGTAGATATTCTTAAAATTAGTCAATTCATTTATTAAATTTCTATAGTAGCAAGATAACTAATTGTTAAATGATAGGCTATGATCTCAAACAAGAATAACAATGATCTTGTTTTTATTAGGGGGAAATAACAGCATTAAACACGTACACACATATTGCCCTCCAAATGCACTCATGAACAGTGATATCCCTAAATTTAGTTTGACAAGAACACCTACTGTACAAACAGTTTATGTTGCTTGTTTCTTAGATTTTTTATTTTTTTTTATCTAGTAAATCTGTCTGTCAAGTTACTTGTAGTTTTATTTGCTCAACAAAAGTTGAACTTGATTTGTGTTGTTTTGCGTTTCCCTGGCATCCCTACTAAATCTTTTAGTTGTCTTGCAATAGTAGAACTGTATTAATACTAAGTAGTCACTTTTTATGGCATCCCGGAGAAGATAATAATACATTTGTATAACTTATGTTAGAGTTTTCTCAACATTAATCATTTTTTTTTTTTTTCACAAGGGAAAACAAACTTTCATGATCTCCATTTCTGCAACATAAATAAAGTGAATGTAGTGAAGATATAAATTCTGTCAAAGAAAAAAAAAAAGAGGAAACATATTTATATTTATATTTTAAGGTACCTCTAATTCAATATGACTCCTGTGCTGAATTAAAGGACGTTTGCTCATTTATTTTATTACAGATATTTATTTTTAAGCAAATCTACAAATTAAATCATTATTTATTCCATAAATACAATGGGCCAGATTCAGGTAGGACTTACGCCGACGTATCTCGAGATACGCGACGTAAGTCCAAATGTGTGCTGTTCTATCTTTACGGCGATTCCCGACGCTATATACGTCGAAAAAATAGGCTTCCTACGCCCAACGTAACTTGCCTACGTCGCCGTATTGTGGGCGCATATTTACGCTGGCCATTGATTTACGCGTTGAATATGCAAATGACCGAGATACGCTGATTCACGAATGTAGATGCGCCCGTAAGGCTTACGTCCGGTGTAAAGTTACCCCCTCATATAGCAGGCGCAGCTAATGCAAAGGTATAGGCCATGGAACGACGCCGTCGAATTTTACGTCGCGTACGCCGTTTACGTAGTACTACGTGAACAGGGCAGTGCGTAGGTTACGTTCACGCCGTAGGCATTGTGCCGACGTATCTTAGGGAGTATACGCGACGTGATTCTGAGCAATTTTTCTATTAAAGTGGAACTTCACTCTTCATATCAACATTGATTTTTTTTAATCCTCGTGCTGCTAGCATTGATAAATAGATAGGAAAGTATATCATATTTACTTGCTTTAAACTTGTTTTTACAGTTCTTCAGTTGCTTCCTGGTTTCTTGCCTAGGCGAATGATGTCATACATCCCAGGATCCTTTATGATTGGAGGAGTGGAGGAGGGTTTTTCAGCAAAGCACACTTATGCGCCTGCATGCTTGAGCTAAGAGCAGATGGATTCCAGGAATTAAATGCTAAATTAATCATTTGCCCTTACTCAGGATGACCATGGCCAGAAATGCTAGGGGGTTGTTTTTCAAAGTGATTTCTCAACAAAATAAAGCAATTGAATAAAGTTTTTGGTTTGTGGTGCTCAGAGTCTTGTTTTTTGTTTTTAATAACAAACATGTTATACTAACCTGCTCTGTGTAGTGGTTTTGGTTTTGTAGTGGTATCCTCCTCTTCTCAGGTCCCTTGCTGGCTCTTTTGGACACTCCTTCCTGTCGAGTGTCCTCACAGCAAACAGCTTGCTATGGGGGCACTTGAGCTGAGTTGATGGTCTGTGTGTCCATTCAGATGCAGAGCTGTGGTTTGACCCTGCCCCCTCTCTCCTCTGTTTGGCTAACTGACTTTGACTGACAGCAGCAGAAGCCAATGGCGCCACTGCTGTGTCTTAGCCAATCAGAAGGGATTGATGACTTCAGACGACCGAGGCACATTGCTGGATCTGGTTGGGGCTCAGGTAAGTATTAGAGGGGCTGAGGGGAGGCTGCTGTACACAGAAAGTTTTAGAATGCATTAAGATAAAATAAAAATCTGCCTTTAGAATCACTTTAACCAATTCAGACCCGCGCTACCATCAAATGACGGCAACAGCGCGGGTCTGAATAGCCAACATGCCGTCTTTTGACGGCCGCCCCTTTGGGCGTTGCCAGCTCGCGCTGTAGAGCGCGCTGCGGGGAAGCCCTGTGTTGTCCATGTCCCTTGGACACGGCAAATCACAGATCGCGGCGAACGGCCAGTCAGAGTGGCCGTTTGCGATGCGATCTGTGGGCGAATGAGAGATGATCTCATAGATCATTTCTCATTGCCGTTTTACACAGAGACAGCGTCCTGTCTCTGGAGAGGAGGAGCCCGATCTGTGTTCCTTGTACATAGGGACACAGATCGGTCACCCCCCCAGTCACCCCCCCTCCCCCCACAGTTAGAACACACCTAGGATACACATTTAACCCCTTCCTCACCCCTAGTGTTAACCCCTTCAATGTCAGTCACATTTATACTGTAATTAGTGCATATGTATAGCACTGATCGCAGTATAAATGTGAACGGCGCCAAAAATGTGTCAAAAGTGTCCGATGTCTCCGCCATAACGTCGCAGTACCAATAAAAATCGCAGATCGCCGCCATTTCTAGTAAAAAATAATAATAACAAATAATAATTCTCTCCCCTATTTTGTAAGCGCTATAACTTTTGCGCAAACCAGTCGCTTATTGCGATTTTTTTTTTTTTTTTTACCAAAAATATGTAGAATAATACGTATCGCCCTAAACTGAGAAAAAAATGTGTTTTTTTTTTAAATTGGGAAATTTATTATAGCAACAAGTAAAAAATATTGTATTTTTCTTCAAAATTGTCGCTCTTTTTTGTTTATAACGCAAAAAATAAAAACCGCACAGGCGATCAAATACCACCAAAAGAAAGCTCTACTTGTGGGGAAAAAAGGACGTCAATTTTGTTTGGGAGCCACGTCGCACAACCGCGCAATTGTCAGTTAAAGCGACGCAGTGCCGGAAGCTGAAATTTCACCTGGGCAGGAGGGGGGTGTATGTGCCCAGTAAGCAAGTGGTTAAGGAATGCTATAGTGACCTCTGAACTCCAGGCAAAGATATAGATACATGGATGAAATTCATATAGGGTGTCTATTTACGTGCCAACAAATGTTCTGTCCATCAATTCTGAGATTTTCACTATTTTGCTATATAACACAGACCTGTTTGTCAGAGCAGGAGATTCATTTTTTGGTATTTTAAAACAGAACCTTACCCTAAAGAAAATTTCACTTCCTGCCCTCCTCCCCCTCTTCTATTTTTAGCACGTTTTGGGGGGAAGAGGGGGCAAGCGAGTACCTGATTTTGACAGGGACCTGCTCAAACTTCTGGGTCACCAGAAGTTTTTCATCGCCCCTAATCCCCCCCCCCCTCCACTTGCCGGAAAACCCTCTGGGGCAGGTCACAGTTCCCAGAAGGCTGCAGAACAGATCACAAAGAGCAGCATGGCTTGCACAGCCGCAGTGGGTAGCCAGCTATGAAGCCTCCGGGAAGCACAGCCAGATTCCCACAGTAAACATGTCAGTGCCAGGGACCCAAATTCGAAAATGGCTAATGATCGTATTTGGTTTTGACCCACCCCCCAGCCTCCAACTTGACAGTAAAATGGAAAGCTACAGCCTCATCTCTCTGTCACTCTGCTCTCTCCTCCTACCAGCCTAGTCCTTGTTAGTACATGTTACATAAAGGAACGGCTTTGTTTGATGCTTCTCCCTCTCCCAGTATTATTCTTAATGAACAGTTGATTATAAGAGGCTAATATCAAGTCAAATTCAAGTACTTACACTTCTTGCAAAAATGTATTTATGAATAAGGCTGCATTATTTGTGTTCTCAATCTCTGTAGATGTGTGATGTTCAGCTTTAAGCGCTACTTATTCCATCTTGCATGCTTTGGCAACCTAATAAAAGCAGTTTGTTTGTATTAATTGCCCAGCTGTCATATAGCCTGTATAAGTGAATCGGAAAACTGGGCATTTCCTGCAGGAATGGGCTAATCGCCATATTACCAACGGCTATTGAATTCTTTATTTAAGCATAGTCTGTATCAATTGACGTGGTAAGGTATTGTCAGTGTAATTAAATTGGGACATTGTATTTATTAAATAGACATTTGGGCATAGTCTGAATTTATTTCACTGATCTGAAAAAAATGTAACTGCTCCATTTTCAATCTAAATTGATGGTAATTAATTGTCTAGCAGAGCAGAGCATTCAGTGTAAAATGAAATAATCTTTTCTCCAAAATAACAGAAAAAGCATTTCTTCTTTCTGCCTTATGTTTACAATAAACCCATTCTCTTTCCTTTACAAATCACTCCCTATGGGCCAGATTCAGGTAGAGTTAGGCTGGAGTATTAGTGATACTCCAGCCTAACTGTCACTTTGAGCCGGCGTTTTTGTTTTCTGTAACCAGAAAACAAGAAACGCCGGGTTGGAGTTCCTATACGTGCGGCGTAATTGTATTTCGCCGTCGTATCGGAACTTCAATTTTAAAAATGGCGCTCGGGGCGTTCCCGCTGATTAACGCCGAGAATATGTTAATCAGCGGGAATCAGAAATTCACGATCGTATTCGGGCCCGACGCAGTGACGTTCCGACGTTTCTGTAAGCGATACGCGGCGTAAAGAAAAAACAGCCCCCTAGTGGAGTATCCTATGTTAAGTATGGCCGTCGTCATCGCGTCGAGTTTACAAATTTTCACGTCGTTTGCGTAAAATGTCCGTGAATGGGGATTGACGTCATTGACGTTCCCTGACAGAATTTGGAGCATGCGCACTGACAGTCGACGCATGCGCAGTACGTTCGCCGCGGGATCGCGCATAGTTAACATAATACACGCCCCCTACCCGCCCAATTTGAATTCCGCTGGCTCATTTTCGTTACGCCGCTGCAACTTTAGGAGCAAGTGCTTTGTGAATAACAGTACTTGCTCCTAAAGTTACGGCAGAGTAACGTAAATGAGAAACGTTACTCCAAAGTAAAGAAGCGCCTATCTAACTGAATCTGGCCCTATGTGTGATAAAGGACAAAAGCACAATTTGTTAACCACTTGCAGTTTTAGTGGAAAAGGAAATATGGACAGCCGCACTCCAAAAAACCTTGATGGTTGTCTTTATTTAAAAAAAGGAAAGATACACTACAAGTCACAGCACACGGCACAGGAGTAAAACCTTGACGCGTTTCGCACTATTAACTAGTGCTTAATCATAGCTATGATTAAGCACTAGTTAATAGTGTGAAACGCATCAGCTGTTTTACTCCTGTGTCGTGTGCTGTGACTTGTAGTTCATCTTTCCTTTTTTTTTATAAAGACAACCATCAAGGTTTTTTGGAGTCCGGCTGTCCATATTTCCTTTTTCAGTTGCTGCCTTGTGCATTGCCAGCACCCTTGATTTCCTCAGGCCGCGTACACACGATCTGACCAACCCGATGAGAATGGTCTGACGGACCGTTTTCATTGGGCCACCGCTAAAGTACACACCATCAGTCCAAAATCCCATCAAGCCAGAACGCGGTGACGTAGAACACAACGACGTGCTGAAAAAACGAAGTTCAATGCTTCCAAGCATGTGTCGACTTGATTCTGAGCACGCGCAGGTTTTTGGTCCGATGCTTTTGTGTACTAACCATCGTTTTGGTCCGACGGTCAGGTGTCCATCAGACAGATTTTAAAGCAAGTTTTAAAACTTTGGTCCGATGGACAACGGTCCAATGGGCCGTACACACGATCAATTTGGTCCGATGAAACTGGCCTTAAGGCCAGTTTCATCGGACTGGTTTGATCGTGTATGCGGCCTAAGACCATACTGATCATCCTAATACAATCCACCTGGATCGGTAACTTTTTCAGTTTCACATGCAGTTTTACTGTTACAGGGCCGCAGCTGTGTGCCAGATCATGTATATATACATGATCCCATACTTCTGGGTAGGGGGAGCAAAAGCGTCCCGCCGCCAGCAAACCTCTATGGAGGACACATTATTTTAGCTATGCTGTCTAAAGCCAACCCATACTCATATTACTCCTCAATGTGAGGTCTGCCATTCCATAATGGGTCCATAGGTGCAGGACCCCGTTTGCCAGGCCTCGGTGCCCCCTGGTGTTTCCAGGTTGAGTGTAGGACCTTCTGGGTGCTCCTCTTTACAGTTGGCTCTTCTATCTAGTACAACATACATTACCTCCATGGTTGGGCGGAAAGGTAGAAAGTCCTATGACTGTTTTTAAACCAGACATGGAATGTTCTTTGATACACCAATAAACAACTACAACTAAGGTTACCTAAGGACTCATTTACACTTGCTTAGTCTTCAACACACATTAAAGGGGTTATAAAGGTTTGTTTTTTATTTTCTAAATAGGTTCCTTTAAACTAATGCATTGTTGGTTCACTTACCTTTTCCTTGGATTTCCCTTCTAAATGTTTTGTTTGTTTTCTTTGTCTGAATTTCTCACTTCCTGTTCCTCCTCAGTAAGCTGTTCTGGCCGACTAACCACCTCTCAGATGATGGTGGCAAGTTTACTGAGGAGAAACAAGAGGTGAGAAATTCAGACAAAGAAAAAAAAACATTTAGCAGGGAAATCGAAGGAAAAGGTAAGTGAAATAACAATGCACTAGCTTAAAGGAACGTATTTAAAAAATAAATGAACCTTTACAACCCCTTTAACAGCTAATTTACACTTGCTTCAAAACAAGGCTTCGGACAGGCTTTGTTAAAGCTCTCTGAACGCCAGTCAAAGCCTGTCACTAAATAAAATGATTAGCGTACAGTCTTGTTTAGACCTTGCTTTTGCTTTGCTTTTCTTAAAATATTATACCCCACATAGCTTTAGTGGTGCTTCAAAGCCTCCACAGAAGTCTATGACAAAGCTTGCTTGAAGCCCCACTGCAACCCCATCAAAGCCTCATCAAAACCCCACAAAGCCTCACCAAAGCCCCACCAAAGGCTCATTGAAGCCCCACCAAAGCCTCATCAAAGCACCAAGCAAAAGAAAGGTGTAAACAAGATTGTAAGCTAACCATTTTATTTAGTGACAGGGGCTTTAACAAAGTGTATCCGAAGCCATGTTTTGAAGCAAGTGTAAACTAGCCCCGATGAAGGAGCAACATAGTTCTGAAACGCGTTGGGTGGAGGATACCAGATTGTATCATCATCTTGCTGTATATTTCATGTTTCCTGTATTTACTAAATAATAAATATCTGTTGTTATCAATTTATCTGATCTGTGTTTGAAGTTCTTATTAAGTCCCACAACTGGGGAACTACTATGTCTATATATGTAAACAAGGCATATCACTGTTCTGACAGGGGGGAAGGGATAACATTTGTGTCTCTGCAAAGCAGGGAATAAATTCCAACTTCTTCACCTAGTAAAAGCAGCTCACACAGTGTAAAAAAAAACACATGCTAGGCACACAGTTAACCCTTTGATCAACCCTGATGTTAACCTCTTTTAAGCCAGTGCCATTGGTATAGTGACAGTGAATATTTTTTAGCACCTATTAGTGTATTAGGGTCACTGGTCCCCATAAAGTGTCAGTTACTGCCAGAATTGTTTGTAGACACTATGGGCCAGATTCAGATACACTTAATATTGCGCTGCGTAATCGAAATACTCTACGCTGCCGTATTTTACCAGTCTCTACATCGAATCCTGGTAGATATTTGCCCGTACGCTACGGCGGCGTAGTCTATTTCTCGCGCGTAATCGAAATACGCGATTGGGGGGCGTGAAGCATTTAAATGTTGCGCGTCCCCGCGGCGATCGAACTGCGCATGCTCCGTTCAGAAATTTCCCGCCGTGCATTGTTACGTCATTCGTTGTTTGAGTAGCGTCATTTACGAACATTCCTATTCCCGGACGACTTACGTAAAAAATAATAAAAGACGTCGGAAAACGTAGAAATTCGACGCGGGAACGATGGCCATACTTAACATGGGCTGTCTAATATTAGACCAGCAAAAAGCTGGTATAGTGTTACGCAGTGAAAAGATGACTAAAGGTGCCGTAAGAGATTGCGAATGAAGATCGTAATTTCTGGGATCGCCGGCAAAAGCTCATTAGCGTACCACGACACGGAAAACGACGGGAAGTCCACCCAGTGGCCGCAATTTTATTGCAGCGTAGATCCGAAGGCGTACGAACACGTAATCCAGTCGAATTGAAGCCCGCAGCCGTCTATTCATGGCTTGAGGTTTCCGACTAGCTAGAAAACGCGCGTAATTTGAAATTACTCCAGTCTAACACCAGTTACACAGGCGTAAGGGCTCTCTGAATCTGGCCCTATAACTTTTTTTTCAATATACGCTTATTGGGAATTTTTTTTACCAAAAATATGTAGCAGAATACATATTGGCCTAATTTGAAAAAAAAAATATTTTTTTTTTTTAATTGGAAATGTCTTATAGCAGAAAGTATTGTTTTTTACTACTAGGACCTAAGTAGTTTGTTTCCTTAAAGAAGTGTCCTTTGGTCCAGAGTCCTAGTGGTATTCACACTCAGAATGTTTTGTTCTGAAGTCCAACAAGTCTCAGCTATTAGCTGGACGGACATCTACAGTGTCTGCGGTACTTTTAAAGAAGCCTACTAGCCTGCCACTGGCAGGTAAGCAACAATCCGACCATACATCCTGGCTATTAGCAGGAGGTCTCATCTCTACTGTCCCAGACCTTGCAGAGTGAGCAGCGGTGGCTCCTATTCCCAGGCTGGATCATGGGATTCCTTGGTGGTAATGTATGACATTGAAACTTACTGTATGGCAGCCAGTTTGTTTGTTGTTTGCGTTTCAGTCTCGCCACTTTCGGACGGTCTGCGCATGCGCAGGCCTCGCTTGCAAACGAGGCTTGGTTGCGCACGCGCCTTCCAGGTCCAGTTAGCCACGATTGCGCATGCGCGCAAGGTCTACAGGGTGACGCTGGGGCACAGCGTAGGCGTACAGCTGTTTGCGGTGACGTCATTACAGGGCGGGGAATTTATATAGCTGTCAGGTACAGCTAATCAGTGGCACATCTTGACGGTACAATGATTAAGGTCTATGCTTATCTCCTAAGGTAAGAGGCTGTGCTAGCTCACTGCCTTGTATTTCCTTTTATGCTGATAAGGTTTTATTTTGCCTGATGCCTTATTTTTGTCATTCTTTAGTGCTGTGTGTGCTCACTGCCATGGATGTGTCACCGCCCCCCTGTGGCCAAACCTTACACTGCAGGTAGGATGGAATTATTTTCCCTCTGCCAGCTTTGTATGTTTTTTTTTTTTTTTTGGCCTGACTAAAAGAAGTATGTTATTTCTTTTTTTTTTTTGTTCCCAGCCCCTCTAGGTCTTTAGCACGCGAAGATAATGTTGAACCTCGATCTCAGCATCATCAATCAAGTTCTAGAAACTCTAGGTCATCATCTAGACATAGAGAGGGATCCAGATCTACATCTGGTCACCATTCACCGCCATTCCAGTCACTCTGGAAGAAAATCCTGTTGGATATGTAGAGCTCAGGTCCCAGAAGGAAAATCCCTCTGTGAGCCATGTTACTCCCGTGCTGTAAGAGAAAGAGGAGGTGAAGACCAGCAGGTGGAAACTCTGGTCAGAAGAGTTGTCCAAGAATCTTTAAACGGCTCTGATTCCATCCAAGCGGTTGTCCCTCCTGTTGAACCATCCCCATGAACCGTCCTTGTGCAGCATAATCCTGAGGTTCCGGGGCCCTCTCAGCTTAACCGCTCCCCTAGCGTGTCCTCAGATAGTGAAGAGGAAAGTGTTAACTATGCAGCGGGCTTTGATTTTTCTCTGGTCACAACCTTGGTAAAAGCGGTTAATGACGCTTTAAAGTGGGAGGATCCAGTAGAAACACCTTCCACGCAAAGGAAGTACTTCAAGCAGCTTAAAAAAGACCGCCCAAACTTTCCCCTTCTTGGTGAACTTTGAGAAGTTATTACAGAAGAATGGTCTGGCACAGATAAGAAAAATTCTTTACTCTCCAAAATAGCGAAAATGTACAATTGCAGGTGTCCGTCAGACAGATTCGATGGTTAGTGGACAAAAGCATCGGACCAAAAACCCGCGCATGCTCAGAATCAAGTCGACGCATGCTTGGAAGCATTGAACTTCATTTTTTTCATCACGTTGTTGTGTTCTACGTCACCGCGTTCTGGTCTGATCGGATTTTTGGTCCGATGGTGTGTACGCACATCAGACAAGTTCAGAGTTGTCTGATGAAAACGGTCCATCGGACCAGTCTCATCGGACCGGTCTGATCGTGTGTACAGGGCCTTACAGAGAACATCAATCAATTTGCTAAAGGATAACGATCTTTATGTGCAGCCACATGACTATTATTCCAAATATAATTGTACTTTTCTGACGATTACCTTCACTTTTTTGAAAATAGGGATCCTTATCCTTTTGTGTTAGCTTTATGAATTGAGCCTATGGGCTAGAAAACTGATTAAATGGGTATTAATATATCCAAGGATGGGGGATCATGAACAAAAGTGTGAAAAAAATTATATCTTTAGCCTATGCTCAGAATAACAATATTTTGTGATCGCATTGTGCTCAATATAATCATTTCTAGTTTCATTAAATCTTCCATTTATATAAACATTAAGGAGAATTCCAGTTTAAAAAAATAACGCAGCCATCCATAGTTTTGGTCTGTAGTCTTAATTATTATCATCCATGCTTGTGGCAGCTTTGAATATATTGTTAGAGCTATTTCTGAAAAATCTATTTAAATCTTGAAAAGCAAAAAAAAATAAAAAATGTAAATAATAATAATGTGAAAAGAAAAAGACATTTTCTTTAAAGAGTGTGATAATGCATTTTTTTATGATCTGTTTTTGTCCATTACATCAAAGGTATATTTAATTCTAAGTACTTTTTGCCAATAAAACTGTCAGATTAGACTCAGTTTCCAGACAAAAGCATATTATTCATGAATAATGGTGAGAGAGAAAACTTTTTAATCTGTGTAAAAGTTCATATTAGACTTTGGCTAGATCAAGTATTGTTCATTGCATTGCCCTTGCTCTTCACAGTTACATAAATGAATCGATTTCAAGTAGTCATTTATCAACTTATCTTCTGGAGGGAATGAAGATTTTCGTCAGCAAATTTGAAATAGGTATATTTCCTTTCTTAAATTCAGATGGATTTTATATCCTTGAAAAGAAAATCACCCCTTTCGCAATCATTATATTTTCTGGTAAATAACTGATGTGAACTCTGTTTCCAAGATACTAAATACTGCCATTCTGTCTACTGCCCAGAGACAGATAAAAGCTACTATGGATCCAAAGTGGTACAAAAGGGATTTGCCTCCTTTCCAATATAACACTTTGGGGTCAATTCACAAAGAGAAACGTTATTGCTTTTCTTCAGTTGTTAAATTAGCACTCCTTATTTAACGCTAGCAAACATGGTATTCACGAAAGCTTTAATCGTTATTCAACATAGTCGTTATGGTTTTCAACTGACTCTTTATCCAATCGTTATGCTAACTACTCAAGAGTTATTTTAACGTCCCAAATCGTAATAATAAAGTCTAAGATCTTTAAATAATGCTGGACAGATGCATTCTGGGAGCAGAAGGGGAGGAGAACAGCTGCATATGGAAAAGAGCAGATGCAGAGAGAGAGAGAGAGAGAGAGAGAGAGAGAGAGAGACAAGCAATACACACGTGGAGATTGAGCATGTGATGTGCAAAACTTCTAGTGTGTGTTTTTCTAAAGCCATGTGTATTTCCTCATACAGAGAATAAATCATGGGAGATGATAATCGGAATTTAGCTATCACCTGGGTTTCAGAAAAGTCATCCAAAATAGTATGTGAACGGAATACACGTTTATAAATCTGAACGTGTTCTTCTTCGCCTCTGGATAATTTTAAGTTCAAATAGAGCATGGTTCCATCTTGCCCAACACTACTAAAAACTTCATTACACTACAAAAATCGGCAAAAGCTTCCTCTAACAGCAAAATATCGCCTGGGAAATGTCATAACGTCACCCTGAGGGAGGTGTTAAATTAACGATCGATAACTGTCAAAAAAATCTTTGTGAATTGCACTTCTGTACATATTTAACGATTTGACTCTTTAAAATATCGATTTGACTCTTTAAAATAACGATTGAATCTTTAAATAAGGATCCACACCTTAAAATATCGGTTCTGTGTAGTGAAACGTTATTTGATGATTTTTCAAAGCGTCAAATCGTTTAGTGAATTGAACTAGCTTCAATAACGTGCAAAATCGTTAAAATAACACCCGCAATCTGAAAATAAAGCTTTGTGAATTGACCACTTTTTGTGATCAACAATTCTTTCCCAGGTAGTTCCTCAGTGAGGAAGATAAAAGATCCTTCTCAAGACCAGAACTCCAGTATGGTGCCCTCCAGCAAAAATCCTTTGGCAATGTTCACCAGGCCCTTAAAGGGAAGTTGAGGATGTTTTTATTTTTAGAATCATACTTACCTTAAAGAATGCTGCATCTGTCCCCCACTGGCTCTAAGGCTGAGAACCGAGTGATAAAACACCACTGATCTGTCAGTAACCAGCTCCTTGCTCTGCACCCAGGCCCATGGGCTTCAGCCTGCTGTCTATTGAAAACGGGTCACCCCTGATCCACATTTAAAGTACTGCCAAAAGAGCTTTGGCTGTGCTTCTTTAAACCAGCACCTGGTAAGGCCCAAACTTCCGTCCTTCAGTACACTCTAGCTGCCTCCCAGGGGCAGCTGCCCCAGGAGAAGAGGAGCCCTCCTAGTAGAGGGAGAACACTCTAATAAGGCCTGCTAAATAATAATTACCTCCCCAGCCACTTTTGGATGCCCCCTTTCAGGGATTGGCTAAGGCAGTGGTTCTCAACCTTCTAGTGTTGTGACCCCTTGATAAAATTTCACAAGTTGTGGGGACCCCTAACAGTAAAATTATTTTCATAGCGTGGGTTGTCAACACCCAAGGAAAGACAAGTAATTTGCTCCCCTAACCCACAGATATTTAGCGCTCCCTGAGTCCTTTTAATGGCAACTATAATCACAGGTAGTGTCACTCACTGTGCCTCCAGCTTCACTGTGTTACCGACTTTGTGGTGTCTCATAACAGTGACACCTATGCCGAAATCAGGAGATATGGTCTCCTCCAGCCCCTCCCACTTCACATTCCTCACCAGTCAGCTGACCTCCAGTCTTTCCCCTCCAGGCATGCAGTGAACTGAATGGGCACCTGCGAAGGGACTGAGTGGGCGGGTTTAGGTTCCAGGAACAACCCAGCTGGGTGACCACAGACTCCAGGGATAGCAAAAAGGCTGGGAGAGTGATGCAGGCTTCAGGAACAGACCAGGATTCGGTGACCCCTGGCAAATCCTCATTTGACCCCCGAGGGAGTCCCAACCCCAGGTTTAGAACCACTTGGCTAAGGCATGATAAAAATTCAGAACTGAATATTTGATCCTCCCTGCCCTATATTCTGGAAGCTTCCCCCAGAAGCAGGAGAAATCAAATACCCAGCCTAGAGATCCCTGACAAGACAAAATAACAGATCACTGCTCCACTGACTATGGTGAAGCCAACAACTAAATTTAGCCTAAGAACCTAACTAGGGGAGGGCACTTAATTTAGAAATGGCAATCTATCACATCACCAGTGCTTCAGTCAACATGAAGGTGGAATAACAGTAATTAAAAGTAAAAGCAAAAAATTATTTTTAACTGTAAGATCATTTTATATTAGAATGCAGACTTTTAGTATTAGACAGTGTTCTTTTACTAGAAACGTTAATTTGGGGACAGAATTGTTTCAATGTAACTTATAATGCAGAAATTGAAACAAATAAAAATCCATACACTAATGATGTCCTTTGTAGTAAGTCTTTATTGAGCGAACAGAGACACAATGAGAGTATCCACCTATAAACTGACGTTTCACCCCTTCAAGGCACCACTGATACTGATCCTAGTGGGCACTGATCAGGAGGCACTGATGAGGCTGCATTGATGGGTGGCACTGATGAGCACTGATAGGTGGCATGGTGGCATGGAGAGGTGGCACTGATATGCAGCACTGATGGGCACTGATGGGCACTGGTAAGTGGCACTGATAGGCAGCACTGACAAGCGACACTGATGATGAGGCAGTGATGGGCACTGATTAACAGCACCAATGAGCACTAATAGGTGGCACTGGTGGGCCCTGATTATCAGTACTGATGAGCATTGATAGATGGCACTGGTGGGCACTGATTAGCAGCCCTGCAGGGCACTTATTAGCAGCATTGGTGGGCACTAAGGGGACCTCTAACAAAAGTTGGTTAACGGCTTTCTTCTTTTCTTCATGCTGACAGCGTGAAGAAAAAAAAAAGCTGATAGCTGGTTTCTATTAACTCCCGCGATCAGCTATTGGCTAACAGCTGATCAAATGGTAAAGGGCTTTATTGGCCCTTTACCTCAATCAGTGGTCAGCCGGGGGTCAAGGACTCTGAGTGTGCTGGCAACAGGAGGACGTACATGGACTCCCTTCCAGCATTTTAAGCCTGCGCTGTAGCCTTCTTTCGACTATAGCGTGGGCACCAAGTGGTTAAATGACTGACCTGGAACAAATATGTAGTTTAGAAAATCCTTATCTACAATCCTGCTTCGGTAAGTCAGTCTGTATATTTAAGTAAAAGTATCAGCAGGTAAGTAGCATTATCAGAAAGAGAGGTCAGTGAAGGCAGGTTTAATCTTTCTCTCATGACAGGTTTTCTTTAACCTCAATTATTGAATATCTTCCTTTTTTTCTGGTGGGTAAAGTCTGACTATATTCAGGAAAATCCAAAGGCCCAGATTCACAAAGCACTTACGCCGACGTATAGCACATTACGGCGACGTAAGTGCAAATGTGCGCCGGCGTATGTGTGTGCTAGACCCACAAACCAACATGCCTAAAAACTGGCCACCCTACGCCGACATAGCTTGCACACGCCGGCATAGCGTTGGCACAAATATGGTCTGAACGCATGTTGCTGTTCCCATTGATTAGGCATTCAAACATACAAATGAGGGAAATACGGCGATTCACAAACGTGCGTGCGCCCGACGCATGCTGCGCGAGGTGCGCGTAGATGATGTGCAACCCGGCAACAGACATGCAAAGGTCTGCACCAGGGAACACAAGCCGGCATATTGTGCGTTGGACGTGTGTCTGGCTGGGCGTGCGTTAAGTTCACGGCGTACGCGGTGATCCGGCGTAGCTTAGGCAGTTGTGCCGGCGTGGTTGTGAGCAGGCGCATAAGGGTGCTGTGCATGCGTCCATGTCACGGCGCATGCGCAGTTCGTGATACGCCGGGCGTAAAACACTGCACCATGTTTGGACTATCATTTGCATGGGGTCATGCCCACTTCCACCTACGCCGGCCTGCACCCTCGAAACCTACGCCACGCTGACGCAGCGTTGGGAGCAATAGCTTGCTGAATGCAATGCTTGCCTCTCCGCGCTACGTTGGCGTGGCGTACGGCGTTTGCGCTACGGTGGCGTAATGTGCGCCCAAAACTCTGTGAATCTGGGCCCATATCTTTTTAATTCCGTTTGTTTTTTTATAACAGTTCAGATCAGTCACGTATTTTAAAAAATACATTCTAGCTGTTTTTTTTTTTTTTTCAGTCATATTCAAAAAAGAAGTATATGCTTTGCAGTAACACAGGGCTTTCCCTCAGCATCTGAGGTACAGCCATCAAAAGAACAGTTGTACAATAGACAAGCCTTTTATATGTTCTTCACACAATAGAACAAAATGTAAAGCTACGAGCATCAATTCAGCTAACAGTAACAGAATCTTCCCCAACATATGCTCCCTTTTCTTTATACAGTAGTATCTGCATGGGAGCTTGCACGGAAGTTTTTAAGCATAAATACAGTATAAAATATTATCCACATGTATGAAATGCACAAGAGGAACCAAAAACATACAAAAATCACAGTGAAAATGCTAAACAGTTTGTTAAGAGAAGATAAAAATCATATAAGTGCATTGAGCCAGATTCACAAAGCACTTACGCTGGAGTATCAGGAGATGCGCCTGCGTAATTGGAAATATGCGCCTTCGTATCTATGTGCAGTATCCCCAAACATTATACGCCAGAAATCTAGACTTTTTTGACTGACGTAATTTCGTTAGATCGGCGCATCGTGCGCGCAAATCAAACACCATTGATTTGCTAGGCAAATATGCAAATGAGGGAGATACGGCGATCCACAAAAGTAAGTTTGTGCAGCGCAGGCTACGCGCTGTGCGCATCAGCTGCACGTCCTGTCTAAAATTAGGCAATATAAAAGCAGGCTTTATATTAGACAATCCGTCTACATGTCAGCTAAAGCAAAACCGTTAGGGACGAGCTGAGCAGCCACACTTGCAGGACAACAATCTGTATGCCAACATGCCAGGGGCATCCTTGCTCATAGCTATACTACTGACTTTAGATGAGCGCAGAAGCAGGAGGGCACAGAGGAGGGCACGGAGGAGGCCACGGAGGAGGGCACGGAGGTGGGTAGGGGGGAGGATATACCGCACTCTTTGGCATGAGTGATTCTGAGGTGTCTAGCATCTTCAGATTCACCCCTCATGCTATCATGGAATTAACCACAACCCTGCAGGAGGACATCACCAGCCCAACACATGACACCACCCATGACACCCATGACAGCTACATATACAATCATAGCCCCATCCCAACAGAATTCGAACAGAACATGTATGGGGACAGCTGGCTGGTTGGTAAGTGACATGGGTGGCAGGCATGACTGTCCCCCCCCCCCCCCATGATGCAGAAATCACAAAGGGCACATGCACTACTAACATCCTCCTGTCTTTTCCCTTCAAGGTGACTCTGCATATGCACTGGGACCCCATTTCATGACTCCTATCCGGAACCCCCCATGGTACCCTGTTGTATTCCCCAAACTTTGTATGCCAGATCATCGGTGCATGTTGCATGCTGCACAACTTCGCAGTGAGAAAGGGCCTGGAGATTGACATACGTGATGACCAGACCCCCCCTAACCGAGGCTTCCCCGTCTTCTGAGGGAAGAGCAGCCAGACGACAGCTCACATTAGGCATCTTTGCACGTTAAACACACACATTAATCATGGCACAATGAGAATGCATGCATGCACACCACTGTGGTCCCTAGATCACACACAACACATCCTCATCACATTGAATTATCACAAGCCCACCATGCAGGACTTGTGAGCAGCAACGCCAAGCCACGGCTCCAATTATGTCACTGTACATTCATACACAATTCACACGGACCTGGGGATCACTTCTCCCTGGTCCTGGGGATCACTTCTCCCTGGTCCTGGGGAACCCTTCTCCACCACAAATGAGGGTGACACCCCTTTTCCGGCAGGAATGTCACCCCCACATTCCAAAATCATTCACAAACAGAAAAAATAAAAATAAACCAAAATTAAAAAAATGCCCAGCAAAAAAAATAAAAAATGACCAGCAAAAATATAAATAAAAAAAAATAGCAGCAAAGAAAACACAGAAAAGACAAAAATCACTCTCAAAACCCCAACCAACAAACGCTAAGAAACAACAGAACAAAAGCACCTTGCTGTATAGGAAGGGATACAAATGGATGTACTTTTGCAAAGGAAGGGCGTTTGTCTCTGTCTATTTAAGCTCTCTGCGTAGCTCACTAAGTTGACCGGGCCTAGTTCCAATCTCACTGATTGCGCCGTGCCGAGTTGTGAGCATGCACAGAGAGGTGCTGACCATGGTCTGCTTCATGTGCGCATGTGGAATCCGGCCGGCCCTTCATTTGCACGGGGTCACGGCTCATTTAAATGGAACACACCCACGTCCTTCCCAATTTGAACTACACCGCCTTACGCCTCGGAAATTACATTGCACCGGCGCAAATTTCTGCGCAAATACTACGAGGATACGGTACTTGCGCCTCAACATTGCGCTGGTCTAACGTAAAGGAGGTGCGCTACTCCGGTCAATATATGTGCCACTGTACTTGAATCTGGCCCATTGTTTTCATTTAGATGACTTGTATAGTAAGAAGGGAAATTCAATGTCTATGTAAACCTAAAATCTATTTTTCAGTATGTTGGCATAATGACTCACTGCATTCAGTTTTGTTAAAGTCCAATTGAAAGTTTTTAGTGAGTTAAAGCAGAGTTCCGAAAAAAAAAATCAAAAGTCAGCAGCTACAAATACTGCAGCTGCTGACTTTTAATACATGGACACTTGCCTGTCCTGGGCGCCCACAATGTCGGCACCCAAAGCCGATCTTTCCCTCGGCTCTCGGCTGCTGCCACCAGCATCTTCGGTAAGGGAATCTAAAAGTGAAGCCTTGCGGCTTCACTTCCTGATTCCCTAATGCGCATGCGCAAGTTGGGCTGTGCAATTCCACTGGTCCCTGCTGTCTCCTGAGACTTGTGTGTCTCCCAGAAGACAGCGGGGGAATGGAGAACTTGCTGGATGTGACATAGGTCACCATGGCGACCTATGCCTGGAAGTGGAAGCAAATACCTGGATTACACAGGTATCCGCCTCCTCCTTCCCCCTTGAAAGGTGCCAAATGGGGGAGAATTCCAAAAAGCGGAAGTTCCATTTTTGGGGGGAATTCCACTTTAACTACATTACTGGTGCATAAAAACAAAAAGTGTTTAATCAAACAAAAAAAAATTGAAAGTAGCCACAGCCTGAATAGAAAAGCCTGTCCCTTGCCAACAGCTGTAGAGTTTGACCCTCGCTCTCTGTGGAGAAGCAGTTGTCTCATTGCAGAGGTCCAACACACCCACTATTGAGTAGAGATGGGAAGGCCTGGAAATATGGTAATGTGTCTTTCGTGCTACTCAAGAGTAAATAAAAAGTAACTGAAGGCTATGAGCTAATTAGCTGCAAAATATTCACCTTACACGTAAATGATATGAATATATAAGTGATCTTGCGCTAAATAAATACAACCCACGTTCAAACTGCAATAAATAAAGTGCAAAGGATATGGCTCCTACAAGGGGCTTAATAAAGTGCAATTGTGGTGAAATCTGACTGCTCCAAATATGTGCAGGAAAATCAATAAATCAATAAAATCCATCAATAATCCACAAAACATGGAAGACACTGATCAATCTTGTGCAAACGTGCAAACAAATGGTGCAAAAATGCAATGAATTAAATACATGCAAATCGTGCAAAGTAGATCAATATTTCAATCTTAGTAGGTGGATAAATGTACAGTTCTGAAAGGTCCCATACAATGGACACAATTTGGAAATCCAATTCTCAAATACTTAAGGAAACTTTATCACAATATTTTTCCCATCCGTAGCGTGTTCTCAATTGGAGTATTAAACGATAGTGTTGCTCACGAATATTCGCATTGCGAATATTCGAGTTATTCTGATTGGCTCTGATGCTGCATCAGAGCCAATCAGAATAACTCAAATATTCGGCAAAAGGAATATTGCGCGATTAGCTTCTCCGCCCTTCTTTGGCATCAGAGCCAATCAGAATAACTCGAATATTCGGCAAAAGGAATATTGCCGAATATTCGAGTTATTCTGATTGGCTCTGATGCAAAAGAAGGGCGGAGAAGAAAATCGCGCAATATTCCTTTTGCCGAATATTCGAGTTATTCTGATTGGCTCTGATGCAAAAGAAGGGCGGAGAAGATAATCGCGCAATAGGAATATTGCGCGATTATCTTCTCCGCCCTTCTTTTGCCCCCTTATTCTCCTTTCTTTTAAGTAGAGTTAGTGTAGAGTTAGTGTTTAGTGCATATTAGTTTAGTAATACAGGAAATGATCTCCGTTTATGAGAATTTCACAATCATTTTCGCATTAGCGAAATTTCGCATTAGCGAAATTTCTCCAAAAAAATTTTGGATAAAATTTAACGAATATTCGATATTAGCGAATATTTGCGAATATTCTTCTATATATTCGCGCAATATCGCGAAATCGAATATGGCGTATTCCGCTCAACACTATTAAACGATAGTGGGGATCCTACACCGGTCTCCAAGAACTCTCATCTCTGAGATGTATAATAGGGCACATCAGCTTTCCCAACTCTCCTCTGCTATTTGATACTGACGTTCCTGTTTTGTAGCGTCCTCTACCTCTCACAGCAATCCCTCAGATGGTAGCTTTCCTAAACGGAAAGGAGGGGGGGAGGGAGGCTCCAACCAGTAACCCAGATAGAAAGCAAGGGAGAGAAAGAGATAAAGAGTAAATTCTCTACCACATCCCCTTCCCTCCTCGCACACCATGGCCCTTTCCTTTTCTGGGAATGTCCACTAACCATGTGTGCTGGCTTAGCTTCTTTTGCCCTCCTATCCACTCCCTACATTTTATGTAGCTGTCATGGAATGGAGTATCAATTAAAGCGGAAGTTCACCCTAAAAATCAAGTTTGCATGATAAATAGCAGCAGCCAGCATTAATGTACAATCCGTCGTTTTTTTTTCTTTAAATCTCATTCTTTACCTTGTTTATCCATGATTTAATGCAGCTTCCTGGTTCCTTTCCCTGCGGGAGTGGGCGTGCTTATTCACAGGCTAAGTGATTGACGTATGACAAAAGCTTCCCATCGGCGCATACGGTGCGTCACGAGTTGCCAAAAAAAGATCAGCATACTGTCAGTGTCAGAAGTCAGCTCAATGTAATGTTAGAATTTTTTTTAGGGTGAACCCCCGCTTTAAGTGACAGCTGTGAGTCTGCTGGGGCTGCTGATAAGATAGGCCACGTACACACGATCAGTCAAACCGATGAGAGCGGTCTGATGGACCGTTTTCATCAG
This sequence comes from Rana kukunoris, assembly GCA_029574335.1. Lineage (NCBI taxonomy): Eukaryota > Metazoa > Chordata > Amphibia > Anura > Ranidae > Rana > Rana kukunoris. Next base: position 67,526,329 of record CM056053.1, on the reverse strand, counting down.
ACCAAATCGATCGTGTGTGGGCCCCATCGGTTATTTATCCATCGGTTAAAAAAAATCAAACTTGTTTTAAATTTAACCGTCCATCGGTTAAAAATCCAAGCATGCTCAAAATCAAGTTGACGCATGCTTAGAAGCATTGAACTTCATTTTTTTCAGCACGTCGTTGTGTTTTACGTCACCGTGTTTTGACACGATCGTTTTTTTAACCGATGGTGTGTAGGCACGACTGACCATCAGTCAGCTTCATCGGATAACTGATGGAAAAATCCATCAGACCGTTCTCATCGGTATGACCGATTGTGTGTACAGGGCAATAGAGGCGTCCAGCAGCAATCTCAATACTTTTTGGTAGTCTACACAAGGGAGGGTTTTACAGGAAAATTACATACATGAAATATGTTAAATGTACATATGATCTTATGGGACGATTCTTGTTGAAATCATTGGGATCTCTTTGTGTATTTGTTGTAAACAGAAGATGGCGATAATATTATAATATAAGATTACAGTTGCCTTTTGTCTTGTTCTTGTTACAGATATGAACACCCCAGCATTGTTGGTTAAAATGAGCAACTCCTTTATATCTTTACTCAGTTTTCATAAAGTAGTCTAATTGCATTTTTTTTAACAACTCATAATTCAAGTGAAAACACATCTAGTGGCATAAAATTCTGGTCAGCACCACTTCTAAAATTTTTCTCTGCAAAAAGGTTTTCAGCAACATAAAATCAATGAAACAATACATTTAGCTGCTGTGCAGTGTTTTTTCTCCCAGCTATTTCTGAGGAGGAGAATAGTTGTTTTATATCTTCTATTTTCCCCAGTGCAGTGTTTCTAGCTAACACTTTTCAAGTACATACAGCAGTACTACATTTAATCATCCACTTCTTACCTTTGTCTACGAGGATGGTTTATTAAAGCAGAAGTTTTATCATTTCAAAGCAATAAATAATAATATTGTTTAATTTAAGAACAAAGGCTGCCACATTGGACTATTTAAAATCCGTAATATTGTTAATGGATCCTAAAATTGCTACGTTGTTATGTATTAGATTGTACAACTGAACAGTGGGAACTAGTTTTGTTCCGCTGTAGTGAAGCAACTCCCCCACCCCCCAGTTTTGTTGTTATAAATTATTGAGCTGCTTGTTTTCTCTCTTTACAGTGCATGATAAGCAGTGCCTTTTTTTCTCAAAGAGAAGTTGCAGGAACACTCCCTTCTAAGTCACTTTGTATCCCTGCCTTCTACCCACCTCCAAGCACCAACCCTCTGAGCATTGACCCTTGGTTCTGCCCCTACCCACCTCTGAGCACTGACCCTTGGTTCCACCTCTACCCATCTTCAAGCACCGACCCTTGGTTCCGTCCCTACCCACCTCCTAGCACCAACCCTTAGTTCTGCCCCTACCCACCCTCGAGCACCGACCCTTGGTTCCACCCCCTACCCACCTCCGAGCACCGACCCTTGATTCAAAACGCCTACCCATCTTCCAATAAAGTCACTGTAACGTACCTTGTCCTGAAGCCCAAATACTGAGAGGGCTCTCCTTGCGGCTAAATGCGCGGTGTCCCTGAAGGTGGTAACAGGAAGCACGAAGCCCAAAGTAGCAGGGATTGTCAGCTGTGCCCCAGATGAGATGAGGGTTGGTGGTATGAGGATTTCTCTGCAAGTGGGCACCAGAGGAGGTGAGCACTGGGACGCAGGAGCGCTGATAATGGTGCATGAGACAGGATCTACAGGTAAGTACTGAAGGTAGGTACTGCAGGCTGGATACATCAGATGGGCACCAAGGCGGATCGCAGCAGAAGGCATAATTGGGGACAGAAGCAGAGGTCAGTAAGCCAGGGGTCAGCAGATCAGATAGCAGAGTTATGGTTAGGCAAGCTGGGTCATACACAGGGAAAAAGACAAGAGAAGATCTGTGAACAGTCCAAGGTCAGAGCTGGGAGCGAGACAAGGGGTATCCAAGAGCAAGCTGGGTTGATAACAGGTGATCAGAAGCATATACAAACACAGGAAGCTGAAGACCAATCAGCAATATCCATGTGCTACAGTCATCCTTTTAAAGGCCTGAGGGTACCGGGATCTGACGTCCATTGCGTTTTACCATGGCATTTCAGTTTGGGCACTACACAACACAAGTTAGTTGGAATGGGAGAGTTACATTGCTCCCATTCATGATTTACCTAAATTGTGACCTCTGTCATTCCAGAAAGGTCCACTGGGTCAGTCTGCATTCTGGGGTATCATCTCTGGTCGGCAGTTGGTGCCAGAGGAGTTTCTGGCAGAGCAAGTCTTCCCCAGCAGCCAATTGGAGGAGTTCTTCCCTCGCAGGGCATGCTGGGGAGGGATATATCTGTGACGGTATCATGTGTTCTAAACATCTTCGCGGGGTCCCAGTTCCAGGTGCGGCATCCACCTTTAGGGTGCTCGCATCCATGGACCCCGCCGACGTGGCCCACCTGGCCAATCTTACAGGCTTCACCGAGCCTCAACCGGAGGCGAAAAAGGACCCCAGTGACTTACTGGGTTCCCACTTCTATTGAGAGGCTCCCAGGCTGGGTGCCATGCGATTGGGGGATCGGCTTGAGGGGAACCCGGAGGCAGGTTGTCCAACAGGGCTTGAACGAACCAATCGGGGATCTGGTGACCGGGATGCTGACAGGTACGCTTTACTGTCTCCCGGTTCATCCACTTAATCTCATTTAAAGTAATTGGCCTGTGGCAGAGGCCCTAGAGCCGGGTCTGTGTGAAAGGCCTGTTCCTCCCAGAGATCCGAAGTGACGCCTCGGCTGCCAGGTTTGCGAGAGGGACCTGTCCGTGTGCACTTCACCCACTTAGCAGAAGTGGCAACGAGTTTTGAAATGCGTGCTACTGAGGGCAAGTCTGCCCTGTTCCTATCCAGGCCTGACACCGCAAAGTTATCCTCCTTTTTCATCAACCTTTTTCCTTCCTAACTGAAGTTGATGTTGGCTGTGTTGGCCTGGAAATAAAGCATTGAAAAACCGTTATTGACTGTCTGGACCCGCTCACTACTTTGTTCCTGCATCACACCCCTAGACAACGCTGGGGTAACTTAATGTGCCGATCCCAACAAATTAATCAGTGGCTCTTTCGAAGGTAGCGCTACAAGTATATTAATATTTTGCTATTTTATGAAGTTTTTGTTGAACAAATAAACATTTAATCAAAGTGTGCAGCAATGGCACTGGTATCACAGAGCATTATGGGTTTTCCCCAGAAGCTGATAACTTTCAGGATATCTATAACTAAAACTTTGTACAAATCTTGTAAGTGATCTTAACATGGAGGGGATATAAGTGACTGCTTTAAATCAATAATTAAGTGTGTAAAATTCAGCTTAAAGCGGAGGTTCACCCCCAAAATGAACTTTCTGGCATTAGTTCCAGCATACTGCTAACATGTGCAGTATGCTGTTTTTTTTGTTTTTTCCCCGGTACTTATTGTTTTATGAAGCCTTGTTATCCGGCTCGAGCGGGGAATCCTGCGGGGGAATGGGCGTTCCTAATTGAAGAGGAGTTGATTGGCGGTCGGCTAAAGCACGTCACGGCTTCCGAAAATACCCGAAGTGACGCTCGGGTGTTTACGGCGCCTGCGCCTGCAGAGCTGACTGCGCAGGCGCCGTAAACACCCGAGCGTCACTTCGGGTATTTTCGGAAGGCGTGACGCGCTTTAGCATCCCGTCAATCAATGCCCCCGCTCGGAGTCGGATAACAAAGCGTCATAAAAAGATAAGTACCGGAAAAAAAAAAAAAAACAGCATACTGCAAATGTTAGCAGTATGCTGGAGGCTGGGAGCTAATGAAAAAGGGTTTATTTTTGGGTGAACCCCCACTTTAAGCTGTTCGGCACTGTATACAATGGGCCTTTTCGGTAAAGCAAGAAAAGATATCCTCAAAAAACACATGAAAAAGAGGATTTGAGATAATCATAAAAGTTGTACCTTAGATTGTAAGCTTCTGGGGGACAGTGACTGAATGTACATGTAAAGCACTACGTAAATTGTAGACACTATATAAATACCTACAAAAAAATTATAATTATCTGACAACAACAAAAAAATGTAAAGCAATAAAGAAAGCTATACAAACATTTTCTTCCAGAATGTAATTACAGCTTTTACATAGATTATGGTCAATGTACAGTAATGACATACTGTTTTCTTTTCTGCATCAATTTAGGGGTCTTTGATACCTCTCAGCACAGCTCCCATCTTTATACTTCTCACCACTGTAGCTATTATTGTCCTACTTGCATTTAGTCCAGACTAGGTTATCACTTAGCCTCCCTTGTTTTTTTTTTGATTGCCTGGGATAAAGATAATAATACACACCAACAGCTAACACTATGGTAGGAAATCAGGGGGGAAGTTAACCCATTGGCACTTACCAGCATTATAATGCATGTATAAAAAAATACAGTGTAAAATAAATAATAAAAAAAAATATATATATTTTATATGTCAGGTAAATTTGTGTATTGTATATTGCATATACATTGTACACAAATTAAAAATGGTTTCACTGACAGCCAATAGGTGAAGCTTACCACCTTTTGTAAAACAAAAATGATATTTACAGAGCTCAATAGCTCAACTGCAAAATTTAAATACACCAGTAAATGAATCAGAGCAGTAACTCATCTCCTATCAGATAGCTCTGCTTGAAGTTTTAGTGACATGTATTATACTCTCCCTTTCTCTTTTTGGCTAACATTAATGCCCTGAAAATCCATAAATAATATAAACAGACATAGATCATCATTTTTAACACTTATAGAAAACATCTCATAAAATAAAATGTACCTAAATATGTTATTTTTCCTCTTTGAAGAAAAATTATTGATGTTTTCAAATTTTAGCTATGCAACTGAATGCTTTTTGCTTCATGTACTGTACTTCTAACAATTCACATTTAATATTTTATTTGTAATTCTGATTGCTACTGCTGTATAAGGGCCCTTTCACACGGGGCTGATCAGTAATGATCCGCCCTGTGAACCTCTGTTTGCTCAGCGTGGATCGCTCTGTAGATCCTCGCTGAGCCGGCAGATGACAGGGCGGTCCCCGCACACTGTGCAGGGACCTCCCTGTCTTTTCTCCACTCTCCCCTATGGGGGGATCGGATGAACACGGACCATCTGTCCGTGTTCATCCAATCCAATCCGCAGACGAAAGGAAAAATAGGGTTTTCCTCTGTCTGCAGAATCGGAGGCGGGCGAGATCGGTTTGTCAGCAGATTATTATCTGTTGACACCCGCGATCTCAGAGGGACCAACGTATGTCCCTTTTTCATCCGCACACAGATGGAAGAAATAGCGTACATACAGTCCGCAAGTGTGAAAGGGGCCTAACACAAAAATTCCCCAGCTCAATTTCCAGCTAGTCCGCAAAAATATAACTAAACTTTTTCATCATCTCAAATCAAAACAGGTTTCTATTTCATAGATTTTTAAATAAATGTAAAGTCACACTGCAACATCAAGGTGCCACCACAAGGTTTGATTCATAACTCTTAGGCCCCATACAGACGATCGGATATATCCGATGAAAACGGTCCGCGGACCATTTCCATCGGATATGTCCGATCGGGAGTTTGATCCGATGGCGTGTACACACCATCGGATCAAATTCCCCGCCGCCGGACGGCGCGGTGACGTGGCGATGACGCGGCGGTGACGTTGACGCCGCCGCGTCACCGCTACGTCACCGCACCAGGAAGTAAAACACTTCCGCGCATGCGCCGAATCCATTCAGCAGCGGCGCGGCGGCGGTGGGAGCCGACATGTCTGCTGGTAAGTGTACTAACCAGCAGACATGTCGGGCGGACAGATTCCCACCGGATAGATTTCAAAGCTTGCTTTGAAATCTGTCGGGTGGACAAATCTGTCCGCTAGCCCATACACACGAGCGGAGATGTCTGCTGAAACGGTCCATCGAACCGTTTTCAGCGGACATATCCCCTCGTGTGTACGCGGCCTTAAAGGGGTTGTAAAGGTTTGTTTTTTATTTTCTAAATAGGTTCCTTTAAGCTAGTGCATTGTTGGTTCACTAACATTTTCCTTCGATTTCCTTTCTAAATGTTTTTTTCTTTGTTTTTTTTTTGTATGAATTTCTCACTTTCTGTTCCTCCTCCATAAGCTTTTCTGGCTGACTAATCCCCAGCCAGAACATGGGGGCAAGCTTACTGAGGAGAAACAGGAAGTGAACCAACAATGCACTAACTTAAAGGGTCACTAAAGGAAAAAAAAACTGTGCTGAAATGACTGTTTACAGGGTATAGAGACATAATAGTTAACTGATTCCTTTTAAAAATGAATACAAATAGATAAAAATCAATCATATAATCAACCTACAGTTCTAGTTTCGTTTTTGCTGCTGTTTCCTGTCTCTCTGATGTACAGAGCCAGAGAGCCAATAGAGGGCAGTAATGGTTTGTCTAAAACCCCTCAGCCCAATCTAGTTTCAGTTTACACACAGTAATCACACCTCCTTGATTAGTGACCACAGTGAGAAAGCTCCCAGCACTGTGGTTATAAGGAAACAGACGACCAGGAAGTGTCCAGAACAGAGCAGGATTACAGCAACATCAAACCAAAAATGAACAATGAGGACATGAAAACAGCACTGCAGTAAGGTAAAGGAAGCTATTTAGCAAAAAAAATCCTTTAGTGACCCTTTAAAGGAACCTATTTAGAAAATAAAGGGGGCGTGGCTTGCCTTGAAGGAACATGGAAGCTTAGCTTCGGAGCTCTGACAGACGGCAGTCTTCCATCAGCTTTTTTCAGGAGATTACCTCGAGCCCTTCGCCCCCGAGTGATGGGAACCTCAACACTCCTCTGCCTCCCGTTCGCGCTCCCCCAGGGACACAACCGACGGGATTCACCAACAATTGCCGGCTATATTCCGGACCCAGAGGACCAACATGACGGCGCCCTCTCCCGCCTCAACTCCGGCCCGGTCCTCCACGGAGATAATACTGACTCCCTCGGCTCTCTCCCCTCCCTCGGGAAGTGCAGGAACCCCCGGACCCTCACACCAGCCAAGCTTGTCTTACTTGCACGCTGTGGCCGCGGACATAAAAAACACCCTGTTTGCGGCCATCACGGATCTCTGCCACGAGATTCGCGCCATTACCACCAGAGTGCAGGAGGTGGAGGTAACCACTGCCAAACACCAAACGGTCCTACGGACAGTTGGCCACAGACTAGACACCCACACCCTACAACTCTGTGACCTCCAAAGACATGTCAAGGACCTCGACAACAGAGGCCGCAGACGGAACCTGACGGTACGGGGCCTACCGGAATCGGTGGACCCTGACCACCTCCTGCCGGCAGTATCGGAGCTCTTCAATAAAATCCTGGATAGACCGCCGCAGACACCCATACCGATGGAGCGAATCCACAAGGCGGTGAGACCGCGGGGTAAAGACTCATACCCTCCGAGGGATGTGGTCTGCTGTTTAGAGAACTTTCTGACGAAGGAAGATATCTTGCGGAAAGCACAGGGAAAACCCTGCATTGAGCATGAGAGTCACACGGTTCACATATACCAGGACCTATCAGCGATTACCCTCCGCCACCGGAAAGACCTGCGTCCGCTGTTGGATGTCCTAGGCGCGAGGGGCATACAATATCGATGGAAATTCCCATTCGCCCTATCAGCCACATGCCTTGGACTTACGGCTTTGCTGAGAGTCCCGGAAGAGCTGGATGACTTCTGCAGGACTCTAGATATCCCCTACGTCGAACTTCAAAACTGGTACGCCAAGTTTGAAGTGCCCCAGCTTCACCGCAGTTCTGCCAGAGAAAAACCGATGGAAGCACAGGCCTCCCGCCATAGAAGACATCGCTCGCCATCTGCCAACAAGGGAGCTCCAGCCTCCTCACCAACCCACCACCAGCTTAGCCCGAAAGCAGCCCCGCAATCTCGCAGAGCACGCCGTGACAACTACCACTAGGCGTGCAGAAGACACTTAGACCGAGCCAGGCAGAAAATCCTCACTCCATCTCTTTCTCCCGCTCTCTGTTCCCCATACCTCTCCCTTTCCTGCTGAGAGGCGGCTTCCTTCTGTGATGAGCGACCCTGTCATACAACCATTCGCCCTCTCTGCTCCATGCCAAGATCGAAAGAACCCAAACCACTGACCTCAAACTCTGAGATGGGACTGTTACTCTCCCTTCCTGAACTCACACCACAATGTCCCACCGGAAGATGTGCCTTAGATCTGCTCGCTCCAAGCTGGACAGGCTCACTGCACTGCTCCTAACGTTACTCTCCGGATCACTGATGACTGCTATCCCAGAGCGACACGGACCCTGATGTTCTCTAACTGCCTGCAAACAGTGAGCGCCCAGATGACTACATCTACCCTCGGAAGACCTCTACCACGCCGCTCTGAGCTGGGACTTTACCAGGGAGATTCACGCACGGCTATGGACCCGGTTCTGCCGGTCACAGCAAGAGGACTTACGAACCTGAACCTAATGACTTAATTGTACCAGCCCTCCATTCTACACGATGCTTCCTGCTACAGACCTCCTGCGGGTCACCTGATGATCTTCCCCTCTACCGTGGATACCAGGTTATGTAAAGTATATTTAAATATGTTTGTTTACTCTGCTTGCTCTTACAGTACAAATATGGCTGCATTTACTATGCACTGATTCCCGTATGTTTAACCGCTTCTCATGCCTCACTTGGGATCTTCCTCCCCCTGATCCGCCAGCTTACAGCCTAACACGGAACCCCTCCCCCTTGGGTGGCGATATGCTGAACACATCCTGCCCTCCTGCCGAGACTAGCCACCAGCATGACAGGAAAGTGAACCTGTCCCGACTCGGGAGGAGGGGACTTGAGAACTCCCCCAGGTCTGCTGCTACGCGCACCTCTCTCGTCCCCTGTAAGGCTCAAGCTTCCCTACCTATGAGACGTGAGCCCGTGGTTCACCCCCCACTCGCCTCACTACGCTCAGTGGCGGATCTTTCATTGACTTAGAGCAGATCCCCAGAATATCTACAAGACGCCCCCCTCTTGCTCCTGTCCACTCCTGATCTCCCCCCCTCCCCTCTTCCCATCTCCTGTCCCCCCCCTTTTCCCCTCTGGACCCCCTTCCTCCTTCCCATCCCCCCTCCCCTCTCTCCTCCTATTCTGCCTGTCTGAGCGCACTACTGTGCCTTTTTTTTTTGTTGCCACACATGCTTTTGGCTCTGTTACTGGGTTGCCATGTTGAATTACAATAATTTGTAACTGTTCTAGAAATTCACCTGCTATTGTTTAGCTGCATGAAAATGTATACCACACTGTCTATGTCTCACTACATCTACTGACCATCTGCTGACCAGGACCTTAGAGACAATAGCCCGTACTTATTGCCTTATGAGCTTTAATATATTGATCCGTCCAAAGGCCTTTGTCAGACTGTGTACTCACCGAAGCCGAGATGCCGAGGGTGGCCCACCGTTGCGACCCGGCGCCGACCGTCCCCTGGAGTTGGGACAGGGGAGGCGAGCCCCGGGAGGCACCAGCGCCAGTAAGGTCCGGGTTGGTAGCCGGGATTCTGGTGAAGACTGGAACTGAAGCTCCTCCTGGTGGTGGTGAGCAGAGCAGGCAGCCGAGGAGCCACAAGACAGGTGCAGGGCAGGTAACAGAAGCTGTACTGAGGCACTATAACAAGTGGGACTTCTGCGCTACTAAACAAATCTATAAACAATAACGGTCTGCAGCAAACACAAAAAATGCATACACAGCATTAAATTAAGTGAATCAATATAAAGGTGCTAGCGCAAGTGGTAAAGCATAACATAAAATATATACTACAGGAAATATATATGGTGAACACACAGTGCACAACTGTGCTATATTCAGTGATATCTGTGACAAAACAAGAAAAGGGAGAAAAAACTAAACAGTCCAACAACAGTGCCAACTTCAAAACAAATGCACTCAAGTCCTTATATCAAACAGTGTGCAGGAGGATGTCCACTAGTTGCAGAAAGGTGAGGAAAGGAAAGGCCTCCACCACACGGCACGTCTAGTCTCACAGAACTCTCACCTCCAGCTAGACATAGCAAGCATGCAGGATATCCTTGATATAGGCAGTCTCCCTCCGTATAGTTGTTGTTTAATCTCCACAGATCAATGAAGCGATAGGTGTCTGGGTACTCGGATAATTTCACAAGGCACAAACAAGGGAGTCCAGAAAAAAGACAGAGGAAGCCTCCAATAGTGCATTAACTTGATAACCAGGGAGTTTTTAATAAAAAATTGTACTTACAAACAATAAAGATAAAATTGCATCAAAACAGCGGGATCGTAGCGCTTGCAGCACTTCACTCAAGGGAAGGGAAGGACGGGCAGATGAGTGAAGTGCTGCAAGCGCTACGATCCCGCTGTTTTGATGCAATTTTATCTTTATTGTTTGTAAGTACAATTTTTTATTAAAAACTCCCTGGTTATCAAGTTAATGCACTATTGGAGGCTTCCTCTGTCTTTTTTCTGGACTCCCTTGTTTGTGCCTTGTGAAATTATCCGAGTACCCAGACACCTATCGCTTCATTGATCTGTGGAGATTAAACAACAACTATACGGAGGGAGACTGCCTATATCAAGGATATCCTGCATGCTTGCTATGTCTAGCTGGAGGTGAGAGTTCTGTGAGACTAGACGTGCCGTGTGGTGGAGGCCTTTCCTTTCCTCACCTTTCTGCAACTAGTGGACATCCTCCTGCACACTGTTTGATATAAGGACTTGAGTGCATTTGTTTTGAAGTTGGCACTGTTGTTGGACTGTTTAGTTTTTTCTCCCTTTTCTTGTTTTGTCACAGATATCACTGAATATAGCACAGTTGTGCACTGTGTGTTCACCATATATATTTCCTGTAGTATATATTTTATGTTATGCTTTACCACTTGCGCTAGCACCTTTATATTGATGTACTGAGGCACTGCGGAGCAGGTAACTGGAGGGGTACCGGGCAGGTGCAAGCGGAACAGACTGAGGACAGGTCCGGAGAGCAAGCCGGGGTTCAGGGGTTGGAGAGGTCAACAAGTCCAAAAGCCAAGCCAGAGGTCAGGGATTATAGAAGACAGCGTATCCAGGAACAAGAGCCAAGGTCAACTTCAGGGCGAGTCAGGGAGAGTCGTACGGAAGTCCGGGTCAAAGGTTCAGGTAATCGGCAGAGAGTCCAAGCACAAGCTGAAGACAAACCAGCAACCTGCCATAAGACAGGGGCTGGTTTAAATAGCCTGGTCAGGCCTCTGATTGGTTCCCGGAAGGTGCGCGCCTGTGTGCACGTTGCGTCGCCAGACCGCGCAAGCGTGCGTGTGCACGCCTTCCCCGCATGGGTACACGCCGAAGCGCAGCTCTATTGCGCATTTGCGGGGATCGGAAGACAGGCCTGGATCCCTGACAGCCTTGGACATATAAACCAGACCGCTCACAGTTTTGTGGTCTCTTGACCCGCCATGTTGGCCCAATGTTACGCCACGTGAATAATTTTGTATCCTATTAACGGTACGAATCTCTGTCGTTTTAGGAGGATAAGGCTGTCGATCTGTCAACACCTAGGACCGACTTTTTCTTCGAGACACTCTCAACCCCCAACAGTGGTCCACCTCTTCCACCTCTCGTGCACGTCTTTAAACTTTGCTCCCACCACTGACAGTCTCCGATATCCCTGTATTAGTAACAGGATTACACATTACTGGACCAGCGAGGGGCCCCTCGCTAGTCTTCGGAACACCATCCCCTCCGTACACATATAGCTACTACCACTATCCTTCCCCCTCGAAATCCCCTTCACAATCCCGTTCCCCCCTTGTACACTGACCTTACCCACTTCATTTCTAACTGCTGCCTCCATCCTAACTCGCAAACTGCATGAGAGCTTCCCTCTCTCAACGCGCCGGAACTCTAGAGGCCTTGATCTACCACACTCCACTACCAAGTTACAATGGCCCCTACGCCCTCTCAATCAGACGCACATATACTCAAATTCATTTCCATTAACGCCCGAGGCCTCAACACCCCTGAACGACGCTCGCTACTCCTGCATGTCATGCACCGTAACAAGGCAGACATTGTCTTTGTCCAAGAAACGCACTTTCGCACGGAAGCGACGCCTAAACTGCAGAATCACTATTTCCCTAGGGTTTTTCACGCTACTACGCCAGTCTCAAAATCCAAGGGAGTCTCCATTCTCATAGCGAAAACATGCCCTTTCCAACTTACAGACTCACTGACCGACACAGAAGGGAGGTATGTGTTCCTGAAAGGATCGCTACATGGTCGAACAGTCACACTGGCCAACATCTACGTGCCAAATTCCCGACGAATACCTTTCTTCAGATCTATTACAAATGCCCTATCGACTTTTCAGGAAGGCATGCTTGTACTAGGAGGAGACTTTAATGTCCCCCTCGACCCCCTACTTGACACCTCTACCGGGACATCTTCCCTGACGTATGCGGCCCTCAAGGCCATCAAGACCCAACTCCAAACGCTATTGCTGCATGACACCTGGCGCACCCTGAATCCCTCTGGAAAAGATTTCACCTTTTTTCGACCCCGCACAACAAATATTCGAGGATCGACTACTTTTTTAATAGCAAACCGACCTCCCTGTCCTAAGCAAAGCCTCTATTGACCCCCTATTCTTTTCGGACCATCACCCGATTTCACTGACTTTGGCTCTCCCTAAGACAAGACACTCGACGTACTCTTGGAAATTAGACCCCTCGCTACTCACTGACCCAGCTACAGTGACGGAGCTCGAACACCGCCTAACGCAATACTTCTTGGAGAACAAACCCACTGACACGTCAGCTACCACGACATGGGAAGCACACAAGTGTGTAATACGTGGAATCTTGATGGCGGCGGCAGTTAAGCGGAAACGTATACGTCGGAAATGTTTCTCTGACCTTACGGCCAAAATCCATGGGCTTGAGAAAGCCCATAAACGCTTGCTAGCTTTGTCCACCCTCCAATCGCTCCAAGCGGCTAGACAGGATCTGCTAGACCTTCTGGATAAACAAATTAAGCGCAAATACATCCTCACACAAAAAAGAAAGCCTCAACCGTGATACACTCGTTAACCGATGCGACGGGCCGGAAAATCTCTTCCCCCCCTGACATAGCGCAACAATTTGTATCGTACTATACCAAATGTTACAACCTCCATCCCACGGACTCCCCTACGGACTCGATCGCCAGACGGGAGGCCATTAAAACCTTCCTGTCTGAATATAGTCCCACACCGATTTCGACATCGGCAGCCCTTGAGCTAAACTCCCGCCTGACTGTGACTGAAGCTATGGCAGCTTTGAAACAAATGAAACCTGGAAAAAGCCCAGGCCCCGACGGATTGATGGTAGGATATTATAAATCATTCACCCATCTGCTCATCCCCCATTTTACATCGGCTTTCAACTCCCTGAGACCTTCCCAAACACTCCCCCCTCGAGACATGCTTTCAGCTCACATCTCGGTTATACCGAAACCTGGAAAGGACCCTTCCTTAGTGACAAACTATAGACCCATCTCCTTGCTGAACGTTGACCTGAAATGGTACGCCAAGATGCTGGCCAACCGTCTCCTTTCCCTTCTACCTAGCTTGGTAAGCCTGGACCAGGTAGGCTTTGTCCCCGGCAGAGAAGCCAGGGACAACACACTCAAAGCCATCTCTGTCCACCACTGACTCACGAAGCAAAAAAAATGCGGATTCCCCCTGTCCCTTGATGCGGAGAAGGCGTTTGATAGAGTGGCCTGGGATTATATGCGAGAGGTACTCACTTCTATAGGACTCCCCAGCGCATGCTCCAGTTCATCCTTGCACTATACGCGACCCCCACAGCCAGGGTGCGCGTCAACGGCCACCTATCAGACGCCTTCTCCATCACCAACGGAACCAGACAGGGATGCCCCTTATCCCCACTTATCTTTATCCTGACTCTCGAACTGTTCCTACGACGCCTAAAAGCCAACCCCACTGTAAAAGGCATTGACATTGACCACCAAACGTATAAAATAGCAGCTTTTGTCGATGACATTCTCCTTTTTCTGATGGACCCTATCACCACTCTTCCGAACCTCCTGGCAGACTTTAAGATGTTTCACGACCTGTACAACTTTAAGATAAATCTAGCAAAGTCCTATGCACTCAACGTTACCCTTCCCCAAAATATAGTTACGCAATGCCAATTAAACTTCCCTTTCAAATGGGACGCAAACTCGATTACTTACCTAGGCATTCAACTCCCCTCCTCCCTGTCGGATCTGTACTCCATCAACTATCTCCCGCTGCTGCAAAAGATTCAGAAGGACCTTAAAGCATGGTCAACAGTAGTGTTGAGCAGAATACGCCATATTCGCTTTCGCAATATTTCGCGAATATATAGGAGAATATTCGAGAAATATTCGTAAATTTCGAATATTCGTGATATTTCATCCAAAAAAAAAATTGCGAAATTTCGCTAACGTGAAATTTCGCAAATGCGAAATTTATTGCGAAATTCTCGACCGCGCATGCGCGCGGACAACACGCGGTCGCGAAAACGGCGATCATTTCCTGGATTCTTTGCCAGTGTATTCGGATTCGGATTGCTATTTTAGTGCTGCCCTGCGGAATCTACTGCTGCCCTGCGAAGCGAAGATGGTGGGGAGTAACTTTTCATCCAGTGAGGAAAAACTGCTGATTACTGTAAGTAATTTCACCACTTGTTATTTCATTATCTTTAACTGCATTTTAGACTAGTTAAAAAGTTAGGATGCAAGATCAGATATTAGTATTTCCCAAACAGTGTGTTTCCAGCGGTTGCAAAACTACAACTCCCAGCATGCCCAGGGTTGCCACCTTTTGTTCATTTCAAACCCGAACACTTCAGCGTCGCACAGCAATTTTTTGTCTTAGTTTGCATAGATGTCGCTATTAAATAACATTTCTAACCATATGAAATTAATCATAAAAGTTCCTCTTTACATCAGAGTCCACAGACTTCCCCTTTTACATCAGAGTCCACAGACTTCCCCTTTTACATCAGAGTCCACAGAGTTCTCCCTTTACATTACAGTTCACAGAGTTCTCCCTTTACATCAGTGTCCACAGAGTTCTCCCTTTACATCAGAGTCCACAGAGTTCTCCCTTTACATCAGAGTCCACAGAGTTCTCCCTTTACATCAGAGTCCACAGAGTTCTCCCTTTACATCAGAGTCCACAGACTTCCCCTTTTACATCAGGACCACAGACTTCCCCTTTAGATCATGTCCACAAGTTCTCCCCTTTTACATCAGAGTCCACAGAGTTCTCTTCCCCCTTTACATCAGAGTCCACAGAGATTCTCCCTTTACATCAAGACAGAGTTCCCACAGAGTCTTCCTTTACATCAGTGTCCACAAGAGTTCACCCTTTACAGCAGTTCTCTTTACACAGAGTTTCTCCCTTTACAATCAGAGTCCACACAGTTCTCCCTTTTACATCAAGTCCACAAGTTCTCCCTTTTACATTAGAGTGTCCACAGAGTTCTACCTTTTAACATTAGAGTCACAGAGTTCCCCTTTTACATTAGAGTCCACAGAGTTCCCCTTTTACAGTAGAGTCCACAGAGTTCTCCTAACATTAGAGGTCCACAGAGTTCCCTTTAAATTAAGAGTCCACTGAGTTCCCCTTTAACACTTAGAGTCCACAGAGTTTCTCCCTTAACATCATAAGTCCACAGAGTTCTCCCCTTAACACACAGTCACAGAGTTTCTTCTTAACATCAGAGTCCACAGAGTTTTTCCCTTACATCAGAGGTCCCACAGAGTTCTCCTTTTACATCAGAGTCCACAGAGTTCTCCCTTTTCATCAAAAAAGTAAAAAAACAAACATATATTTTTCATATGTAAAGAAGGGATTAAAAAAATAATCTATTGTACAGGGCCAGTGTAAGGCTCAAAAAAATATTATAGTGGGTCAGATGAATAGCAACTCATTTTCTCCCCCTATACGTCTATCCTGTTATGGTACTCATATATACATAATTAATCAAATGATAATGGCTGCTATATTTTATTCCAAAAGCTGTGACCAAAATGGCAACATATAACAAATCTGTCATGTTACCACTGTCAGTGATTAATAAGGCGAGAATGCTTCCAATTATTGAATACCATACATTTACGTCATATATCCATAAGGGTTTAAACAAAAGTATTATAATATACTTTGTTCTTCATCTTGCAGAGGTTCCTGCAACATGGTTACGACCTAATGAGGTGCCAGCAGGATAAACAAAAAATCGTCCAGTCCGTATTGGAGGAATTACATGAGTTTCATGGCGGGTCACATGACCACATGGCCATTCTCAAAAAATGGTCAGACTTGAAGAGGCGCCACATGGACCGGGTCACACAGATCCGCGATGAATTTCATCCAGGTAAGTTATTGGTGACAGTCATGTAAGGTGATATGTAATTAACCTTAGGGCAGATGTTGTTAACCCAGACGCCATGTTGTGGTAACATATATCACCACCGAAGGTATTCATAGTACTGTTGAAAAAAGACATTATTCCATCAAGTTAAACCATGGAATTAAAGTGGTGGTGTGGTGGGTTTCAAGGGGAAAGGGTGGTATTTTATAACTCAATTACCACTAAATTCCTGTGCTAGGCGTGGGGTTATCATAGTAATCACGTGTACTCCATCAGGCCCTTTTTTTAACATGAGATCTTCAGAATAATACAAAGGAAACACAAACAGCTAATTTTACCATGGTGGCAGCCCAGCTCACACTCAGTCCCCTGTAGTGCCAGCAAGACCCTTTAGTATAACATTATCCCATTGGTTAACTGTCTATATAAATAAATGTGTATTCATATACAATACAGCAGAGTACACAGAATGTGCATATGTTATTAGAAATCATTTTTACATATATAAACATTGTGTTATTATAGGATCTCCTCTACCATCTGTGCGCCCCAAGCGCACAAGGCGACAGGCCGCAGAGGAGGAGGAGGAAGAAGAGGAGGATGAAGAGGAGGATGCAGAGGAGGAGAGGGATAAGGAGCAGCCCAGGCCTCTCTCTACGACTTACCACACCAGCTCCTGAGAGCTGCAACTCTCCCCCCCAACCCAACCTCCTGTGAATGCCATGATGCAGAAGAAGGAGCAGGAGGATACACAGCGCCTGTGATGACCATCAGTCAGGAGGGTAAATATGTGCACAACGATTAATGACATTTCAACAATAAGATGTAGATATAAAAAAGTACAGTATTTAATCCTAAATTTTTTTTTCTTATATCCTAACAGTTTGAAAGAGATTCAGGAGAAATTCCTATGTCATGGAGAGAAGACCAATCAAAAAGTCCTGTCCAATCGGCGCAAAAAAAAAAAATTGGACCACGAGAATGAGACACGCTGTTACAACAGCAAAAAAAAATTTTCAAGGAGTGGCTGGCTGAGATTTACAAGCGCTTGAAAAATCCATGTAAATATTTTATATTTTTGTTATTAACCTGTTATTCCTTTTCAAATGTTTCTTTCTTATTGAATTCTTAGGTCTTTCAACACATCTAACTTCACATCTAACACATCAACATCAACACATCAACTTCATAATAACCTAAAAACAGTTCATACTATTATTTTATTTAACACAAATCTAATAAAAAACAAAATACAACGGACACAGACACTACTAACACAAACTAAACTGTTGAAAAATTACTATACACAAAAGCTACAATATATAAATATATACATATATATAATATATATATAAATAAATATACAATAAATAAATAATAGATATAGATATAGAGAGAGAGCGAGAAAGAGAAAGAGAGATGCTGAATTGCTCTTGCAGATAGGCTAAAAGTTGCAGTAAAAAGGCCACAAACCCAGTTTATAACATAACGTTCAGATCATTTAGTCACACTTGCTGTTTGTTACGATCCGGTCTGGTAGCTTTAGCGATGCTGTTTGTGGATCCGCTGTGACAGAGAGGTCATGAAGCATTACTCAGCATGAAGGCAGCAGCAGTAGTATTCAAAATAAAGTAATTATCACACACACAAACAACATTTTACAAGCAGTAGTGGTAATAGTACTAACACAGCACTAAACACTTGGCAAGACTTGACAGCAGCAGTAGTGTAATTGCAGCATATAGTGCCAAAGAACTTGTCACATAGGTATCTGAGCACTGGCAGCAGCAGTATAGTAGTAACAGTACCAATAAAGTGTTGTATCACTTGTGGAAGAGTGGCAGCAGCACAGCAGCAGCATTGGTAATTGTAGCATATAGTGCCAAAGAACTTGTCACATAGGTATCTGAGCACTGGCAGCAGCAGTATAGTATAACAGTACACAATAAAGTTTTTATCACTTGTGGAAGAGGTGGCAGCAGCACAGCAGCAGCATTGGTAATAGCAGCATATAGTGCCAAAGAACTTGTCACATAGTATCTGAGCACTGGCAGCAGCATATAGTATAACAGTACACAATAAAGTGGTGTATCACTTGTGGAAGAGGTGGCAGCAGCACAGCAGCAGCATTGAAATTGTAGCATATAGTGTCAAGAACTTGTCACATAGGTATCTGAGCACTGGCAGCAGCAGTATAGTAGTAACAGTACACAATAAAGTGTTGTATCACTTTGGTGAAGAGGTGGACAGCACAGCACAGCATTTGAAAATGTAGCATATAGTGTCAAAGAACTTGTCACCTAGGAATCTGAGCACTGGCAGCAGCAGTATAGTAGTAACAGTACACAATAAAAGTGTTGTATCACTTGTGAAGAGGTGGCAGCAGCACAGCAGCAGCATTTGAAATTGTAGCATATAGTGTCACAAGAACTTGTCACATAGTATCTGAGCACTGGCAGCAGCATCATTAGTAGTAACATACACAATAAAATGTGTTGTTATCTTGTGGAAGAGGTGGCAGCAGCAGCAGCAGCAGCATTGGTATTGTAGCATATATGCCCAAAGAACTTGTCACATAGTATCTGAGCACTGCAGCAGCAGTAAAGTAGTAACAGTACACAAATAAAGTGTTTTTATCACTTGTGGAAGAGGTGGCAGCAGCACAGCAGCAGCATTGGTAATTGTAGCATATAGTGCAAAGAACTTGTCACAATAGGTATCTGAGCACTGGCAGCAGCAGTATAGTAGTAACAGTACACAATAAAGTGTTGTATCACTTGTGGAGAGAGGTGGCAGCAGCACAGCAGCAGCATTGGTAATTGTAGCATATAGTGCCAAAGACTTGTCACATAGGTATCTGAGCACTGGCAGCAGTATGTACACAATAAAGTGTTGTATCACTTGTGGGAGAGGGGCAGCAGCACAGCAGCAGCATTGGTAATTGCACATATAGTGCCAAAAACTTGTCACATAGGTATCTGACACTGGCAGCAGCAGTATAGTAGTAACAGTACACAATAAAGTGTTGTATCACTTGTGGAGAGGTGGCAGCAGCACAGCACAGCATTTGAAATTGTAGCATATAGTGTCAAAGAACTTGTCACATAGGTATCTGAGCACTGGCAGCAGCAGTATAGTAGTAACAGTACACAATAAAGTGTTGTATCACTTGTGGAAGAGGTGGCAGCAGCACAGCAGCAGCATTTGAAATTGTAGCATATAGTGTCAAAGAACTTGTCACATAGGTATCTGAGCACTGGCAGCAGCAGTATAGTAGTAACAGTACACAATAAAGTGTTGTATCACTTGTGGAAGAGGTGGCAGCAGCACAGCAGCAGCATTTGAAATTGTAGCATATAGTGTCAAAGAACTTGTCACATAGGTATCTGAGCACTGGCAGCAGCAGTCTAGTAGTAACAGTACACAATAAAGTGTTTTATCCCTTGTGGAAGAGGTGGCAGCAGCACAGCAGCAGCATTGGTAATTGTAGCATATAGTGCCAAAGAACTTGTCACATAGGTATCTGAGCACTGGCAGCAGCAGTATAGTATTAACAGTACACAATAAAGTGTTGTATCACTTGTGGAAGAGGTGGCAGCAGCACAGCAGCAGCATTGGTAATTGTAGCATATAGTGCCAAAGAACTTGTCACATAGGTAAGTGAGCACTAGCAGCAGCAGCAGCATAGTAGTACCAGTACACAACTAAGTGTTTTTTTCACTCGTGGTCGTGGAAGAGGTGGCAGCAGCATAGGAGCAGCAGCATTGATAATTGTAGCATATAGTGCCAAAGAACTTCACACATAAGTATCTGAGCACTGGCAGAAGCAGCAGCATAGTAGTACCAGTACACAATTAAGTGTTTTTTCACTCGTGGTCGTGGAAGAGGTGGCAGCAGGATAGCAGCAGCGTTGATAATTGTAGCATATAGTGCCAAAGAACTTGTCACATAGGTAAGTGAGCACTGGCAGCAGCAGCAGTGTAGTAGTACCAATACACAACTAAGTGTTTTTTTCACTCGTGGTCGTGGAAGAGGTGGCAGCAGCATAGGAGCAGCAGCATTGATAATTGTAGCATATAGTGCCAAAGAACTTGACACATAAGTATATGAGCACTGGCAGCAGCAGCAGTGTAGTAGTACCAGTACACAATTAAGTGTTTTTTTCACTCGTGGTCGTGGAAGAGGTGGCAGCAGGATAGCAGCAGCGTTGATAATTGTAGCATATAGTGCCAAAGAACTTGTCACATAGGTAAGTGAGCACTGGCAGCAGCAGCAGTGTAGTAGTACCAGTACACAACTAAGTGTTTTTTTCACTCGTGGTCGTGGAAGAGGTGGCAGCAGCATAGGAGCAGCAGCATTGATAATTGTAGCATATAGTGCCAAAGAACTTGACACATAAGTATCTGAGCACTGGCAGAAGCAGCAGCATAGTAGTACCAGTACACAACTAAGTGTTTCTTTCACTCGTGGTCGTGGAAGAGGTGGCAGCAGCATAGGAGCAGCAGCATTGATAATTGTAGCATATAGTGCCAAAGAACTTGACACATAAGTATCTGAGCACTGGCAGAAGCAGCAGCATAGTCGTACCAGTACACAATTAAGTGTTTTTTTCACTCGTGGTCGTGGAAGAGGTGGCAGCAGGATAGCAGCAGCGTTGATAATTGTAGCATATAGTGCCAAAGAACTTGTCACATAGGTAAGTGAGCACTGGCAGCAGCAGCAGTGTAGTAGTACCAGTACACAATAAAGTGTTTTTTTCACTCGTGGTCGTGGAAGAGGTGGCAGCAGGATAGCAGCAGCGTTGATAATTGTAGCATATAGTGCCAAAGAACTTGTCACATAAGTATCTGAGCACTGGCAGAAGCAGCAGCATAGTAGTACCAGTACACAATTAAGTGTTTTTTTCACTCGTGGTCGTGGAAGAGGTGGCAGCAGCACCAGCAGTAGTAAGAAAGTGGCAAATCTCACAGACAAAAGGTAACAGCACCAGTATGAGTAATATATCGGTACATAATCACTCAGCCTTTTGGCATTAGCAGTAGGAGCCCATATAGTGCCAAAATTACAAAAGCTTGAAATTGCATTAGCATGGTGATTACATTTGAAAAGCAGAATGACACAGGCCTTAAGTAGCTGTGGCACCGGGTGGAGTTTTTGGGTTGTGTTTTGCACGCCACAGGCTTTTCAAAAAAACAAAAAAATATCCACCTTCTTCCCAGCAGCAGCATAAGGAAAGGGAGATGCACTGTGATGTAAGGGAGAGGGGGAACTCCACTTCTGATGGTGGGGTAGGATGGTGGGGTGGCCTTTGACATCGAATGTAAGGGGAGGGGATGCGCTGGACATATAATATTACAGATATAACCGGCCCTTTTGAGGGCAACCATAATGCTGATGCGGACCACGATGAAATTGAGTTTGACACCCCTGGTATAAAGAGATAGGAGAGGTATTGGTAACTGACAAGGGACCATTCAGCGCCCTGAAGCGACGGCGGGTGCCAGAAAGTCACCGCCGATCCAGGACTCATTCATTTTGATGAATGTGAGTCTGTCCACGGAGTCTGTGGACAGACGGGTCCTCTTGTCCGTGACCACCCCACCTGCCGCGCTGAATGTCCGCTCAGATAGTACGCTGGAGGGGGGGCAAGACAATAACTCCAGCGCATACTGAGCGAGCTCGCGGCAGGTGTCCAATCTGGCAACCCAGTACTCCATGGGGTCGTCGGTGCTCATACTGTCAGAAGCACTGACGGACCCCATGTAGTCTGCCACCATGTGGGCCAGCCGCTGGTGGTGATGGCTGCTGCTGCTGCTGCTGCTGCTGGTACTGGGTCGCTCAGTTTGCATGAACATCCTCATCTCACCCATTAGGTCCCCTGCTCGGCTGCTGATGTTGCTGCTGGGTGCAGCCACCTGCTGGGTGAGATGAGGGGGGACAACTGGAGGCCGGGGACTTGCCTGCTCCAAACGGCTGACTAGGCATGCCTGCAGTTCCTCCATCCGGGGCTGCCTCCGTCTGGCTGGGAGGAACTGCTCCAGTTTCCCCTTAAATCTGGGATCTACAAGGGTGGCCAGCCAAAACTCGTCCCTCTCCTTGATGGCTTTAACCCGGGGGTCCCTCCTGAGGCATCTCAGCATGTGGGCAGCCATGGGGAAGAGCACAGCCCGCTGTGACTCCTCATGGCTGCCTGGGTCCATGACGTCCGCTTCCTCGTCATGGAGGCGCTGCTGTTCGCGGTCAGTCATGCCAAACCCCCGACTATCGGTGCCCCCAACACCGGCTCTCCCTCCTGACCAGGCCCTGACTCCAGGACGCCACCAGTCACCTCCTGATCATCATCATGATCCTCCTCCTCCTCCTCGTCCTGGGCCTGGTCTTGGTGGAGCAGTGTTGCCTCCTCCTGCTCCACCAAGGCACTCTCCCCAGCTCCGAGCAGGCGATCTAGTGCCCTGTCCAGCAGGAACACTATAGGGAGCACGTCGTTGAGGCCGACATGCTCCCTGCTCACCATCTTGGTCGCCTGCTCAAAAGGGGCCAACACATGGCAGACCTGGTGTATCTGCCCCCACTCCAGACTGGTGATGTACGGGAG
Organism: Rana kukunoris; assembly: GCA_029574335.1. Lineage (NCBI taxonomy): Eukaryota > Metazoa > Chordata > Amphibia > Anura > Ranidae > Rana > Rana kukunoris. The sequence continues at coordinate 67,503,299 of CM056053.1, read as the reverse complement.
TGTGTGTTGTGATGGCCCGCCAGTGCCTTGCTCCAGCAGGTACTCCTTCACCGCCCTTCGCTGCTCCCACAACCTCTCCAGCATGTAGAGGCTGGAGTTCCACCGCGTCACACTGTCCACAATCAGCCTGTGAAGGGGCAGGCTGTTGTCCCGCTGCAACTTTGACAGGGACGCGGTAGCGGTTGGGGAGCGCCTGAAGTGGCTGGCAATCCTGCGTACCCTTAGCACTATGTCACTCAACCCGGGATAGGTGCGCAGGAACTTCTGCACCACTAGGTTGAGGACATGTGCCAGACAGGGCACGTGTGTCAGACTGCCAGCCTGGAGGGCGGAGAGGAGGTTGCTGCCATTGTCACAGACAACCAGACCTGCTTGGAGCCTTCGGGGTGTCAGCCACTTCTGGACCTGAGCCTGAAGTGCGCTCAGCACTTCTCGTCCAGTGTGTCTCCGTTCCCCTAAACTAACAAGCTGGAGCACGGCCTGACAGCGCACGTGCCCCACACTTGAATAGCTACGGGGGCGCTTGCTGGGAGGCTCAGCAGCTGCGGAGACAGTGGCTTGAGGGAGACCAGCACTTCTCCCCTGGACACCCCGGGGCGGCACCACAAAATCAGATGCCGCCAATCCCTCCCCGGCGCCTCGGAGGGAAACCCAATGGGCCGTGAAGCTTATGTAGCGCCCCTGCCCATGCCTGCTGGTCCAGCCATCCATTGTCAGATGCACCCTGTTGCTGACAGCATGATCCAGCGACAGGGTTACATTCTGCACAATGTGCTGGTGTAGGGCAGGGACACCAGTCCTGGCAAAGAAATGGCGGCTGGGGACACGCCATTGGGGTTGGGCCTGCTCCAACATCTGCCTGAAGGGGTTGCAGTCCACTATGTTAAAGGGAAGCAGATGTTGGGCAATAACCCTTGCCAGGAGCCCATTGAGGGAACGCACACGTCGGTCTGAAGGGGGAAGGGAGTGTTGCGTTCAAAGGCGTCAGAAAGAGACGCCTGGCGCCGGACGGCAGTGCGGGACACCGAAGAGGAGGGTGATGATGTGGAGGTCTGGCTGTCGGTAGCAGTACCTCTACTAGAGGGAGCGGGGGGGCATGACCTGCTGGTAGCCGATGAAGCTGTGGCAGGGGCTGCTGTACCCTGCACACTTGTGGTGGTGGCGCTGCTACCACCAGCACGCTTCATCTGGTCATGCTCCTGCCAGTGATTAATCCGCAGGTGCTGGTTGAGTGCCGTGGTACCCACCCGAGCCAAACACTTCCCTCTCTTCACCTTGGCACGACAGAGCTGGCAGATGGCTACTGTCGGGTTATCTGCTACCAAGGTGAAGTAGGCCCAGAGAGGTGACTTCAGCGTCGCCCTCCTGTCAGATGGGGTGACGCTGACTTCCACCTGCTGGGACTCGGTGCGCACAGGTGGAGCTGCCTGCTGCTGCTGCTGCTGCTGCTGCTGCTGCTGACACCTCCTGCTGCCATCACCAGTGGAGACCCTGACGTTGGTCTCCCTGGTGACCTGGCGCACCGTTTCCCCAGGGTGCCTACCTTCCTCGTCGTCACTGATGCTGTGAACCGACGAGGCAGGTGGCACCCATGTTGGGTCACCCTCCTCTTCGCCCCCAGATATGTCAGACCCAGGGCTGACATGTGGTGGTCTGAAGGAGACATCTGACATGGAGCCGCTAGCCTGGCTCCGATGTCCCCTCACAGACGCATGGGTCTGACTAGGTGCTGGTGTTTCCTGCAGAAAACCACCAGCACCACCATGAAGGGAGGTCTCTGGGCTACTGACAGCCAGTACCCCATCCTCCTCCTCCTCCATTAACCCTTCAAAAAGGTCCTGACCATCAGCACATAAATCAATGTCTGCATGATCGAGGGCCTCCCCCAAGATATCCATGTCACTTTCACCATCAAACAGCATGAGGCTGGACTCGCTGGGGCTGGGTACTAAAGGCACCGGTGTACTGATGGTGGTGGTGCTACTTGGTGATGACTGAGTGGCACTGCTGTGCCCCATGTACTCCACCACTGCTGGAGCCTGTGAAGGCAATATCGGGCGGCTGCCCGAAGTAAAAAACTCCCGGATGAGGCGGACTCCCCTTCCACCCGATCCTCTACCAGTAGTAGGGGCGCGAGAGGTACCCCGTGCTGGCAGCGACCCAGCACTGGGAGTAACTCCCCTACCCCTGCTGCCACGACCACGGATGCTGCTCATGCTGATATGGGGGGGTGGGTAAACTTTATTGGGGGGGGGGGTAAATGTGATAATAGAAAAAACAGGCGCGCAGACAAACAACTAGTAGCTATGCCACTAAACAACAATTAAACGAAAGGTAAATTTTTTTAAATTTTTTTTTTTTTTTAAACTAACTAACTGACTGACAGACAACAGACAAAAACTGACTGGGCAACGAATAAGAGCAATAAAGAAACTAATATAGATAGAACAGTGACTCTGCTAACACAGCAGAGCCAGAGATCTGAATAAACTAAAAATAACTTTTTTTTTTTTTTTTTTTTTTTATAAAACAGATAACTATCTAACTAAATAAACACACTAAACTAAGCTAGCTAGCTTACAGAGGTGTACAAGTACACTCAAACCTATCTATCTAACACTAAATGAAACTGGAACACAAACACACAAATAGTAGCTTTAAAAAAAGCTGTTTGGTCTCTTCTTGCTTTTAAAAAAGCAGTTTAGAAATATAAGCACTAGCAGCTGCTAATACTCAAATGAACTGAACACTGAACAGGAGCACAGAACTGAAAGGCACTGCAATGCTGATGCAATATAACACAGAGCACAGAAACACTTCTCCCTCTATATCCACCTTGTGAATCTGCAATGAGCACATGCTGGCACTTAGTTTATATAATGGTCGTGAGGCAGCTTCCTATTGGTTGATGTGGAGGTTGCTAACCTCTGACACCTGTGGAAATGGAACTCTGATTGGCTGTGATGTGAATGAAGGGCGGGGAAAAAAATCGCGCGATATTGCTATTGCCGAATATTCGCATTGCGAATATTCGGCAGCATAAAAGGATCACATGCGCTACTCGGCCCAGGGTCCCTCTAATCATACCACCATTGCTTTTACACGTCGATGGAGATCACTAGCATGTGATCTGTGTTAAAAAAAATTTGAGAAAAATCCGAATATTCGACATTGCGAATATTCGGCACAATATTCGAGATATTGCGCGATTTCTCGAATATGCAATATTCGAGCCGAATATTCGCAATTCGAATATTCGTGAGCAACACTAGTCAACAGGCCTCTTTACTTGGTTTGGCAGGGCAGCCGCGATAAAAATGAACATCCTACCCCGTTTTCTCTATCTATTTTAAACAATCCCAATTAAACTCCCCCAGGCCTTCTTCTCCACTTACCGATCAGCCTGCACCAACTTCATCTGGAATGGGCAAAGGCCCTGCCTAAGCTATGCTAAACTAACCGAGCCTAAACTAAAGGGAGGGATAGGCCTCCCAGACCTAGACAAATACAGTCAAGCTTGCCACCTCTCCAGAATAGTTGACTGGAACATCCACGGTGCTTCTAAAGCCTGGGTGACCTTAGAACACGCTTTCTCCCACATCCCATTATCCCAAACGCCATGGATCAAGCCAGGCTCGCTCCCTCCGTCGTGCCGAACCCATCCACTGATCTCGCCGACATTGTCCACTTTCAAGCTGACATGTTCTAAATACCAAATTTCCTCTCTTCTAGGCCCAATGACCCCGCTAAGACTTAATCCTGGCTTCACCCCAGGCCTTTTTCCCTCCTTCTTGGCGGATGTTTGGCCACACACTCATGTGCGAGCAAAACACTTTTTTGCTGGCAACCGCTTCCATTCCTACGAGGCATTACAGTCCACGATGGAAACTGACTCCTTTCCCTTTTGGACGTATGTTCAATTACGACATTTCTTTGAGACTCCCCGTCCAAAACCGCCATGGTCGCGCCACCTCACCCCCTTCGAAAAACTCTGCGCAGACTCCAGACCTGTGAATCACTTAATCTCCCTCATGTACGCCCTCATATTCCCGAACAGCAACCCCAAGACCAACTGGGCCAGTAGGAAATGGGAAACGGAACTGTCTATAAACCTCACAGAAAATGATTGGGAAAAAATACTCTCTTGCATCCACAAAGGCTCTATGAATGTACACGCCCAGGAAAACGCGTTTAAAGTTTTCTCCTGCTGGTACCGTACTCCTGTGAGACTCCATTCTATATCGCCCTCCGTTTCTCCCCTGTGTTGGAAATGTGGCACAGAAACGGGATCCCTATTGCACATATGGTGGTCCTGTACGAAGCTACAACAATTTTGGATAGACGTCCACCGCACTATTACAGACATCTCCACGCTCGACCTGCACTTTACGCCCGAACAATTTTTATTGAACCACTCTCAACTGCCCTCAAGAACATACTTTCGGTCCCTAGTAATGCACCTTGTGACTGCGGCAAAGCTCTGCATCCCTGCGAAATGGCGTTCCCAGGCTCCGCCAACTTTGACCGACTGGTTCAGGCGGGTGGCCCGTATCGCAGAGATGGAAAACCTGATACATCAGGCCCGGGACACACAATCCAAATTCACTGAACAATGGGCGTGTTGGTTTCACTTCACCACCACAGACAGTTATAAACAGGCCATGTCCCAGCTGGCTCCCGGGAGTTGCGGCGTGACTCCTATTCCTTGAGTGGGGACTGAGAGCAGGAGCTCCCTCTTCTTCATAACCCATACACACACATCCACAAACCCCCGCTTCCCGCTCACCCTAAACCCCAATTCAGCCCCACTTGTAGTGCTACCCCTTCCCCAATCCATTGTTTACGATTCGGGAAAAACATATATCTCCCCTTCAAACTTGCGATATTGCCTCCAACCATCTACGACCCACCCTTTATTACGCCCACCGCCCGCTCCCCCAGACTGATCACCTACTCTCCCCAGACGAGTTACTGACTCCCTTGTACTGCTACGTCTTGCTCAACCAGACTAGATGGGAGAGACAATCTTGCTAACCCCCACAGACGCCGGCAGCCTCACAGGCTGCAGACTGAAAATTTACTTCCCTTCACCTTTTAGAACGACTGAACACCCTTCCTCCCCCTGGAACCCCCTGTACAACATTCTGTCATGACATGATTCCTACACGTTTGCTGTTTTGCATTTCAAGTTAATATTGTTAATTTTGTTCATGAATGACCTTACACACAGCGGCTGCGACCGCAGATATTAACCGTTTGATGAATATTTGTGAATATACCCTTTCTTTTTCTGTGTACTGCATTCTAAGTTTTCAATAAACTCTTGGAAAAAAAAAAAGAAAAAAAAATCAAAGCTTTACAACCCCTTTAATTATCTAAGCGCCAAAATACAACATACATGGAACCCATATACCAGTGCACAAATTGAGAGGCAGCCCCCTTCCTCCTTAAAGGTGTTTGGTGTGCCATTAATTAATGGCACTGAAAGAGCAACTAGTAATTTTAGGTGTATAAACCATACACTATGCAATGTGATTGTGTATTTAGTGAGAAGGGTGATCACTGATTGAATGCATTTCATTTAAAAAACGTGCAACTGGGAATGGGTGGGTGGATGATGCAGGGTGTGTGCTAATGAGGTCAGCTGGTCAACTCATTCCTGTGTCACGACCTACAGTCTAATAAGGAAGAAGACATTACCAATGGAAACATCTGGAAACATGGATTAGGACAAGAAAAATAAGTGACTGTAGATTTAATGGAAAGCTTTAATATTTTTGCAAAAAAAGTACATGAATGCTCTATTGGTGCATAGGTGAGCTGGAATGTAGCAAATGGGCAGGGCGATACACAGATCAATACAATATTTCCAAGCACATTTTCCAGATGGACGGCACAAACTTTAGTTCAATTTATAGTGCTGGTTTCCTGGCTTATTGGTGGACATTTATCAATGACTTTGTAACTTTTTTCCAGTCACATTCAAAACAATGGTTCTAACTTCTAAATCAACTCAATTTTATTTTACTGTGACTTCTGATAGGGGGAGTGAGCAGAGTGAGCAGAGGAGAGACTCATCGCTGTGCTGCTGCCTTTTCTTCACTATCAAATCGCAGACTGAGATGAAGGTGATTTAGCTGTGTTGCTAAACTACAGAACAGTCTCTTGGTTACCCTCCTCCTTCTTTTTACATTTAATGGGACTCGATATCCACTATGGTCTATTTCCATTCAATTAGTCCCCCCGGCTATTTTGAAGATTCTTGGATTCTTTTGAATTCAGTGAATTTTTTGATTTCATGATTTTTGAACTTTTTCAAATTTCTGAAACCTTTATGAATTTTTCTGGATTTTCCGGTATTGCTTCATGATATTGATACCTCTCTACCATGATGATAGATGTTTTTATTGTTTTTTATTTTTGTATGTGTTTTGGATTTCATACATTACTTTTGATACTATTATACTTTCATATAACACGTTTCAACACATAAACAATTACACATATAATGAAATAATACTTATTATTAATTATTCCCTTATCATCTTGGGTAGCTAGTCACATGATTCATTACAAGTCTTTTTCATGTCTCAATTTATTTACTTATATTTCTTCATGTTTTATTTTGTATTTATTTTTTCACATTGTACTTGTTTATTTTTTTATTTTTCTTATTTTTTACTTTTATTCAGATTTTTTATTTGACTGTCATTATTTTTCACTTATATTTTTTCTTTATTTTATTATATTAATTTATTATATTATAATTATTATTTGTTTCTCTTTTTATTCAACATTGATTTACCCTTTTTTTCAATTGTATTGATTCCTTTCACTTTGTTATCCATTTAGCTTTCCAATCAGCACTTTAAATCCTATTTTATTTTATTTTACTTCACATTTTACATCACATTCAATTTTCTTTCTTATCTCATCAATCATATTAATTTCCCTCACAGGTTCCAGTCTTTAATATATTTTTACTGTGGCTGATGATGTATAAGAACCACCATCCTGCTTCTGGTCTCCACCTCTATGGCTAAGCCTCGAAAGGCAGAATGAAATGCGTCAGTGGGTTGGTAATAAAGCAGGGCTGGCTGTGGCCATCTAATATTGCCTTTTGGTTGGGCCTGATGAGTGGCATCCTGCATGCAGCAATACAGTACAGAAAAGTCATGTCACTAGCTTACATTTTGATGGGGCTGTGTATAGCTCAGAACTTACTGCACATAGATTAAAATTTTTGTGCAGGTAAAACAGCTCCAATTTTGTCTGGATCTGATTGTCTGGAATTCTGGAACCCCTAAATAACCATAGTTACTTCATAGTGCTCAAATATCACAGAGTACCAACATGCCAACCAAAAAAAAAATATTCAGATGGTGGTGTCCCCAGTCTGGAAGTGAAAGAGAAGATGGTGGCACACTTTATTGTCACCTTGCCAGACAAAAGCACAGGGACATGGTTGATGCGTTTCACATGAATCACTCGTGCTAAATTAGTTAGCACAAGTGATACATGTGAAATGCTTAAACCATGTCCTTGTGTTTTTGTCTGCCATTGTGACAATAAGGAACTTCTAAGATTTTGACTTTACTGTGGTGTGCCACCATCTTTCTTTCCTTATTTGCATCTTCAGTGGTGATCCGGGGTGAGCACCTGCAGCGGTCAATGACCTACTGGTTGCCTGAGCGGTGTACACATTGTGGTTGGATTGAAATGTTCATGAATCACTAGACTAGCTTAACAGGAGTACAGTTTTTGCTTTTCTCACATTTGTTTATTTCAGCTGCATATGTAGCTGTTTCCTTAGACCTCTTTTGCAATACCAAATACCCGGGTTGGCGCGAGAAAACATTTTGGCTTTTCGTTTGAATGTTAGCATTTTGTAGGTTTTACTGGATGTTGTCAGTAAGTTTTATTTACACATAGTCAAGAATACTGGGCAGTTATCAGCATACCATTAGACAAATATCTTACAGCACCAACATCCCTAAATTTAGAAAATATTGAAAGAACGAGGGATAGAAATTTAAAGGTGCTAAAGATAATAGTCAGTACAACACAATTTTTAAAAAATACGATTTTTTTAAATTAATAACAGCAATTAAAAAACTGATAGATACGAATCATTAACCGTTACAGGTATACATCTGATACCTAACATGTAAGGCCGCGTACACACGATCAAATCTATCTGCTGGAAACGGTCTGCCCGACCGTCCCAGCAGACAGATTAGATTGTGTGTACGGGCGAGCATGCTTTAAAATCTGTCGGCTGGGAATCCGTACGCCCGATATGTCTGCTGGTTAGTACGCTAACCAGCAGACATATCTTCTCGCACATGCGTCGAATGGATTCGACGCATGCGCGGAAGTAATTTACTTCCTGGTGCGGTGAAGTGGCGGCGTCAACGTCACCGCCACGTCACCGCGCTGTCTGCTGGCGGGGATTTTTGGTTTGATCGTGTGTACAGCGATCAAACCAAAACGGCCAGCAGACAGATTTGTTCAAATCGGTTGGTCCGACCGATTTGAACAAATCTATTTGCTCGTGCGGGGCCTTACAGTAATCGATTGTATACAGTTGAAAGTAGCGTCCATTTGTGTTCAACAGTTTTGCCAATAACACTTAATCAGGACTGGACACGAGGAAATACTTTAAATAATTTTTTAAAAGGTATCCAGCTCATAGAGATACGGGGATCACTGCAATGGGACCGATCCCCTCCAGGTTTCTGTATGTGTACATCATTCAACTCCATTCAAGGTTTGCAATAAGTTCCCGGGTGATGAGGATGAGGATGAGGATGAGGATGAGAATGAGGAATAACCATACTAGTCAAAAATCTCTTGAAATGCCTGGATAAAAGAGCTGCACCCACCTTCCTTTGATTATTCAATTAACCTTCCAAAGAAAAGAGGTTCCAGCAGGCCACATGATTGGATAGATAAATCAGGCTCTGTCCTACTCTACCCAGAGGTATCCGATGATAAATCCTCAATCGTTTATGCCTGTGCCCCTCCTGGGGCTACCAATGATGCCTTGCCAAGAGAGGGGGGATTTTAAGATTGGAAGTATATCCACTAAAAGAAAAATAGGCACCAACTGCTAAACAATCAACCTGTTGTGTGGATCCCGGTCGAGCGTGAGCTCCTTGGACACATAACACAAGCGCAATATGACTGAAGTATTAGAAGAAATACTCTCATTCTTACTTGTTTGATAGTCACCAATCTATTCCAAACTTCCTGAATTTGTTTCACAGGTTTTAACATTGTCCAAAAATAACTTTTTCAGCTAATCAGTGTTCCTTCTATTCACTCAGGTCTGATCTGCTATCCTCCCACACAGTCCGAGTGGAGGTTAATAACAAGCAGTGGATATCATTACACACATCTGAACTATAAAGGCAACATACGTCTTCTCTGTGAGTAATCATATCATAATGTGCGTTCTACACAATGGCCTAGATTCACAAAGCGATTACGCCTGTGTAAATGTTGTTAGACAGGAGTAATTTCGATTTACGAGCGTTTTTACGCTAGTCGAAATCCTCAAACCATGAAAAGACACCTGCGTGCTAAATTTCGACTTTATTACGTGTTAGTACGCCTTCAGATCTACGCTGCCTGAAAATTGCGGCCACTGGGCGGACTTCCTGTTGTTTTTCACCTTCATGGTATGCTAATGAGCTTTTGCCTGGAATCCACAAAATTTCGCTCTTCATTCGCAATCTCTTACGGCACTTTAGTCATCTTTTTTTTCCGTTTCACTATACCAGCTTTTTGCTGGTCTAATATTAGACAGCCCATGTTAAGTATGGCCGTCGTTCCCGCGTCGAATTTCAACGTTTTTCGATTTCTTTTATTATTTTTAACGTAAGTCGTCCGGGAATAGGAATGTTCGTAAACGCCGCTACTCAAACAACGAATGACGTCACGACGTGATTTCGCGCAATGCACGGCGGGAAATTCCTGAACAGAGCATGCGCAGTTCGATCGTCGCGGGGACGCGCTTAATTTAAATGCTTCACGCCCCCTACTCACGTATTTCGATTGCGCGGCGGAAAAAAAATACGATACAATAGCGTACGCGCAAAAAAACTACCTGAATTCGGCGTAGAGTCTGGTGATAGACGGCAGCGTAGCGTATTTCGATTACGCAGCGGAAGATTACATCTATGTGAATCTGCCCCAATGTTCTTGCCAGAAGTCACAGGTGGGTGTGCAGTAAAACTGATATTAGTAAGCAATCTGAGTTTATCATCTTATTTTTACATATGTTTTCTTTCTCTTGCTACTTTGTAATTTAGAACTGGAAAAAAAAACTTCCTAAAAGCAACTCAATAGCCACTCCAAGCAACAAGCTGAAATTGGGCACAGCTGAGAGTTATGTCCTCCAGACATGATGGAGGATTCAGTTGTACATTGTGTACAATGGCTGCATTCTCTACAGGTTTGAATCTAAAGACCTCATTCAGACTTGGGTACCTATGTACACACCCATTCAAAGAGGTTTCTTTGTCCACATGGGATGCACAAGTGTTCTGTAAATCCACATGGATGTAGTCACATTCATGTATATTAGGAAAGCCAGCCACTGGTTCCAGCCATGGAAATGTGTGTCCCTAAATTCAAGCAGTGTGTGTTCAGGGGCACACACTCACATGGATGATAAATAAGTACACCCATTTGAATGAGGCCTTAATGGACATTACTTTTTCTTTAACCACTTCCCCCTGATAGACGTCATATGATGCCATTTACTTTAGGCGAAGATTTATGAATGAGGCCTGCAGCTACAGGCATTAAAGATTTGTAACTAATTTTGACTAATTCGATAATTAGAAAATATCTGAATTAGCGCAAAACCAGTCTAACGATTTCTTGCGAATATTCGTAAATTTTGAATATTCAAAAATGTTTATGTTTGAAAAGAAATTTGAAAATTCGGAAATTCGAAATTCGTGAATCTGAAAACCCAAAAATGTATAACTTAACTATTACTAACTATTAAATTATAGGTATGGGTATTTTCTTTCAAATTTGTCTGTTAGTGAACGTAACAAATACAAATTTATCCGAAGTTACGAATTATCCAAAATAATGAATGCTGTATCGAAACGAATAGAACGTTACAAATTAATAAAAAATAAATAGCAATAATAATAATAATAAAAGCTATTAGTATTATTTATTCATTTGTTCCAGTCTATTTTATTAGATGCAGCATTTGTTATTTTGGATAATTCGTAACTTTGTATTCATTAAGTTTACCAACAGCCAAATTTGAAAGGTTATTCCAGCACCTATAATTTAATAGTTAGTTAGTTAGTTAGTTATTCTTTAAAATTCTTTGATTTTCTTTCTTACTTTCATATTTTCGAATTTACTAAATTACGAATTGCGATCATAACAAATGACCCAAAAAACAAAAACAAAAAAACAAAAATGAATGAATTGATATTTTTTTTTTTCAGACAATTTGGTGCTTCTCCGGTCTCTCCCATGCAATCAGGGAGCTGGAGAATGAATCTGCTAGTGGCGGTGGTTTACCATACAGCTGGCAATGGACCAGGTGGCCCCCAGCCATCTCTATAACCCTTGGAGGTCAGAAGCGACATCAGGATGTCACTTCCGGTTCTGGCAGATGTAAACACTGCCATTGTTTTTGATGAAAAGCCTGAGATTGATTTTATTTTTAATTTTTTTATCTCAGGTTTTTCAAAATTGAGAAGAGATGTGAAGAGGACCTGTCATGCCTTATTCCTATTACAAGGGATGTTTACATAAGAATAAAAGTGAATCAAAAAATAAAAAGATGTTAGCAGAAGCTGCGCCCACATATGTAAACAGCGTTCAAACCACACATGTGAGGTAACACTGTGATCATTAGAGCAAGAGCAATATTTATAGCACTAGACCTCCTCTGTAACTCTAAACTGATAACCTGTAAAAAAATATATATATTAAGCACCGCCTTTGAAGAATTTTAAGTACTGTAGTTTGGCACCAATCGACCAGTGAGCACCTTTTTAAAGTGTGACATGTTTGGTATCTATTGTATTTTCTTGCATTAAAATTCATTGTGTATTTTTTTACAACAAATGTGCCTTTGAAAAATTGCTGCGCAAATACTGTGTGACACAAAAAAAAATATTTTTTCCCTAGGGTCTCTGCTAAAAAAATATATATCATATATGGAAGCTGTAACGGAATCCACCGTGACAGACTGAGATATTCCTATGTCTAGGGTCACCTTATGTCCACTAGGGCCATAGGGTGACAAAGAATCATAATTCATATATTACAGATGGGACATTATTAATACTTCATTTTAGGACTGAGATATGACAAGGAGTTCATGATGACATGACCAGGTCAACCAGACAGTGAGTCATACCTTTGTATAATATGCTATTGAAATATCTTAAGGTGTTGGCTATTCACTGTAAAGACATTCCGTTGAAGGTGTTGATTGCACCCACTCTCACAAGACTCTGCCATTGTGTGATAAAGCTGTCTAGATTAGTGTTGCTCACGAATATTCGCATTGCGAATATTCGCTACGAATATTGCATATTCGAGTATTTGCGAATAACTCGAATATCGCGGCGAATATTCGCTATTTCGAATATTCGTATTTTTCAAATTTCGCAATAAATTTCGCAATAAATTTCGCAATCAATTTGGCATTCGCGAATTCGCATTTTTTTTTTTTTTTTATAAAATATAGCGAATATTCGTAAATATCGAATATTCGTGATATTTTATCCAAAAAAAAATAGCAAAATTTCGCAATCATTTTCACTTTCGCATATGCGAAATTTCGCTATTTTTTTTTTTTTTATAAAATATAGCGAATATTCGTAAATATCGAATATTCGTGATATTTTATAAAAAAAAAAAAAATCGCGAAGTTTCGCATTAGCGAAATTTCGCATTGGCGAAAATTCTCATTGGCGAAAATTCGCAATTTTTTTTTTTTTTTAAATATCACGAATATTCGATATTAACGAATATTCGCGAATATTCTTCGAAATATTCGCGAAATATCGCGAAATCGAATATGGCGTATTCCGCTCATCACTAGTCTAGATAACTTATTCAACTAGATGTCTGTGTATTATTCAAGGTTAATTGAACACTATTGAAGATGCGGTGCCGACAAGTCTACATGGTTAGCTTACCTGAATGCCTTTTAGAGTGTAATTGAAGCCCCCCATGGTGTGAAGGGGGCTGGAGACTACATTGTCCTGTGACTAACTGCATTATGCTTGAGACTGTATAAGAAGCTGAGAAAATACCAATAAATTGTGATATCTTTGAAGCAAGTGCAGAGCTTGAGTCTCGTCTTGTTTATGGGAATTGATATGGATCGTGTATGCAGGATTGTCAGAGTGTGTCAGATAAGCTTGTCGTGGATGGATGGAAGGTTGTAAGCAGTGGTGACCGTTACATTTGGTGGCACAGCAGTGGGATGATTCCATCTTTAGAAGGACGGCTACAAGGACACATGACAATGGAGACGGTGTATGAACGGATGAAGCTCTCTTCCCTCATGGACTTACTGGAGAGCCGGGGCAGACCTGCCAGCAACCGTAAGAAAAGGGACATTATCGCAGAACTGGTCGAAATGGATAGAGCTAAAAGGCCCGCCGTAACGGACAGGACACCCGAGGAAGAAAGTTTTGATCGGGCTGTTAACCTAAGACTGGCACATTATGGTCCTAACCCTCCACCGGAGATCAGGGACCGAGTTATTGCGGCTCTGAATGCCACCTTGCTACAGAGAAGAAGTGCTGCAGCAGCTGAAGTCACAGCAGCACCAACTAAAGAGAGAGGAGAGGTGCAGATACAAGTCTCCATGGAAGAGGAATTTCAAAGAAGATTACAAGAGATGCGGATACAGCATAGAGGACCAGTATCAGAGGAGGTCCTGTTGGGATGGTCGGATGTGATTCGGTGCCAACTCTTGAAGAAAGCGTTAGCTCGGGAGCAAAACCAAGGAAAGGTCCTGCCCTCCATCTATGCAAGGCACTGGCCGCAGTATGACGTACGAATGCTGTTGTTGGGGAAACAACCGAAGCAGGAGTGGACAGCTGAGTTAAGCAGGCTGATCCGGGCAGAGATGCAGCTGGATGAAAGCTACAGAGCCCTCCAGTGGTATGTAGCCCAAGAGTGCCCGTGGCCAGCAGATGACAGCCCCACAGAAGGCTATAACTATGATGGCCTGGGATTATTGTATTGGAGGATGTCCAGTGATCCAGACTTCGGGGATGATCGGGAGTGGCGCTTGGAGGACATAATGGAGCACAGAGAGGAAAAATTGAATATCTCGGGAGGCCACTGGTCACAGGAAGATTTAGAATTTCTGGCCATTCAAAAATGGGAGCTGGAGGTCGCCTACAGACAGCTGCTAGACTCGGCTCAGCAGCAGGGTGGGGCTCCCATTGCCTGGGACTATAAGGGAAGTTCAGATGACAACTGTGAACTCCTGGCTGATGAATCGGCAGTGGAAAAAATGGAGATTGCCATCCCTAAAGCCGAAACGGATAGTGTGGAGTTCCAGAGAGCCGGGGCGGTTGGCCCTTCTCTCCAGCAACAAGCTGAGGTGGTAAAGCTTTTACCCCCAGCTGAATCACTGGCAACAGAGCAGGGTGCCCCAGGCCTCTGCTCCCAACTAGCAGAAGAGGGGGACCCTGTGGAAGTGGATGGGACTGTGGTCTCCACTCACAGCAACCCAGCGGAAGAGCTGGCAACAGAGCAGAGTGTCCCAGGCCTCTGCTTCTCACTAACAGAAGAGGGGGTCCCTGTGGTAGTGGATGGGACTGTGGTCTCCACTCACAGCAACCCAGCGGAAGAGCTGGCAACAGAGCAGAGTTCCCCAGGCCTCTGCTCCTCACTAACATAAGAGGGGGTTCCTGGGGTAGTGGATGGGACTTCAGTCTCCACTAGCACAACCCCAGAAAATGGTACAGGACTGGGACAGGAGGATGTCGGCTTTGCTTTGCAAACACCGGGGGGTTTTCACCAAGCACCAGTGGATGGGACTTCAGTCTCCACTGGTATACCCCAGGAAGGGGGGGAAGTTTGCCCAGACCCCCAACAGCATGATGGACTGAGCCCAGCCACCCTGCCTTCTCCCCAGCGGCAGGCGTGTTCTCTGAGAGAGGCAGAGGTTGGCGGGGTGAGTAATGCTTAGTTTGGAGCCATTTATTTGGGGTACAGTATGGATACCAGCATTGGAGGACTGGAACTACTGACGGACTTCGGAGTCAACCCGTTTGGGGTTCCCATCTGTGTCCGTCTCCCACGGAAAGGGGAGAGATGTAACGGAATGCACCGTGACAGACTGAGATATTCCTATGTCTAGGGTCACCTTATGTCCACTAGGGCCATAGGGTGACAAAGAATCATAATTCATATATTACAGATGGGACATTATTAATACTTCATTTTAGGACTGAGATATCACAAGGAGTTCATGATGACATGACCAGGTCAACCAGACAGTGAGTCATACCTTTGTATAATATGCTATTGAAATATCTTAAGGTGTTGGCTATTCACTGTAAAGACATTCCGTTGAAAGTGTTGATTGCACCCACTCTCACAAGACTCTGCCATTGTGTGATAAAGCTGTCTAGATAACTTATTCAACTAGATGTCTGTGTATTATTCAAGGTTAATTGAACACTTTTGAAGATGCGGTGCCGACAAGTCTACATGGTTAGCTTACCTGAATGCCTTTTAGAGTGTGATTGAAGCCCCCCATGGTGTGAAGGGGGGTGGAGACTACATTGTCCTGTGACTAACTGCATTATGCTTGAGACTGTATAAGAAGCTGAGAAAATACCAATAAATTGTCATATCTTTGAAAGCAAGTGCAGAGCTTGAGTCTCGTCTTGTTTATGGGAATGGATATGGATCGTGTATGCAATATTGCCGGAGTGTGTCAGAAAAGCTTGTCGTGGTTGGATGGAAGGTTGTAAGCGGTGGTGACCTTTACAGAAGCTTTGAGTAATTTTCTAGCAAAAAAATATAATTTTTACATGTAGGAGAGAAATGCCAGAATTGGCCTGGATGAAGTGGTTAAAGCAGTGCAATACAAAACAAATAGCAGACACACATAATGTCTTTCACTCTACATACTGTATTTATTGGCGTATAACACCCTGAAAATAGAGAGTAAACTGTGCCTGTGTGTTATACGCAGGGGGCTGTGGAAAGTTTTTTTCCTGAAACGTCCCTCTAAGGCCGCGTACACACGATCAAATCTGTCTGCTGGAAACGGTCTGCTAGACCGTCCCAGCAGACAGATTCGATCGTGTGTACAGGCGAGCCGACGGATTTGGCCACCCGACAGATTTCAAAGCATGCTTTGAAATCTATCGGGTGGGAACCCGTCTGCCCGACATGTCTGCTGGTTAGTACACTTACCAGCAGACATGTCGTCTCGCACCGGCGCCGAATGGATTCGGCGCATGCGCGGAAGTGTTTTACTTCCTGGTGCGGTGACGTGGCGGCGTCAACGGCACCGCCACGTCACCGACACGTCAGCGCGCCGTCTGCTGGAGGGGATTTTGGTTTGCTCGTGTGTACACGTGAGCAAACCAAAATCCAAACAGACAGATTTGTTCAAATCGGTTGGACAGACCGTTTTGAACAAATCTATTGCCTCATGTGTACGAAGCCTTAGGCCTCGTACACACGAAGCAATAGATTTGTTCAAAACGGTCTGTCCGACCGATTTGAACAAATCTGTCTGCTGGCATTTTGGTTTGCTCGCGTGTACACACGAGCAAACCAAAATCCCCGCCAGCAGACAGCGCGCTGACGTGACGGCGACGTGGCGGTGACGTTGACGCCGCCACGTCACCGCACCAGGAAGTAAAACACTTCCGCTCATGCGTCGAAACCATTCGGCGCGTGTGCGAGAAGACATGTCTGCTGGTTAGCGTACTAACCGGCAGACATGTCGGGTGGACGGGTTCCCAGCCGACAGATTTCAAAGCATGCTTTGAAATCTGTCGGGTGGCCAAATCCGTCTGTTTGCCCGTACACACGATCGAATCTGTCTGCTGAAACGGTCTAGCAGACCGTTTCCAGCAGACAGATTTGATCGTGTGTACGAGGCCTAAGACCCTGTACACACGATCAGACATGTCTGATGAGACTTGTCCGACGGACCGTTTTCATCAGACAACTCTGAAGTGTTCTGATGGTCTGATGTGCGCACACACCATCGGACCAAAATCCGATCAGACCAGAATGCGGTGACGTAGAACACAACGACGTGATGAAAAAACTAAGTTCAATGCTTCCAAGCATGAGTCGACTTGATTCTGAGCATGCACAGGTTTTTGGTCCGATGCTTTTGTGTACTAACCATCGAACCTGTCCGACGGACAGGTTTCCATCGGACAGGTTTTAAAGCAAGTTTTAAAACTTTTGTCCGACGGACAACGGTCCGATAGACCGTACACATCATCAAACTAGTCCGATGAAACTGGTCTGCAGACCAGTTTCATCGGACATGTGTGATCGTGTGTACGCGGCCTTAAAGTTAGGGTGCGTGTTATACGCCTGTGCGTGTTATACGCCGATAAATATGGTAGTTATGAAGGAATTGTGCTGTGCTGGATTTCCAGTTAAAGCCCAACTCCATGTCCACCCACATGAAGATATGCATACCTCTGAGGGCTTCACAGAACAGCTGTATTTATACCAGGATTAAAATACACACAGGTACACCCTATTTACTATCTAAGTGACTTCTGAAAGTAAATGGTTCCGCTAGATTTTAGTTAGGGGTATCAGATTAAAGGAGGCTGAAAACAAATATACACCACACTTTTCAGATATTTGTAAAAAAAAAAATGAATATAATATTTCATCATAGACTCTGCTCTGAAATCCTAGCATGTTGAGCTGGTTCATAGCACTACTGTAGATCAGTTTGAAAAGGAAATGAATCACTTCACTCTGGGCTGCTGCTACTTTTCTTATTTATTAACCACTTTAGCCCCGGACCATATTGCTGTCCAAAGACCAGAGCACTTTTTGTGATTCGGCACTGCGTCGCTTTAACTGACAATTGCGCAGTCGTGCGACGTGGCTCCCAAACAAAATTGGCGTCCTTTTTTTCCCACAAATAGAGCTTTCTTTTGGGGGTATTTGATCATCTCTGTTTTTTTTATTTTTTGCGCTATAAACAAAAATAGAGCGACTATTTTGAAAAAAATGCAATATTTTTTACATTTTGCTTTAATAAATATCCCCAAAAAAGATATAAAAAAACATTTTTTTCCTCAGTTTAGGCCGATACGTATTCTTCTACATATTTTTCGTTAAAAAAAATCGCAATTAGCGTTTATTGATTGGTTAGCGCAACATTTATAGCGTTTACAAAAAAGGGGGTAGTTTTATGGCATTTTTATTAATATTTTTTTTTTACTAGTAATGGCGGCGATCAGCGTTTTTTTATCGGTACTGCGATATTATGGCGGACACATCGGACACTTTTGACACATTTTTGGGACCATTGGCATTTTTATAGCGATCAATGCTATAAAAATGCATTGGATTACTATAAAAATGCCATTGGCAATGAAGGGGTTAACACTAGGGGTCAGGGAAGGGGTTAAGTGTGTTCCTATTTGTGTTCTAACTGTATGGAGGGGGTGGCCTTACTAATGAAAATCACTGATCTTCTGTTCATACATTGTATGAACAGAAAATCAGTGTTTCCCCCGCTGACAGGAACGAGAGGTATGTGTTTACACACATACCTCCCGTTCCCCGCTCTGTAACGAGCAATCGCGGGTGCCCGGCGGCGATCGTACCCGCCTAGTGGCCAAAAAAGAGAGGACGTAGAGCTACGTGCTCCCGCGAGACAGTGCCACCGTCCCGCAGTAATATGACTGCGGGCGGTCGGCAAGCAGTTAAATAGTAGTAGGGCTCATTCCCTATGTTTTGCCATAAAAAAGGTCTTGCAGACCAGTTTCAGCAGATATGTTCGATCGTGTTTACAGCCTATCGGACTGTTTTCCAGCGGACAAAAGTTTCCAAACATGCTTATAAACCTGTCCGCTGGAAACCTGTCCGTCGGACATGTTCGATGGTTAGTACACAAAATCATCGGACTAAAATCCCGCGCATGCTCAGAATCAAGTCGACGCATGCTTGGAAGCATTGAACTTCGTTTTTTCATCACGTCGTTGTGTTCTACGTCACCGCTTTCTGGTCCGAGGGGATTTTGGTCCGATGGTGTGTACGCACATCAGACCAACAGACCACTTCAGCCTGGTCCGATGAAAATGGTCCGTCGGACATGTTCCCTCGGACATGTCTGATCGTGTGTACACGGCCTTATAATACTTCTAACCTCAAAGAAGCCTAGCGATGTGATACACTTTATCATATCTTCTGGCAGAGCCCATTGGTAGAAGGCTTTTGAAAAAGGGTTGTTGACTTGTGACAAGTCCTAGAATTGGAGTTTCCCTTAAACCTGATGCATTATCTGCTCTACCTCTCTTTTCCTAATACAGTGCCTTGAACAAGTATTCATACCCCTTGAACATTTCCACATTTTGTCATGTTACAACCAAAAACGTAAATATATGTTATTGGGATTTTATGCGATAGACAAAACAAATGTGTCACATAATTGTGAAGTTAAAGGAAAATGATAAATGTTTTTTTTTTTTTTTAACAAATATCTGAAAAGTGTGGTGTGCATTTATATTCAGCCCCTATACTCTGACTAAAATCTATCAGAACCAATTACTTTCAGAAGTCACTTAATTAGGGTCCACCTGTGTGTAATTTAATATTGGTATATATATCTATATATAGAGAAGCTTAGTGAACAAACAGCATCATGGAGGCCAAGAAACACACCAGATAGGTCAGGGATGAAGTTGTGGAGAGCTTTGAACATCTCACGGGGCACTGTTCAATCCATCATCAGAAAATGGAAAGAGTATGGCACAGCTGCACACCTACATGGTCGTCCACCTGAATTGACAGGTCAGGCTGGGAGAGCATTAATCAGAGAAGCAGCCAAGAGGCCCATGGGGAAAGCCATGTGGGGAACACAGCAAACATGTGGAAGAAGGTGCTCGGGTCAAATGAGACCAACATTTAAATTTGTGGCCTAAAAGCAAAACGCTATGTGTGGCGGAAAATAGGAACACACCCTCCCCACCGTGAAACATGGTGGCAGCATCATGTTGTGGGGATGTATTTCTTCAGCAGGGACAGGGAAGATGGATGGAGCCAAATACAGGGCAATCTTAAAAGAAAGCCTGTTAAGCCACACACGATCGGTTCAAACAGATGAAAACGGACTGAAGTTTGTTTTTATCGGTCCAAACCAATCGTGTGTAGGCCCCATCGGTCTGTTATCCTTTGGTCCAAAAACAGAGGGCTTGCTTTAAAATCGAACCGATGGGCGGCTAACCGATAGGTCAAAACCGATCGTTAGTACACACGAGCATCGATTAAAAATCCACACATGCTCAGAAGTCAACGCATGCTTGGCAGCATTCAACTTCATTTTTTTCATCACGTCGTTGTGTTTTACTTCACCGCATTCTGACACGATTGGTTCATGAACCGATGGTGTGTAGGCACATCAGTCCATCAGTCAGCCTTATCGGTGAACCGATGAAAGCGGTCCGTCGGACCGTTCTCATCAGATGGACCAATCGTGTGTACAGGGCTTTAGAGTCTACAACAAACTTGAGACTGGGGCGGAGGTTCACCTTCCAGCAGGACAATGACCATAAACATACAGCCAGAGCTACAATGGAATGGTTTAGATCAAAGCATATTCATGCGTTAGAATGGCCCAGTCAAAGTCTAGACCTAAATCCAATTGAGAATCTGTGGCAAGACTTGAATATTACTGTTCACAGACACTCTCCATCCAATCTGACAGAGCTTGAGCTATTTTGCAAGGAAGAATGGGCAGAAATATCACTCTCTAGATGTGTAAAGCTGGTAGAGACATACCCAAAAAGACTTGCAGCTGTAATTGCAGCGAAAGGTGGTTGTACAAAGTATTGACTCAGGGGGGCTTAATACAAATATATCGTTTCAGATATTTATTTTGAGAAAATGTTGAAAACCATTTATCATTTTCCTTCCACTTCACAATTATGTGCCACTTTGTGTTGGTCTATTACATAAAATCCCAATAAAATACATTTACGTTTTTGGTTATAATGTGACAACATGTGGAAAATTTCAAGGCACTGTATATACAAATTCTCCAATAAGCTAGCAGTGCATACTCTATAGTAACTAGACAAAGGGTCCCAATTAGATGGAGAAGAGCTCCAATCCCACCCCAGGTGGGCTTGATCTAAAGTATTATAGAGTTTAGAAGGCTGGAAACTCAAATGGCGAGGATATGGGATTGGATGGATACATTCTAACAATTTAGTCTGCGTGGGACCATGTACCATATACCACTCCCTCTATTCCTTATGCTATAAGTCAACTGTAGAACATGCCATTACCTATTTTTCAATTGCTATTTAGTGGCTAACTGTCTTATTCCGTTTTTGTATGCATTGTCTAACTCTTACTTATGTTAGAGAATATGGCCCAGATTCACAGAGCGATTACGCCTGCGCAACAGGAGATGCGCGTGCGTAAGTCTAAATGTGCGCGTGCGTTTCGTTGCGCGGCATCCCCAGAACGAGATACGCCAAAAATCGCTAGACACACCATTGATTTGCTAGTCAAATATGCTAATGAGGGACTTGCAGGGATCCACAAAACAACGTTAGGGCAGCGCAGGCGACGCAGTGTGCGCAACAGCAAAATGTCCTGTCTAAAATTAGAGCATATAAAAGCTGCTCTAAAAAGAGAAAAAAAGTCTACTTGTCAGATAAAGCAACACTGTTAGTGAGGAGTTCAGCAGTCACACGTGTTGCACAACAATCTGTATGCCAACATGCCAGGGGCATCGTCGCGCATAGCTATACTACTGACTTTAGATGAACAAAGAAGGATGAGGGCACTGAGGAGGGCACTGAGGAGGGCACTAAGGAGGGCACGGGAGATGTTTTATTTTTATTTTTTATTTGCTTATATAAAATTTACAATTTAATCTAATCTAATACAATATTATTATCTGATACAAGCCCCTCACTCTTCACTTGATATATCACACATGCATAGACATCTTTGGCATGAGTGATTCTGAGGTGTCTCGCATTTTCAGATTCACCCCTCATGTCACCCTGGAATGACCACAACCTTGCAGGAGGACATCAGCAGCCCAACACATGGCACCACCCATGACACCCATGACAGCTACATATCCAATCAGAGCCCTATCCCCACAGATTTCGAATAGAACATGTATTGGGACAGCTGGCTGGTTGGTGAGTGACATGGGAGTCAGGCATGACTATCCCCTCCCGTGATGCACACCTCACAAGTGGCACATGCATGACTAACATCCTCCTGTCTTTTCCCTTCAAGGTGACTCTGCATATGCACTGGTACCCCATCTCATGACCCCATCTCATGCCAGCTCACATTATGCATCTTTGCACGTTAAACACACACATTAATCATGGCACAATGAGAATGCATGCATGCACACCACTGTGGTCCCTAGCACAGACACATCACATCCTCATCAAATTGGATTGGCACCAGTCCACCATGCTGGACTTGTGAGCAGCAACGCCACGCCAAGGCTCCAATTATGTCACTGTACATTCATACACCATTCACACGGACCTGGGGATCACTTCTCCCTGGTCCTGGGGAACCCTTCTCCACCAAAATAGAGGGTGACACCCCTTTTCCGGCAGGAATGTCACCCCCACATTCACACAGCATTCACAACACAAAAAAAAAAATAACCAAAAAAAATGACCTGCCAAAGCAAAAAATTCCCAGCAAAAAAAGAAAAAAAAATGAAAAAAAAAAAAAATCTATTTAAAAAAAAAAAAAATGGGGAAAAACAAATTAGTGCCCTCTGCGTGAGCCACGCCTGGGGTGCCCCCGGGAACGGGCCCCGGCTTCTCAGGGGAGACTCATGGGGAGGGGTAAAACTGGGGAAGGAGGAGCAGCCCCTGATCTCTGCCCACCTGGCGGCCTGCCCTCCAAGGCCACAGCTATTCTGTCCAGGGCAGCACCAAGTGTTGCCGTGTTGGCCTGGATAGCCAGGATAAGGGCCCTCACATCCTGCCCAACGCCTGCTGATGTCATCTGCAGTTCGTTTAGGCAGGTTGTGAAAGCCCGGGAGTGGGAGTCCAGGTTCCCCAGCGTATCCTTGATGGAGGACAGGCTCTCCTCCATCCGCACCAATGTCTGGCTGACCTGTCCCAGGTGGCGGGTCTGGAGGAACTGGTCCCTTCTCAGGGTGGCGGGCAGGAGATCGGCCAACCCCCTGGTGGTCTGGGATGACATCCTGCCTCCAGCTGATGCTTGTGGCCGGGGAGAAGGGGAGGCCCTTGTGAGGGGAGCCATGTTGGGGGAGGAGGGGGGGAGGCCTTAGGGAGGCCTGCCTGCTGCCAGGCAGAGGGGAAGAGTCCTCAAAACCCAAACGTCCAGTGCCTGACATGGACTCCTCCTCCTCATGATTCTCCTCCTCCTCATGATTCTCCTCCTCCTCATGATTGTCCTGCTCCTCTTGAATCTCCTCCGCGGACTCCGGCCTTGTTGGGGGGGCCTCATTAGGCTGCTGTCCTGGGGTTGGTGCGGTCAGGCCAGATGGCCCTGCACCCTCCTGCACATCTGTGGATGACACAAAACTTTCACAGGTTGGAGGATCCACACACTTGCCACATTTTCCCTTTCACCCCCTCCCCCACACATGCTACACACCTGATATTAAAAAAATAAAAAACTTACCTGGCACCACGGGCTCCGGACTTGAGTCAAAGCCGGGCAGGCCCTCAACTTCATGCCGATGAAAGGTCAGGGCCACCGCACGCTCCTCCGCTGTCAGGCTAATACGGCATGGTGTGCCCCCTCCTGTGCCCCTGGCATGGGCATGCATTCTGGCCATCTTCTGTTTGACCAGACGCCGGAGGTCATTGATTTTTTTGTCAATCCCAGACCTGGTCCGTGTCTCCCCCTGCCCCGCAGAATTCACCTGGTCAGTGATCCTATCCAAAATCTCCCTCCTCCTGGCCGGGGTGGTGTTGGCACTCTGTGGGCCGTGGAGGAAACGCCCATACTCGCTAATGGCCCGGGCAAGAATCTGTTTTTCCACAAGTGTAAAATTCAGCTTGCGTTTTCTCTCACTCATCCTTCCAAAAAAAAACACTCCCAGTCAACAAAATTCACGCACACAAACAAGCACAACCAATCAAAAAAAAACACACACACAGAGAGAAAACTACTGAGTCACCAAAAAACAAAACAAAAATACAGCAGGAAAAGAAACAAACACAAATATATCAATCAATCAAACAGTCTCTCAAACACTTATCAAAAACCACTTTCAAAAATCTACTAACAAACACTTGATCACACAGAACACTAATCTGACAACTACAAAAAACACCGCAACGAACAACAGGACAAAAGCACTTGGTTAAATGGGAAGGGACAAAGGGATGTACTTTTGCAAAGGAAGTGCGTTTGTGTGTGTCTATTTATGCTGTTTACGTAGTTCACAACGTTGCCCTAGTCCATTTCCAATTTCACTGATTGCGCCGCTCCCGAGTTGTGAGCATGCGCACAGCGGAGCTGACATGGTCTCCTTCAAGCGCGCATGCGCGAGCCGGCCGGCCCTTCATTTGCATGGGGTCACGGCTCATTTCAATGTAACACGCCCACGTCCTTCCCAATTTGTATTACTCCTCCTTACGCCTCTGAAAAAACGTTACGTATGCGCAATTTCCTGCGCAAAAGCTACGAGAATACGGTGATTACGTGGCAAAATTGCGCAAGTCTAATGTAAAGGCGGTGCGCTACGCCGGTCCAATAATGCGCAGATGTACGCGAATCTGGGCCTATATTTTCATCATCACTTCACAGCAATATTTGGTAACTTTTCGGTCTACAAAAAGGGATTTTTAATAAACAGCTTACCTGTAAAATCCTTTTCTTGAAGTACATCACGGGACACAGAGCGCATAGCCATTACACTTGGGTTATATGGGTACCTTCAGGTGTGGACACTGGTGTAATCAATTTCACAGGAAGTTTCCTCCCTATATAACCCCCTCCCACTGGGAGTGCTTCAGTTTTGTAGCAAGCAATTCCTCCGAGGTTACACAATGTTCCCCAAAAGAGGGGTGGGAGCTCTGTGTCCCGTGATGTACTTCAAGAAAAGGATTTTACAGGTAAGCTGTTTATTAAAAATCCCTTTTTCTTTATCGTACATCACGGGACACAGAGCGCATAGCCATTACACTTGGGATGTCCTAAAGCAATGCTCTATGAAGGGAGGGAGACCGTAAGGCCAAGAATAGCCAAACAAAAATTTATCAGGAGGTAAAGTAACTCCACCAACAGAAAAAAAGGGGGCGTGACCCGGACCAGAGGATTCTATACTGCTGCCCGTAGGACCGCCTGCCCAAATGCTGCGTCCGTACCCTTTGCAACGTCTAACTTATAACATTTAGTAAACGTATGTACGGAAGACCAGGTTGCCGCCTTGCAAACCTGTGCCATAGAGATCTGATGGTGTGCCGCCCAGGAGGCACTCATGGCCCTCGTAGAATGGGCTTTAACTGATAAGGGAGGTGGAACGTGCTTCAGACCATAAGCCTGAAAAATCAGCTGCTTAATCCACCTAGCCAAGGAAGACTTGGCAGCCGGCTGACCCTTCTTGGGGCCATCCGGAAGAACAAAAAGCACATCTGTTTTCCGAATCTTCTCTGTAGCCTTGAGATAGACCCTCATGGCTCGAACCACGTCCAAAGTATGAAGCAGTCTTTCCTCTCTGGACTGGGGAGTAGGAAAGAAGGATGGTAGGACTAGGTCCTGATTCAAGTGAAAACTGGATATGACCTTAGGAAGGAAAGAAGGTTGAGGCCGCAGAACCACTCTGTCCTTATGCAGAATAAGGTATGGCTCCCTGCATGACAAGGCTGCCAGCTCGGAAACCCTTCTGGCCGAAGCCATAGCCACCAAGAAAACCAACTTTCGGGTTAGTAGCACAAGAGGGATTTCTGTCAGAGGTTCAAACGGCTGCCTTTGTAAAGCTGACAAGACCAGATTTAAATTCCAGGGGCAGAGGGGAGCTCTAATAGGGGGATTCACATGCAAGACCCCCTGCAAGAAGGTTTTCATAAGCGAATGGGTGGCCAAGGGTCTTTGAAACCATATCGATAAAGCCGACACCTGCCCCTTTAGAGTACTAAGAGCCAACCCTTTGTCAACGCCAACCTGGAGGAATCGCAAGATCCTGTCAATAAAAAACTTTCGAGGATGCCATTTTTGAGACTCGCACCACTCCACATAGGTTCTCCAGACTCTGTAATAAATATTTCTGGAGACCGGTTTCCTAGCCTGAATCAACGTAGATATGACCTGAGCTGAGAGGCCTCTGCCCTTAAGAATTAGGGATTCAGCCGCCAAGCCGTCAAATTTAGCTGCTGTGAAGCAGGGTGGCAGATTGGGCCCTGAGACAGCAGATCTAGGCGCAGGGGGAGCGGCCACGGCGCCCCGACTGACATTTTCACGATGAGTGCGTACCAAGCCCTCCTGGGCCAGGCTGGGGCCACCAGGATCACAGGCCTGCGCTCCACCCTGATCCTCCGTAGAAGGCGGGGAATCATCTGCAGTGGAGGGAATGCATACAGGAGAGAAAACTGGTGCCAAGGGCAAACCAACGCATCGGTCCCATAGGCCGAGGGATCCCTGGCTCGGGATATGAATTTGTCCAACTTTTTGTTGGATCTCGTTGCCATAATGTCCACATCTGGGACTCCGAATCTTTGGCAAATCTCTTGGAATACCTGGGGGTGAAGAGACCACTCCCCCGGGAGCAACTGTTGACGACTCAAAAAATCTGCTTGAGAATTGTCTATCCCTGGGATGAACACCGCCGAGATGCAGGGTACATGGGCTTCGGCCCATGAGAAAATCAGGTTTACTTCCCTTTGGGCTGCTAGGCTCCTCGTGCCCCCCTGGTGGTTTATGTATGCCACCGCAGTGGCATTGTCGGACTGTATCCTTACTGGCAGACCCTGAAGGGGGAGAGTCCAGGCGATCAGGGCTAGCCGAGCAGCTCTGATCTCTAGGATATTGATGGGAAGCAGTCTTTCTGCCTCCAACCACTGCCCTTGCTGGGTCTGTCCTTCTAGAACTGCCCCCCAACCTGACAGGCTGGCATCCGTGGCTACTATCTTCCACGTGATGGGGCAAAAGGATTTCCCCTTTGACAAATTTTGAGGTACCAGCCACCAAAACAGGCTGCGCCGGACTCCAGGGGAGAGCACTAATGGACCATCTAACGCCTGAATGGACTTGTTCCAAGCAGAGAGAATGGCTGCCTGAAGATATCTGGTATGGATCTGGGCGTAGGGCACTGCCTCGAAGGCGGCCACCATCTTCCCCAGCAGTCGCATACATAGGCGAATAGTCGGCCTCTTCTTGCCTAAGATCACTTGAACTGCTTGAGTTATTGATCTGACCTTTGCTTGAGGTAAAAATATCCTCTGGCAGTCTGTATCTAGCCGAAGGCCTAGATATTCCAACTGTTTTGTGGGTTTCAATATCGATTTTTCTTGGTTCACAATCCACCCGAATTCCTCTAGATGCTGAACTGTGCGAACTACTGCATGATTGAGGCTGGAAGCTGAGCTGTCGAAAACCAGAAGATCGTCCAGGTATGCCAGGACCAAAATGCCTTCTGTCCTTAGGACGGCTAGCACCGGGGCTAACAACTTTGTGAATACCCGCGGAGCTGTTGCCAACCCGAAAGGGAGGGCTACGAACTGGTAATGACGGTGATTTATCATAAAACGAAGAAACTTGTGATGTGCCGGGTAGATCGGCACGTGCAGATACGCATCCTTTATGTCTATAGATGCTAGAAAGTCGTCTTGATGTAGGCTGGCTGCCACCGAACGTATGGACTCCATACGAAAGGTCTGAATCTTTAGAAAGCGATTTAGGCGTTTGAGGTCTAAGATAGGCCTGACATCGCCATTGGGCTTTGGTATTATGAAAAGGTTGGAGTAGAATCCCAGACCCCATTCCTGGGTTGGTACTTCTACAATTACTCCTTGGAGCAAGAGACGATCCAATGCTTTTACAAGAGAGGCCCTCTTTAATGGGTCGCTTGGAAGACTTGACCCCTGAAAATGAGGAGGGGGGACTTCCCGAAACTCTAGCTTGTAGCCCATGGCTACCACGGACAGTACCCAAGAGTCGGGAATTCTGGCCTTCCACACTTCGGAGAAAAACCGAAGCCTTCCCCCCACCCAAGAGAGTGGGGGCGCCCCTTCATGAATCTGACTTGATGACTGGTTTAACCGGCTTGCGAGACCATGGCCTCTTGCCTGCCGTGGCTTGTCCTTGTGGGCGGCTATTAAATGCTGAACGCCCGGGAGGCCGTCGATACTGACGGGAAGTTGAAGGGGCCGAGCCTGCGAAGGCCTGTCGCTTAAACGCGTGCCCACGCGATCTTTTCTTGACAGGCAAGAAAGAACTTTTACCACTTGATATGGTCTGGATATATTTATCTAGGTCTTCACCGAATAGTCTCCCGCCATGAAAGGGAAATCCTGCTAAAAGCCTTTTGCAGGGTGCCTCTGCTGACCAGTTTTTCAGCCACAAAAGGCGACGCATATGAACCAACAGCAGAGATAAACGGGACGCCTGTTGAATGGAGTCCTTAATAGCATCTACTGCAAAGCAGAGAGCCCTTGGGAGGTCAGCCCGTTCACGAGCTTGCTGAGCCAGTATGTCCCTTAATATCTGTTTAGTCTGATCCTTTAAAGCCTGACAAACGCCAATGGCTGCCACCGCTGGCTGAACCACGGCACCTACTGTGGTAAAAGAAGCCTTCAGTAGGGTCTCCAATTTTTTTTTTTCGACTGGATCTTTAAACATCTGGACATTTTCAACCGGACAGGTCAGGGATTTATTTACGCAGGAAATGGCTGCGTCCACGGTAGGGAGTGCCCATTTCTTTGCAAATTCTTCTTCCATAGGATAGAGAATGGTGAACCTTTTAGGAGGGATAAAAATCCTATCGGGTCGAGCCCAATCCTGAAAAATCACGCTCTCCAGAAGGGGGTGAACCGGAAAAGACGCACCACTCAACGGTGCCTTCAAGGAACCTAAAGAGGATACCGCGGGGGCTAATTGTTCTGACACTGGAAGTTTAAAAGCAGTGCGAACCATATCCGTCAGAGACTGGATCCACAGACTCTCTGCTTGAGAAGCCGAAAAAAATTCATCTATAGTGGAACCTTCAATGTCTGAACCGTCGGGACTCAGGTCCGCTTGATCCCCCAGTGGGTCCAATTCCTCCGAAGAGAGGACCTCTGCATCTGAACACACTGCTCTAGGTGATGGGGATCTAGCCCGTTTGCCACCCGGCAAAGAGAGGGCAACTAAAGCAGTTAACCTTTTCTCTAGCCCACCCAGGGTGGTCGCTAGCATTTCTTCCGTAACATAAACGGGAATGGGTTGATTGGGGGCCGCCTCTGCCCCTAGCACCCTCAATGGCTCCTGCAACATGCTGTTCGGTGGTCTATCTGGTGAGGGTGGGACCGCTGGAGCCTGGCCCAAATCCTCTGACCCCGATGGAGACCCCTTTAGTTTTTTGGCACCTTTTGCAGCCTTGGCTGGTCCTGATCCCTTGGGAGCCATTGCACAACCTTGAGACACCCCTAAAGCCAACACCCAACTGTTGTAGCTAGAAGTGAACCATTAATAAGAACAGGCTATGGTAAAAAATTTCTAAATTTTCATACGCCTGAAAAGGCGGCAATACCGAGGAAAGTCCTGTGAGTATTGCCACACCAATGCCCGTTAGCTATAGCCCAAGGTTGCACCGACTCAGATACTGCCAGATCTAAGGCTGAGTCCCTTTAAAAAAAAACTTTTTTTTTTTTTTCTGGTCAGTGTGGACTAAGTCCAGACCTGAAGATCCACAAACCACCACTGGGTGTCACTGTTAGCCAGAAATGGCTCAGCTGCGCGCTCTGTGTCCTCAGCCTCCTCTGCTCTCAGGAGGGAATGACCAGCCAGGAAATGCTTTGCTGCTTTATTTGAGACCTGACGCTGCTGATCCGCCCCCCCCCCCACGCACGCTGACGCTGTAAAAGGCGGCGCGCACGCGCGCGCGCCCCCGCCCCCCCCGCGCTGAAACCAACATGGAGGAAGCAGAGAGCAGAGGAGAAGCCTGGACCAGCGCTAGCAACCCGACAGACACCAGGCAAGACACTAATCTTTATTGTAGTGCACACATAGAGGAAGCTGTCCCCATAGGCTTCCTAGGAAACAGGAGTTTTGTCAGCATTTCCTCCCTATAACACGTGGGGCTGCAGTATCATGCTAACAGGCAAGTCTGGGGGGAGTAGCAAAATACATATCTTTAAAAGCATACATATACCTACATGTTATCTGGGTAAACATTAGTACATCCCATCCTGCCTCAAAAGACATAGTGGAGATAGTGGCTGATGCATAAGCATACCATTAGCCGACCCAGAACCCCCAGGGGGATACCTACTGTCGAACCAAGTCCCGCAGGTTCCCTCTTACCTGCTCCACACCGCAGGGTATTGCAAAATGCAAGAGGCCCAGCCTTCCCCCATCTCCGTGGGTATTGTCTTGGACCTTCAGGGACCGGGGTCCTGTGCTAAGGAACCCACACCCCTGGACCTATATAGCATCCTGGCATCAGTAGCGTTTAGTTCTTGGGAGAGACTAAGGCACTGGAGCCCAGAACCAAGCCCTCCTAGGAGAGGCATTATAGGCAAAACCCCACTCCAGCAGGGCCCGGGTACCGTACACCTTGGCTTTGAAGCACTTCGGACGGATCCGGCTAGCTATCCTGGGTCCCGAGACCTCCGAGGGACAGCTAGACGTGACCAACACCTAAGACACTGGCGAAAAAACTGAAGCACTCCCAGTGGGAGGGGGTTATATAGGGAGGAAACTTCCTGTGAAATTGATTACACCAGTGTCCACACCTGAAGGTACCCATATAACCCAAGTGTAATGGCTATGCGCTCTGTGTCCCGTGATGTACGATAAAGAAATAATGTTTTTTTTTAAATCCTTAACCACAAATGTTCTTCTTCATTCATTTGTTCAAGATCTAATTTTTACTATTGCAACAGTCTGCATGCTGTATCTCCTAACCACATGCCTTGTTTTGTTTTTTGTTTTTTTTTATTAAATCTTCTTGAGCAATGAGCAATTTCTTATCTCAGATTAATTCCCATTGACACCATTGATATTTGTATCTATGTGTAAGGGGGTAATTCTTCCCAATGACCACAATTGTAAGAAACATTTTTTTCACTGACCAGCACACTAATGTATCATGAGTTGTAGATTTAGTAATTTTTAGCAGGGGTTCCCTGAGGCCGTGTACACACGGCAGAGAACCTCGACGGGCAGAACACATCGTTCCGCCCGTCGAGGTTCTCTGCCGGCCGTCGAAATCGGTGACCCGCCCGTCGGAAATGACAACCAGCCATTCATCCAGGCGGGCCGTCAAGCAAAAAGAGAGCGTGCTCTCTTTTCGCTCGACGGGATTCCCGGCGGGTGGGGCGAGCGCTCTGTGTACACACGGCCGAGGTCCTCGCTGGAATGCAGCTTCCAGCGAGGTTCTCGCTGGTTTCCAGCGAGAACCTCGGTCGTGTGTACGCCGCCTGAGACCCGAAAGTTATTCCAAGGGTTCTTCTGTGATTGAAAGGTTTAGAAAAGCTGGTGTAGACAATCTAATACAGGATGTGAATTACTGGCCAGATCACAGAATGAAGAAAGAGTCTAAAAATAAATAAATAATGTAGACAGATTGGTAAGCTGAAAAATACAGTATTGCAATTTTGGCTATTACTGCTTTAATAAAAAAGCAATTAGAAAAAGAGTATGGTGACTTCCAGGTCCACCCAACCCCCACCCTTCGTGGCAATCAACTACCATGCCCTTTTTAAAAAGAATTATATGCAACCTTTTTTCAGGTGTTTTGGTACAGTCATGTCTTGATACAGCTCCTTTTCTATCCTCTGTGGTGGGTGAGTCTGAAATTTTACAGTGGACTGCTTTCCAGTATTATGTGGCACAATTCCCTGTAGCATTCTCTTGTGAGCCCAGAACATCTCAGTCCTTGAGGACCTAATGGGGTACCCTGGAAAGATGTTCACAAATGGAATCACTCCGGGGCAATTCATTGGTGGTGAAGCAGGAGGTTGTATCAGTTTTTACTGAACAGACAGTGACAGATTCTCTTTACAATAAAGCTATTTGTCTCACATTCTGTATTTTGGTGTATCAAGTATATTTTCCAGCATTTTCCATTAAATATAGATTTTTATATATCACTCACTATTTATTGTTACTATTTAGCACTCATTTTAGTCAGTGAAATGTTATTTGCTGTGTGGTATTATATATTGATATTTTAAACTTGGAAAATTGGATGACAGATTATAGCCAGCTTTTGTGTTTAACTATCTACTTGATCCATAACTTTCGCTTCAGTTAGAAACTATTCATTGTCATTTCGGGCTGGAACTTGTCCTACGTTTCCGAGGAAGCGACTCCACCATTTATTTTCAAATCAATACTCAATTACTAGGACTAAGATTTCCTCCTTTTCCCATCTTCAAGATGAAATTATGGACTTCAGCAATAACACTTAGTCAATGCAATTCACTGTCCATTAACTTGTGATGCTGATAAATTAAAGGCCATGAGGATACTTTATTAGACCTGTAGTATTGCTCTAATATTAATTAATCTTTGAAGAAAAGGTCTTTTGCATTGTGACGGATGACCTGAGAAAACAATTTACTGCTAACTAAATACCTTTTAATTCCTGTTCTTTTAGTGCTCATTGACAAGATCCCTCAACAAGCCATCAATGTTACTGGTAATGTTTTATTTTTCTTGTTATTTAGAGGAGCGTAGTGATGAACTTTTGTCCTTTTCCTTAAAGAGCAAATAACTAAGTTAGTAAATGTCATGCACTTGGAGAAGAACCCCAGGCAAGCATTAAAATATTATCTATATAGATTCACTGGAAATGGTAGAATTATATTTAAACTGAGCTATGTTTAATTACCTTTAAATAGACTCTACCATGAACCCCCTCAAGGGCCAGTGTTGAAGTGCTTTTGTTTGCATTAGATGGGTTTTGTACAAGTCTAAGAAAGTGGTTAAATGCAGCTCAGAAAGAAGTCAACTGCAGGTCAAATGCAGGTAGGGTGCATATACCGCTCTGTTGAGTACTGAGCAGCAATCCAGTGTGGGTGCCTGCCCAGACTCACCACCACAAACACCAAAGGCAAAAGAAAAACTGGCCACACACCATGACGGAGCTGTAGCAAATAAGATCCTTTATTGTCATAATAGCCAGAAAGCAGAACAGGACCAAATGTGGGTTTCACATGGACATCATGGGCCAGATTCAGGTAGGACGTATCTCGAGATGCGCCCCGTAACTCAAAATGTGCGCCGTCGTATCTGTGCGCCGTACCCACAGAAATATATACGCCTGAAAAAAGGCTTCTTCCGACCGTCGTAACTTTCCTACGCCGGCGTATCGTGGGCGCATATTTACGTTGGACGCATCTGGCACGCCCATTGATTTCCTATTCAAATATGCGAATGAGGGAGATACGCCAATTCGCGAACGTACTTGCGTCCGATGCTGGCTACGGGCGCCGCGCGTAAGTTGTACGTCCGGCGCAAAGTTACCCCTCATAAAGCAGAGGTAAGTCAGCAGCAGACGTGCACAGGTCAGCTGGAGAGCAGCTACAGCAGCACCGTTATGGACGAGCTGAGCAACCACACTTGAAGGACAACACATCCGTATGCCAACATGCCAGGGGCAGCAGTGGTCCTAGCACTACTACTGTGGCCACAGGCACAGAGGAGGAGGGCACAGGAGAGGATATACTGAACGTGTATTAACGTCTTTGGCATTGGGGAATCGGAGGCGTATCGCATCTTCAGATTCAGCCCTGATGCAATCCTGGAATTAGCCACAGCCCTGCAGAATTCGAACAGAACTTGTACAAGGACAGCTGACTGGTTGGTGAGTGACATGGGTGTCAGGCATGACAGTCCGACCCCATGATGCAGACATCACGAGGGGCACATGCACGGCTAACATCCTCCTGTCTTTTCCCTTTCAGGTGACTCGGCATATGCACTTGGGCCCCATCTCATGACTCCATTCGGGGATCCCCAAACCAGAGGAGAGAGAAGATACAATGATGCACACATCACCTGAAGTCACGTTTCCGATGCCAGGATATGTCCGGGGGGGCCCTGTTGAATTCCCCAAACTTTGTGTGTCAGATCCTCAGTGCATGCTGTGTGCTGCACAACTACGCCACGAGAAAGGGCCTGGAGATTGACATATGTGATGACCTGACCCCCGAACCACACAGTCCACACCTGCCCGAGGCTACCCCGTCTGCTGAGGGAAGAGCAGTCAGGAAGGTCCTCGTGTTAGGCATCTTTGCACGTTAAACACACACATTCATCATGGCACATGGACAATGCACGCATGCACACCACTGTGGTCCCTAGATCACACACACCACATCCACATCACATTGGATTAGCCCAAGTCCAACATGCAGGACTTGGGAGCAGCAACGCCAAGCCAAGTCCCAAAGTATGTCGCTGTCCATTCATACCACATTCACGCGGTCGTGAGGATAACCTCTCCCCGACGACCCAGGGTGACAAACCTTAATGGCAGGAGTGCCACACATTCACACACCAGTCACACTGTAGCCTGCACTCCTCACCGTGTGCAGATACTACAAAATAATTAAACTCATAACCCGAGTATCAAAAATAAAATCAAAAACTCATAACCTGAGTATTCAAAGAAACAAAAAAACTCATCACGTGAGCAAAAAAAATAAAGACACTCATCTGCCCTTTCGTGGGCCAAGCCTGGTGCCACGGCTCCGGCTCCTTAACTGCCTGGGGGAGCCTCAGGTGGGGGGGTGGATCATCAGGAGGTGGAGGAGCATGCCCTGGACTCTCCCTGGCTGGCTGCCTGCCCTCCAACGCCAGGGCAATGCGGGTGAGGACCGCATTTGTGTCCGCCAGCAGCAGGCTTGTCTGCCTCCCCTCCGCCACGATGACAGCAGTATTCACCTCGATGGCCACTGCCAGGCTCTTGACTTCTGCTGCAAGGCCTGCTGTGGTGGCCTGCAGCTTTCCAAGGCTGGTGACCACAGCAGCACAGTTACAGCTCACATCCTGGATGCTGTCGTGTATCTGGGACGTGGTTGCCATGCTGTCTGCAACACGCCGCATCTCCACAGTGACAGCACCCATATGGCGGGTCTGGCGGGCCGGATCCCTGGCAAGCGTTTCCTGTATGGCCTCAGGAAAACCCCTGGTTTTACGGGTTGCCTTCCTGGGGACAGGAGAGGCTTCGGGCCGTGTGTACGGGGAGTCCCTTGAGGGGCTTTCCCTGATGGGGGTGAGGCTGCAGGCATTGGGCGATGACCTCCTCCTCACTTGTCAATAGCACAGATGTGGCTGGTCCTCCTCCCGTGCCCCTGGTGTGCCTCCTTATAAGCGCCAGCTTGTCTCGGACCTTCCGTCTCAGATCATTAATTTTTTTGGCAATATCTTTGGGCTTCCTGGTCTTATGCCCTACTGTATTGACCTGAAGGGTGATCTCCTCCAAAATCTACCTCTTCCGTGCCTTGCTGGTCTGGGCACTTTGGGCACCATGGAGGAACTTGACATATTTGGCCATTCCAGCCACAATAAAAGCCCTCTCCTCCGTAGAAAAGTTCCTCTTCCTCCTCTCCTTGCCTTCATTCCTAGCTTCCGCCATCGCCCAGCAAAAGTACCTTGCTTCAGGGGGGGAAACAAGCAGGATGTACTTTTGCACCAGATGGGCGCATGTCTGGGCATATTTATGTGCTCAGCGTAAGCCGGTGGGCCGGCGTATCCCAGGAAGTTGTGCCAGCGTAGTTGTGAGCATGCGGGACGCAAATCGTACGTCCATGTCACTGCGCATGCGCTGTTTTAGATACGCCGGGCATAAAGCATTGCACCACGCTCGGACGATCATTTGCATAAGATCACACCCACTTCCACTTACGCTGCCTTACGCCGACGAAATTACGTTACGCCGGTGCATCGTTGGGAGCATTTCCATTGTGAATAGTGTGCTCGCCGCTCTGCGCCTCATCGGCGTAGCGTATATTCGCTACGCTACGCCCGCCTAAATATGCGCCAATCTACCTGAATCTGGCCCCTTGTGCTTAATCATAACATCAAATGCACCTATCAATGAATTTGAAATGATTTCAAAAGTGCTTAAGGCCCTTTTTACATGAAGGGTCCAATCCGGTCTTCCTGTCAGTTTTCCAGGCGGACCTGATCCAACCCTCTATTCACCCCTAAGGACTGGTGGGTCGAAACAAACTTGTGTCCATTTACAGCTGCCTACCTCTAGTCCAATCTGGTCTACTAAAAAAACTGAAGAGGATCAAACCCCCTCCATCTAGATGGATCAGATAAGTGGACAGGTGTAAAACAAGGAAGGTGGGCTATGCAAAAGCATAGGTGGGACTTTAAATAAAGCACATGTCTGCGCTTCCATCCCTAGTACAAATATAGAACAAGGAGGTTGGGACTTTGAATGAGATTCAAGACAGCGTGGAAGTATATAAAAGGAAAACATGTTTATTAACATGAAAGATGATGTGTGATACACTCACAGAGTCAAAGGGGCTGGGCATATAAACATAACTGTCATGAACAATAGAGATACATAGTAATATCAACAAGGAAACTCATGGCATATGGCTTTACATATGAAACATGGACACAGGGACATACATTGTCATCAGTAATTAATACACAACAGTATGAAAAACAATAAACAGCTTCCCATGAGTAGGAGATAGACACACAGGTTTCCTTATATGACACAGTGTGATTCAAAAGACATGAGGTAGAAAGTTGTAGATAGTGCTGGTTAGTATATCAGATATGGAATAGGTAGGCATCCTTGAATGGGCCAATGCGTTTCGTGCTAGTGCACTCATCAGGGGCTGATGCTTCCAAATCTGGGGGATTAAATAATGTTTTAGTCTACAATAGCTTAAAGTATAACATGAGGAACATAGATAATGGTCCTAAGCTTACATACAGTGGTTGACAGCGATATTGTGTCAATCTCGCTCCCTTGAGATTGAGCACTTGCGAGCCCCATCGCGGGAGCCAGCGCCGAGCTGGCTTGCCGCGATGGAGACAAAGCCGTCATAGAAGCGACGGGGATCCGACGTGGATTCCCGCCAATTCTACACGTGGGCGGAGTTTGTTATGAATCCTGAGAAGGAAGTCCCCGCCGGATTTTAAATAAAAATCCGGCATGGGTTCCCCCCTCAGGAGCATAACGGGCCCTTAGGTCTGGTAAGGGTTGTAAGGAGACCCCCCTACGCCGAAAAAATGGCGTGGGGGTCCCCCCCACAATCCATACCAGACCCGTATCCAAAGCACGCCGGCCGGCCGGTCAGGAGGGTTAGTGGGGGGCGAGCGAGCGCCCCCCCCTCCTGAGCCGTACCGAGCAGCATGCCCTCAACATGGGGGGGTCAGGTGCTCTGGGGCAGGGGGCGCACTGCGGCCCCCCACCCCAGAGCACCCTGTCCCCATGTTGATGAGGACAGGGCCCCTTCCCGACAACCCTGGCCGTTGGTTGTCGGGGTATGCGGGCGGGAGGCTTATCGGAATCTGGAAGCCCCCTTTAATAAGGGGGCCCTCAGATACCGGCCCCCCACCCTAAGTGAATGAGTATGGGGTAATAAACCACACAGTGTATTGAAATATTTTATTAGTTGGCCGCCGGGGGGGGGGGGTGTGTATGATCGCTTTTATAAAAGTGCCCCCCTCCGGCGGGCTTCTGCGGGGGGGTGGGTGCCGCTGTTCTTCACCGCCGTCTGGTTCTCTTCCGCCGCCGGGGGGGGGCGCTTTGATAAAAGCGCCCACCACCCGGCGGGCTTCCTTCGACATCTTCGGCGGCGGGGGGGTCTTCTCCCACTCTCCGGGGTCTTCTCCCACTCTCCGGGGTCTTCTCCGGCTCTCCGGGGGTCTTCTCCGGCTCTCCGGGGGTCTTATTCTTCTTCAAGACTCGCCGCCGCTATCTTCGTGTTAGCTCAATTACTGGCGGCAGCGAGTCCCCTCTTCTGTGACGTCTTCTTCTTCTTCTCGTCTCCAGATGTTGACGCAACGCTTCCTTCCGCTGTTATGGCTGGCGCGCGGCTCGCAGCGAGTTATATAGGCCTGTCTTGTGACGTCGCAGTCCCATCATGCTCCGGTAGGTACCACGTGCTACCTACCGGAGCATGATGGGACTGCGACGTCACAAGACAGGCCTATATAACTCGCTGCGAGCCGCGCGCCAGCCATAACAGCGGAAGGAAGCGTCGCGTCAACATCTGGAGAAGAGAAGAAGAAGACGTCACAGAAGAGGGGACTCGCTGCCGCCAGTAATTGAGCTCACACGAAGATAGCGGCGGCGAGTCCTGAAGAAGAAGAAGACCCCCGGAGAGCCGGAGAAGACCCCCGGAGAGCCGGAGAAGACCCCGGAGAGTGGGAGAAGACCCCCCCGCCGCCGAAGATGTGGAAGGAAGCCCGCCGGGTGGTGGGCGCTTTTATCAAATCGCCCCCCCCGGCGGCGGAAGAGAACCAGACGGCGGTGAGGAACAGCGGCACCCACCCCCCCGCAGAAGCCCGCCGGAGGGGGGCGCTTTTATAAAAGCGATCATACACACCCCCCCCCCCGGCGGCCAACTAATAAAATATTTCAATACACTGTGTGGTTTATTTGTGTTTACACTTTTCTTGCAGGTGAATGGGTAGGGGTACAATGTACCCCATACTCATTCACTTAGGGTGGGGGGCCGGTATCTGAGGGCCCCCTTATTAAAGGGGGCTTCCAGATTCCGATAAGCCTCCCGCCCGCATACCCCGACAACCAACGGCCAGGGTTGTCGGGAAGGGGCCCTGTCCTCATCAACATGGGGACAGGGTGCTCTGGGGTGGGGGGCCGCAGTGCGCCCCCTGCCCCAGAGCACCTGACCCCCCCATGTTGAGGGCATGCTGCCTGGTACGGCTCAGGAGGGGGGGGCGCTCGCTCGCCCCCCACTCCCCTCCTGACCGGCCGGCCGGCGTGCTTTGGATACGGGTCTGGTATGGATTGTGGGGGGGACCCCCACGCCGTTTTTTCGGCGTAGGGGGGTCTCCTTACAACCCATACCAGACCTAAGGACCCGTTATGCTCCTGAGGGGGGAACCCATGCCGGATTTTTATTTAAAATCCGGCGGGGACTTCCTTCTCAGGATTCATAACAAACTCCGCCCACGTGTAGAATTGGCGGGAATCCGCGTCGGATCCCCGTCGCTTCTATGACGCACTCGCTGGAATGTGCTTTTACTATTCCAGCGAGTGCGAGATGTCGGCAGCCTGTCGCCGAGAATCAGCGCGATGCTGTCGTGCTATAAACACATTCTCGGCGGCAGGCACTGTACCTAAACAAGTAGTGTGGATGGAGGGAGAGAGCACATGCTGAGCTGTAGCCAAGAGAAGGATGTCAGTCCCGGAAACTGTGGTGACTATGCCAAATACAGCCGAAACGCAGGGCTGGAGTACCTCACATGGACGGGTAGCCAAAGAGGGGGGTATGGAGCAAGATGGGTGGTCAGCGGTGGGAAATTGCCATAGGGTCTGTGTATAACATATATGGATAGAGTAAGATGCATGAATCAGACTAAAGTCTAGCGTGATCCATCAGTTTGACCGGATTTGTTGCTTTGTTGTCACCATCAGCCTCATTGTGTTGTCACTCACCTGGAAGCTGCAATGCGCTCTGCACATCCCCCCTTCGCCCCTCCCCTCCCGCTCTTCTGGAGGGGGTTTCTTTGGGGAACTGGGCGGCGTCCACAGCGCATCGACGTCACGATCATGCGGTCCGCGTCTGACGTCAATCATCAGCCCCTGATGAGTGCACTAGTACGAAACGCATCGGGTTATTCAAGGATGCCTACCTATTCCATATCTGATATACTAATAACCAGCACTATCTACAACTTTCTACCTTGTGTCTTTTGAATCACACTGTGTCATATAAGGAAACCTGTGGGTCTATCTCCTACTCATGGGAAGCTGTTTATTGTTTTTCATACTGTTGTGTATTAATTACTGATGACAATGTATGTCCCTGTGTCCATGTTTCATATGTAAAGCCATATGCCATGAGTTTCCTTGTTGATATTACTATGTATCTCTATTGTCTATGACAGTTATGTTTACATGCCCAGAACCGTTGACTCTGTGAGTGTATCACACATCATCTTTCATGTTAATAAACATGTTTTCCTTTCATATACTTCCACACTGTCTTGAACCTCATTCAAAGTCCCAACCTCCTTGTTCTATATCAGGTGTAAAAGGACAGGAGAAGTCCATTTACACCCATCCATAAAGCAATTGGGCTCTGTCCATGTCATCTGTCCACTCTGCTCTGATCAGCCTGGGATCAGTAGACAGATCCCCTGCTGATCAAATCGGAGTACGCCCCATGTGAAAGGGGCCTGAAAACTGATGTCAAACTGATGTCATTGACACAAGCCCAAAACCCTGGTGTTATGGCCTTAATTTCTTGTCTCTAGCTCTCTCATTTTCCTAATGGCCCATCACTCTGATAGGCTTCCTCGCTGACCAATAGGAATGTGTACAAGGCAAGAATGGGTGGGCAAGCTTTGGCACAATGAGCTTTCCCTGTAATAATAGATGGGGGTTCATCAGTAATAAGAGATGTTTTGAGGTTGCTGTAAGTAAGTGCAGATGCCCTTTTAATATACTGACAAAAATATAAAACACCAAAAATAAGCTAGTTGTCCCCACCTCATTCACAAATGGATGTTTTTTGTTTTTAAATTGCATAATGAACTGGCTGTTCGATGAATGGATGGGCTCATAGACAAGGTCAGAGAAAATAACTGAGAATACAATCTTTGTGATTTCAGCAAGTGACTAAAATGTAGTTTGATCACTGTGGTAATGCATTTTCTAAATAATACTTTGCAAGGAGTCTGAAACTCAGCAGCTGTGAAATCTTGGAGCATATTTTCCCTTCCTTCTCTATGACACCTTGATAAGGCAATTATCACATAATTACCTTAACAAGTGGCATTACAGGAAATTATTGTCATTCTACTGTTAAAATAACACATAATCAACTGCAAGTGAATTCTAGAATCCTCAATCAGCATCTCATTAAACAGAACTATCTCAGTAAAGGAAGTGCTATTGGTGAGGAATATATGACAAACAAGTCTACGAGAAAAAAAATCTAAAAAGTATAAAAAAGAACAAAAATCCACTTAGGCAATATCAGTTTAAATAACAAAAAAAAAAAAAAAAAGCAGCATCTAGGTTTTGTTGAGTCTAATTTGGTTTAATTTTACAAGTACTTTTAGAAACTAGTATGTTACAATATGAGGACAATTATATTTAATACGCACAACTGTCTCCACGGTAAGGTACAAAGTGGTTTATAAATTACTGTAACCATCAAAAAGACATAACAATGTAGGCTTGTAAAAATATACTGTAACACTACATTTATTATCATGAAATATACAGCAGGAAAAAGGATCCTTTAATATTAAATTACATTTTCTACATTAATCTAGTGACTCATAAGGGAGCGTGGAAGGGGGCTGTACTCCATAAAATATATCTTAAGTGAAGAACAAACATGTTGTAGATTTCTGTTTGCCAGTATTTCAGTGTGATGGCTTCTTTCGTTTTTTGTTTTGTGTGCAAGTACAGAAAATGACCTGCTGACCCTAATAGAAATATTTTGTTCTTTTAACGTCCTGTGCACTGAACTGAAGTCTCAGACATTATCATCAACTTTGTAAGCTATAATATGTCATTTTCAAAACAACTCCCCTTCCCCTTCTGTATTTACTATGAGGAGGGAAGGTGTTGTAGTCCAAATCAGGAGAGTCAATTGGGGTGACAATGCTGCTTCTCCATAGATATACAGTGATTGTTAGCCTAGGACAAGAAGTGTGTTTCTGGTAGAATTACCAGGAAAATTACCATATTCCAACGACTGGTAAGCTACAAGATATCAGATTTTTTTATTTTTATTTTTTGTGTTTGGCTCAGATACACTTTAACTCCTCTTGCTGCTCCCCTCAAAAATGAATACTAGTTTGCTTGAGAAGTACTCCCACCAGCTCCAACTAACATTTGCTTCTCTTCTGGTTCTCCACTGTGGTCTAGACTGGGTACTATAATAGACAGAGGCACTGACTGGGTACTCTGATTTTTTGTCATGGTTGGGGGTAGATTCTTTGGAAAGTTGAGTCACTAAATGCATCAAATCAAAGCCCATGCCTTACACATTATTTATTGGCCAGGCACTGTCAATTCCAAACAACAGGAAAGCTTTTCAAATACGTTTGTTGCTTTTTTTTTTTATGGGAGTGCATAAAGGGGTGTTATAAGAAATAGACACTAATCATGTTAATAATTAGGTGGATTTTGGAAATGTCAAGTGGATGGGCTGCTACTACATCTTCTTCTTCTTCTTCTTCTTCTTCTTCTTCTTCTTCTCTCTCCATGGGATACACTCCTGGGATCTGAGCGATTCTGTGCAGTTATCCCTCCACCTGGCCTCCACCCCTGATGATCAACAGCCGATTACCCTCTGCTGCTCTGTACCAACAGACCTGTAATTTTTCAGGCTTCCCAGCCTAGAGGTGAGATGTGGGGTCTTATTGACCCCATATCTCACTGAAGAGGACCTGTCACGCTATATTCCTATTACAAGGGATGTTTACATTCCTTGTAATAGGAATAAAAGTAATCAAACCATTTTTTTTGGGGGAAAAACGTGTCAAACTAAAATAAATAAAGTAAAATGAACAATAAAAAAAAAAAACTTAAAGCGCCCCTGTTCCCGCGTGCTCGTATACAGAAGCAAACGTGCACGTAAGTGCCGCCCACATATGAAAACGGTGTTCAAACCACACATGTGAGGTATCGCTGCGAACGTTAGAGCGAGAGCAATCATTTTGGCCCTAGACCTCCTCTCCAACTAAAATGATGTAACCAGTAAAAATATTTAAAGCGTCACCTATGGGGATTTTTAAGTCGCGAAGTTTGGCGCCATTCCATGAGCGTGTGCAATATTGAAGGGTGACATGTTGGGTATCTATTTACTCGGCGTAACTTCATCTTTCATATAATGCAAAAACATTGGGCTAAATTATTATTTTATTTTTTTAAAGCACAAAAATGTTTTATTTCCAAAAAAAATGTGTTCGAAAAATTGCTGTGCAAATACCATGCGCGATAAAAAGTTGCAACAACCGCCATTGTATTCTCTAGGGTCTTTGTTAAAAAAGCATATATAATGTTTTGGGGTCCTATGTAATTTTCTAGCAAATAAATGATGAT
This sequence comes from Rana kukunoris, assembly GCA_029574335.1. NCBI lineage: Eukaryota > Metazoa > Chordata > Amphibia > Anura > Ranidae > Rana > Rana kukunoris. The sequence goes on along the minus strand of CM056053.1, from coordinate 67,459,651 downwards.
TTTTACATGTAGGAGAGAAATGTCAGAATTGGTCTGGGTGCTCCAGAACGCCTGATGGTGCTCCCTGCATGTTGGGCCTCTGTATGTGGCCACGCTGTGTAAAAGTCTCACACATGTGGTATCGCCATACTCGGGAGGAATAGCAGAATGTGTTTTGGGGTGTCATTTGTGGTATGCATATGCTGTGTGTGAGAAATAACCTGCTAACATGTGGTATCGCCATACTCGGGAAGAATAGCAGAATGTGTTTTGGGGTGTAATTTGTGGTATGCATATGCTGTGTGTGAGAAATAACCTGCTAATATGAACATTTTGTGGAAAGAAAATAAAAATGAAAAAATCTTGATTTTGCAAAGAATTGTGGGAAAAAATGACAACTTCAAAAAACTCACAATGCCTTTTTCTAAATACCTTGGAATGTCTTCTTTCCAAAAAGGGGTCATTTGGGGGGTATCTGTACTTTTCTGCCTTTTTAGGGTCTCAAGAAATGAGAGAGGCTGTCAGTACATCAGATGTGATCAAATTGATAAATTTTCAGTAATTGGTACCATAGCTTTTAGACCCTATAACTTTCACCCAGACTAAATAATATCTACATTTTTTTGGTTTTGTTACCAAAGATATGTAGCAGTATACATTTTAGGCCAAGTTTATGAAGAAAAATTACTTTTTTGCAAAATGTTATAATAGAAATGAAGAAAAATTCATTTTTTTACCAAATTTTCGTTCTTTTTTCATTTATAGCGAAAAAAAAAAACCCGCAGAGGTGATAAAATACCACCAAAAGAAAGCTCTATTTGTGGGGAAAAAAAGGACAAAAATGTAATTTGGTTACAGTGTTGTATGACTGAGTTATTGTCATTCAAAATGTGAGAGCACCGAAAGCTGAAAATTGGTCTGGTTATTAAGTGGGTTTAAGTGCCCAGTGGTCAAGTGGTTAAAAGGGGATTAAAGGCTCTGCTGTTGTGTAGAAAGAAGAGGGGAGTAGACAAGAGAGAGAGAAATTTATTTTAAAGATTGTTTTAAAGTAGAACAGCAGCTGGGCTATTAACATTCACATTTTCACAACAATTTTTTTAACAAGCAAAAGATATTCTTTAAGCCAAATAATAACTGGCTTCTGTACCTGTAAAGCAATGATAATGAATGACTCCACAGTGTCTGCTACTACAAAGATCAGTGAAGGCTAAAGCCCCGTACACACGGTCAGACCTTTGTCCGACCAAAATCACATTGGAATTCTGACGGAATTACATCAGAGTAAAAGAGAACATGTTCTCTATCTAAACTTCAACTGAATTCATCAGAATTTCCGATGGAAATAATCAGATGGGGCATACACATGGTCAGAATTTCCGATGGAAAAAGTCAGACGGACTTTTTCTATCGGAAATTCCAATCGTGTGTACGGGGCATTCGTTTTAGATTTGTTTGCTGCTTGTTAGGAATATGCATTTTGTTTGTTTGTAGCCTGGCTACAGGTTCATTTGAGGATATAAGTTGGCATATATGTAAGTCTGTAAAAAAATAAGTCTTTTGATACAAGGATAGCTCAGCCATGGTATAATATTACAGAACAATCAAAAAACAATGCAGATAATAATAATCATGTGAACTATTTTCTATGGCATGCACAAAAAGTTAGTTCCAAATGGCATAACGTGAAAACGTGTTGAAAAGAAAAACCAGGGTTAATTCAATACTACATACAATCATGTAAAAAGCCCATCTGTTAAAAATAAATAATTTAGTATTTGTAAACCCAATCACTAAAATCTCATATACAGGTAAGTTTTAACATGCTAATGCATTTTCATAAGTCATTGTCAATATTTTTTAATCTACAGATTCATTAAAATGATACCTGATGATCCTGCTAATAAGGGTTCTTGTTAGGGCACTTTGTGTTATACAGTGGCAGTGTGATTGACCTATTTTGTGCTTGTGGATTGTCATCCTGTTACTCAGGCTTGTAGGCAGATGCAGTTTACTCTCACATCTGTAGGTGGTGCTGTGTTGCTGACAGTCGTACAGAGGTAATGGAACACTGTTCCTCTGCAGCAGCGTTTCTCAACTCTAATCCTCAAGGTGCCCCAAAAGGTCATGTTTTCAGGATTTCCCTCAGTTTAAATAAACTATTTTGCAACAAACATAAGAGTGAGGTGATAAGTAAATAAGTGTTTAAAATTAATGTTAGCGTTCTTTCACAAGCACTACTAAATGTCTGTCCTCATTATGGTCAATTTGTCCAATATTGGCCTTGGGTACAAGCATGGGAATGACAGGTTGCTCCTGTTGGGCAGTGGCATCCAATAGAAGAATTCAAAAGGGGATATGGAGGGAAAAGGGGAATGTAGTTGGAAAATAAAAAGGTAGGAATGCAGTAAAGAGGGGTATAGATAGTGCAAAATAAGATAATGAAATCAAGGGAAAGATCCCTTATGGCATTTGGTTGTGCATCTTTACGCACTTAAGTTGGTAAGAATCGATTATGTTTAATTTCTATTGTATCTGAGTTTTTGCAAATACAACTTTTTCTGCAATATCCACTTTGGCTGTATGATGTCATGTTTATGGTTGATCAATAAATGATCTTTTCTACACCTGGTTCCTCTCTGTGCCTCATCTAAAGTCCCAAACTGCCCCCTCCTCTATATTGAAATTAGGGATGGAGGTGCCTCTTGCCCCAAGGTGCTTCATTCAAAGTCCCAATCTTCTTGTTTTTCTTAGGTTGGTAAGAAGATTTGTCTACCAGTTCAATGCAAGGTAAATTATTTTAATGTTACCCTAGTTCAGCCTTCTGTTTGGATTTTTTGTAAATCTTGAGAACAACCAATGTATTTTAGCATTAGGTAAAGCCAGAAAACCAAGTATTTGTAGGCTCTTGCCCCAACAGATCTTTTCAAATATTGTGAGAGGACGAGTAAAGATGGATATGTGTGAAGAATGTGTTAGATAATGTTTAGCTTGGAGATAGATCCACCAGGACAGGTTTGCTGTTACCATGCAGTGCCTTATGTCTGACCATATCAGAAGTGTTTCTCCCCCCAAGATTTTCCTGCAGTGAGTAGGCATTGGTCTGACAATTGTCTGGTAAACTCAGTAGTATTACCAGGTGGGAACTTTCGAGAGGGCGCTTCTTCAAGAATAATGTTATCCCTCTATCAAAGGATGCTTATCCATGGGTTTGCAGTCTAGTACATTTGAAGATCATGGGAGTGTTGTTAAAGGAAAAGAGATCCAGCCCTGTTCCATGGCTATTTAATCATTTGTAATTTCTCATATGGCAAGCCTTGTAGTAATTTTTGACATCAGGCACTTCCAGACCATCTTTTTCTTTGGGGATCTATGAGTATAGTATTCCTTAGTCTTGGTTATTTGTTGAGCCAAACAAATTAGCCCACCTCTTTATCTTGCATTTGGAAGAAAGCAGGTGGGGTAATAATATGTATAGTTTGCTTTACATATAGCAATTGTGGTAAGATATTCATTTTGATGACTGCCGTTCTACCTAGCCAAGAGAAGGAAATGTTTTCCACTTTTTAAGGTCATATTTATTCTGTGTAAGTGTGGTTAATTATTTGTAAAAAGTTTCATAGTGGATGGTAGATTGATCCCTAAGTATTTAGGATGAGGGAAACAGTGAATTTCCTTTTTTCAGTGTCTACCTAATATCCCTCCAAGTGTTGATATGCATTCTATGCAGCTGATCTAGGATAGCTAATTGTTAATCTAGAAAATGTAAAGTAGCATTTAAAAGTCTGTATTCATACATGCAAGGAGGTAAAGGGCTGTGTTACAAGGAATAGCAAGTCATCCTCAAATGTAGTTACTTTTTTTAATACTTTTTCATGTGTTTTGGTCACCTAACAGACCATAATTCTCCTCATCAGCTCCAATGGTCCCGAGGAATAGCTCCAGGGTTAAAAGTAAACATAACTGGAGAAAAATGGCATCTTTGACTAGTACCAATTTTGAGATTGTAAAAACCTCAGAAAAGGTGTAATTGAATTCAACTCCAGCACTCAATTTTAAATACGGTATTTACTGGCGTATAAGACTACCTTTTACACTTAAAAAAACTGGCCAAAAAGCAGGGGTCGTCTTATACGCGGGGTCAGCTGCTCGGATGCCTGCTGGATGTGCGGTAATACTGTAGCTTTGGCTACATAAAGTATATACCGCTTAGCCAATCCAGGTGAGCGATGTATTCAAATGAATACAGAGCCTGCTCGGATTGGAGTAACAACCTCTGCCAATTCGAGCAGGTTACATACAATAGCCTGCTCGAATCGGCTTTGAGAGTCGGAGAGGCGTGGGCTGATGATGTTACAGCCTCTGCCAATCCAGGCATGCTTTGTATTCATTAATAGAATACATCGCTCGCCGATTGGCTCCAGCAAGAAGGAAGAAAAATATGGCTCCAGCTCCAGCAAGAATGAAGAACATGACTGCAGAAGGAAGAAATATGAAGCTTCGGAAGCCTCGGAAGGGGGGGTCATCTTATATGGTGAGTACAGGCAAAAAAATCTTTAAAAAAAATGTAAAATTAGGGGGTCGTCTTATACGCCCAGTCGCCTTATACACCGGCAAATATGGTAGATTGTTCTGATCCAAGACTTATTTTTTTACCAGGGTTGATATTTTGAGGAAGGATCTGTAAGATCACTAGATGTTATTAAAAGACATATTTATATTGCTTCATGACAATTCACACTTTCACCCAGACTTCATGCCCTATGGTGATTTGATTATTTAGATTAGAGTAGGGTGGCTTTATAAAACATCATACCTCCCACCATGTTCTTGGACAATCAAAATCTGATGTGGCACAGTGGTGATTTAATTAAGATCATGAATGCAAGCATTCATAAACAAATGTGGAAATAACGCAAGAAAATAACTATTGTTTAAAATATTTAGACAACAAAATAAATTATACAATCTTGTAAAGATGCTGTTTTATTGGTCTCAATGATTATTTCAATGTGTCCTTTACAGGAATGCATTTATTTGTGTAACAAAATGTACAAAGTACAAAAAGAACAGTTAATGCCACTGAATGATTTTTAAAGACAAAATATGCATGGAAGTCTCAAAAATTCTTTCATATTTAAATATGTTGTTGTTTTCTAAAGCCCATATAAAAGTCAGTGATACAAAATAGATAATCTATTTAAAAGATAAAAAGGTGTTTTTTCTTGTGCCAAGTACTTAAAGAATGTAACAACAGAAACACTTTGGCATTTTCAAGAATGTCAATAACTAAAAAAATATTGATAATAGATTAATAGATAAAACTGGTGGAATAAGTTTTGTATAAAAACGTTAACCGTTCAGTTTCATTTTAGTTAGTTTATAATTTTTTCAAGATTTTTGATTTCTGCTTTTGGCAATGCCAGAAGAGTACACAGTGATTTCTATAGCAACGACAATTTTCTAAATTACTTATGATAAGACTTTTTGAAGTCTATTAAATGTGAACTGAGCTTATTTTTCTTTAAAAGGTTACTAGGATATGTGGAAAATAAAAGTCCAGAACTGTTAACCTTTTGAGGGTTGGTTGAGTCGGCCCAGTTTATGTATGGCTCAAATTTACATTTTTACAAACAGGAAGGCTATGGCTGGAAGGTTTGGTGATTTAGTACCCTGGCTCCTGTCAGCAATTTTATTTCAGTGCAGAAAAATTGTAGCAGATTGAAACCACCATTGTTTTTAAGGTATTAAATGTTACATTAAAAGTTTGTTTTGGTGTACTCCTCCTATTGATCACAGGAGTGCCGTTTTGTTCTGCACTCACGTGAACTGTTTTCAGTAGACAGCGGAAGAAGTCTGCTGTCTGCTGATGTCACAGAGCCGATTCAGGCATGGGCAAGAGCACGACAATGGAGTCGGAATCCACCTACATGCCTGTTACGGCACCCAGCTCAGCTTGTTAGGAGGAGGCAGAGCAGAGAGCGGTGACTGACAGTCACCAGCTCTCTGCTCATGGAGCCCTGAGTGATCAGTGGTGTTCAATCGCTCGGTTCTAATGCCGTGTACACACGGTCGTTTTTTGCGATGAAAAAAAACGACGTTTTTTAAAACGTCATTTAAATTGATCGTGTGTGGGCAAAACGTCGTTTTTTGTCTTAAAAAAAACGACCAAAAAAAAATTCCAACATGCTTGAATTTTTTGTGTCGTTTTTCAAAACGTCGTTTTTTGTTTCACAAAAAGTCACCGTGTGTATCAAAAACGTAGTTTAAAATGACGTTTTTCAACCCGCGCATGCCCAGAAGCTAGTTATGAAGCGAGCTTCAATGGAAAAGTGTGGTGAACGTAACCTTGTTTTTTGTGAAAAAAACGATGGTGTGTATGCAACATCGTCTTTGAAAGTGACGTTTCAAAAACGTCGTTTTTTACTTCACAAAAAACGTCGTTTTTTTTCATCGCAAAAAACGACCGTGTGTACGCGGCATAAGTGTTAGAGCCGGTGGGAGGCAGATGCAGCGTCGGACCGATGCTGCATCCACCTAAGTAAGCATGATTCTGGGTAAAAAATTCCATACATCTCTTTTAGAGTTTAATTCCAAGCAAAACTTATATTTCTAATTATGGATTTAGTATGAATGGGTTATAACTTCTATTGTGTTTTTATTGCTGTGTTTCCTATGGGGTAATCCACACCGGCTATTAAGCTAGGTGACCATTTTCATGTAAAGAGGAAATCTATAATTTTACAGTCGTCCCCAGAACATTAATAGAGGAATTGTCTTCTAGTGGGAACTGTTGTTTGGGTGACATATGTAAAAAAATTAGATTTCCCTTCATTTTGGAAAAATACCTATTTACTGTCCCTGAGGACAGAAAGTGCAAAGAAACTGATGACCACAAAAACAATGAAAACCTGACAGGTTCTAACTGATGACACTGCCTCAGGGGCGGACTGACAATTTACGGGGCCCCCGGGCAATAGGAGATTATGGGGCCCCCGGGCAATAGTTGATTATGGGACCCCCAGGTTATAGTTAATGGGGCCACACAGTATACACACACACACATAAAATATACATACACAGTATACACACACAGACAGACAATATACACACACAGGGCCAGATTCATGTACATCGGCACATTTTTGACTGGCGTAGCGCACCTCCTTTACGCTAGACTGCCGCAATGTAGCGGCGCAATCACCGTATTCTCGTTTGATTTGCACAGAAATTAGCGCCTGTGCAACGTAATTTCAGAGGCGTAAGGTGGAGTAATTCAAATTGGGAAGGACGTGGGCGTGTTACATTGAAATGAGCCGTGACCCCATGCAAATGAAGGGCCGGCTGGCTCGCGCATGCGCACATGAAGCAGACCATGGTCAGCACCTCTGTGCGCATGCTCACAACTCGGGAACGGCGCAATCAGTGAAATTGGAAGTGGACCCAGGCAACTTAGTGAACTACGCAGACAGCATAAATAGACAGACACACACGCACTTCCTTTGCAAAAGTACATCCCTTTGTATCCCTTCCTATACAGCAAGGTGCTTTTGTTCTGTTGTTTATTAGCGTTTGTTTGTTTGTTTGTGACATGTCTTTGAGATATTTGGGGACTGTTTTGCAGAGTGATTTTTGTCTTTTATGTGTTTTCTTTGTTGTTATTTTTTTTAAATTAGATTTTTGCTGGGCATTTTTTATTTTTTCTGGTCAATTTTTTTTTTTTTTTGGGGTTCTGTTTGTGAATGATTTTGGAATGTGGGGGTGACATTCCTGCCGTAAAATGGGTGTCACCCTCTTTTGTGGTGGAGAAGTGATCCCCAGGTCCGTGTGAATGGTGTATGAATGTACAGTGACATAATTGGAGCCGTGGCATGGTGTTGCTGCTCACAAGTCCTGCATGGTGGGCTTGGGCCAATCCAATGTTATGAGGATGTGATGTGTCTGTGCTAGGGACCACAGTGGTGTGCATGCATGCATTCTCATTGTGCCATGATTAATGTGTGTGTTTAACGTGCAAAGATGCCTAATGTGAGCTGGCTCCTGGCTGCTCTTCCCTCAGAAGACGGGGTACCCTCGGTTAGGGGGGGATTGTCTGGTTCAGGGGTCAGGTCATCACGTATGTCAATCTGCAGGCCCTTTCTTACTGCGAAGTTGTGCAGCATGCAACATGCACCAATGATCTGGCATACAAAGTTTGGGGAATATAACAGAGTACCATGGGGGGTTCCGTATAGGAGTCATGAGATGGGGTCCCAGTGCATATGCAGAGTCACCCTGAAGGGATAAGACAGGAGGATGTTAGTAGTGAATGTGCCCCTTGTGATTTCAGCATCATGGGGGGACAGTCATGCCTGCCACCCATGTCACTCACCAACCAGCCAGCTGTCCCCATACATGTTCTGTTCGAAATCTGTGGGGATAGGGCTAGGATTGTATATGTAGCTGTCATGGATGTCATGGGTGGTGTCATGTGTTGGGCTGGTGTTGGGCTCCTGCAGGGTTGTGGTTAATTCCAGGATGGCATGAGGGGTGAATCTGAAGATGCAAGACACCTCAGAATCACTCATGCCAAAGATGTCTATGTGTGTGTGATATATCAAGTGAAGAGTGAGGGGCTTGTATCAGATTAGATTATTATATCCATCAAGGTTTTAAAGGGCTATTGAAAGATAGTGAGACCGTGTTTGTAATTTGTATGTATGTTATGTATTGATGTATATATGTATGTATTTTTTTTGTAAAAATGTTTATAAAAGCAAAGAAATTTTTTTTTGGAAAAAAAAAACCTCTCCCGTGCCCTCCTCCGTGCCCTCCTCCTTCTTTGCTCATCTAAAGTCAGTAGTATAGCTATGAGCATGGATGCCCCTGGCATGTTGGCATACAGTTTGTTGGGCAGCAAGTGTGACTGCTGAGCTCCTCACTAACAGTGTTGCTTTAGCTGACATGTAGATGGATTGTCTAATTGTATACCACCTTTTATATGGTCTAATTTTAGACAGAACGTGCAGCTGTTGCGCACAGCGCGTAGCCTGCGCTGCACCAACGTTCTTTTGTGGATCCCCGTAAGTCCCTCATTAGCATATTTGAATAGCAAATCAATGGTGTGTCTAGCGCAGTTTTGCGCGGACGGATGCGCCTGTCTATCGAAATTACGCTGGACAAAAAAAGTAGATTTCTTGCGTATCTCGTTTGGGGGATGCGGCGCATCGAAACGCATGCACAAATTTAGACTTACGCCGCGCATCTCCTGTAACGCCGGCGTAATCGCTCTGTGAATCTGGCCCACAGTATACATACATACAGAATACACATACACACACTGAAAAGATGCTGGAGAGGTGGGGCAGCTATAATCTTGGGATTTTTTTTTTTTTAAACACAGATTTTTACATACTTTACCTGGTTTTACTGAGGCTGACAACCTTGATGGGGCCCCCTAGTGGCATGGGGCCCTCAGGCAGTGCCCGAGTGACAGAATGATCAGTCTGCCCCTGCTCTGCCTTGAAATTGGATCCTACAAGGTCCCAAAGTGTCGGTTGGTGATACCTGTTTCTTTATGTGAAAAAATAACAAGATTATCACTATACCAAAGTGTGCATGGTGGAACCATCCACAAATGCATTACAGTACCCTGCATGAATGGGGGGCAAGCCGATAAAGTGTGCTACTGACTTAATAAAACTTCTCCAAGGTTCTAACCCTTTTCCGCTCCATCCAGAACTAAAATAAATATCTGGAGTTATAGTTTTAATATAAGATTTTTAACCAACTTGTTGCAGCCCTCTGCTTCTGCAGCTATAATAAAACTCTTACTGACAAAATAATTCGTGAATTTCTCAACAGTAGCACATTTTGAAATGAATTAAAGAAACATGTTTTGTTGAGAGTACATTTTTGGAAATATGATATACATTCAAAGGACCCTAACTATAGAGATACACCATACGTGGCTTTACTAAATCTCTAGAGTTTTAGGAGCCCTTACTATGTACCTCCTTACAAGCAGTATGTTGTTACCAGGTCCTTGGTGGATGCTGCATAAAATTATATGGATAATGCATATCAAAATAGCTAAGCCAAACTGTTTTGGCAGTGCATGAAGAACAAGGCTTCTTTAAAGTTGGGCTTGGAAACTAATAAGAAAGTGGGGGGCATATTGCTGTCACAAAAAAAGCAAACAACAGTAAACAGTGAGCATGGCTGAAAATAGCATGGTTAAACAGAGCCTGTGTCTACTCATGTTTATTTACCAGGAAACTTACAAGGGTTTCAGATACACACATAAACCTCAGTACAAGAGATAATTTCAGAAAACAAAAAAAAAAACCTCTTTTATTGTGTATGCTTTTCTGCACACAGAATAAAGACAGCGTCAACACTTTGTATGAGTAGATATTTTAGTAGAAAATCATTTTGGGGACTACTAAGCACCCAGAAACTGTTGATAAGAAATTTGGTCAGAAATTTGCAATATACAACAAGTTTTCACTGTGCAAATTTGTGAAATATGACAACTGACTGTAACATACAGCACAGTTTACAGAGTGCTGTTGTCCAGAGAATTTAAAATACAACACATTAAACAAAGTTCATCAGTTACAAATATGCAACATAAATCACAGTTAAGAGGGTGCAGTGGTCCAGAGATTTCAACATACAAGACAGCATACAATGCGCAGGGGTTAAGGTACTGCATTGGTGGTCAGTGGGTGGTAGAATACCCCTTTATTTGTTACAAAAAGTACAATGATGGATGGGACTTTCACGACATCACACAAAGACAAAAGATATATAAAGTATAAAATGCACTCTCTTAACTGCGATTAATGTTACATACTCCTAACTGGTGAACTATTCTGAAAACCTTTATTTATTGTTTCACATTCAGGTCTTTTATGTTAAACTGTTGGAAGACTTAATTATAGTACTCACTCTTATTAGAGCAAAAACAATGAACTCTGTATGAACAAAGACAGAACATATATTATGTATGCTAAAAGTACAGAGAATAGGATTAATCATTAATTAACGTTGCAAGGAATTATTTATTTTTTGTGATAGCTCGTCATCACAGATTTTGTCATGTGAAATTGTTTTTAATCTCCATCATAGGTGTGCATGTTAGGCTCACACATTTTCTCTTATGATATATTAGCATAGAACATATAATATATGCTATATAATAATCACAGGTTTCAACAAATCATAAAAGTATATAATTACCCTATACTTAAAAATAAGGAGAATTTATTCTACAGAATTTCCTGAGTGTTAACGTACAACCATTGTTAGTATCATATCATCAGTAATCTCATTTTATCACGTTATGCACACTTATTTCACTTGCTGTTTGCAACAGCAGCTACATGAAAATAACAAATCATATTACAACCCCAATCCCCAAAAAACTTGGGACACTGTGTAAAATCATACATGAAAACAGTAACGCAATAGAAATTGAAAACATAACACATGTTTACACTGAGAAAATGTACCATTTTAAATCGGGATTCCACCCGCAACTTTTTTTTCCTTAAAAGTCAGCAGCTACTAACACTGTAGCTGCTGACTTTTAATAAGGACACTTACCTGTCCTACTCGCCCGCGCTGATGCCCCCCCCATGCCAATCCCTTGATCGGTGCAGGTCCCACGCTGCCATCCATCTTACGGCTTCACTGCCCTTTTCCTACTGTGCATGCACGAGTCCCTTACACACAGTTCCCAGAAAGCAGAGTGCCCCATTAACTAGAAGAGGGTGCAGAAGACAGACCATGGTTACAGAAGAGGCAGATTACAGACTGTCGCATAGCAACAGGTATTTCAGGTGAGTATAAAAAAAAATCAATTTTTTTAGGATTTTTTGTGAAAAAAAAATGTCCTGGGTGGAACTCCGCTTTAATAAGAAAATAAAGTAATTTTGAAATTGATGGCAGCAACATGTCTCAAAAAACTTGGAACAGAACCATATTTACCATGGTGTAGTATACCCTCCTTTCTAACATCTGGGAACTGAGGAGACCGATTTCATGGAGTTTTGGGGTAGAAATGTTGTCCCATTTTTTCCTGATATTGTTTCCTGCTCAACATTCTTCCTGCTCAACAGTGTTGGGACTTCTTTGTCCTTTTTTTCACTTCAACATGTGCCAAATATTTTCTGTTGCTGAAAGGACTGGACTGCAGGCAGGTCCGTTAAGCACCTAGACTATTCTACTATGAAGTTATGCTGTTTTTATAGATGCAGTATTCAGTTTAGCATTGTCCTGCTGAAATATGCAAGGCCTTACCTGAAAAAGATGTAGTTTGAACGGGAGCATATGCTGCTCTGAAAACTGTATATATCTTTCAGCATTGACTGTGTTTTTCCAGATGTGCAAGCTGCCCATTCCATACGCACTAATGAAGCCCCATACCATCAGATATGCATTCTTGTGAACTAAGTGCTGATAACAAGCTGGAAGATCCTCTACTCTTTAGTCCGGAGGACATAGCACCCACGGTTACCAAAATGAATGTAGAATTTCAATTTGTCGGACTATAGAGCATTGTTTTCTACTTTACAACAGACTATTTTGATTGTGCTTTGGCCCAGAGAACATGGCCACGTTTCTGGACCATATTTGGCTTCTTCTTTGCAGGATAGAGCTATAACATGCATTTTTGGATGGCACAGTGTACAGTGTACTGTGTTCACAGACAGAATTCCTGAGCCCATGCAGTGATGTCCATGTTCCTATTTAAGGCCGTGCCATCTAAGGGCCTGTGTATCATGGGTATCCAAAACTGCATTTCAGTCTTGTCCCTTGTGCACAATTCTCAGAATGTTTTGATGATGTTATGTACTGTAGATAATCATATATTAATTAGTTTTTTCAATTTTACATTGAGGAATAGTAGTCTAAAAATTATTGGTGGGCACCCTTTAAGCAGTGGGTTTAATGAAAAAAAAAAAGCTATTCCCATATCCACACATTAGACGGTCTTCCCCGCCAGTAGAGCCAACAGGCTGGTTGTACACAAGTGATTAAATAGATCCACTTGTGCTCAGCCAGCTAGCCCAAACATGGATTAAAATTTAGCCGGGCCATGCTGAAATCGTTGAATTCCGATCCATATATGGCCAGCTTTAGTCAAAACTATGAACGAGTGAGTTTGAGGGGGTGTCTTCAAACCCATCATGATGTCTGAAAATTGTGAACTTATATCCAGACCCCACTAAAGTGCAAATCTTGAAAATCAATTCTAGCCATTTTCAAAACTAACATGACCAATGCAACCAAAAATGAAAATAAATACTCTACAGCCGGAAGACTGTCTGCCTGCTAATGTGGCATGGAAAAATACAAATACTTTCAATTAAATGGGAGATTCCTTGAGACTGTATGAGGTGTTACATAACAATAGAATTTTATTGACCAGCACCAACCATCAGAGCGATTAAAATGCACATAGCTACTCTGGTTGGCTCTGTGCAATTACTTATGATCTGTAGTGCCTAATGACAGTGCATGATGGATATTTTTGGATATTAAGCACTGGGAAGGTTTTTTTTTTTGGTCATGCTCCAGGCAACCTGTTGATCGCAGTTGATCATCATCAACTTTATATTTATACCAGGACTTGGAAGCTGGACCACTGCGGAGCAACTATTCAAACTAAACTAGGTTAGACCGGTGATCCACTCGAGCCACCAAAGTTTGGTGTACAGAGAAATACAGTCCAATATCTGTGGATGAGCTCCCATTCATCAATCCATATTGGCCTCCCAGGGGTCGGTGTGGATCAGCACACACGCTCATTGACCTGTTCGGGTCTGGTAAGCAGCCATTTCTATTACCTTTGAGCATGGTGGTGCTTTCATGCCATTTCTTTAGAGGCGACCACACACTTCAGAATCAGCATCCAATTTATTTGGGACTTTTTATTGGTGTTCTATGTTCTTGGTTCACTTAAACAGAATTTCACTTTACATTTGTGTTGGGTGGCATGTTACCTCATGGCTCCTCCGCCGTCTAGGGGTGTATGGTGAATGTAGCAGTAACGTAATGTCCATGACAGGTGTCATTTCTGTGCATACTCAGAATCAAGTCGACGCATGCTCGGAACAATTGAACTTCCTTTTTCTCAGCACGTCGTAATGTTTTACATCACCGCGTTGGACACGGTCGGATTTTTGACTGATGGTGTGTAGGCAAGACTGATGAAAGTCGGCTTCATTGGATATCCGACGAAAAAATCCATCTGATTAGATTCCATCAGATATCCGATCGTGTGTACAGGGCATAAGCCTCTCCTACAAACTGGCCACACCTAGTCCTGCCCACTGTTTTCTGAACAGACATCACTTTCTCAGTTTCTGAATCTATGAGTGTCAACATTTGGGAAAGGGAGCGGATGACATACAAATAAAAGATGATTTGGCTCACACAGTGAAGATAAAGGAAGTTTTTGTTTACTTTAGGAGACTTATAGACCAAATTGTTGTTGGAATTAGTACTTGTTTGGACTGTTTTAAAGCAGGCTCTAGCTGTACTTCAAAGCAGCTTCTCCTGTGATTGAAGTGGGGCTTCAGCCAAAGTTTTTTTCACATTTTGGATAGAGGTTAAAAGAACCTCTGTCAGGTATTTATTACTATCTCTGCCCCCTTGAGCAGATTTCCCTCTCCTTCTGTGACAGAGACACAAAAGAATATGAGAAGAATGCTCAAAGTGATGAAACATACACAGTTGTAACCAAAAGAGTGGGCCCCTTTAGGAGATTTCCCTTCAACTCAGTTTATGAGACAAAATAAAAAACCTAGATTGTTCTTCATTTTCTCTCTTTGTCATCACCAACATGGAATGCGAGAGGGAATCTACTCTGTGGAACTACGGACAGCAATAAGAGTCTGGGAGCCCAGGGACCAGCATTTTCTTTTGGGGTGGGGAGGGTTAAAGGGTGCAGCATGCTTTAATAGAGAAGGATGTATTTAAAAAAATATATATATTCATCTAGGTGGATGCAGCATTGATCTGATGCTGCATCATTCCCCCTCTGTCTCTACACTGAGAACTGAGCAATCAAACACAGCTGATTGCTCAGTTCTCCCCTCCACTCTTTCAGTCACTGGCTCTCTGCTCTACCCCTCCAGTGCCTACTGGAGCACTATGCTGTGCAGGGGGTGGGAGAGGCTGGCTTAGTCTCCCAGCAAAATTGCTGGGAGGCAGAATCAGCCAAATGTGGGCTTTAGCCCACTGTCAGCTGAAAAAGGATCACAGGAGGGCAATAATAAACTGCACTCCTGTGATCCATAGGAGAAGTAGGGCCAAATTAATTCTAAAAGAAAAAACCTGGGGCAGGTTGTATGCCACTGGGGATACAGCAATCTGAAGCATGGCACAGTAAAGTTGTCCATACATGATTTTTGTTCAAACTTTTGTACGAAAATCCTGAAAAAACATTCATTAGAACATTCTTTCTTTTCCATCATTGAGTCAATTTTTTCAGTTCTAAAGCTCTTAAAATGTCATCCAAAACTGTTATTTGAATGTGATCCTAGATGTACTGTATTAAAAAGGTTTCCTTACTATATGTATAATTTGTCCTGAACAAAAAACATATTCACAGATGAAATTTCGTTCAAAGTTGAAAAATGTTCTATCTTGCTCCACTCTCGTCACTACAGTCAAAAGCGAACGTCGATTTGACCCCAATAACCGATAGAAATTTGAACAAACGTTCCAAAAAAGACAATTTTCAAACACAATTTTACTGCCAATGACCTTGAAAATCACCTACAGTAGAACAACCTTTGTGTTATAGATGTACCCAAAATGTATCCAAGGCAGGAGACCAGAGGATTTAATTGAATTTTCACTGAAGTATCCCAGTCATGGAGTACAGAGTGGAGATTCAGTTACAAACATGATCACATTTTCTAATCTAGAGAAAAATGTCACTGCATTTGCACAATGTTGTAATTAATCCTTTTATGCTTCCTTGTCTGCATAGTACAATATAACTATAGGTTGTCTTTGACAGAGTGACTTTTACAGGTGAGCAATTATAATGATAATTATAGGTTATACAAATTACGGGAACAGCCTTTCAATGCTGTAAAAAGGAAGACTTGCAGTTTATACGTGTCTTGTTTTCTTGTCTTTTTGTGCATCCAATCCTAAAAAAAAAGTAATATCAACAGTACATTGAAACATGTTTTAATGCCTTTTACCTCCAAATATTCCTGCAATTATCTTAGAAGAGTAACCTTTTTTTCCAAGCAGGAGAATTATTTTATCCTTCAACATTATAATGTAGATTTATTTTCTTCACCATCCCCCACCTTACCTGCAAGTCCTTCCCCTTCTGTGGTGACTGATGGCACATGTTGGATGTCCCATGCTTGCTCTTGGTGGGGTTAAGTGAAGCCATAGCAACACTTGCTTGAACCCTCTGCGACTCACTGAAACCAATGTTTGATTATTTAATTAAAGTCGTGGCCATGGACCACCTAGCCTTTCATCTATAGAGCATATTCTAATGCCGCGTACACACGAGCGGAAAATCAGACAAGAAAAGTCTGATGTGAGCTTGTTTAGGCTCCATCAGAATTTTTCTGTCGGAATTTCCACCAAGAAAAATTTGAGAGCTGGTTCTCAAATTTTCTGATTGTAAAAGTGCTCCAGGTTCCCCCACCATTGAAGATCCTTCTCAACCCACGTTGCCTATTGTCATACCATCTGCACTCCTCCTCCGTGAGTAGCTTTCATGCAGAGGGGAGATTTGTACTGGGAAGAAAACTGCACTGGGATAAGGGGGGTCTGCACTAGTGCTCTGTCTACTGACCTTTCTATTATGCTCTCCTGACTAATGAGCTCCGTGGGTTACTTATTCTTGACACCTGCACTGTGTTATGTAATTCTGACCCTTGTGCTCAATACGCTTAACCCCTTCTCTATGAGTGTTGCACACCTCTGACCCCGTTAAACTTCTGATCCTTGCGCTCCATGTGCTACACGCTCCTAACCCCTAGATAGAGGGTTATGCTTTCCTGACATCTGTGCTCTGTGAACTACTGAGTCATGGTCCTGTGCTCTTTGCATTATATACCCTTGAGCCCTGCACCTTGTACACCCCTGTGTACCCCCTGACCCCAGCATTATATAAACTATGCTGTGTATTTTGTACCCCCTGTCCACTGCACTCTTTAAAGTGTACAACAGTTGCTGGGTGACAGGTTTTTACCAAATTTTCACACAGAACACTCAGATTTATCTTCAGAGTATGTGCTGTGCAGAAAATATGAGTAAAAAAAAGAGTTTCATTTTTTACAAATGATTGTCTTAAGGTTTGCACGTGGCTTTTAGTCTCTAACTTTTAGCACAGTAACTAAAGCATATTTATGGGTACAAAGACTAGTAGCATATGATACTGTGTACACAGTGTGTAGGCGCAGGTTGTAAGTCCCTTTCACTGTTAGCGAAATTTAGCTACATCATACTCTGCCTATTTATTTTCCCCAGGGGGTGCCAAAGTTTGAACCCTACCCCATCCCCAGGGAAAACAAATGTCCACCATACCAATGATGTGATTAAACTGGCAGTTATGCAGCATGGTGAAAATGCAGCATGTGCAGGTATGGCAGGTATGAAAAAACCGCTGTAAATTAAGAATGCTTTCAGAAAAATAAGTATTAACAATTAACAAAATGCAAAGTAAATTAATATAAGGGAAATCCAAATCAAATCAATATGTATTGTGACCACCAGTGCCGATCCTGACCTCCCTGGGGCCCTAAGCAAAATGACATGGCACATTAAAAATGAGAAGCGGGGGGCGCTGACGACAGTGACATGTCACATTAAAGAAAGTTGAGAAGCGGGAGGAGGGGGTGTTCTGCTCTCGGAAATGACATCTTACATTAAATTGAGAATCATGGGGTGCTGACTTCTTACGAGTTGAGAAGCGGGGTGAGGGGGAGAAAATGACTTCTCACCAGGCGGGGCCTCTAGTAATTTGGGGGGCCCTTCGCAGCATTGCGGGGCTCTAAGCGGCTTGCATAGTGAGCCTATAGGCGGATCGACCCTGGTGACCACCCTTAGCCTCAATTCTTCTACAAGGTACACTTGCACACAGTTTTTGAAGGAATTTGACTAGTTGGCTGTTCCAAACATTTTGGAGAACTAACCACAGATCTATCTTCAACTAACGCTATTTGTACACAACTATTGGCAACACAGAATAGTTCTTCTCTTACACTGCAGTCTCTCACTGTAGATTTTTACTCACTGAGCTCCAAGTCTCTCATTAGACCTCCAGATCCAATCACCACAGAATCTTCTGAGCTCTTCCACAGCTAGCACGCTGTATACTCCTCAAGTATCACCCCCCTATTCTGTTGGGTTCCTAGCTTAGTACTTGATTTACCTCAAGTGTCACCCCTGCTGTCCTGTTGGGTCCCTGGCTTGGCACCTGCTGAAGCTTTTCCCCTTCTTCACCATCCCCGGCTGGTGAAAAGACTGCTCTGGTCCCAGCTTACTCACTGCAGTCTCCGGTAACAAGGTGGATGGACCCTTAGTGGCCACAGCTTCCCCTCTACCTCCGACCACAACTGGTTCCCCATCAGGCTAAACCTTCACAACTCTGTTGAACTCCAATCCTGCAGTCCCAACCCTACGCTGCCTCTCTTGCTCTGGGATATGTCTCAGGCTGCCACCCAGACAGCTGTACTGGTGGCACAGAATCCCGATCACCTGACTCCACCCAAATAAATAGGCTCTCCTAGCAGGCCAAGGGACCAAAGAAACCCCTGCCAATTGGCTAAGGCACCCCATCCATCCATAGTCTGACCTTGCTACACACTTGTCAATCTAATACCACCAGCAAGCGCCATCTAGTGACAGAAGAGAAAAGGTATAGCAATCCAGAGCTAAACAGGAATCTTCTAACAATCAGCCAGGATGATTAACACCCGACAAACTAAATTTATTAGCAACTTTGCCTGAACACCATGATGCTACAAGTATAACTATCTTGTGTCTTGTTTCTGTGCTCAGCCTTGCCATGGTGTATGACTTGTGACATGAAACTGTCTTTTACAACCTTACCTTAGTAGCAGAGTTTGGCTGTTCCTTACCCATAAGCATCCTACACAGCTGTCTGTTTCAGTTGATGAATGTGTTTCAACATACATATGAAATTCATTATCACTTGTGTGGTATAATTGGTTAATTATAACACCTGACTGTGATCCTACAAAATCCCTGACTTTGTGCAAGTGTAAGAATTGATGCTGGTTTTAAGCCAAATGGTAGTCACTCCAAATATTGATTTGATATTAGATTTTTCCTATGTTCCCTCACTTTGCTTTTATAAACAAAAGATTGAAATATATATATATTTTTAAGCATTCTTTTATTACAGATTTTTTTCACACCTGCCAAAAACTTTTTCACAGTACTGTGCAATTTCAAATGTGGTTTTGAGTAAGAGTTGCGCTAGCGTAATGTCTAACATCTTCTTATCTAGCTTCCCAGGAGGTGAGCGGAAGAGATAAATTTTACTTTTGAAAGACTTACCAGAGGTTCTGCTTATTAGCTTAGTTTAATCAGATGATTCAAGCAAATAGCTTTGATCAGCTGTGTCCTGGCTGTATTTCAATATTTACTCCCAGCATAAAAATGTAGTGTTTAGTATAATCAAAATGTATCAAACCTGCACAAGGCACATTTAAATGTTTGCTTTCTAAATGTTTAGTTCATTTCCTCTGTCATTGTAATTCCAGATTCCGATTTGGAAACAGTCTGTTCTGCATGTAATCTTTTGGCTTTATATGTTTGCTTATTGCATATGGGTTGAATAACTTTGTTCACATTAAAATTACATTGTTACAATACACTGCATGCTTAACTATGTACAGCAGAGCCTAAAAAAAATTAGGACTACAAAAATAAATTCATCCTTTGTCGTATGGCTTTGTCCAAAGTTTCAGTTAAACAGAGGCACATGGCAGGTGCCAAATGCCATGATGTGTACTTAGCTGAACTACAGTGCTCTTGGAATCCTTTGTCATGTATTAATCATTTATTTGTAAGATTTTTTTTTCTTTAAAACATCAGTTTAGTAACAATAACAGAAAAAGCTGTGTGGTTAATGGACAACAGTGACCTTGCCAGAGAGTGGACAGCTGAGTACGTGGCTTGTCAGGAATGGTAGTCAAGAGCAATGGACCCACTAAGGGTAAAAGGGTAAGAGAGGATCAGTTGTCACTGAAACAGAAAGGCACAAACAGCAATAAATACATTGTCAGAAATTCTATCATTTCTTTCTGTGCTACTAGAATTTTTTTTTTCTGAGGTACAGAAAAAAAAATTGTATATAAAACATAAAAACAATAAAGAACTGTGTCAGTCATATACCAAAACAGCGCTAGTGTTGGAGAATAATATGTGGCCAACTCCACAGTGACAGTTTTTAAACAGATGATAAAGTGCAGAGTGTCACAGACAGTGTCCATAGGTGATCCTAGAACAGTGGACCTGGGGGTCGAATGATGATTTTCCAGGGGTCACCAAATCCTTGGCTCTTCCTGAAGCCTGCATCGCTCTGCCCTCCTTTTTGCTGCCGCCCAGCCAAGGCTGTCCTTATAGCCTGTGGCTGCCCATCTAGTCTGTTCCTGGAGCCTACAGCTGCTCATTCAGTTCAAGGCATGGTTGGGGGGCAGAGACTAGTGGTCCGCTGATTGGTGAGGACTGTGAAGTGGGAGGGGCTGGAGAAAACACGATCTCCTTATTTCGGCATAAGTGTCACTGCTATGAGGTACCACAAAGTCAGAGACAGTGAGTAACACTACCTGTGATTATAGTTGCCATTAAAAGTCCCCACTACAGTTCTCAGATCAGCAGATGACAAGCCCGGATTGGCCTTAGGGCAAACCGGGCGCCGGGGGCCACCAGGCCGCAAGTCCTTGCGGGTCCCAAAGCAGCTGGGCTGCTCTTTGAGCCCATACCGCTCATCCAGCCTCTCCAGAAACATGAAGGGGAGGAGCTAGAGGATACACCTATGGCCATCCGTATAGGTCAGCCCCTCAGTGCCGGTGGGTGTGACTAAGAAAGGGGAGGAGCTAGAGCAGACACCTGCTGCACCTTGGAGCCGCATGAGAGAAAACAGGAGTTAAGCCCCCCCCCTGTAACCTGGATAGGAGGAGCTGACAACCCCATGCTACGAAAATAATTTTACTGTTAGGGGTCCCCTCAACTTGGCAAATTGTATCAAGGGGTCACCGCACTAGAAGGGTTGAGAACCACTGTCCTAGAAAGATAACAGTGTGCACCTTCCACCGAAAATTCCGGGTCCACCTCGTGAGAACACACTCCCCCTTAGAGGGTTTAAACTCACCAAAGCAAGCAAAAAAAAACACACCTTAAACAGGGGATAAATGTCAGAACCATAAATAGCTTAAAGATTTATGTTACTACAAATGCATGTATATAAGAACCAATGTATGATGTAAAATAACCACAACAATAAAAAGAAGAAATCAAAAGACTGTGAAAAGTGTTTTGAAAATTACACACAATCTATGAGCCCATATGTTGTCATATAGAGGTTGATAAAACGTGAATACAACAGCCCAAAGATGAACAGTGAAAAGAAACTCAGTAGCAGGAAGATGTATTCCACACGCCGTCAGTGTTGAAATTAAAAAATTACAATAAAACCACCACACGTTTTCATCCGAAAAATATATTTATTTAGTTTAACTCCCAAAATTTGTTTTTATTTATTTTGTTTTTCATTAGAAATTGCATTTGTCCGAAAATCTGAATTAATTAAGGTTGAATCTGTCATTGAAGGCTTATGGAGTCTGTCAAATGTTCAAAGAAGATTCGACGGAGCAGCGAAACTGTACAACACATTTCCCGTCTAATGTTTCTCCTACAAGCTAGCTATAGTAGAATTCTAATGTTGTATGACTAGTAATAATTATATTTATTATTTATTGTTTCTAGTCAACCAACATTCAAATTTTTCCATCGCCGAGCATTTGACCGGAAATGTATGATTGCAGCTTCGTACAGTTTAGCTGCTCCGTCAAATCTTCTTAGAACTTAGACAGACACTATCAAAAATGAAAAACAATAGCTGTGGAGAGGTATTGAAGGTCGGACTATCGAGGCCAAGGAAGTAGTTTAAAAATATAATTTTAATGTCGTCATAAAATAAAACAAATTGAACATGTATACATAAAAATAACAAAGGTACATATATACAGGTAAACCACTCTATACACAAAATCCCTAAAGTCGCCGACACACGTTTCGCCGTGGGGCTTCTTCAGGACGGATGTTAAGGATTTTGTAAGGAGATGTATAAAAATAGTTGTATGGCCGATGACTCTGCAACCAATGCAAGACAGGACACACACCACGGTCGGATATTCGATAGTATATACAATACTGGATTCAGAAAAGTCCTCAGAACTTGTTATAGATCTGTTAATTGACAGTAGAGTCAAAGTGAGGGTATTTTCAACATTCATAAAAAAATGGTGCTATTGGCAGCCTCCATTCCTTGATAGGAGACCATAGGGCCAACTGGGACACATAGCCAAGAGAATATATTGAGCTTGAAGTTATCAAAGGGTACCAGACCGCCAATCAGCAGATAGACTTTTAAGCATGAGTATGAGTATTCTAAGTATGAGCCGGCCGATCAGGGGGTTGACTCGTGCGGGCGTCCGTGTCCCAGGGTGTACATCTGCATGACTCTACTGTCAATTAACAGATCTATAACAAGTTCTGAGGACTTTTCTGAATCCAGTATTTTATATACTATCGAATATCCGACCGTGGTGTGTGTCCTGTCTTGCATTGGTTGCAGAGTCATCGGCCATACAACTATTTTTATACATCTGAATGTGTATAAAGTGTAGCGCCAATCGGGAGCCTTTTCCAGAGAGGACTCTCCTGTAGGCTCAGTGATTAAAATCAACAAAAACCTAAAAAAATTATATATATGCAGTGGAATGACCTGTGCCTACAATTAGCTTTTGAAAGGGAGAGGGTTATTCAAAACATTCTCTTCTTAGTTTCAAAAAATATAATAATAAATAATCAAAATTGTGTAAGTGTATATAAGATGGGTATATAAACCCGTCTAAAACATCAAATAAGGAGTGAAAAGACCTCACAATGTATGACAGAATTAATCTGCATAGGTGTTTAAACACTGAAAACAATCTGTGATGACAATCCGTGACCGTGAAAGTGATAATGATCATAAGTGAAAAAACGTATATATCATAATGTCCACAGTGATTAATATGGAAGCAATCAATCCGATAAGTATCAGTCCATACACTCAGGAAAGTGTAGTAAATGTATACTTGAATGGAGCAGATAATCCAAAGAATAGAAATCGGTACCCTTACCAGATCAGATGGACCCTCAACTCACCATACGGTGGGGGGTCTTTAAGGCTTGTAAAGGCCGATTGCCTAATCAGGTTGGTATCCAGGCGGTGGTTCCAGGCAGGAATGACCAGATTGCCCAATCAAATTGGCGTCCAGATGGTAATTCCAGGCAAGAAAGATATCCGGAAGTTCAAGGGTAAATGCAATAGCTCCGTGGTGGTATACACTTACTCCCAAGCATTTAGGAAGAAAAGAAAAAAGAGAGACGGCTTCTCATAGTGTAGGACCACCAATTTAATGGAGTAAAAATAATTGGACAAAAATAGAAATAAAATCAACATAAAAAATTCCACTACATCACACATGTGACAGGAATCACTTCAAAAGTATAAAATACAAAACCACACGTGAAGTTTGGAAAAAAGCTTAAAAATAGCAACACTCCCCTTTGATGGGTAAGCAGGGGTAATTTCCGAAGGAAAAATGCAGAGAAGACTATAGCAAGTCAGTGACCCGACCGGTTTCGTCTCATATAGACTTCAACTGGGGTATCTATCTGTAACATGCTTCTTACCTGCATTTATACATCTATGGTATCCACCTCCATGAAACCCCTATGTAGACTAACACTGATATTTCTTCTCTATATGACTAGTTATGGTTTTAGCGACTGGTTTGGAAGATTAGAATATATGTATAATATATCAATGCTGATCTTCAATATAGTTGTTATTTTATGTTATGCCTCCTTTTCACAACATTATTGTGGAAAGACTTAGATGGTTTTTCTAATATGCTTTTATTTTTAATTTTATTTTTATTCTTTGGTGCCCCCCTCCATGAAGCTGACATAGGTGTTCATCTGCGATTAACTAAGATGTCTATAACAGCTACAACTCAGTCGAGCTGTTTACAGCTCTAACGAGCTCTTCGTGCGAACCTGGAATGATCTATAGATCCTATGGAGCGCACGTTCCTTGCCGGTGAAACGCATGACGCCAATACACTTCCATGCCACGTGATGTCCGCGCTGTAGCAATGGAGCGCATTGGAGATTGGAACGCATTGGGGCGAGGGACAATGACGTCATGACGTCACGTGGGCTGCGCGCACAGAGGCGGAGTTCACCCTGCGGGAATACGAAGCGCTCCAGCCTCTCCCCAATCACGGAAGAGGAGGAGAAGTGACAACACTGCTTACAGCAGTGATTGGGTCGCACGTTGTCCATCCCTGTCCATGCTAGATGGAGATTAGGCTACACACTATTGTCCCCCGCCCACGTACTTCCGGCATTTGAAACGCAAACGCGATTCACATGGTATGATTGATACGCACGCCAGCTGGGAACATTGAAACTGATCAGGGGTTTCATGGAGGTGGATACCATAGATGTATAAATGCAGGTAAGAAGCATGTTACAGATAGATACCCCAGTTGAAGTCTATATGAGACGAAACCGGTCGGGTCACTGACTTGCTATAGTCTTCTCTGCATTTTTCCTTCGGAAATTACCCCTGCTTACCCATCAAAGGGGAGTGTTGCTATTTTTAAGATTTTTTTCTAAACTTCACGTGTGGTTTTGTATTTTATACTTTTGAAGTGATTCCTGTCACATGTGTGATGTAGTGGAATTTTTTATGTTGATTTTATTTCTATTTTTGTCCAATTATTTTTACTCCATTAAATTGGTGGTCCTACACTATGAGAAGCCGTCTCTCTTTTTTCTTTTCTTCCTAAATGCTTGGGAGTAAGTGTATACCACCACGGAGCTATTGCATTTACCCTTGAACTTCCGGATATCTTTCTTGCCTGGAATTACCATCTGGACACCAACTTGATTGGGCAATCTGGTCATTCCTGCCTGGAACCACCGCCTGGATACCAACCTGATTAGGCAATCGGCCTTTACAAGCCTTAAAGACCCCCCACCGTATGGTGAGTTGAGGGTCCATCTGATCTGGTAAGGGTACCGATTTCTATTCTTTGGATTATCTGCTCCATTCAAGTATACATTTACTACACTTTCCTGAGTGTATGGACTGATACTTATCGGATTGATTGCTTCCATATTAATCACTGTGGACATTATGATATATACGTTTTTTCACTTATGATCATTATCACTTTCACGGTCACGGATTGTCATCACAGATTGTTTTCAGTGTTTAAACACCTATGCAGATTAATTCTGTCATACATTGTGAGGTCTTTTCACTCCTTATTTGATGTTTTAGACGGGTTTATATACCCATCTTATATACACTTACACAATTTTGATTATTTATTATTATATTTTTTGAAACTAAGAAGAGAATGTTTTGAATAACCCTCTCCCTTTCAAAAGCTAATTGTAGGCACAGGTCATTCCACTGCATATATATAATTTTTTTAGGTTTTTGTTGATTTTAATCACTGAGCCTACAGGAGAGTCCTCTCTGGAAAAGGCTCCCGATTGGCGCTACACTTTATACACATTCACATTTACAAATCTCCATTTGCTGTGTTGGCTGCCTTACCCTATATATTGATTTATTTTTATCTTTAGTTAGCGCAATATAATATATTAACACTTTTTTTGACATTTGGAAATCGCCATATTGCAGCAACTAAAACTTATCTATTCCGATGGATATATTTGACTACCGTAGTAGTCGGACATTTAATACTGAGGGGGTCTTCACGGTTTTAGATACCGAGTCAGAAATAGGAGGGCTATTTATGAGACTCAAAAATGTGATGACCTCTGAGTTACACCTGCAGTGGGACGTCGCATTCTTGGAACAATATACCAAGGAACGGATGGTCCCAAGAGGACTTAGATGGGATGTCCACCCGCAACAGGGGGACCCTGATCTAGCATCTTGGTTTCAATTTTTTAATAACCAAGGGATATCCTTATTGAATTTCTTAACTGATAAAAAGAAATTGAAGATGGATTTATTAGATAAAGAAATTAAGGACATTAAAGATAAATTATCACCCTCCAAAGCCACACCTGAATACAATACATTATCTCTTAATTTGAAAAACCATCTAGAAAAGGAAGAACGCGAACAAAAAATGAAAAAACAAAAGAAATATACCAGAGACGTTGCAGACTACAAAACAAGTTCCGTCTTTAGGTGGCAGAATTCAGATAATAGAGGAGAAAGTAACGAATCCCAAAATACCAATATGGAGGTATCCCAACCCTCAACAAGTGATTCTAAAGTTCTGGCTTTCTCACAATCTGTCCCTATTATGATGCCCCCCGTTAGAAATGAGGGATATGGTGGTAGGGGAGGTGGACCAAGAACCCAGAATCATCAACAAGGGGGGAACCCACCAAACAGAGGAAGGGGTAAAGGCCCTAGGGGCAAGTTCAAAAACCAAAGGGATTATTCCCGGGACACACGCCCCTACGATTCATCTCCATATAACAATAGAAACTATTATGACTACCCTCCAAGAAACTCCCAGACCACCCCTAGAAGGGGAGGGGGGAGACCCGCCCCACATAGGGGAGACCATTCACGTGGACCGTCCAGCCAACAATATGGCTATATGGAGAGAGAAGATAACTACCATGAGAGGTCCCCATACTCATACAATCAGAACTTACCTAGGTCCACCTACCAAGGGGATTTTCCTCGAGATCAGGAAGATTACCCCAGGGGAGGAGAACAAAACGGGGTTCGAGAGGGGGGCGACGTGCCCGGTCGAAAAAGAAGAAGGGTATAACAGGAGCAGGTATCTTTAATTTGAGTGCAGTTCAGCTTACAGAAGCTGAAAAAGCAGTTCTTGACAAGGGCCTAAAATTTGTTCCTCCCAAAACTTTGAACAAATTTGATACTTTTGTTGACGTTCAAAAATACGTTAGGAAATTGAATATTCAAAGATATTTCATCAGTAATCCCTGCAGACCCAATCTCCCAGAAATATCTTCGCAAATTGTACACACCGGACTTTCTAACCCATCCCTATTTAATCCGTCTTGCCCGATGGCCCCTAACGTCAAAGTATTTAGGGATCTGGTCCTAAAGGATCTAGATGAGCTTCCCCTCAAAAGGACCTACTCTGACCCTAAAATAAAGATGGGCCTAAAAAGTCTGTGTGAACGTAAGGACCTTATTGTTCGCCCAGCGGATAAAGGGGGGGGTATAGTCGTCTTGGACAAATCTGCATACCATGGAGAAATGTCCCGGATTCTGGGGGATATTGAAACTTATGTCAAGCTGCCTTCCAATCCAACATCTAAAATCAAAGCCTCCCTAACTAAACTTATCGAAACCGGAACCCGTAAGGGGATCCTGGACAAAAAGGAACGAAGTTACCTTATTCCTAAGGTTCCGCGGATCCCCGTAATGTATTATTTGCCCAAGATCCACAAGGATGGTGTATGCCCTCCCGGTAGGCCCATTATAAGTGGAATAAATTCCGTTACCTCCCGCTTAGGGAAATATATTGATTTCCATTTACAACCGGTTGTTAAACACATTCCCTCATACCTCAAGGATACGAGACACACAATCGCACGCCTCCAGGAGGTGACATACAGTGAGGACATCATGCTGGTAACAGCGGATGTAGCCTCCCTGTATACCAGTATCGCCCATGACTTGGGGTTCAAAGCTGTTGAATGTTTTCTCGGAAGAGTTGATTATCTTCCCACCATACAGAAAGAATTCATTCTAGACCTACTGAAGTTTGCCACCACAAATAACTACTTTTGGTATGGTGGGGAATTTTATTTATAACAAAAGGGGGTGGCGATGGGGGCAAAATTTGCTCCCAGCCTGGCCAATATCTTTATGGCCAAGTGGGAGGAGGATGTCGTCTATGCGTACAACCGACCAGAGATTGTTCTCTGGGCACGGTACATAGACGACATCCTCCTCCTATGGAAGGGGGACCGCCAATCCCTAGATGAATTCATGTCTGCTTTGAATTTAAATGATGTCGGAATTAGCCTTTCGTATGAGGCAAGTTTTTCCAATATCCATTTCCTGGATCTGGAGATCCAGGTTCAGGATAACCAATTGACAACAAAAACTTACTTCAAAAATACGGACCGCAACGGTTATATTCCAACAGACAGTTGCCACCATCCTGCTTGGCTGAAATCCGTACCACGAAGTCAGCTATTGCGGATAAGACGCAATTGTTCCAATATCCAAGATTTTCATATTCAGGCAGAAGTTTTGAAGAAAAGATTTGTGGATAAAGGCTATTCCAGCCATGAGGTTGATAGAGAGATAGACAGGATTGGGAGCATTGACCGCACTACACTAACAATGGAAAAACAAAAAGCTGTCCAGGAATCAAAATTTAAAAATTCCTTTTTCACCACCTTTTCGGTGCAGCACAGACAGATTAAAGATATCATTAATAGGCACTGGAGGATCTTGAAGGAAGATTGCATTCTGGGACCAACACTCCCCATCAATGCGACGGTAACCTATAGAGGAGCCACATCTCTAAAGAATCAGGTGGCACCCAATATTTCAGATCCTCCAGTTAAACCCTCCTTCTTCCCCCTCTCAAAAGGCTTTCACCCCTGTAGGAGGTGCAAGGTATGTGCCAACAACACGAATGGGAGGAGGAAGACAGTTAGCTTCAAATCCACCCATACAGGGATGGAGTTTCCAATGAAGCACTTCTTCACATGTGCCACGACGCACATCGTATATCTCATCACCTGCCCTTGTGGAAAACAGTACGTTGGTCGCACTATACGGAGCTTTTCCACAAGGGTAGGTGAGCATATTGCGAAAATCAAGAAGGGCTGTACGAAACATACGGTACCCAGACATTTTTTGAATAAGCACAATAAGAAACTTGAAGGGACTAGTTTCCAAATAATAGACAAGTTTGTACCCCATTGGAGAGGGGAGCCTAGCATAAGAGGAGTATCTAAATTGGAGGTGTATTGGATTTTCCAACTTAAAAGTTATGTGCCATATGGTTTAAACGTGGAATGGGACGTGAACGCCTTCATCAACCAATCCTGAGGATGGATCTCTGGAGATCATTGTCCTCACCCACCATTTCTCCTACCAGCTTTTCCCCTCCTCCTTTCCATTTTTAGAATGTCATGGAGTATATATATTTTTTGATCTATTTTTTGATATCCTCTGACATCTCACACACAAGACCTTTCTGTCGATCACAAGTTGATTGACCATATAGAGGTCAGAGAAGAATGTACCAACACTATGTAGAATGCTATGTAGACTAACACTGATATTTCTTCTCTATATGACTAGTTATGGTTTTAGCGACTGGTTTGGAAGATTAGAATATATGTATAATATATCAATGCTGATCTTCAATATAGTTGTTATTTTATGTTATGCCTCCTTTTCACAACATTATTGTGGAAAGACTTAGATGGTTTTTCTAATATGCTTTTATTTTTAATTTTATTTTTATTCTTTGGTGCCCCCCTCCATGAAGCTGACATAGGTGTTCATCTGCGATTAACTAAGATGTCTATAACAGCTACAACTCAGTCGAGCTGTTTACAGCTCTAACGAGCTCTTCGTGCGAACCTGGAATGATCTATAGATCCTATGGAGCGCACGTTCCTTGCCGGTGAAACGCATGACGCCAATACACTTCCATGCCACGTGATGTCCGCGCTGTAGCAATGGAGCGCATTGGAGATTGGAACGCATTGGGGCGCGGGACAATGACGTCATGACGTCACGTGGGCTGCGCGCACAGAGGCGGAGTTCACCCTGCGGGAATACGAAGCGCTCCAGCCTCTCCCCAATCACGGAAGAGGAGGAGAAGTGACAACACTGCTTACAGCAGTGATTGGGTCGCACGTTGTCCATCCCTGTCCATGCTAGATGGAGATTAGGCTACACACTATTGTCCCCCGCCCACGTACTTCCGGCATTTGAAACGCAAACGCGAT
Source organism: Rana kukunoris (assembly GCA_029574335.1). Taxonomy (NCBI): domain Eukaryota; kingdom Metazoa; phylum Chordata; class Amphibia; order Anura; family Ranidae; genus Rana; species Rana kukunoris. The sequence continues at coordinate 67,429,384 of CM056053.1, read as the reverse complement.
TAACATGGTATGATTGATACGCACGCCAGCTGGGAACATTGAAACTGATCAGGGGTTTCATGGAGGTGGATACCATAGATGTATAAATGCAGGTAAGAAGCATGTTACAGATAGATACCCCAGTTGAAGTCTATATGAGACGAAACCGGTCGGGTCACTGACTTGCTATAGTCTTCTCTGCATTTTTCCTTCGGAAATTACCCCTGCTTACCCATCAAAGGGGAGTGTTGCTATTTTTAAGCTTTTTTCCAAACTTCACGTGTGGTTTTGTATTTTATACTTTTGAAGTGATTCCTGTCACATGTGTGATGTAGTGGAATTTTTTATGTTGATTTTATTTCTATTTTTGTCCAATTATTTTTACTCCATTAAATTGGTGGTCCTACACTATGAGAAGCCGTCTCTCTTTTTTCTTTTCTTCCTAAATGCTTGGGAGTAAGTGTATACCACCACTGAGCTATTGCATTTACCCTTGAACTTCCGGATATCTTTCTTGCCTGGAATTACCATCTGGACACCAACTTGATTGGGCAATCTGGTCATTCCTGCCTGGAACCACCGCCTGGATACCAACCTGATTAGGCAATCGGCCTTTACAAGCCTTAAAGACCCCCCACCGTATGGTGAGTTGAGGGTCCATCTGATCTGGTAAGGGTACCGATTTCTATTCTTTGGATTATCTGCTCCATTCAAGTATACATTTACTACACTTTCCTGAGTGTATGGACTGATACTTATCGGATTGATTGCTTCCATATTAATCACTGTGGACATTATGATATATACGTTTTTTCACTTATGATCATTATCACTTTCACGGTCACGGATTGTCATCACAGATTGTTTTCAGTGTTTAAACACCTATGCAGATTAATTCTGTCATACATTGTGAGGTCTTTTCACTCCTTATTTGATGTTTTAGACGGGTTTATATACCCATCTTATATACACTTACACAATTTTGATTATTTATTATTATATTTTTTGAAACTAAGAAGAGAATGTTTTGAATAACCCTCTCCCTTTCAAAAGCTAATTGTAGGCACAGGTCATTCCACTGCATATATATAATTTTTTTAGGTTTTTGTTGATTTTAATCACTGAGCCTACAGGAGAGTCCTCTCTGGAAAAGGCTCCCGATTGGCGCTACACTTTATACACATTCACATTTACAAATCTCCATTTGCTGTGTTGGCTGCCTTACCCTATATATTGATTTATTTTTATCTTTAGTTAGCGCAATATAATATATTAACACTATTTTTATACATCTCCTTACAAAATCCTTAACATCCGTCCTGAAGAAGCCCCACGGCGAAACGTGCGTCGGCGACTTTAGGGATTTTGTGTATAGAGTGGTTTACCTGTATATATGTACCTTTGTTATTTTTATGTATACATGTTCAATTTGTTTTATTTTATGACGACATTAAAATTATATTTTTAAACTACTTCCTTGGCCTCGATAGTCCGACCTTCAATACCTCTCCACAGCTATTGTTTTTCATTTTTGATTCTATATACGGATGTGGCCCATGTGAGTGCAATCCCTTTGTTTTTTCTTATCCCTTCTACTCCCCCAGTCCATCCCTCCCTTTCCCTTACCATTCTCATTTTTTTCACATTAGACAGACACTATAAACCTTCAATGACAAATTCAACGTTTGTATGTTTTTCGATTCTTTGTCGAATCTTCGTCGTTCATGTTGAATTATCAAGTTAGTTCTAGCTAGTGTACTGTTCCTCCTCTTTGGTTGCGATCAGACAATAACATTCATCATCATCATTATTTTTATTTTACATCCCCCACCCAATTCCAGCAGCGATCTTTTCTCTCTATAATGTCAAATCTTTTCTCTCTATAATGTCAAATATTTCCTCTCTATGTCAAATCTTTTCTCTCTATGTAGAATAATCTTGGAATAATAGAGTTAAGGTTAGGCACATTCAACCATAAGTTTGATAGACACAGATTGTTATTGTGAGCGTCATGTCGAATCTCCCATCTATATCGAACTGTTGTTGCAACGAAAATTAAAATAAAGCATTTATTTATGTTGGATCTTTTGTTTTTTGTATTCTGCACTTTCGTTTTCGTTTGTTAAAACGAATACAAAAATACCTGAAATTGGGACGAAAATGCATTCGGACGAAAGCGAATGCACATTTCTAGTTAATACTACTTTAACCACTTGAGGTCCGCCCTATAGCAGTTTTACTGATACAGGGCGACACCTCTGCACTGGATCACATATATATTCCGGTGCCGGCGGCTAGCTTCTGCTATGATTATACACAGTGGGAGCTGACCGGTACCAGTACCGCGGACTCAATGTACACAGGCACCCATCGACTGTTTAATACAGAGGCACAACGGCGGTCTGCCTATGTAAACAAGGCAGATCGCCTTTCATTTTTTTTATTTTTTATTATTGGATATGTTTTATAGCAGTAAGTAAAATATATATATATATATTTTTAATTGTTGGTCTTTTTAAAAAAAAAATGCAGAGGTGATCAAATACCACCAAAAGAAATCTCTATTTGTGGGAAAAAATGTTTTTTTTTTTTTTTTTTAGGTACAGTGTTGCACGATCACAAAATTGTCAGTTAAAGTAATGGAGTGCCGTATTGCAAAAATGGCCCAGTCATAAGGAAGGGTAAATCTTACAGAGGTCAAGTGGTTAAGATAAGGTATGACCTCCATCTGAACATTAAAGGAGAATAGGTTCTAGCCCAATAATCTTGATAGGATGATGTCTACTGGGGCCATTGCTGATGTGTTTAACCTACCTAACCACATTTTATAAATTTATTGGGGCAACCCTGTTCTTGATTAGTTCATTTTTTGAGCCAAAGATAGGTTCCCCTTTACACAACTCTTAACTGGTAAGCTTCACTATCTAGGGGTTGCTCTACATTTAAAGTAGGAGGCACGCTGACTCAGTAGAACATTCTAACTGTATTACAAAATGTTGTCAAATGTTACAAATTGTCATCAAACACTTTTGATAACAAAAGGGGTGGAGTCGGTACAGAAGGACATAATCATTCTCATATAAACAGAACAACATAATCTTTAAATAAAGCCCGACCCTGGCCAAGCACTCCAAACAGACGAATGAACAAATAATATACATGAACGGAAATGGAGCACATTATTTTAAATGGCTACACTTTTATTGATTTGTGACATATGGCAAATGCACTTGCATACTTATGGGTAATTATGCCAGAGCTGATCAGGATTCCTATCCCATTAAACGATTTCTGAATCAGCAGAGCTTGGCTGTAGCACAATCAAAGACTTCTTTGTGACAGATTGCAAGCAATACCCTCAACTCTTAGAGGACAATAATATTGACTGTATGTTAGATAAACATGAATCTTCTAAACAAGGAGTAAATATGCATAAATTGGCCTCCTTTTCATGCCTTGCACTAAAAAGACATTGGGACACAGTCTGCGGAGTTTAATTTAGACTATAATTACCTTTTCCACTGAAGTGTAGTAAGCTAGTAAATGAAGTGTTGAAATGCAAGGTTGCAGAGGCACAAAAATATCTGTTAAAGTCTTTTTAATATTCCTATTTGAAGCTCAATCATTTGCAAGCTGAGCATCCTACAGCTGCTTTCAAATAAAACCCTAAATGCGTTATTAGAAATACAATTAAACAAAACATTGCATAAAGTGAAAATTATGATTTGCAATTGTAATAACTCAATACTTAATATTGTAGCGCCGATAGAAGATAGCTCAGGGCTCAGCGGTGTGTGCGCTCATGAAAGCACACAGTTGGTGCCAGTGGGTAATATTGCTGGTATAGAAATGAATACTCCAAGTTAATTAAAGGGGAGGATCATTTTTAGTTAAAGGAAGACTGCCATGTGGTTTCCTTGAACTTTAATGAGACATTCATGAATTTTCAATGAGCTCTCATACTAAGTTATTGTTGTAATGTTTACCTGTGTGTCATTTTTGTATATGCTTTTTATTTACATTTTACTTGCTAACTGTATCATAGTTATAACCATATATGCAGATCTGTATCATAGAGATTTGTAATGCTTCCTCTAGTGACTGTTTATATGCAAGACAGTGCAGTCATCTTACTTACCTAATCATCATTTACAAGTTAAAGGATTTGTAAATAAAAATTTATTTTTGCTGAAATGACTGTTTACAGGGTATAGAGACATAATAGTTAACTCATTCCTTTTAAAAAAACGATTAAAAATAGATAAAAATCAATCATATAATGTACCTGTATTTTCTAGTTTCGTTTTTGCATGTTGTTTCCTGACTCTCTGCCTTACAGAGCATACAGAGCCATAGAGCAGTGATGGTTTGGAAAATGAAACTAGAAACTAGACACACAGTAATCACACCTCCTTGAAGGTAGTGACCACAGAGAGAAAGCTCCCAGTACTGTGGTCATCAGGAAACAGACAACCAGGAAGTGTGGAGATCAGAAAATAATTACAGCAACTTGAGAGCAAAAACGAACAATGAGTACATAAAAACAGCACTGCATTAAGGTAAAGGAAGCTATTAAGATAACAAAAAAAAATGTTTCCTTTATAAATGCTTTAAAGGGGTTGTAAAGATTTGTTTTTTATTTTCTAAATGGGTTCCTTTAAGCGAGTGCATTGTTACATAGTTACATAGTTACATAGTTAGTCAGGTTGAAAAAAGTCCATCCAGTTCAACCATAAAAAAAATAAACAAACAAAGTAAAACACAGTACAATCCCATACACCCAACTCCATACCCACAGTTGATCCAGAGGAAGGCAAAAAAAACCAGCAGAGCACGATCCAATTTGCTACAGGAGGGGAAAAAATTCCTTCCTGATCCCCCAAGAGGCAATCGGATTTACCCTGGGTCAACTTTACCTACAAATCTTAGAACTCAGTTATATTATGTGATTTTAGGAAAGAATCCAGGCCCTTCTTAAAGCAATCTACTGAGCTGGCCAGAACCACCTCTGGAGGGAGTCTGTTCCACATTTTCACAGCTCTTACTGTGAAGAAACCTTTCCGTATTTGGAGGTGAAATCTCTTTTCCTCCAGACGTAAAGAGTGCCCCCTTGTCCTCAGTGTTGACCTTAACCACTTAAGACCCGGACACATACGCTGCTAAATGACCCAAGGTGTTTTTACAATTCGGCGCTGCGTCGCTTTAACAGACAATTGCGCGGTCGTGCGACGTGGCTCCCAAACAAAATTTGCGTCCTTTTCTTCCCACAAATAGAGCTTTCTTTCGGTGGTATTTGATCGCCTCTGCGATTTTTATTTTTTGCGCTATAAACTAAAATAGAGCCACAATTTTGAAAAAAAACACAATTGTTTTACTTTTTGTTATAAAAAAAATCAAATAAACTAAATTTTAGTAAAACATTTAGGCCAAAATTAATTCAGCCACATGTCTTTAGTAAAAAAAAAAATCGCAATAAAAAAAAATAGCTACCTAGCGGGAACAGCGACACTAATACAGCGATCAGAAAAATGATCGCTTAGTGACGCTGGCAATAGGGAGTGAAAGGGTTAACTAGGGCGGTGATCAGGGGGTTAAAACTTTATTAGGGGGGGTGGGGGGGCTATCCTGAACCTAACACTAACTGTTTTTTGCACTGCCTGTCACACTGACACTAAATGCAGTGATTAGATCACTGCATTCAGTGACACTGTGACAGGGGGGTGGGGGGGCGATCACAAGGGGTTAATTTGCCTATGTGAGTGTGTGTCAGTGTTGTGTTGGTGCACACTTACTTGTGATGTCTTCTCTCATCAGCAGCGCTGGGAAACAGCGCTGCGATGAGAGATTACATCATTTCCTCCTTCCTGTGTAAACACAGGAGGAGGAACTGACACGATGGGAGCGCGCTCCCATTGGCTGGGAGCGATCGCGGGGGGGGGGGGCGGAAATCACGGACATCCGCCCGCTCGTCGGCGATCGCTCCCAGAGGCAGGGGGACCCCCGCACGCCGCGGAGGGGGTCCCGACGGGACCCCCGAACCGCGCAAAGGCGGGGACGTAAATTTACGCCCTTGTGCCTGTACGAGCCATTCTGTGGCCGTATATGTGCGTGCGGGGGTCCTTAAGTGGTTAAAGTGAATAACTCAACACCAAGTTTACTATATGGACCTCTTATATATTTGTACATGTTGATCATATCCCCCCTTATTCTCCTCTTCTCAAGAGTGAATAAATTCAGTTCTTCTAGTCTTTCCTCATAGCTAAGCTCCTCCATGCCTCTTATCAGTTTGGTTGCCCTTCTCTGCACTTTCTCCAGTTCTCCGATATCCTTTTTGAGAACTGGTGCCCATAACTGGACTGCATATTCCAGATGAGGTCTTACTATTGATTTGTACAGGGGCAACATTATATCTCTCTCTCTGGAGTCCATACCTCTCCTAATACAAGAAAGGACTTTGCTCGCTTTGGAATCCGCAGCTTGGCATTGCATGCCATTATTGAGCTTATGATCAACTAAAACCCCCAGATCCTTCTCCACTACAGATCTTCCCATTGTTGGTTCACTTACCTTCGATTTCCCTTCTAAATGTTTTTTTCTTTTGTCTGAATTTCTCACTTCCTGTTTCTCCTCAGTAAACTTGCCACCGTCATCCAAGCGGTGTTTAGTCAGCTAGAACAGTTTACTGAGGAGGAACAAGAAGTGAGAAATTCAGACAAAGAAAAAAAAACATTTAGAAGGGAAATCGAAGGAAAGGGTAAGTGAACCAACAATGCACTAGCTTAAAGGAACCCATTTAGAAAATAAAAAACAAACCTTTATTACAACCCCTTTAAACTATACCTAAACCCTAATTGAATGACATTTAGTTTGATAGTACTGTGTATCATAAGCCCTGGATCCCATAAAAGACACTTCTAATGCCGCATACACACGATCATTTTTTGTGATGAAAAAAAAACAAAGTTTTCTGTGAAGTAAAAAATGACGTTTTTGAAACGTCACTTTTCAAAGACGATGTTGCCTACACACCATCGTTTTTTTCACAAAAAGCGAGGTTACGTTCACCACTCTTTTCCATTGAAGCTCGCTTCATAACTAGCTTCTGGGCATGCGCGGGTTGAAAAACGTCATTTTAAACAACGTTTTTGCTACACACGGTGACTTTTTGTGAAACAAAAAACAACGTTTTGAAAAACAACACAAAAAATTCAAGCATGTTGGAATTTTTTTTTGCTCCACACATGATCAATTTAAATTATGTTTTAAAAAACAAAGTTTTTTTTCATCGCAAAAAACGACCGTGTGTACGCGGCATAAAGGTATCTCTCATCTGTCTTATATCAAATTAAGAAAAGCCAAAAAACGTTTACAGGAACTGCAATTGATCGATAGTTGGAGGATGGCTCATCCACAGGAAAGGGATTATACGTTTTATGGTGCTAGACATAGGACATATACTAGGATTGACTACATCTTCATCCCTCAGAATTTGGTGGCGGCACTAGTAGATGTCTCCATCGGAACCTTCACGCTCTCAGATCATGCTCCAACAGACTGCACAATTAAATGGGGAGAGGTTAATAAGAAGGAATGGCACTGGAGGATAAATGAGACTTTACTAAAAGATAACGAATATAAAGAGAAGCTAAATGAAGAGTTAGAATTTTTTTTTACAACGAATGACATAGGCGAAACAACTCCCTTGGTTTGTGGGAAACGCATAATTGCGTAATGAGAGGAAACCTTATTGCAACAGGAGCACATAGGAAAAACAAATTAAATGAACAGATAGATCTGATGTTTAAACGTATTGGAGAGTTAGAAACTGTACCTAAAAAAACCAAGCCCAATCAGTAGAAAAAGAACTAGAGGAAACAAGAGAAAAATGTAATCTTTTGCTGATCGACAAAGCCAAAGCTAAACTAATAAGGGGGAGGCGAACATTTTATGAGTATGGTAATAAACCAGGTAGAATGCTAACAAATGCCCTAAAAGAAACTCATGTAGCCAAACACATTACGCAAATAAAGACAGCCAAAGATAAAATGGTAAATACCCCGCAGGAGATAGCAAAATGTTTTAAAGAATATTATGAGAAATTATTTCAGTTGAATGAGAAACCCTCTGTGGAGAAGGAGCAAGAGAAACTGGAAAGAGCTAAAGAATACATCAAAGAAACCCAGCTGCCAAAAATACCAGAGGAAATAGCTAGAAAATTAGATGAACCAATAACAATAGGGGAGTTTGCGGAAGCAATACAAACATTAAAACTAGGCAAGGCACCAGGACCAGACGGGTTTACCCTATCATACTACAGGATGTTTTCTGAGAAACTGGCACAAAGATTTATAGCAGCATACAACTCACTACGAGAAGGTAAGAAAATACCAAGTGAATCACTGCTGTCACATATAATAGTTATTCCAAAAGATGGGAAGGACCCATCACAATGTGCTAGCTACCGCCCTATATCATTACTGAACGTAGACCTAAAAATATTTACCAAAGTCCTTGCTTCAAGGCTAGTAGAACATATTTCAGACCTCATACACCCAGACCAAGTGGGATTTACACCAGGTAGAGAGGGAAGAGAGAATACGCAGTGGGTGGTAAATGCGATATACCTGGCACAAAAACAAAAGAAGTCAATGATATTAGTATCTAGTGAAGCCGAAAAGGCCTTTGATCGAGTAGAGTGGACGTTCTTAAAAGCCATGTTGCAATATATAGGATTGGGAGAGGGAATGTTGAGCTGGTTTTCAAATTTATATTCACAACCGAGTGCGAAAGTACCACTCTCTATTCGGAACGGGACAAGACAAGGCTGCCCATTGTCGCCGATCATTTTTATCTTAACAATTGAACCATTCTTAAGGAAGATACGGGCAAACCAGAATATTAGGGGACTAAAAATAGAAAAAGAAGAACATAAAGTGGCAGCATATGCAGACAACCTAATCTTTTTTATAACATCCCCAGTCATTTCCCTACCATTATTATTAGCAGAAATAAGAGAGTATGGAAAACTTTCAAATTTTAAAGTTAACTACGGGAAATCTGAGGCAATAGGAATAGAAACAAACGCGGCATTACTTGAACAGATAAAAACACAATTTGATTTCAAGTGGACAGAGTCCCACCTAAGCTACTTAGGAACAGAGTTGAGCAGACACCTGGATGTTTGGGTTCGGGTCCGAACCCGACCTTTAAAAAAAAAGTTTGGGTCGGGAACCCGAACCCGGACCCGAACTCCGAACCCCATTGAAGTCAATGGGACACGGACATTTAAAAAAAAAATGTGCGGTCCCCGCAAATCCAATAACCAGACCCTTTAGGTCTGGTATGGATATTAAGGGGAACTCCGCCATCAATTTAAAAAAAAATGACGTGGGGTTCCCCCCAAATATCCATAAACAGACCCTTCAGGTCTGGTGTGGAATTTAAGGGGAACTCTACCCCAAATTTAAAAAAAATGGCGAGGAGCTCCCCCTGAAATCCCCACCAGACCGCTCATCCGAGCACGTTGACCTGGCCGGCCGCAGAAAAGAGGGGGGACAGAGTGCGCCCCCCCTCTCCTGAACCGCACTAGGCCACATGCCCTCAACATTGGGAGGGTGCTTTGGGGTGCCCCCCAAAGCACCTTGTCCCCATGTTGATGGGGACAAGGGTCTCTTCCCCACAATCCTTGCCTGGTGGTTGTGGGGGTATGTGGGCAAGGGGCTCATCAGAATCTGGAAGACCCCTTTAACAAAGGGGACCCCCAGATCCTGCCCCCCCTGTGTGAAATGGTAATGGGGTACATTGTACCGCTACCATTTCACAAAAGAAGTGTAAATAGTTCTTTGAAATAAAACACACACACCGTAGAAAAAAATATTTTATTTATTCAATTAAACCAATTAATCCAGCGGTGTACGATCGATGCTGCTCCCTGCTCCAACGTTGTCTTTTATCCAGCGCCGGGTGATGTCTCCAGTGACAGACGGGTGTGCTCTCCAGCGATGGGTGATCAGTCCAGCGAAGATCCATCCACTCAGAGCACAGCTCCGCGAATGACCTGGCGGAGCTTGGCGTTTCTTTTATAGGGGAGGCAGGCCACGCGTCACGTGACCCCGTCCCCCTCTGATGCACACTGTGCTACGTCACTGGGATTGCCCAATCCTTACTAAGGAATAGGGCTTGTTTCCTCCTTTCTCGCTTTTTTTTCTTCTCCCTCTCTCTCTTGGATATAATCGATTTAAACCGATGTTAAGTAATGTGATAATTTGTAACCTGGAATCTTGGAAAAAATAAAGAATGTATAAGAAAAAAAAAGAAAAGAGGAAAAAAAAGAAAAAAAAATGATGCAAAGACTTAGAAGAGACATAATGGGCAAATGAACCGTGAGTAAGTCTCACTGTCCTGTTTGGCTGAGTCTGAAGTGGAAAGGAAAAAAAAGTCTATGGAAGAAATCAAAAGTGCTAATTTTAAAGGCATATATGCATGATATTATCATAAAAAGTGTTTGGGGACCCGGTCCTGCCCCAGGGGACATGTATCAATGCAAAAAAAAGTTTTAAAAACTGATGTTTTTTCGGGAGCAGTGATTTTAATAATGCTTAAAGTGAAACAATAAAAGTGAAATATTCCTTTAAATTTCCTACCTGGGGGGTGTCTATAGTATGCCTGTAAAGTGGCACATTTTTCCCATGTTTAGAACATGAGGCCATGGGTTTGCCATGGGGTTCCCCTTAAAATCCAAACCAGATCTATTGAATTTATTTCTATCAATTTTTTTGTATAGCATGAATAAAAATGTTGGGGCACCATGTCTACTGTGCATACTTACTCTGGTATAGTATAACTGACCAATCAAAATCTTTCTGTGACCAGCTCTAGGGTTAGTTGAGGACACATTTTGCAGTGTAGCCCTAAAGTATATACCTAAATAAAGATGTTTATCATTAAACTTCAGATGTACAGGGAAAGATTCTCAATGCTAATCACCTGAGCTGATTGCTAATCTGTTGTAGATGATTTCTGTTCTAGAGAGGAATTACTTCTGACAAGTTCTCAGAAAAAACATTTTTGATTAATAGTTTGGTGTGATTGAGTCGTTATGCTGTTATGAAATGCATCCTCTTCATTCATACATCACAGACAGATTTATCTGAAAGTGGTACAAGTATTTTCAGATTAGGTATACAGCAGAGAGCATACAGTATGCCATGTATCTGTTAAGCTGTTGCAATTTCAGACCCTTTGTGTATCCTCAGTTTCCTACAGATCCTGGGGAAAGAGATGTAATGGCTTTAATATATGATCTATAAAGGCCCTTAAAAAATGAATACAATTAAAAGAAAAGATTGGAGATAGATTGGAGATTCCAGAAGATGCCAGTTGCATGTGACCTTATCGCTTATTGGCATGTCGGTTAGCTTCCGCGGCCATATGAACTAGTCCATTGCCTGTTTTTATGCATTTCAATGTATGTGCAATACCTTTTTATATAAACTTTGCTTGGGATGTACTACACCATGAGGTTTCTCCCTGTTTATGCTCTATACATGTGAGTGCTGATGATCAGAAGTTGGAGCATAGGATGTGATATGTTCTTTCTGTGAGGATTCTACCATTTTTATCCATCCAAATTACCCAGGGCTCTGACATTTAGGCCTCGTACACACGATCGAATTTGTCTGCTGAAAACGGTCCGATGGACCGTTTCAGCAGACATCTCCGATCGTGTGTATGGGCTAGCGGACAGATTTGTCCACCCGACAGATTTCAAAGCATGCTTTGAAATCTATCCGGTGGGAATCTGTCCGCCCGACATGTCTGCTGGTTAGTACACTTACCAGCAGACATGTCGTCCCGCTCCGCCGCCGCACCGCCGCCGAATGGATTCGGCGCATGCGCGGAAGTGTTTTACTTCCTGGTGCGGTGACGTGGCGGCGTCAACGTCACCGCCACGTCACCGACACGTCAGCGCGCTCTCTGCTGGCGGGGATTTTGGTTTGCTCGTGTGTACACGCGAGCAAACCAAAATCCCAGCAGACAGATTTGTTCAAATCTGTCGGATGGACAGATTTGAACAAATCTGTCCGCTCGTGTGTTGACCTTTTCTCTGGGACAAAAAAAAGCGCATTTGATCTCTGTAACTCGAGATCACCTTGGCCTGGTAAGAGGCCTCTTTTGTTTAACCACTTAAGGACCCTGCACTGTATATATACGTCCTCTTTTTAAAGATGGATATCTCGGTAACGGCAGCAGCTGCTGCCACAACCGAGATATCCATCTCTTCAGTGCAGGGTCCTGTGTACAATAACGGCGGTCTCCGCGGCGGATTCGCCGCGAGATCGCCGTTATCGGTGACCGGAGAGGTGCCACCCCCCTCCCGCCGCTTTCCCGTGCTCTCCGCCGCTTACCGTTGCCGTCGGTAGCGGCGGAGGCGATCGGGTCTGTGCGGCTCCTCTGCTGGGATACGAGTGAGGGAAAAATCGCCCCCACCCATTCCCCATAGCAGCGCTGGGCGGAAGTGACGTCAAAACGTCATTTCCGCCCACTGTCTTAAAGAGACATTTTCTTTTTAAGGCTATTTAAAAAATGTCATTTTCCTTTTTTTCTTTTTAAGCCTAAATATGAGATCTGAGGTCTTTTTGACCCCAGATCTCATATTTAAGAGGACCTGTCATGCTTTTTTATATTACAAGGGATGTTTACATTTCTTGTAATAGGAATAAAAGTGATCAATTATTATATATTTTTTTCAGTGTAAAAAATGTTAAATTAAATACAAATAAATAGGAAAACAAAAAAAAAATTTTTTAAAGCGCCCTGTCCTGACGAGCTCGCGCGCAGAAGCGAACGCATACGCGAGTAGCGCCCGCATATGAAAACGGTGTTCAAACCACACAAGTGAGGTATCGCCGCGATCGTTAGAGCGAGAGCAATAATTCTAGCCCTAGACCTCCTCTGTATCTAAAAAAATGCAACCTATAGAATTTTTTAAACGTCGCCTATGGAGATTTTTAAGGGTAAAAGTTTGACGCCATGCTACGAGCGGGCGCAATTTCTAAACGTGACATGTTGGGTGTCATTTTACTCGGCGTAACATTATCTTTCACAATATATAAAAAAATTGGACCAAATTTATTGTTGTCTTATTTTTTAATTCGAAAAAGTGTATTTTTTCCAAAAAAAGTGCGCTTGTAAGACCGCTGCGCAAATACGGTGTGACAAAAAGTATTGCAATGACCACTATTTTATTCTCTAGGGTGTTAGAAAAAAATATATATAATGTTTGGGGGTTTTACGTGATTTTCTAGCAGAAAAAACTGTTTCAGTCTTGCAAACACCAAAACTGAAAAACACCCAAGGTCCTTAAGTGGTTAAGGAGCACCTTAGGCATTGGAGCACTTTCTCTACTGACGTTTATAAAAATGGAGCACTCTATTCACATATGATTTATCATGGACTATTTGTTTATATGAAATGTATATTTCAAGTGGTCACTTGGGCTATTAATTGTGCCTTACATGGATTATGATAAATGTATGAAACAAGTGTACTGTATCATGTTTGTTTGAATGATATTTGATGAACTGCACACATTTTGATTTAAAGGGACAGCGCACTTTTTTTCACAATATTTAGATCTAAATCAGTGTTTTTCAACTCCAGTCCTCAAGGCACACCAGCAGGTCAAGTTTTCAGGATTTCCCTCAGATGAAATGGCTGTGGTGATTACTAAGGCAGTGAAACTGATCAAATCACCTGTGCAAAATAATGGAAAGCCTGAAAACAAGACCTGTTGGTGTGCCTTGAGGACTGGAGTTGAAAAACACTGATCTAAATTGTATGTATAGTTAGAACCAATAATTATTTTAACTATGTAAAAGTCCCACTGTGCAAAATGCAAATATATTTCATAAATAATAAAATGCAATCCTTCAAAATATGTGATCTTCAACCCGACGATTAAAAAATAAATTCCAAGTGACTGGTGCATCAAATAAAATCTTCTTTAAAGTGCATGTAAACCCTCACATATACCCAGTGAAGTGAACAGCCTCAGATGATACACAGAGATCAAACAAATCTCCCTAACTACGTTTTTCATGTATATCTGATGTCTTCAGCTTTATATATTCTTTAGAAAGTAGTTTTACAAAATGTTCTCCCTGTTTCAATTTCAGCAGTGGGAGGGGAGTCTGGGCACACACACCCCCTCCACATAGACAGAGGAACAAAGAAACATGCAGAGCTGTGCTGTTCATAGATAAGCTCTCTGCTTATATGTCTCTAAGTTACCTCCCTGACATACATTTCCAGCTGCTTTTATTTTGTGTTTTGGAGAGCTTGTCAGTAGTTATCACACTGATAACAGAGAAACAGAGCAGCAGAAAGACACAACACTTAGTGCTTTGGAGAGAGATAAGAAAACTACAGATATATGTGTTTAGGTCATATTTCTATGAATGGGTTTTACATCCACTTTAAATGTCCATACACATGCAAACTCTGTGAGCATTCCACACCTGTGGTCAAAGTTCTTCACCCACAATAATAGATATGCACTTAACCTCAAAGATCAACCACTATGGTATAAGAGGTCTCTCAAACAGCCCTATAAACTCCAGGCACAATGTCACATAGTCCACAATCTCTACAGGTTACATATATCCAAGTTCCATAGATCCAACTCTTTATTCCCCATGTACTGAACATATTCCTCAGTAAACAAACAGAAACATATATAGTGCTTTCTGTTGCAACTTTATTAAAACTGTAAAGGGTTAATACCACTCACATGAATAAAAACGCCCCATGTGTCTGTAAAAAACATTCCTCGGCCTGTCATCAACAATACATCTCCCACTTGGCTGTGCAAAGTTTCTCTCTTTCACATAAATACAGTATGTTTATACAGTGAATGTGATTTGTCTTCCCTGCTGCATGATGAAATCACTGAAAAAGACTCTGCCTTACGCGTTACGTCTCATAGACTTCATCAGAGACTCACACAGTTGTCATTAAAAGATTTCTCTTCAACTCTTGTTTTGGTGACAACAGTAAGACAATGTCCACCAGGATAAATACCATCGATAGGGTGAATCTACCCAGCGGGGTCACAGACAGCAATTGGGTAAAGACGTGTTCTTACTCCCCCAGACCATGGGGGCATTGACCCCGACACAACACTCTCTAATGGGCATTTATACTGACTACCAATATAAACATAACCATTGACCACGAACGTAATATGGGTCATCGATAGTGAACATTAAAGTAACTGGGACAAGGACACTGACCACCAGTGTAAGAAATGGCCTTTCGCAAAACTTGCAAACTCAACATAAACAAGGTCTGGAAGGAGATACAATTAAAGCACAAACACAAAGCATTTCTGCCCTTCAAGATAGACAAATATGATGCTTCATTTTCTATCTGCCCCTGGTGCGCCACAATCTATCCTACTCCAGCCAACCATTTTTGGAGCTGCTGTGCAATTTCTGTTTTCTGAAATGAGGCTGTTGGTTTCATCCACGCAATTACGGATCTCAAGATTTATAAAGACCCTTCACTATGCTTCTTTGGATATGACTTTCCCACAGTGGACACCTTAGTCTTCTCATAGCTCACAGTAAAATTCTTCGATATTGTACTTTTTCAACACCTCCATCCCTTTCACTTGTCAATGAGGATCTCAAATCTTTGCTTTACCTCGAAAAATTGGACACTAATATACAGTATTTTTGGCCTACAAAGCACTTTTATACTTGATTGAAGTTCTTTTTTAGAACATTCCCTCTCTACTTTAGAAATTACTTCTCTAATGACATCTTTCTAATATACGGCATGGTATGCAAGGGCGAACTTGATATGCAATGGCAAACTTGACTAACTCTTTGTAAAGACTCAAGATTTAAACCTGCTCTTCAAGCACAGAGTTCTCCTCCTCCTGCCCTGTATTCACGTGTTGGTAGGCAGATCTAGGTGCTCAAGGAATTGATGGTTGAACCGGTACTAGGGTATTGCTTGTCTTTGGTTGGTTATCTGACGTTAACATATTCCACTCTGCTATTATTGTTTTTATTCCCTGCCACAAAATCCACTTGGGTTACTAGCGGGAGCTCTACCTATGCTTCCATACTGATAGATTCACTTATCCAGTACCTTACCTACTTTTTTCCCTCCCCTCCCCACCCACCACCATTACCCCATTTGTGATATATAGGATTAAACCTTGTTTTTTGAGTATTTCTTGTTTTTTCTTATCTATGCTAATCCTGTTAAAATGCTGTCATCTTTGCTGATGCTCAAATCTGTTGTGGAACATAGCCCGAGGCTTGGTTCTGGCCTTGATTTCTCTTATCAACAGGTCGAAGAAAGAAATGGCCTTTTTACTGACTAATAATGTAAGTTTATGTTGGGAAATATTACACATATCCTGTTATTCAGTTCCTTTGTAAAATGGTTACTTGTATTACATTGAAAGCATTATAGAGTATCTATATTGTTTTCTGTGGATTGGGATAGGGCATCAACATTTTGCTATGGTGTCCTGTGAATTCTCCCTGCTGTTTTATATCCCTTTACAGGCTAAGTTCACCTTTTTTAGCATGTTACACCTGTGTTTTTGGGTGTAACATGTAACAAATTACTGTACAGCACCTGCCGGCACCTCCTGATCCCCTCCCCCTCCCAATGTCACAATTCCAAAACAGCGCAGCTGTGTGAGGCTCCTCCCACACAGCCGTGCCATTCATTCACACAGATCTGTGAATGAGTGAACTGTCCCATCTTCCACTGCAGCAGATGGCTTGTAGTTCTTAATTAAACATCAGGGTGTTCATCAGCACTCTGGTAGTTCACTGACAGTTCCTGGATCTGAGTACCTGCCCATATGGAGATACAGGCAGACAGCTCTCGGTGTCTGCAGGAGTCTGATATTGCACCCGCAATCCACTGATCACGTGTGCAATGCTCTGCGGCTCATTTGTAAAAAAAATAATAAATGCATATTTTTTACCTGCAAAAACAGGTGCATTTTTTTTCAAAGGTGAACTTATTCTTTAAATACAATGAAAAAAATATTTTACATACAGCTAGTAAAAGTACCTTTACCTATCTTTATATCAGTCTCCTGTCATCCTTTTCCCAACAGCACCTGGATGAGTGGATAGCTTAACAGTGTGTTGCTACTCCATCATTGTTCAATCAGCAGGCTGCAGGTATGGGATGTGACCCCACTATGTTCATTATTTCACACACAGAGTGATGCCCCCCAAATGGTTGCGTTGGTTGATGTAGGAATCACAACTTTTCTGTTTTAAATGCTGTTAATGCATTGACATATCGCCCTAAATCCAGCCTGTCCAGACAGTATGGTCACCTGCTGACTTAGCACCATTAATAGGCAGCATAACTCTTCAATAAGTAGAGAAAGGCAGAAAAAATGCACTGGACCATTGGGTTATCTCACTGTTATTGCTATTTTAAAGTATTGATGTTAATGTAAATTATCTGGTTCTGAGGCAGGCAGCTTCTACACCCCAGTGGATCTTCACAGTGTCCTTAGCATGTAGTATATTGTAACAAAAATTGAAATTGAATCATCACACCACCGCTAAGAGGTCCAGATACAACTTTATTACGGCATAAGTCATGGATCAAGCAAAAGACTAATCAACATGTTTTAGGGGTCTAAGAGTGCCCTCTTCTTCACAAGTGTAATCACACTTGTCTATCATTGTTGTCAATCAACGGAACTCAAAACACATCAAAACACATTAAGATACTTTTATGGAGATACGCCACCGTAAATGTCTGTGGATTTGGCCCACAGTGTCTTTTCTACTAGATAGATAGATAGATAGATAGATAGATAGATAGATAGATAGATAGATAGATAGATAGATAGATAGATAGATAGATAGATAGATAGATAGATAGATAGATAAAGCAGGAAGGCTAGTCAGTTTAGTTAAACTTACAGTGTGTAGAGAATATATATACATCCCTAGGAGTTGTACACATATTTATACACTGTATAGCTTAGCTAGATCAGCTATTCCTATTGTTAGGCAGTAGATTGTGCTACATGCAGTGCTCTAAAGTGTTGTATTGCCTGCATAGAGTTTTTAGTTTACACCTAAACATAGTACTCAGTGTTACTGCACGTTTGCTGTGTTTTTGCCCATAAACGCAGTCGATCTTACTGCACGTTTGCTGTGTTTTTTGGCCATAAACTCAGTCGCTGTTAGTGCACGTTTGCTGTGTTTTTGCCCATAAACGCAGTCGATCTTACTGCACGTTTGCTGTGTTTTTGCCCATAAACACAGTCGATCTTACTGCACGTTAGCTGTGTTTTTGGCCATAAATGCAGTCGATCTTACTGCATGTTTGCTGTGTTTTGCCCATAAATGCAGTCGATCTTACTGCACGTTTGCTGTGTTTTTTTCCCATAAACACAGTCGATCTTACTGCACGTTTGCTGTGTTTTTGCCCATAAAAGCAGTCGATCTTACTGCACGTTTGCTGTGTTTTTTGGCTATAAACTCAGTCGCTGTTAGTGCACATTTGCTGTGTTTTTGCCCATAAACGCAGTCGATCTTACTGCACGTTTGCTGTGTTTTTGCCCATAAACTCAGTCGATCTTACTACACGTTTGCTGTGTTTTTGCCCATAAACGCAGTCGACCTTACTGCACGTTTGCTGTGTTTTTGCCCATAAAAGCAGTTGCTGTTAGTGCACGTTTGCTGTGTTTTTGCCCATAAACGCAGTCAATCTTACTACACGTTTGCTGTGTTTTTGGCCATAAACACAGTCGATCTTATTGCACGTTTCCTGTGTTTTTGCCCATAAAAGCAGTTGCTGTTAGTGCACGTTTGCTGTGTTTTTGCCCATAAACACAGTCGATCTTACTGCGTGTTTGCTGTGTTTTTGCCCATAAAAGCAGTTGCTGTTAGTGCACGTTTGCTGTGTTTTTGCTTATAAACACAGTCGATCTTACTGCACGTTTGCTGTGTTTTTGCCCATAAACTCAGTCGATCTTACTACACGTTTGCTGTGTTTTTGCCCATAAACGCAGTCGCACTTACTGCACGTTTGCTGTGTTTTTGCCCATAAACACAGTCGATCTTACTGCACGTTTGTTGTGTTTTTGCCTATAAAAGCAGTTGCTGTTAGTGCACGTTTGCTGTGTTTTTGCCCATAAACACAGTCGATCTTATTGCACGTTTGCTGTGTTTTTGCCCATAAAAGCAGTTGCTGTTAGTGCACGTTTGCTGTGTTTTTGCCCATAAACACAGTCGATCTTACTGCACGTTTGCTGTGTTTTTGCCCATAAAAGCAGTCGATCTTACTGCACGTTTGCTGTGTTTTTTGGCTATAAACTCAGTCGCTGTTAGTGCACATTTGCTGTGTTTTTGCCCATAAACGCAGTCGATCTTACTGCACGTTTGCTGTGTTTTTGCCCATAAACTCAGTCGATCTTACTACACGTTTGCTGTGTTTTTGCCCATAAACGCAGTCGACCTTACTGCACGTTTGCTGTGTTTTTGCCCATAAAAGCAGTTGCTGTTAGTGCACGTTTGCTGTGTTTTTGCCCATAAACGCAGTCAATCTTACTACACGTTTGCTGTGTTTTTGGCCATAAACACAGTCGATCTTATTGCACGTTTCCTGTGTTTTTGCCCATAAAAGCAGTTGCTGTTAGTGCACGTTTGCTGTGTTTTTGCCCATAAACACAGTCGATCTTACTGCGTGTTTGCTGTGTTTTTGCCCATAAAAGCAGTTGCTGTTAGTGCACGTTTGCTGTGTTTTTGCTTATAAACACAGTCGATCTTACTGCACGTTTGCTGTGTTTTTGCCCATAAACTCAGTCGATCTTACTACACGTTTGCTGTGTTTTTGCCCATAAACGCAGTCGCACTTACTGCACGTTTGCTGTGTTTTTGCCCATAAACACAGTCGATCTTACTGCACGTTTGTTGTGTTTTTGCCTATAAAAGCAGTTGCTGTTAGTGCACGTTTGCTGTGTTTTTGCCCATAAACACAGTCGATCTTATTGCACGTTTGCTGTGTTTTTGCCCATAAAAGCAGTTGCTGTTAGTGCACGTTTGCTGTGTTTTTGCCCATAAACACAGTCGATCTTACTCCATGTTTGCTGTGTTTTTGCCCATAAAAGCAGTTGCTGTTAGTGCACGTTTGCTGTGTTTTTGCCCATAAGCACAGTCGATCTTACTGCACGTTTGCTGTTTGCAGTGAAAGGTGGTTCTACAAAGTATTGACTCAGGGGGGCTGAATAAAAAAATGCATGCCACACTTTTCACATATTTATTTGTAAAAAATGTTGAAAACCTTCACAATTATGTGCCACTTTGTGTTGGTCTATCACATAAAACCCCAATAAAATACATTTACGTTTTTGGTTGTAACATGACAAAATGTGGAAAATTTAAGAGATATAAATACTTTTTCAAGGCACTGCAGGTATTCCAGTGTGTTGACATGCCCGCATTCTTGGGTACACTGGTTATGCACTGGCTACATTGCACTGCAGCATCCATCATCCTTTCACATTCTGTTCCAATCTAGGAATGGCTATTTTTCTGCTTGTGTCCAATACTCTGATCCATTCTAAAACCAGAATTCAAAACATTCCCAGTGGCACAAAACCCAAATAGCAACAACAGTCAGCCTCTTTGAAAGCAATAGGCAACTTAAAAGAAATTAACTTTTGACTCCACAAGTTTGACTTTTCATTTAATGTAAAATTGATGGATATTTTCCAAAGAGACTTCCGCTAGATTCAGTCGCTACCCTAATGATTATTCCCTGTCAAACACATCTGCTAAGTAGGTGCTAAATGAAAAGGCTGCCGCTTTGAAAAAAAAAAAAAAAAACTGGAAACTGAATTTAAAATGTCTAATAAGACACTGAAAATTACCTCCAGCTTTCACTTGTCAGATACTGTAAAAATAAAACTTAGATTGAAAATGCAGCACAGTCATAATTAACACTGTGATGTGCTCTCTGATAATCAAATATTACCCTCCGAGGAGTCTATTGAACAAGATTATTGCTAGTGATAGTTCACTAATCATAATGTGACAGCTATTTTTTATGTCATTGATCCAGGCTGCCATGACTATTTGTCAGTGTCACTCAGTGCATTTAATAGGTTTGATAGTTCCCTCACATGGCGACAGCTCCTGTAAGACTCCAATTTATGTCACCTATTGCACATAGATATCATCTGTACACAGCTGGCATTCATATTAAATCATAGAAATTAGGATAAATAAAACCTGATGGGTTTCAGCTCTAGTCAAGGCTAGAATAGACAGTCAATATTTTCAGTGGAAAAGACACCTGCCATGTGAATGGAATAGGTAAATAATTATTAAAGAAGAATCCCAGAAGTAGGAAATAAAAAGAACTTAATTTTTTCATCATGGAGAAAATATTTTGTATTGAGGCCATAGTGAACTTTATTGGTACCATACAAAATGCTTGTGAAACAACAAATAATAAGTAAAAAAGTTGGATTTTATTCAAATGACAACAACATATTAAAATACATACAATGGCTCAGATTCAGATAGAATTAGACTATCGTAGAGTATCAGAAATTCACTACGCCGCCGTTTTTTACCTGGCTCTACGTGGAATCCAGGTAGATTTTGTCCAGTAAATGACGGCGGCGTAGTGTATTTCTCCCGTCGCAATCCATCTGCGCGAGTAGGGGGTGTGAATCATTTAAAATAGGCGCGTTCCCGCGGCGATCGAACTGCGCATGCTCCATTCGCAAATTTCCCGCCGTGCATTGCGCGAAATCACGTCGTTACGTCATTTTTTCTTGAGTAGCGTCGTTTACGGAGATTTCTATTCCCGAACGAGTTACGTAAAAAAATTCGACGCGGGAACGACGGCCATACTTAACATGGGCTACGCACCGTTAGACCAGCAAAAAGCTGGTCTAACAGTACGTATAAAAAAATAGACAAAAGCGATTGCGAAGACCGCTCGTATCTTCGTGGATCGCCGTAAAAACTCATTTGCATATCCCGACGCATGAAAACGACGCGAACTCCTCCCAGCGGCCGCAAAAATATCGCAGCGTAGATCCGAAGGCTTACGAAGACGTAAGCCTCTCGGATCGAAGCCCGAAGCCGCCGTATCATGGTTTGAGGATTCAAACTAGTGATACGGCGCGCAAAATTTGAAATTACTCCTGTCTAACACCAGTTAGACAGGCGTAATTGCTCTGTGAATCTGGGCCAATGTATTTATAAAAAAAGCACTGTAAAAAATCTCAGATGTAACTAGACATGTGGACACTGAAATATTTTGTTTCGGAATTTAGTTTTCGTCCGAAAAATACATTTATTTAGTTACTCCCGAAATTAATTTTTATTTATTTTGTTTCGTTAAAAAACTGCATTCGTCCAAAAATCCGAATAAATTAAGGTTGAATATGTCATTGAAGGCTTATGGTGTCTGTCAAATGTTCTAAGAAGATTCGATGGAGCAGCTATACTGTACGACGCCGCAATCGTACAGTTCCGGGTGAATGTTTCGCCTACAAGCTATAGAAGAATTCTAATATTGTATGACACTAGTAATAATTATATTTATAAATTATTATCACTAGTCAACCAACATTCAAATTCTTCTATAGCCTATGGGCCGAGCATTTGACCTGAAAATGTACGATTGAGGCATCGTACAGTTTAGTTCTTTTTAGAACTTTCGACAAACACCATAAGCCTTCAATTACAGATTCAACATTTGTATGTTTTTCGCTGCTTCGTCGAATCTTCGTTGTTCATGTCGAATGGTCTACCCCAACACTGTCTCTATAATGTCGAATCTTTTATCTCTATGTCAAAACTTTCCTCTCTATGTATAATAATCTTGGACTAATAGAGTTAAGGTTAAGCACATTCGACCACAGGTTCCATAGACACAGATTGCTATTGTCAGCGTCATGTCGAAAATAAAGCATTTTTTTTATGTCGGATCTTTCAGATTTTTGGATTCTGTGCATTAGTTTTCGTTTGTTAAAACGATAGCTAAAATACCCGAAATTCGGACAAAAACTAATGTCTAGATGTAACTACAAGGACTGAGTTTACCCAGTAGAAACTGTATTTAGCATGCTCGACATGTTTCGCAGAACAATACACTGCTTCTTCAGGAGTTTATTGTATATATATTAAATATAAATATAATATATAAATTAATATATAAATTTGACATATCATACTAAAAATAATAATAATTATTATTTTTATTATTATTATTTTTATTTGTAGTATGATATGTCAAGTTTTGCTCTGTTTTGCTCTGTAAAGACTGGAAAAACATCCTCTGTACTGCAATTAGCTGATGTAAAATTGCATTTCATTAAATTTTTGTGTCTTATTAAAGAGTTACAAAATGGAAATTGAGGTGCCACACCACTGCTAAGAGGTCCTTATACAATTGTATCTACATACAAGTCAGGGGGACAGTGGTGTGATGATTCAATTTCAATTTTTGTTACAATATACTACATGCTAAGGACACTGTGAAGATCCACTGGGGTGTAGAAGCTGCCTGCCTGAGAACCAGATAATTTACATTAACATCAATACTTTAAAATAGCAATAACAGTGAGATAACCCAATGGTCCAGTGCATTTTTTCTGCCTTTCTCTGCTTATTGAAGAGTTATGCTGCCTATTAATGGTGCTAAGTCAGCAGGTGACCATACTGTCTGGACAGGCTGGATTTAGGGCGATATGTCAATGCATTAACAGCATTTAAAACAGAAAAGTTGTGATTCCTACATCAACCAACGCAACCATTTGGGGGGCATCACTCTGTGTGTGAAATAATGAACATAGTGGGGTCACATCCCATACCTGCAGCCTGCTGCTTGAACAATGATGGAGCAGCAACACACTGTTAAGCTATCCACTTATCCAGGTGCTGTTGGGAAAAGGATGACAGGAGACTGATATAAAGATAGGTAAAGGTACTTAAAAAAAAACGTCAAATACGTGGGGTCAAGCTGATTTACATTAAATCACGCCCACATCTAGCTTATTTGAATTGCGCGGCCTTACGCCGCAACAATTACACTACGCCGCCGTAAGTTACAGCGGGAATTGTTTGAGGATATAGATACGCCACTGTAACTTACAGCGGCGTAGTGTAACTCATTTAAGCTACGCCAGCGGGAGATCTTTGTGGATCTGGCCCTGTGTTTCTATCGAACTCTCTCTCTCGAACTGTCTGACTGGCTTTGGCCAATTATTGTTCTTCGTTTTTTGCGCGTTGTGATTGGCCAAGCATGCAGGGTCATGGTGCATGCTTGACCAATCATCAGCGCGCAACGCCGCAGTGAAATATGGGCCGATGCGCATCACTCGAATTTGGCGCGAACGACCCGTTTTGTTCGAAATTCGTCGAACGTACGAACTGACGATGTTCGAGTCGAACATACATTCGTATCGAACGCAGAGCTCATCCCTATCCACCATCTTAGGCCACACTCTCCAGGTTTGAGGCCTACCTACTCCCATACTCTCTGCCTTAGGCCTGTTACCCAGAATAAAGAATGTTGAGTCTCAAAAGCATTTTCAGTACTTTTCTGCAAACTGTTCAAATAATCAGTCTGGCATAATGACTTTTTTCTTCACCATCACAACACAAGTCATTATTACAACAGTTGTCTCCTTAGTGCAGAGCACACATGGGGTGCTTCTTCATAGGTCCCTAGGTCTTCCTAAACCAAACCACAGGATCTGCTAGATGAAGATCAGGGGTGGCAAAGTTTCTCCATATTCCCCTATGTGTCCTCCACTGTTTACCTTTGTGGTTGAGTCTGGTAGAGAGCTCTCTCTCTCTCTCTTTTCACACAGCATAGCACTGCATCTTGCTGATCAGAGGAGTCATGTTCCCATATCTCAACTTCACAGGGCCCTGCCCAGAGGTGGCATATAGGGGGGCACTGGCTCTACCCACTACATCACCACATGAGGGGGCTACAAATCAAGGGGCACAAACATCTGCCAACAAGTTAGATCAATAAAGCTGTAGGGTTAAAAAAATGTTTAGCTAAACATCAGCTTTATGTTTCAATATTTTTATTGAAACAAGATTTCATACGAATATGCAAACATGTGTTTTGATCAGAGGTCAATGAAACAAGCTGCTGTTGATTGGAAGCCTTGAAATGCATACAACATATGAACCAAATATAGAAATAGAAAAACATAATATAAACATGTCTCTTGGCTCCTGTCGTCTCTAAGGCCCTGTACACACGATTAGACATGTCCGAGGGAACATGTCCAAAGGACCGTTTTCATCGGACAAGGCTGAAGTGGTCTGTTGGTCTGATGTGCGTACACACCATCGGACCAAAATCCCCTCGGACCAGAACGCGGTGACGTAGAACACAATGACGTAATGAAAAAACGAAGTTCAATGCTTCCAAGCATGCGTCGACTTAATTCTGTGCATGCGCGGGATTTTGGTCCGATGATTTTGTGTACTAACCATCGAACATGTCCGACGGACAGGTTTCCAGCGGACAGGTTTCTAAGAATGTTTGGAAACTTTTGTCCGCTGGAAAACGGTCCGATAGGCCGTACACACGATCGAACATGTCTGCGGACCAGTTTCAGCGGACATGTTCGATCGTGTGTCCGTGGCCTAAGATAACAGGTGTTGTTGGTCTCCACTAGGGCCTGCAATGGTCTAGCTTCCAGGAGCATAATTTATGATCAGCTGATCAGTATGCAATAAGAATGGAAAAGGCATAACATCCATAATATAACCATTACTCTTTAAGGCCTCGTACACACGATCGAATTTGTCCGCTGAAAACGGTCCGATGGACCGTTTCAGCAGACATCTCCGATCGTGTGTATGGGCTAGCGGACAGATTTGTCCACCCGACAGATTTCAAAGCATGCTTTGAAATCTATCCAGTGGGAATCTGTCCGCCCGACATGTCTGCTGGTTAGTACACTTACCAGCAGACATGTCGTCCCGCTCCGCCGCCGCACCGCCGCCGAATGGATTCGGCGCATGCGCGGAAGTGTTTTACTTCCTGGTGCGGTGACGTGGCGGCGTCAACGTCACCGCCACGTTACTGACACGTCAGCGCGCTCTCTGCTGGCGGGGATTTTGGTTTGCTCGTGTGTACACGCGAGCAAACCAAAATCCCAGCAGACAGATTTGTTCAAATCTGTCGGACGGACAGATTTGAACAAATCTGTCCGCTCGTGTGTATGGGGCCTTAGAAAGAGATTTTAATGCATTAAAACCAAGGGTGGAATATTAATGTTGAACCATCAAAAAGGAGACTTTTGTGGTGTAGATCCCTATAATTTCTTGCGATTCTGGGTTCTCCCTAACTAGTTCTGGTATAAACAAAAGTACTGTGTTTAAGCAGATTATTTATTATAACATTACATACTACAGTTTGTGTCCTGAGGCATTAGGTATATTTGTTATTGACGATTTATAGTACAATATTTCAATTCCTTTGGAGGGCTCCCTTGTATATTTAGAAGTCCTACTAACTGGTTTATGGGTTCAAATAATGTGCTGATTTATTTTATAAACCAGTAAGGATTTTACAGTAATAATTTGCTCATAGTAAGCAGTGCATCTTTGTCTTTTTTATGGTATCTGTATAGTATATAATTGGACATGGTTCTTGGTCAGCAAGCAATGGTGGTGCAGTACTGTGTATATGATTGTGTAGCACTTTAAAGCAGGAAGCGGAGACTGCAAGTGTGATGTCCAAAAAGGGACTCATATAATTACGCACGAAACACAGAAACTACTTAAAAACACACATAAAATTACCTTCAACAAGCTGATGAAAATACTCTATGCTCTGATTAATGACTTCTCATATACTATTATGTGTACTACATCTTCAAAGCAGTACATTAAAATGTATGGCAGTAAGATATCAATACTCATCAGGAGATTTATGAAAGATTCACTGGACAGTATGCCTAGTGAATTATGATAATTTTGCCCAAAAGAGAATTGATAGGATTCACTCTGCATTCCACATTTACAATAGGGTAAGTGTGCACCACATTCACAGCCTCTGTTATGTTAATATCAGCCCTCAGCTCTTCATCACTGGGGTTCTTTGAAAGGGCGTCAACATAGAAAATGGAGGTCTTCCTCCCAAAGTCCCAGCCTTTGAAAATTAATGGCTTACTGTTAAAGTAAAATGTTTGCTTTAACGCCCCCTCCTCTGCAACTTTTTTCACTCTCTCATCAGGGTTGTCCAAGCAACAGAACCTAAGAAGAAAAAGAAGAGCCCAGTGTAAGACAAGTCACTTTCGTCATTGCTTACATGAAGTCAAAATGTGACAGCACTAGTGCAATCATCAAGGGGAATATGGAGTGAATCACATGCTACTCCTCATAAGTACCTGTATTTTCTTTGCCCTGGTACTTGAACAGAGTGGGGAGAGTGAGGAAAAGGTGAGTAAGTGCTGCTCAGGGGAAGAAGTAAAGTGAACCAGTTGCTTGCCCTGCATTGGTATATCACAGGCATGCTTTAAAGCTGTACACAGGAATACCTTGCATTGCAAGGATCACATGCTGCATTACTTATGTTATTCCCTGTTCCAGCAGACTCCAGTGCTGTCCTTCTCTTCCCCAAGTCATGGCCTCCCTTAGCATCATTAGCTACTGTATGTAAAAGGGTAAGCATGCAACCGCAGCCACAAATGGTCTAGAGAGGAGGCAATGCCGGACTGGTCACATGGACAGAGGGAATCCCGTATTCCAGCACACCTAGATAGAACAAGCATTTAACCCTTGCAGTGTGGAGGGGCTCCGTTTTGTTTTGTTTTTTGCATCCTGGAATTAAGCTTTAAAGAAATGCAATCAAATTCAAGTAGCTATGCTGTAAACGAATCATTTCATATCATTTAGCATAAAATACTTGCTCCTACTTGCATTTGGCAAATATCCATGTGTCAATATGCCCAGGCTACTAGTAAAGTAAGCGATAGCAAATGGCCTTAATCAACCACATGCCAGCAAAAGGAAGCTTTTTTCTGGGAAGATGTATTTGGTACTTTACATTACATCCTCTGAAACTGCTACTTTTTGAAATGTTATGCCTGATTTAATGCAAATAATGTAACTTATTTAACATTCTCTGCTAGAATCATGTATAACAGAGTGTAAGTGTGATTTGAAGCAAATAATTTAACAAAGTAATGTGCCTGGCAATAATTTATCCATCACATAAGACGCCTACCACTTCATCTTAACATAAGAAAGTATTAAATAGGAGGACATCCGCCTAAATAGTTGTTTTTTTCTTAATTTCACTACTAAGTGTTAAAAGTGAAGTGAAGTGCACAAAATATTTAACAACTTACTTTTAGCAAGAGCAGACCCGGGCATGGATGGCGGCTTAGGGGCTAGCACTGTGTGTTTTGCAGTTATTCAGGGATTTTATTTTTTCTATCAGGGACACTGCCTGCACAGAATTTGTACTGTATGTTCTATGTTTGTGTTTCTTTCAGGAACACAGGTTTTCTAAAACACACTGGTAGGTTAAACTCTAGCTAAAACTTTCTAATTTATTTTTTTATGTAGACTCGGGAAGGTATTTTTATCACCATTCATCCAAATTTCCATCAAAACACTTAAGCCCTGTACACACGATCGGATTGTCTGATAAAAACGAACCGATGGACCGTTTTCATCAGACAAACCGATCGTGTGTGGGCCCCATCGTTTTTATTTTTTCTATCTGTGAAAAAAAATAGAACCTGTTTTAAAATTTTCCTATAGATAAAAAACCGATAGAAAAAAACGATCGTCTGTGTGGAACTCCATTGGTAAAAAATACACGCATCCTCAGAATCAAGTCAACGCATGCTCGGAAGCATTAAACTTCATTTTTCTCAGCACATCGTTGTGTTTTACGTCACGGCGTTGGACACGATCAGATTTTAGACTGATGATGTGTAGGCAAGACTGACGAAAGTCAGCTTCATCGGATATCCACCGAAAAAATCCATCGGATTAGATTCCATCAGATATCCGATCGTGTGTACGAGGCATAAGTGATAGGATGGTGTCTTAGAAAAAAATTGACAGAGGTTTAAACTCTTCCCCACTTTACCCAAACATTTACTTGTTTCCTATGCAATCCATTTCAAAGGAGCCTTTCAAATCACTTTAACCACTTCAGCCCTGGAAGCTTTTACCCCTTCATGACCGGGCAATTTTTTGCAATGCTGCACTGTGTTATTTTAACTGACAATTTTGCAGTCGTGCGACGTTATACCAAAATAAAATTGATGTTATTTTTTTTCCACAATTAGAGCCTTATTTTGGTGGTATTTGATCACTTCTGTGGTTTTTATTTTTTGCACTATAAACAAAAAAGGACAGACAGTTTAAAAGAAATAATAATATTTTACTTTCTGCTATAAAACATACCCAATAAAAACATGTAAAAGATCAAATTTATTCATCAACTTGGGCCAATATGTATTCTGCTACATATTTTTGGTAAAAAAAAATCCGAAAAAGCGTATATTGATTGGTCTGTGCAAAATTTATAGCGTCTGCAAACTATGGGATATATTTATGGAATTTGATTATTAACAGAACTGTAATATTGTGGCAGACAAATTGAACACCTAACTGATACTTTTGAAACTTTGTGGGGACCAATGACTTAATACAGCGATCAGTGCTAAAAAAAATGAACTGTCACTGTACTAACGACACTGGCAGAGAAGGGGTTAACATCAGGGGCAATCAAAGGGTTAAGTGTGTCCCTAGGGGGTGCTTTCTAACTGTGGGGGGATGCTTTGATTGGAGGAAGACAGAGATCTGTGTCTCTGCTTAGCAAAAACACAGGATCTCAATTTCATGAAAGGCGGTCTGCCTTAGTTACATAGGCAGATTATCATTCTGCCGCTCCTCAGAACGCCTGGCGGGCATCGCATCTGAGGAACCCACCAATTGCCTCCTGCTGTGTTCAACCACGAGTTGGTTGCCAGCGGCATGTGCCCCAGACCCTGTCCACGAAATCACGTACAAGTATATGTGTTCGTGCAGAAGGTGCCACCTGCATGGGGCGGTCCGAAAGTGGCTGCTTCTGAAAATGCATAGACAGATTCATTATTAACTGTGTATGGTGTAAATAAGCTCTGTTACTGATGTTTGTACTGTATATGTTCTATAAAGAACAGTGTAGCATGATGGGACTATATAAATTGCAGGACACTGTTTTAATTTATTTTTTTATCTATTTCAAATCAAGCATTCCCCGTGTAATAGAATAAAACTACTCAGCCCCACAGTTCCCAGGTTTAACCTAGCAGGATATATCATTCCAAATTTAACTTACACTTACTTGTGGTGAAAGCTTGCATCTCAGTACAACCCTAAATATATAGTGGATCTCTGTGTGAACCAGCACTGGATACAATGGTGTTACTTGAAGTAAAAGAGAGAGACGTTATAACCACTGTGTGCAATGTAGTGCTGAAGGCCAGGCAGACAAGGGGAAATTCTCTTTTGGGATCTTTTTGGGATCAGAAAGCTTTAATGCCTAGGGGTCCGGGTTAAATTTATTAGCTTCAATATGTGTCACTTAATTGACAATAACTCTTTGAACAATTTTCCTATCTAAGCATCTAAGTATCTTGTTTCTTAATGTCATGTGTGTGTAGCACTACCCCCGGAGGAGCTACTGGTTGTTTCGGGTGGCACTTTTACCTCGTGGCTCCCCCGAATTTCTAGGGGTGGATGGGCGTATTGCATTTGGTAGAAGTAAAGGAATGTCCAGAACAGGTGCTCTTTATTACCCAGCCTGGTAAAAACAACAAACTTGTGGTGAGGAAAGTAAAGTTGAAGAAGAGAAGAGGGCAGCAGGTTCAGGCGTGATAATAGGAAAACAGTCCTGCTCCCAAGCGTAACACTTTTCTGCGTCACTGATCTGACAGCGGGAGTATCACTCGAACATTTATAGGATAAAGTCCCTGCCACAGACCCTCCTTGGTGAACTTGAACTTGAGGAAAAGTCTCTGCCACAGACCCTCCTTGGTGAACTTGAACTTGAGGAAAAGTCTCTGCCACAGACCCTCCTTGGTGAACTTGAACTTGAGGAAAAGTCTCTGCCACAGACCCTCCTTGGTGAACGTCAGGGAGACACCTCTGTCACAGGCCCTCTCTGATTTGCAGTTACGGAGACAATCCTCCTTAGAAGAATTACGCCTGGATCTCCTCCAACTTGTCGCCCATGTACCGACTGACAGGTGATCAATCCTTCAGTGTCCGGCTACCTTGATCCCCGGTGGTTTGTCAAGGCACTTTTGGACCGCCAGCCTCTCAATGGCGCTCCTCAGACAGACTCTCCACCGAACAGCAAATATAGCTCGGGATCCTCAAAGGTGGGTCCCAGTCGCTGTTCAGATGCTCCGGGCCAACATGGTCCCGGAACCAGGAACACCACGTGGCACGCACGCCCCGGCCAGGTAGGCCATAACACCGGGACGCCATAATGTGGTCACCCTAAAGGTGGGTGCCACACTCAAAGACGACGACCCAGACCAATGGCGTCTGCCCCATAAATACCCCTCCCCATCATGCACAGCGAGGCCAAACCCTCCTGATTGGTTGCTGGGAAAGAGCACCCAAACCTTAACTCCACTGCTGCCACCTGCAGCACCGGGGTTGGAAGAACACCCCAGTGCAACAGAATAAGCCCACAGCACAGCCAAGCTGAGACAGAGACCCTGTTTTACACATAACAATTTGGATCAGAATTTAACTACACTCTGATCTTCCTTTAAATTTAATAGCACCGGTACCATAAAGTACCCAGGCGCTACATGTGTTTGATACAATTAGGTTGATTTTCTAAACACAAATAGACTTTTACAAGGTAGGGACAATTTGAGGGGATTATAACGGTGCCAAGCAAATTACAAAACAATATATATATAAAAAAAAAAGACAATAGTTTATTAATTGCAATCAATCAAAATAGACAGCAAACATGATAAGGAGTATACATTAAATGATGAATATAGCACAATTTCCCGACATGTTTGGCCAAGTCTTTGGCTTTTTCAGGGGAGTGTAATTCATACAATATAATAATGCATTCTACAGAAAAACAAATATGTGAAATATTAAATACAGTATACATATTAGTCAGAAAACAGCTGGAGATTAGAAAATGACCGAAATTAAACAGGGTCCATAAAATTAAGACCTTTAGAGATAAATAATACATGCTCAATAAACCAGCCTACCACAGAGTGAGGGTCAAGCCAAGATAGGTCCCCACAGGTCATAGTGTAGAGACACCGTGACCTGTGGGCACCTATCTTGGCCTGAAGAAGCCAAAGACGTGGCGAAACATGTCGGGAAATTGTGCTATATTTATCCCTTAATGTATACTCCTTATCATGTTTGCTGTCTATTGCAATAAATAAACTATTGTCTTTTTTTAACATTGTTTCTATATTGTTTTGTAATTTGCTTGGCACCATTATAATCCCCTCAAATTTTTCCTACCTTGTAACTTCCTTGTAACTACTGTATGGGATGAGGTGCCGTATCCAATAGAGGACACACCAAACACTTCCACTCTACAAATAGACTGTGTACCCTCCAGAGCTTAGTAAATGAGTTGAAGCTTCACATTAAAAGAATACCCAATCACATGCAAGGAGAATTTTTAAAAACTGTATTTTTGATTTAACATGATTTGATGATGGAAGTCAGCAGATCTTTGCCTGATTTACTAAGCTCTGGAACAACTGCACTTGCAAAGTGCAGTCTATTTGCCTTTAGTAAATCAACCCAAGTGTATTTAATGTGCAGCTCAACCCCTAAGGAACTGCTGATTTGACGAGCCCTCTGAAACTAAAGTGACACTAAAGTGTCCTTTTTTTTCAATACCGGACACTTCCCCCCCTTCCTGCCTAGGACAATTTTCAGCTTTTAGCGCCGTCGCACTTTGAATGACAATTGTGCGGTCATTGCAACACTGTACCCAAACAAATTTTTTTAATTTTCTTCCCACAAATAGAGCTTTCTTTTGGTGGTATTTGATCACCTCTGGGGTTTTTATTTTCTGATAAATGAACTTAAAAATACCAAAATTTGGGGATTTTTTTTCTCAGTTTCTGTCATAAAATTTTGTTTTCTCCTTCATTTACAGGCACTAATGAGGCGGCACTGATGAGGCAGCACTGAAAAGGTGGCACTGATGGACACTGATGAGGAGGCACTGATATGTAGAATTGATGGGCACTGAGAAGCGGCACTGATATGCAGCACTGATGGGCACCAATAGACAGCACTGATATGCAGCACTGACGGGCACTGATAAGTGGCACCGATGGGCACTGATAGGTGGTACTGATTGGCATTGACAGGTGGCACTAATGGGCAGCACAGATGATGAGGTACTGATTTATTACTGACAGGTGCTACTGTTGTGTACTGATTGGCACTCTAATGGGCACTGATTGGCACTGTGGTGGCCACTTATTGGCACTGTAGTGGGCACTGGCAGTCTTTTATTATGGGGACGCTGCTGAGCACTTATTGGCATGTGATTAGCACATCTGACAGGGTTGTGCTGATAATCAATGTGCTGATTATCAGCACAGACCCCCCTCTGACAGGGAGAGCTGCCATTCGGCTCTCCCTGTCAGCGCGAACCGAGGAATGTGTCTACCACAAATTATCCTAACACTGATTTTTGTCACTAATGGCACCAGTACAGTGATAAAAAAAATATGAAGACTGCACATGTCATACTTTCCTGCTCTGTACAAGGGTTTTCCACAGAGCAGAGCCAATCCTCTTCTTCTCTGGTCCCCCGATGGAGCTCCTGGGCACAGATAGGTCTAGGGACCCCCCCTAACCCCCCTAATAAAGGTTTAACCCCCTGTCATCAGTGATCACTGTATTAGTGTCATGGGTGATGCTGGTTAGCTAGTTATTTTTTATAGCGTCAGTTTTAACCCCCTAATCACCTGCGTTTAGAACTCACCCTCTTCGCTACATTTTGGAAATGCTTATCTGTGCCATGCTGAATTAGCAAAACCACTTAGATAACCACCCAAGGGAAATATCAATTGATCACTGTCACTTACAAAAACACAACGCACATAACTGCAGCATTCGGCGAGTCAGGCCTGATCCCTGCGAACGCTAAAAAAAAATTGGTAGCATTTGTAGCCGTCGCTGTGTCAAGAATCAGATGTGATCAGAACCGTGTGTACTGCACAAGGGAACCAGACGTATGTAGGTGAAGAAAGTAATAATTTATTAAGAAATGTGAATAATTTGTAAACGCAGCCACCTCCAATATCACACAGTGCACAACAAACCAATATAAGACAAGACCCCAAAATAACAACAATCAGACGAATATACAGTATATATAACCAAAAGGGAATACTGGAATTGTAGTCTCAGCTAAGCCAGGGTCATAACTAGTGTTGCTCACGAATATTTCGTATTGCGAATATTCGGCTCGAATATGGCATATTCGAGTATTCGCGATATATTCCGAATTTCGCGGTGAATATTCGCTATTTCGAATATTCGTATTTTTTCAATTTTTTTTTAGAACAGATCACATCCTAGAGATCCCCATCGACGTCTAAAAGCATTGCTGGTATGATTAGAGACCTTGGGCCGAGTAGCTGCAGCGATCATTTTATATTGCCGAAAAATCGCAATGCGATTATTCGGCAATAGCGATATCGCGCGATTATTTTCGAGAAATTCGCAATATTGTTTTTAGCTAAAATAACACATATATTCGATTTCAGAGTGTTACTGTCGAAATTCCGCAATCAATTTCTCATTCGCATTTTTGCGAAATTACGATAAAATATCAAGAATATTCTGAGCCAATCAGAGTGCTCCTTCCGCATTTGCCGAATATTCGCAATTATTTTGTATTGTAATATATCACGAATATTCTGAGCCAATCAGAGTGCTCCATTCCGCATTTCTCGAAATTTCGCAATTATTTTGTATTATAAAATATCACGAATATTCTGAGCCAATCAGAGTGCTCCATTCCGCATTTCTCGAAATTTCGCAATTATTTTGTATTATAAAATATCACGAATATTCTGAGCCAATCAGAGTGCTCCTTCCGCATTTGCCGAAATTTCATTCGCATTCGCAATAGCGAAATTTCGCAATCATTTCATTTCCAAAAAATATCGCGAATATTCGCATTTAACGAATATATCTCGAATATTCTACTATATATTCGAGATATATCGCGAAATCGAATATGGCATATTCTGCTCAACACTAGTCATAACAAGAGATCAGCAAATGGGGGAAAAGGAGCAACAGACTAGGAGAGGGTGGAAGGGATCAGACAGCAGTGCAGGGATCCAGGGATAGAGGACTGACAGGTACAGGTACAAACAGGTTTGGGATCAGAGTCATGTTTTAGGTTCAGGTTCAGGTTAAGGATCAAGGTTAACAGATCAGGGCACAAGACGAAGCCAAGGCAAGGTATATGTAAACTTACCAGGTTTTTATACCATTACCTGCTAACAGGTTCAGGTGACGCCTAACTGCAGATATATGCTCCATACTGCCAGGATCCACCCACTGGTGGACGCCAGTACTGCAGCTCAAAGATCACATAATACCAGCAGGGAAAGGCTCTCCTGACAGTTCCAAACTGCCAGGAGACACCTGCTGGTGGACATCAGTACTGCACGCCAAGTATCAGTATTACCACCGGGTGGAACCTTTCCTGACACGCTGACAGTCAGGAGCTCTTTTTCCCTATCCTCTTGTGGTTCATGCACTTCAATAATAATGAACTCTGTCGTCCTGGGGGGGGCCCTGGATTTGGTCAGCTCTACAAAATTCGGCCCCTCTTAAACCACTTCAACCAACAGTTTGCAGCCTCGTTTATTCCTGATCACGTTGTCTGTGCTGATGAGTACCCGATTACATTTGTTTTCTGGCCACTTTTGTTTCAAACAGTATCTCCCCAGCAAGCATGCCAGATATGGGGTCAAGATGTATAAGCGCTGTGACAGGGCAACAGGCTATACATAGGGCCAGATTCAGGTAGATGGGAGCATCTTTGCTCTGGAGTAACGCTTCTCATTTACGTTACTCTGACGACCCTTTCAGCGCAAGTACTGTTATTCACATAGCAGTTGCGCGTAAACTTGCGCCAGAGTAACGATAATGCGCTGGCGTAACCCGACGCAAGTGGAAGTGGGTGTGATCACATGTAAATGATGGGCGGAGCCCAGCGCAGAGGCTTACGTTCAGCGCATCATCCACGGAGCATGCGCAGTGAGTGCGGCTCCACTCGCCCCCTTGTGCGCATGCTCACAACTTCCGTCGGCACCACTTCACGGGAAACGTCAGCGCAATGCCTTCCGTTGGGCGCTTAAAAGCGCAGGCGGAAACGCCATTCCGGCGCAAAAGTATTTCCGTTTCCCCCCACCCCAGGGAAGATACTTTTGTGCTGTGATGGCTGCTCCCGCTACCCCCAGAGAGAGGAGGAACCTCAAATTTAACGCCCAGGAGGTCTCAGTGATCATCTCCGCTATGGAGACATTTAATCATTTCCTCCATGGCAAAAAAAGCCGTAAGACCAGCCGGGAGAGGAAGCAGGGCATCCTGGACACCATTGCTGGCCGGGTCAATATTTTGGGGTACTCCACCCGGACTGCTGCTGACATCCAAAAAAAAATCAATGATCTGCGGCGCAAGGTCTGTGGCAAGGTGGCCACCATCAGGAGGCATGAGAGGGGCACAGGTGGTGGTCCCCCATGTCCAGTCACCCTGACCGCGGAGGAGAAGGTGGTCTCTCGCTGCCTGGAGAGGGAGCAGGTGGAGGGGGTCCCTGGCTATGACTCCGTGGAGGAAGGCTCCAGGGCAGGTAAGTGTTTTTTATCCCCTATTTGATGTGTTGCATTTGGGGGGGGTACATGTGCCAAGTGTGTGGGACCACCAACATGTGTCTGCTTTGTGTCATCCACAGATGACGGAGCTGGGCCATCATCTGTCAGCGGCCAGTCCACCCCATCCCCCCCACGCCATCCTGTGCACGAGCCCCTGGGTGGTGAAGAGGTGGAGGAGGAGAGTGGCCACACCACACCTGCCAAGGTGGTTGTGGAGGATCCTGCTGTGGCAGAGCAGGACTTTTCCTTAGTGTTGGAGGTCTCCTCCCCTTCTCCTGGGCCGTCTGTCATCCCCTCCCCCATCCTTGGAAGCCCCTCAAGGGCGACTCCATCCCCCCGGGGACAACCATCTTCTGGCCCCAGGAAGGCGACCCAGAAGACCAGGGGGGTGTCGGATCTTGTCCAGGGCCAGTTGGCGAGGGATCACGCCAGACAGACCCAACAAATGGGGGACATAGTTGGGCACTTGGAGAAAGTGGCTGACAGCCTGTGCTCCGTTGGCCAGATAAGCAACGCAGTGCAGGATGTGAGTTGCAACTGCGCTGCAGTGGTGACCAGTTTGGGGGAGGTGCAGGGGGATATTAGGCACCTCACTGCAGCCGTCCAGGCCAACACTGCTGCCATCCATGGAAACAGTGCTGCCATCCGGGACCAGGGGAGGCTGAGTCGGCGGGCCCAACACTACCAAGTGACCTGGCAGCTCAGGATGCAGGCCCAGCAGCTGAGGATGCAGGGCCAGACAAACAATTACCTCGGCCGGATAGCCATGGCCTTGGAGGGCATGCAGGCCACACCTGCCAGGAGTGGCCCTCCCGGGGATCAGCCACCTCCAGATGCCCCCCCACCCCCACCCACTCCATCCAGGCAGCTGAGGAGCCAGAGAGGTTCGGCAAGAAGGAGCCCCCGGCATCCCCGATGATTTTGTTTTTGTTTTTTGTCTGATTTTTATTCAGGATATGAGATTTTTATTTTATTTTGATTTTTACTCAGATTATGAGATTTTTATTTTATTGATACTGCACACGTTGCAGTGTGAATGGTGTGTGAATGTGAGGGGGTGGCACTCCTGCCAGTAAGGGGTGTCACCCTCGGCCGTGGTGGTGAAGTTAACCCCACGGCTGTATGAATGACGTGTGAAAGGTGTATGAATGGACAGTGACATCATTGGGGCCTTGACGCTGGCGTTGCTGCTCCCAAGTCCTACATGCTGGACTTTGGCTAATCCAATGCGATGTGGATGTGGTGTGTGTGATCTAGGGACATCAGTGGTGTACACGCGTGCATTGTCTGTGTGATTAATGTTTTGGTTTAGTGTCCAAAGATGCCTACGGCAAGGACCCTCCTGACTGCTCTTCCATCAGCAGACTGGGTCTCCTCTGGCAGGTGGGGACTGTGTGGGTCGGGGGTCAGGTCATCACGTATGTCAATCTGCAGGCCTTTTCTCATAGCAAAGTTGTGCAGAATGCAACATGCACCGATGATCTGACACACAAAGGTAGGGGAATACAATAGGGTCCCCCCAGACTTATCCAGGCAGCGGAAACGGGACTTCAGGAGCCCAAATGTTTGCTCCACTACTGCACGGGTTTTGATGTGTGCTTCATTGTATTTTCTCTCTCCTCTGGTTTGGGGGTTCCGGAAAGGAGTCATGAAATGGGGTCCCAGTGCATATGCAGAGTCACCTGTAAGGTAAAAGACAGGAGGATGTTAGTGAATGAATGAATGAATGAATGAATGAATGAATGAAAACTTGTATAGCGCGACACATGCGAACTGAATCGCCTCTGGGCGCTTGTTGTTCCTGTCTCCATTGATATCAAAAGAGAAAAGTCTTGACCTTTTTTCTAAATGCTAGGTGGTTCTCCTCCAACCGAATGCTGGTTGGTAAAGCGTTCCATAGTCTGGGGCCTTGGATCGCGAATCTCCTTTCTCCTTTGGACTTGAAGTTGGCTTTCGGAACCTGGAGTAGGTTCCGATTCGTGGATCGCAAAACGCGATTGGGATTATGCGCTTTTATTATTTCGCATAAATAAAGTGGGGCATTCCCATGGACACATCTATGCGTAAGACAGAGAGCTTTAAAAGCAATTCTGTCTTTGACTGGCAGCCAATGAAGTGCCCTCAGTGATGGTGAGATGGATTCCCAGGGTTTTTTCCCAGTCACAAGTCTGGCGGCCGTATTCTGAACGACTTGTAGACGGGCGATTTGGTACTTGGGGAGGCCGAGGTAAAGGGCATTTGCATAATCCAGCCTGGAGTTTACAATTGCTCCCACCACGACCGCTAAATCTTCTTTAGGGATAAACGGAGTGAGTCTGCGTAGTAGGCGCAGTAGATGGTGAGATCCACTGACTACTGACCCTATTTGTGCGTCCATTGTCATATAGGAGTCAAAAATGACCCCTAGGCTTTTGACTTTGGCGCTAGGGGTGATGATTTTGCCCAAAATGGGCGGGGGGGTCCACGCTGTTGAAAGTTGATTCCTGCGCTTGGCATGAAACAGGAGAAGTTCTGTTTTTGCTCCATTGAGTTTAAGATAACTCTTTGTCATCCAGTCCTCTATCAAAGAGAGACATGTCTCTAGATTGAGGCGGTGATCCTGTCTGTTGCAGATGCGGAAATACAGTTGCGTATCATCTGCATATGAGTGATAAAGCAGTTTTTGGCTGCTAATAATCTCAAAGAGAGGACGAAGATATATGTTAAACAGCACTGGTGACAGAGGCGATCCTTGAGGGACTCCGCATGTTACTGTGCGTTTTTCAGACGTAAAAGGTCCTAACTTCACTGTTTGCGATCGGTTTTCCAGAAAAGAGGAGAACCAAGATAAATCGCCTTCTGCGACTCTGGCTACTTCAGCAAGCCGAGTCAGTAACAGATTGTGGTCTACAGTGTCGAAAGCTGCACTTAGGTCCAACAGAACCAGGAGACAAGATTCTCCTTCGTCTGCGGCCTTGAGAACATCGTCCCATACTTTCAGCAATGCTGTTTCCGTCCCGTGTCCGGGACGG
The DNA here is from genome assembly GCA_029574335.1 of Rana kukunoris. Lineage (NCBI taxonomy): Eukaryota > Metazoa > Chordata > Amphibia > Anura > Ranidae > Rana > Rana kukunoris. Next base: position 67,389,418 of record CM056053.1, on the reverse strand, counting down.
AAGCCTGATTGCAATGGGTCAAGTAGCTTGTAGGTATCTAGATGCTGTTGCAGCTGTTGTACCACTACTTTTTCCATTATCTTTGAGAGTACGTTGAGGCTTGTTATGGGACGGCGGTGGAGTGGATCCTTGGGGTCCAGGGAGGGTTTCTTCATGATGGGTTGGATTATACCCTCTTTCAACTGTGAGGGCACTATGCCCTCCAAGAAAGACTGGTTGATAAGCTGCGTGATGGGAGGAGCCAGAATGTCGGCGCATTCCTTCAGCAGTTTAGTGGGGATAATGTCATTTGGCGCTGTGCCATTACGCAGAGTACAAATGACATTTTTAGTGGTCTCGATGGAGATGGGTTCTAGGGTGAACTTACCTGATATCGGAGAATTACTATGGGTGTTGTGTGAGAGGCTGCAGGGGGGGCTGAGGGGGGAATTGTTTTGCTGAATGCTTTCACGGATTACCTCGATTTTATTAATGAAGTAATCCGATAGTTCATTGCAAAATTCTTGTGTGTCCGAGCTGGGGGTTTCAATGCATCCTGGCTTCATGGTCTGGGTGACCATCTTGAAGAGTTCGCGGGGGCGGTTTAGGGCGCCGTTGATAGCCTCCGAAAAATACTTTTTCTTAGCTTGGAAAATTCCTTTGTGGTATTTTCTTGTAGTCGCCTTGTAGATGGATAGGTTTAGCTCTGAAGAACATCTTTTCCAGGCAGATTCGGCCCTTCTGCGTTCTTGCTTCAGTAACGACAGTTGGTTGTTAAACCAGCTGCGGTTGTTTTTCCGAATGCGGGTTCGTCGTTTCGGCGCTACCAAGTCGGCTGACTGTAGCATGGCCGAGTTTATGGCTTCCAATGTTTCAACGGCCGTTTGATGCGGCTGAGTTGTTTCTATTTTTTTCCTTAAAGTGGTTTTAAAGAGTTCCGAGTGGAGCTTCTTCTGACATCTAGTCCAGTGTGTTGTCACTGGATTTGATGTTTTTGTTGCAGGGGGGATGGTGGAAATACTGAATCTAATTGCATGGTGGTCTGTCCATGGCAATTTTTCATTTTCCCAAATTTTTATTTCCAGAGCTTGTCTGAAAATAAGATCAAGTGTGTGAACTGAAGCATGTGTGGGTCCACATACTAGTTGCTGCAACCCTAATCCTTCGAGGTGGTCAATACAGGCGTCGGCAATGGGGTCCTGTGAGGAGTTGGCCCAGAGATTGAAATCCCCGAGCAGCAAAAGTTGTTTGCTGTTGAGGGTATAAGTGGAGAAGAAATCCGTCCATGATGATAGCAGCTGCGATTTTGGGCTGGGCGGCCTATAGCAGAGCAGAATGTGGACGGTCTCCTTTGAACTTGCTTGCAGTTGCAGAGTAAGGGTTTCCATGAATGGAAGAGGGTTTTGGCAGACTGGTTTGGTGATCGTAAGATGAGTCTTGTGGATCACCGCCAGGCCGCCTCCTCTTTGCCCTATTCTGTTTTCCGTTATGATACGGTAATTTTCTGGCACCAGTTCTCCTAGAATGGTGTAACAGTCGGCTGTGAGCCAGCTCTCTGTAATAAAAAGACAATCTAGATCTTTTTGTTGAATGAAGTCGCGGATTTCAAGTCGGTGTTTTACTGCCGATCTTGTGTTGATCAGAGCACATGACATGTGCTTGAGCTGGGGTAAATGGCTGAAATGACTGACCGTCGATCTATGATCGATTCTCAATAGTCGCTCAGTTCTTAGGGCCTTTTTGGTGATGGCTGGCAGTATTGCGGCGCATTGCCTCAAACTCCAAATGGTTTCGGCAGAATATTGCCTACGTGCCATGATCGCCAATACACCCGGGGGGGGGGAGGGATTTCGGGGCCGGGTAACTGTCCTTCTGGGGTAAGGGGGGTTTCCTGGAGGCTGAGAGAGGACCACAGAGGCGTGGGGAGCGGCGCGCCGTTAGGCCGCAAGTGAAGCCACGGTCTTTCCTAGACCGCGGCCCCGCGATTCAGAGCGGCCTGGCGCGGTGCCCTCAACAGAGCCCCAGAACGGCGAAAACTTCACGGGCGGAGGATAGAGGAAGGGGGCCCTTGGGGATGATGGAGGTAAGGGAGGTGAGGGAGTGCAGGGAAACCAAGGATGGGGAAAGAAAATTCCTGTCTCTCGGGATAGAGAAGACTGCGGCTTGTCCTGACAAGGACGGCCGCTTTTAGTCCCCGGGAGAGCAGGCAGACTTACCTTCAGAGGATGGGGGCTGGAGCAGGGAAGGAGCTGGATCAGGAACGGGGGTGGCCAAAAAACCCTGCCTATCCAGGGAGTATGAGCCACACGTCCCACTGCTGGGATCCGTGCACCAGTATCTGCTACTCCCTGGTTCAAGCCCTAGGAGAGAGAGGGGGCCTACACAACCAGCAGTAGACACCTGGTCGTGAAATCAGCACAGAGAGAGGAGAGAGCACGTCTTGCTACATGTCTTGCTGCTTCCTTCTCCTTGCTGTCCTTCTCCTTCACATCACATATTAGTCATGCATGTACCACATTTGATGTGCATCACGGGAGGGGATAGTCATGCCTGACTCCTATGTCACTCACCAACCAGCCAGCTGTCCCCATACATGTTCTGTTCGAATTCTGCTGGGATGGGGCTCTGATTGTATATGAAGCTGTCATGGCTGGACCCTGGGTGTTTTGCACGGACGTGCCATATGAGGCGTTGGGCTTCCGATTGCGGTATATGTGCTCTGTGGCACTGGGGGGCTGAAGGGCCACATGTGTGCAATCAATGGCCCCCACAGTGCGTGGGAATCTGGCAATGTTGTAGAAATCTGTCATTGCCTTCAGCCGCAGCTCCTCAGTGGTGGGTCTGATGAACTGGTTGGACATGCGTCTGAGGATTGCAGGGACAACCTGGTGCACACATCTGCTCATGGAGAACTGTGACATCCCAGCCACCACTCCACTTGTACGCTGGAATGATCCACTTGCTAGGAAATGGAGTGTTGCCAGGACCTTCACCAGTGGCTGCACTGCTTGTGAGCGGTGTGTCTTGCTGGTGATGTCATCCTGCAGGGTTGTGGTTAGTTCAAGTATTGCATCTGGGCTGAATCTGAAGAGACGATACACCTCCTCATCCCCCATGCCAAAGAGGTTCATAAGCGTGCGATATATCCTCTCACGTGCCCGCCTCCTTCGTTCCGGGGGACCCATCAGTAGTGCTAGGACCACGATTGACCCTGGCATGTTGGCACACAGAGGTGTTGTCCTTGCAAGTGTGGTTGTTCAGCTAGCTCTTATCGTCGGTAACGCTGCTGTAACTGCTCTCCTGCTGACCTGTGACCGTCTGGAGTAAAGATAAAGCAGCCTTTTGTAGAAATAACTTTGCGCCGGACGGACGAGATACGCGCGGCGCATGTAGCCAGCGTATGGTGCTAATCCGTTCGCGAATCGGGAAATCTCCCTCATTTGCATATTTGCAGGGAAAATCAATAGGCGCGACTGATGCGCCAAACGAAATTATGCGCTGACGGGACTCTGGCGCCGGAAAGTTAAGCCGATCGGAAATGGCCCGTTTTCGGGCACATCTAGTTTGGTGGGTACGGCCACATAGAAACGACGGCGCATATTCACAGTTACGCGGCGCATATCGAATTACTCCAGCGCAAGTCTTGCTGAATCTGGCCCATATAGTTTTATGGTTTATGAGGGAAGAGATAGTTATTTACAGCCGGAGAACTGCCCAGACTACATAGGGAGCGCTAGTAAGATTGTGTGGGACTTGGTGTCACCCTTATTCGGAAAGGGGTACCACTTGTACATGGACAATTATTACAAAAGTGTGCCACTTTTTAGTCACCTTTTTGATTGTGAAATTGTTGCATGTGGCACAGTGCGATCTAATCGCCAGGGCTTCCCCCAAACGGCTTGTAGAATCCCAACTTAGAAGATTTTACCCCCTTCCTGACAAGGCCAACATGCTGCTTGCTATTGGGGGCACTAGTCAAATCGGAGGGTCCAGGAGCTCCATCGGGGGACCAGAGAAAAATACCGGTAATAAATTAGAATAACATACAGAATTGAGCGATAGCAATTTGTGGGGAAATTCATCATCAAACACTAAAAGTAATGACAGCGACAATTCTGAAACTAAGCAAATTTCAGTGTTTTTGAGTTGATTACATTATTGAATAATTTTTATTATTATTATATTATTATTTGTTATAATTATTTATAGTTATTTATTATATTATAATTTATGATTTTGTGTTTCAAACCTTATCATACCAGGAGTGTCTACTAGACTCTTGTTTGGACAGATTTAGGTGAGTTAATCCTAAGAATTACAGACCTAAAATTAAAAAACACTAAATTTCCATGCAAAATAATGATACCGCTTTCAGCATCAAAAATCTGACATAATCATACCGCCAGGGAGGTTAGCATATTGTGTACCATTCGTTTTCACTGCACGCATGACAAATTTATTCATATTTACCACTTCATACAGTGTTTTCTTTTATATTTAGCAGGCTTTTTTGAAATCATGTTGTGTTTTATGGGCGTTGATAACGATTTTGGTGTGTTTTACCCTATAATTTTGATAAACATATGCTTGGCTATAATGTGATATACAGGTTCAAAAGTATGATAGATATATAAATAGATCATTTGTATTCATTTTAAAACCTGAGGATGAACCTGGTAAAATTAACCAGAACTGTTTTTCTCAGGAGTCAGGAGATCTATCTATCTATCTATCTATCTATCTATCTATCTATCTATCTATATCTATCTATCTATCTCTATTATGTGTCTCTTATTTTATTAATATTATATATTACATTTATTATCCATCCTTATTCATTGTGTGTCTTATACAACATTGCCACCTACTGACTTAACCCATTCTAATTAGCTTCCTACATCCGTTACCATGTCTAATTAACCTTATTTTCAGAGCAAACCTAATGCCTGGCCCTGGCATGTCTGACATTGTGGGAATACTATATATCCACTTATAAACACAGGCCTGAAAGAGAAAATCCATACTATAGCAACATTTTTTTTATTATTTACTTAAAGCTAAACCCAGGCAGATATTTAAGACACAGACTAATGCAGCTCTTTATTCAATTTATTGTGTATACTGTATCATTAAATGTATATATTTAAAAGCAAGCTGTTTAAAATGGAACTTCACCCCCTTTCCCCTAATAAACATTGATTATTTTTAATCCTCATGCTGCTAGCATCAGTAAATATGAAAATATTTAATATTTACTTGTTTTAAGTGTTTTTTTTTTTTTTTTATGTTTCTTCAGTTACTTCCTGATTTCTTGCCTAGGTAAATGATTTCATTCATCCTAGGAATCTTTAAGAGGGGGGAGAGGAGGAGGGTTTTTTCAGCTAAGCACACTCTCCTCCATGCTTGATTGAGCTAAGGGCAGTTGGATGCAGCGGCCATCTCCCACTGCAAGCACCGGGCGATCTCCTGGCTGAGCCTGTCATTTACAGAAGACAGAGCAGTCCCAGCGGCTGAATGGTGTACGGCCGTGGCGGCCGCTCGGGCTGCTTTGTCTTCTATCTGAGTGAAAGTGGAATGTGATGACGTCCTCGCCAATAGCCAGGCACATGTCAGGCTGCATTTCATGAGCACAGGTTTAGCTGTGTTTCATGAACACAGGTCAGGCTGCATTTCATGGGCACAGGTATGGCTGCATTTCATGGGCACAGGTCAGACTGCATTTAATGAGCACAGGTCAGACTGCATTTCATGGGACTGGTCAGGCTGCATTTCATGAGCACAGGTCAGGCTTCATTTCATTGGCACAGGTCAGGCTGCATTTCATGGGCACAGGTATGGCTGCATTTCATGGGCACAGGTATGGCTGCATTTCATGGGCACAGGTCAAGCTGCATTTCATGGGCACAGGTCAAGCTGCATTTCATTGGCACAGGTCAGGCTGCCTTTCATGGGCACAGGTCAAGCTGCATTTAATTGGCACAGGTCAGACTGCATTTCATTGGCACAGGTCAGGCTGCATTTCATTGGCACAGGTCAGGCTGGATTTCATGGGCACAGGTCAGGCTGCATTTCATGGGCACAGGTCAGGCTGCATTTCATGAGCACAGGTCAGGCTTCATTTCATTGGCACAGGTCAGGCTGCATTTCATGGGCACAGGTATGGCTGCATTTCATGGGCACACGTATGGCTGCATTTCATGGGCACAGGTCAAGCTGCGTTTCATAGGCATAGGTCAGGCTGCATTTCATTGGCACAGGTCAGGCTGCATTTCATTGGCACAGGTCAGGCTGCCTTTCATGGGCACAGGTCAGGCTGCATTTAATTGGCACAGGTCAGACTGCATTTCATTGGCACAGGTCAGGCTGCATTTCATTGGCACAGGTAAGTCTGCATTTAATTTGCAGTGGTCAGGCTGCATTTAATTGGCACTGGTCAGGCTGCATTTCATGGGCACTGGTAAATATTTTAGTACACTATTTGGTTTAGAATATTTTTTTATCGTTTTCCTCCTCTAAAACCTAGGTGTGTCTTATGGTCAGGTGCGTCTTATGGAGTACAAAATACGGTAAATGCTACATCAATCATGTGCCCTTACTCAAGATGGCCTCAGCCAGAAATGCCGGGGGGATTCAAAGTTTACACATACCCTCTTCTGGCTCTAGTGCCCACGATCACAACCGCCGGTCACAAGCATTGGTACCCCCGCTGTGCAGTGGGCGCACATGCATGCCTGCTCTCCCGCTTAAAGAGACGGACGTACGCCTACGGTGGTTCGCAGGATCATGCCGACCTGCCGATGGCGGCTGGTCGGCAAGTGGTTTAAGAAAGTATCAATAAAATGTGAGTTTGATTGCAAATCCATTTTTATGTAGCACCCCCAAGCATTGCTAGAGTGCTAGGGTAGGGTTTTTGTTAGTGTGGGTAAATTGCCAGGCTTGGCCGTCAAGCCTGTTTTTTTTTCTGGGTCGGTTGAATGACTCAGGGAGGCTGGATGACTCAGGAGCAGCATCTCTGGTGACTCCTTCCTGCTTGCTGAAAACTTGGAGAAGAATCCAGAAACAATTGGGACGGTCTAGGAGGAGCGGTCTGAAGTATTGTGAGGGCTCTGACCAATCCCCAACAGATGGGTTGGCATGGAGCAGGCCCACTCAAATACTCAGGGCTAGCCTAGCTGGGGCAGTAAAGTTACGGTAAAAGATTGAGATGGAGTGTTAGGCTGTCGGAGACTTTTGACAGTAGCCGCTCCAGTTTGGGGTGAACTCAGGCCAGGGCTTGAGTGTGGAAGGGACTGCTTCTCATGACACATGGAGGGATCCTGACCAGGAGGCACAGGTGCAAGGAAAGAACAGCAGGACCATCTGGCAAATCTCCAGGGAGGAAGACAGCCAGGAGGGCTGGTGAGTGTGCAGTCATAGACATTAGATGCATGCCTGACAGGACTAGGTGCAAGCAGTCTGGGATGGATACAGAGTCAACGACTGTGGAGACGTAGTCAGGAGGGCTAGTGAAAGAGCCAGCAGCAGCCAGCGGACTGGCAGTGCCTGAAGAGGTGGTACTGGGAGCAGTAGCCACAGGAATAGGACAGCTATGCACTAAAGACCTAGGGCCAGATTCAGGTAGAGTTAGGCTGGAGTATCAGTTTAAGCCGGCGTTTTTGTTTTCTGTAACCAGAAAACAAGAAACGCCGGGTTGGAGTTCCGATGCGAGCGGCGTAATTGAATTTCGCCATCGCATCGCAACTGCAATTTTAAAAACGCCGAAAATATGTTAATCAGCGGGAATCGGCAATTCACGATCGTATTCGGGCGCGACGCAGTGACTTTCCGACGTTTCCGTAAGCGATACGCGGCGTAAAGATAAAGCAGCCCCCTAGTGGAGTATCCTATGTTAAGTATAGCCGTCGTAATCGTGTCGAAAAAAAAAATTTGCTTTGCTTGCGTAAAACGTCCATGAATGGGGATTTGACGTCATTGACGTTCACTGACAGAATTTGGAGCATGCGCACTGGGATGCATTGACAGTCGACGCATGCGCAGTACGTTCGCCGCGGGATCGCGCCTAGTTTAAATAATACACGCCCCGTACCCGCCCAATTTGAATAACGCCGGCTCATTTTCGATACGCTGCCGCAACTTTAGGAGCAAGTGCTTCATGAATAACAGCACTTGCTCCTAAAATTTCGGCAGAGTAACGTAAATGAGAAACGTTACTCCAGATTAAAGATGCTCCCATCTACCTGAATCTGGCCCCTATTTTTCTGCTACACTACAAAAGGGACCCGCGCTCCCTGCCTGCAAAGGGCATTCAAAAACAAAGCTGCAAGGACTGATTCCTGTCTCAAGAGTGTGTGGAAACTTTGGCCCAGATTCAGGTACATCTGCGCATTATTGGACCGGCGTAGCGCACCGCCTTTACGTTAGACTTGCGCAATTTTGCCGCGTAATCACCCTATTCTCGTAGCTTTTGCACAGGAAATTGCGCAAGCGTAACGTTTTTTCTGAGGCGTAAGGAGGAGTAATACAAATTGGGAGGGACGTGGGCGTGTTACATTGAAATGAGCCGTGACCCCATGCAAATGAAGGGCCGGCCGGCTCGCGCATGCGCGCGTGAAGGAGACCATGTCAGCTCCGCTGTGCGCATGCTCACAACTCGGGAGCGGCGCAATCAGTGAAATTGGAAATGGACTAGGGCAACGTTGTGAACTACGCAGACAGCATAAATAGACACACACAAACGCACTTGCATTGCAAAAGTACATCCCTTTGTCCCTTCCCATTTAACCAAGTGCTTTTGTTCCTGTTGTTCGTTGCAGTGTGTCTTGTAGTTGTCAGATTAGTGTTCTGTGTGATCAAGTGCTTGTTGGTATATTTGTGAAAGTGTTTTTTGATAAGTGTTTGAGAGACTGTTTGTTTGATTGATATATTTCTGTTGGTTTTTTTTCTTGCTGTTTTTTTTGTTTATATTGTTTTGTGACAGTTTCTTGCTGAGTAGTTTTCTCTCTGTGTGTGTTCTTGCTTGATTGTTTGTGCTGGTTTGTGTGAGTGAATTTTGTTGACTGGGACTGATTGTTTTTGGAAGTATGACTGAGAGAAAAAGAAAGCTGAATTTTACTGTGGGGGAAAAAAGAATTCTTGCCCGGGCCATTAGCGAGTATGGGCGTTACCTCCACGGCCCACAGAGTGCCAACACCACCCCGGCCAGGAGGAGGGAGATTTTGGATAGGATCACTGAGCAGGTCAATTCATCGGGGGAGGGGGAGACACGGACCAGGTCTGGGATTGACAAAAAAATCAACGACCTCCGGCGTCTGGTCAAAAAGAAACTGGCCGCAATGCATGCCCATGCCAGGGGCACAGGAGGGGGCCCACCATGCCGTATTAGTCTGACAGCGACGGAGCGTGCGGTGGCCCTGACCTTTCACCGGCATGAAGTGGAGGGCCTGCCAGGCTTTGACACAAGTCCGGTCCCCGTGGTGCCAGGTAAGGTTTTTTTTTCTGGAAGACACTAAAGACAAAAGACAATCCGCGCTAACACCCCTAGAACTAGTTAATATATGGGTATAAACAAACCCGTGAAAAACGTGAAAGATAAAAAGTGAAAAATGCTGCACCTTAATACAAAGAAGCCCAATATAGGGCTCCACAAGACATATATATACAAAGGACAAAGGCGCGCAACAATGTAACATATGTATAAAAAATATGTGTATGTGTTTCCACTGCAACCTGCAAATAGTGAAAAAAATATATATACAGATAAAGAATGTGCAACGTCCCAAACAGGATTCCGATTGTTAGGTGTTCAAAAACACTACACTGCAGCCAACTTAGTTTTGTATTGGAGCGAGATCTCTACACTTGAAAGCGGGACATCACTCATAACAAAACCATCAATGAAAATCAGTGCATAATGTTATTAAAAAACAACACCTGATACTGTAAACAAAAACATAATACTATCTGGGAAGGTATATCATTTAAGAAAAAATACCTTTTTAAAAAGCATTAAAATAAAAATAAAATAAAAAAGGCATATAGAACGTTACTGAATGTGCAACCTGATATCACATTATGACAGATACAGAGAACCACATTGCATTCACTATGGGACAAGCCCAAAAAAATGAATGGGGGAGGGGGCAAGAATACAATGTTGTATGTGAACTACATATTGAAGGGGAAGAATGGGAGGAGGAATAAGTGCTAATGGGGCTCAACTGTTATCTATGTAACAGTTGACGTCCCATTCTATGTTGAAACCTAAGGGACTGTAACAGGCCATATCAAAGATCCAGCGTGTTTCTCTGCGGGATATTTGCCGTACTAGATCGCTCCCCCTCCAGTGTGGAGTATATTTTTCAATCCCGATGACTTTAAGTCCGGAGGGGTCACGGTTATGGTGTTGGTCAAAATGTAATGACACACTGTGTTCGGGAAATCCGCTGCGAATGCGAGAGAGGTGTTCCCCTATCCTTATCTTCAGGGCCCTACATGTTCTCCCAACGTATTGGAGCCCACAGGGGCACCCCAAAAGATAGATCACCCCCACTGTATCACAAGTGATGAATTCAGAAATTGAGTATGTTCTCGAGGTTACATGTGAGGTAAATGCAGATGTTCTAGTTGTTTTACAAGAGGCACAAACTTTACACCTCTTACACGGGTAAAAACCTTTCAAATTCCCAAACATTACCACTCTCGGAGGGGGGTCAACTACACTGGGTGCCAGCAAGTCCTTTAGATTTTTATTTCTCCTAAACAAGACTTTTGGGGTGTCAGGAAGCTGGGAACCCATGATCTTATCGCTTTTCAGAACCGACCAGTGTTTCTTCATTATTTTTCTGACCCACCAATGTTGCGATGAAAAGGTGGTCAGAAAAGCCCACTCAAACGAGTCTCTATTCGTCTCTGTTTTATTAACTTTAGGGACTAGCATGTCCGCTCTATCCATAGCGGCCACTTCCTTAATGTCCTTCTCTAAGACCTCTATTGCGTACCCTTTTTCTTCAAACCGTTGTTTGAGAATTTGGACTTGGGAATGGAAGTCCTCTGTTTTGGAACAATTCCTCCTAATCCTCTGAAACTGGCCTTTTGGAATAGCTTTAAGCCAGTTTGGGTGATGACCACTATCCCTTGGAATGTAACCATTCCGGTCCGTGGTTTTAAAGAAAGCCTTAGTGAGAAGGGAATTGTGTTCTCTAAAGATTACTAGGTCAAGAAAGTTAACAGACACTGGGCTGGACTCATGTGTAAATTTAATACCCCAGTTGTTATCATTAAGACTAGTCATGAAGTCCGCCAAGGAAGGTGTGTCACCCTTCCACAGAAAGAAGGCATCATCAATATAGCGCCGCCAGAACAAGAGGCGGGGCTCCCCTCTGGAGAAAAGGCAATCATTTTCCCACAGGGCCATGAAAAGTCCAGCGAGGCTGGGGGCAAATTTGGCCCCCATAGCAACGCCAGTACATTGCAAATAGAAAGATCCGCCATAGTAAAAATAATTGTGTTCCATGGCAAAATTAAGTAATTTCATCACAAACTCTAAGATTGAAGGTTTGAGAGTAGGATCTTTCCTTAGGAAATGTTCGGCTGCAAGATACCCCAAGTGATGGGGGATTATAGTATATAAGGAGGAAACATCCGCTGTAACCAGCAGGACGTCCTCCTCAATATTAAGCTCTGATATTTCCTTAATAATCTGCATTGAGTCTCTTAGAAACGCCGGTGTCTTGGCTACAGCGGGTTGCAAGAAATGGTCCACATATTTCCCCACTCTTGAAGTGAGGGAATCTATGCCGCTTACAATAGGGCGACCAGGAGGATGGGTGGAATTTTTATGTATCTTGGGAATATAGTACATAATAGGTGTTTTCGGTGCCAATGGGATCAGAAAATCTTTTTCTTTTTCATTTAGAATTCCCTTCTTATGGCCTTCCTTTACCAAACCCATGAGTATTTTTTTATATTTACCCAAAGGGTCATTCCCTAGAATGGTATACATGGCCCCATCTGATAATAAATTATCCATTTCTTTGAGATAATCTGACTTCTTGAGTAAAACTATCCCTCCCCCCTTATCTGCAGGTCTAATAATCAGATCTTTCTTTTTGCATAAAGTTTTGATGCCTTCCTCTGTGTTTTTGATTCTATCTTTCCTGAACCTAGCTTTTGTTAAATCCTGTAACACCAAATTTTTGAAAACAGTAATACTGGCAGCTGTTTTGGTTGAGGGATTGAACAAAGAGGCATTCCTCAATCCTGTCCCTGCTTGCTGGCCGATATTACTGCTATTCCTAAGGATAGGATTGGTCATAAAATGCCGCTTAATGCTTAATTTCCTAATGAATTTTTGGAGATCTATGAACATTTGGAATTTGTCCATGGCTCTTCTGGGGGCATATTTCAATCCTTGATTCAATGTTAGAGTTTCTGCTCTGGATAGTGTCTCCCCACTAAGATTAAACACGCCTTCGCATGTTAGTTGCGGCTTTTCTTTGGGGTGGCACCGTTGCCCTCCCCTGACTCCTCTCTTCGTCTTCCCTTTTTGCCTGTACCCCTTCCTAAAAAACTATCCTTTTTATTTCTTAAGGGAGCTGGACCTGAAGGGCCCTCATATGTCGCACTATATGGATAATGGGAGCCATTTCCATAGGGGTTGGTGCGTGGAGCACCCTCTCCTAATCCCTGTAGCGGCTCATACCTATTCTCCACTGGTAGGTCATAACCCCATGGGGCCCGGTAAGGGGGCTGGGTCTCTCCTCTATACCCATAATCTTCATAATTATTGTAGTGGTCATGATGTTCCGTATGTGCGGGCCTATTCTGATGGTACGAATTTGAGTGACTGTACGGAATTCCCTCAGGTTGTCTAGAACCTTTATTACCACCCTGAGTAGGATACCTTCCATAATTTCCATTGGATGTATTTGGTGGAGGGTGGGTGTTGGTAGAACTAGACTTGGGCTGGTGTCCATTATGTTTCCGCTTAATGGAATGGGGTGTTTTGTTTGCCCCTGTTCTGTTGGGTTCCCGTTCCCTGAACCCCACTTTGGGAGTAGAAGGACCCAAAAGGGACCTAGTGGGTTCAGAGGACGGAGGCACCAGTCCACTGGAAGTGGCTCCCCCTACTTCCATTTGTAAATCATCATTATGTTGGCTTGTATTGCGATTGTTTTCCTGCCACTTGAAGACATTGTGCATTTTATAGTCCTCAACATCTCTCAAGTATTTTTTCCTTTTTTTGGTTCTCTGTTCTTCCTCTTCCTCAATCATAATTTCTCTAAGTTCTTTAGAATAGACTTGGTAAAGTCCCTCTTTGGCCATGGGGGTCAATTTTTCTTGGATTTCACTGATTTCTAGTTGCAATCTAGAGACCTTGGCCTGTTTGCGGGCCACCAAAAAGCCCAGGAAGGATATACCAACGTCATTAAAATATAAATACCAATCTGCCAGATCAGTGTCCCCCCTATCTGGGAAGACATGCCATCTAAGGCTTCTGGGAATCATCCTTTCCTGGATATATCGCTCCAAGAAGATGATATCCCAGGTAGCATGCAGTTCAGATATAAGTACATTTTTTAGTCTCATAAAGATACCACGTATCCCTTCTGTTTCTGTGCTACTCTGGTCAAATACTTCATCAGGATTGATTTTCCTATTTTTATGTAGCTCAAAAATATCCATGTTAATTATAGGATGGTGTGTTACCCTGGTGAGTGCAGAAAGTGAATTCTGGGGGGCGGGGGAAGCTGCGGGATAGGTATATTTCAGGAAGACACTAAAGACAAAAGACAATCCGCGCTAACACCCCTAGAACTAGTTAATATATGGGTATAAACAAACCCGTGAAAAACGTGAAAGATAAAAAGTGAAAAATGCTGCACCTTAATACAAAGAAGCCCAATATAGGGCTCCACAAGACATATATATACAAAGGACAAAGGCGCGCAACAATGTAACATATGTATAAAAAATATGTGTATGTGTTTCCACTGCAACCTGCAAATAGTGAAAAAAAAATATATACAGATAAAGAATGTGCAACGTCCCAAACAGGATTCCGATTGTTAGGTGTTCAAAAACTTATTTCATAAAGCCTTCAAAAACACAGTTCATAGGGAATATCTGTTCTATGTAGGGAAGTAATAGATGGCCGCTTACCGCAATGTTGGACCCTTCCAGGGGTCAGTAAAGCATTCAACACACTTATTCGCGGCTGGGTCCTAGAAATCACTCCACTGCTGACAGCTCAAGATTACTCCGAACGACTGAAGAGATTTTCCACTCCAAGAGATATCTCACTCCAAGATGTGGCTCAGATATTCAGCTTATTTAGGATATCGTGGAAGATAGAGAAAAAAGGAAAAAATACTTGAGAGATGTTAAGGACTATAAAATGCACAATGTCTTCAAGTGGCAGGAAAACAATCGCAATACAAGCCAACATAATGATGATTTACAAATGGAAGTAGGGGGAGCCACTTCCAGTGGACTGGTGCCTCCGTCCTCTGAACCCACTAGGTCCCTTTTGGGTCCTTCTACTCCCAAAGTGGGGTTCAGGGAACGGGAACCCAACAGAACAGGGGCAAACAAAACACCCCATTCCATTAAGCGGAAACATAATGGACACCAGCCCAAGTCTAGTTCTACCAACACCCACCCTCCACCAAATACATCCAATGGAAATTATGGAAGGTATCCTACTCAGGGTGGTAATAAAGGTTCTAGACAACCTGAGGGAATTCCGTACAGTCACTCAAATTCGTACCATCAGAATAGGCCCGCACATACGGAACATCATGACCACTACAATAATTATGAAGATTATGGGTATAGAGGAGAGACCCAGCCCCCTTACCGGGCCCCATGGGGTTATGACCTACCAGTGGAGAATAGGTATGAGCCGCTACAGGGATTAGGAGAGGGTGCTCCACGCACCAACCCCTATGGAAATGGCTCCCATTATCCATATAGTGCGACATATGAGGGCCCTTCAGGTCCAGCTCCCTTAAGAAATAAAAAGGATAGTTTTTTAGGAAGGGGTACAGGCAAAAAGGGAAGACGAAGAGAGGAGTCAGGGGAGGGCAACGGTGCCACCCCAAAGAAAAGCCGCAACTAACATGCGAAGGCGTGTTTAATCTTAGTGGGGAGACACTATCCAGAGCAGAAACTCTAACATTGAATCAAGGATTGAAATATGCCCCCAGAAGAGCCATGGACAAATTCCAAATGTTCATAGATCTCCAAAAATGCATTAGGAAATTAAGCATTAAGCGGCATTTTATGACCAATCCTATCCTTAGGAATAGCAGTAATATCGGCCAGCAAGCAGGGACAGGATTGAGGAATGCCTCTTTGTTCAATCCCTCAACCAAAACAGCTGCCAGTATTACTGTTTTCAAAAATTTGGTGTTACAGGATTTAACAAAAGCTAGGTTCAGGAAAGATAGAATCAAAAACACAGAGGAAGGCATCAAAACTTTATGCAAAAAGAAAGATCTGATTATTAGACCTGCAGATAAGGGGGGAGGGATATTTTTACTCAAGAAGTCAGATTATCTCAAAGAAATGGATAATTTATTATCAGATGGGGCCACGTATACCATTCTAGGGAATGACCCTTTGGGTAAATATAAAAAAATACTCATGGGTTTGGTAAAGGAAGGCCATAAGAAGGGAATTCTAAATGAAAAAGAAAAAGATTTTCTGATCCCATTGGCACCGAAAACACCTATTATGTACTATATTCCCAAGATACATAAAAATTCCACCCATCCTCCTGGTCGCCCTATTGTAAGCGGCATAGATTCCCTCACTTCAAGAGTGGGGAAATATGTGGACCATTTCTTGCAACCCGCTGTAGCCAAGACACCGGCGTTTCTAAGAGACTCAATGCAGATTATTAAGGAAATATCAGAGCTTAATATTGAGGAGGACGTCCTGCTGGTTACAGCGGATGTTTCCTCTATATATACTATAATCCCCCATCACTTGGGGTATCTTGCAGCCGAACATTTCCTAAGGAAAGATCCTACTCTCAAACCTTCAATCTTAGAGTTTGTGATGAAATTACTTAATTTTGCCATGGAACACAATTATTTTTACTATGGCGGATCTTTCTATTTGCAATGTACTGGCGTTGCTATGGGGGCCAAATTTGCCCCCAGCCTCGCTGGACTTTTCATGGCCCTGTGGGAAAATGATTGCCTTTTCTCCAGAGGGGAGCCCCGCCTCTTGTTCTGGCGGCGCTATATTGATGATGCCTTCTTTCTGTGGAAGGGTGACACACCTTCCTTGGCGGACTTCATGACTAGTCTTAATGATAACAACTGGGGTATTAAATTTACACATGAGTCCAGCCCAGTGTCTGTTAACTTTCTTGACCTAGTAATCTTTAGAGAAAACAATTCCCTTCTCACTAAGGCTTTCTTTAAAACCACGGACCGGAATGGTTACATTCCAAGGGATAGTGGTCATCACCCAAACTGGCTTAAAGCTATTCCAAAAGGCCAGTTTCAGAGGATTAGGAGGAATTGTTCCAAAACAGAGGACTTCCATTCCCAAGTCCAAATTCTCAAACAACGGTTTGAAGAAAAAGGGTACGCAATAGAGGTCTTAGAGAAGGACATTAAGGAAGTGGCCGCTATGGATAGAGCGGACATGCTAGTCCCTAAAGTTAATAAAACAGAGACGAATAGAGACTCGTTTGAGTGGGCTTTTCTGACCACCTTTTCATCGCAACATTGGTGGGTCAGAAAAATAATGAAGAAACACTGGTCGGTTCTGAAAAGCGATAAGATCATGGGTTCCCAGCTTCCTGACACCCCAAAAGTCTTGTTTAGGAGAAATAAAAATCTAAAGGACTTGCTGGCACCCAGTGTAGTTGACCCCCCTCCGAGAGTGGTAATGTTTGGGAATTTGAAAGGTTTTTACCCGTGTAAGAGGTGTAAAGTTTGTGCCTCTTGTAAAACAACTAGAACATCTGCATTTACCTCACATGTAACCTCGAGAACATACTCCAATTTCTGAATTCATCACTTGTGATACAGTGGGGGTGATCTATCTTTTGGGGTGCCCCTGTGGGCTCCAATACGTTGGGAGAACATGTAGGGCCCTGAAGATAAGGATAGGGGAACACCTCTCTCGCATTCGCAGCGGATTTCCCGAACACAGTGTGTCATTACATTTTGACCAACACCATAACCGTGACCCCTCCGGACTTAAAGTCATCGGGATTGAAAAATTTACTCCACACTGGAGGGGGAGCGATCTAGTACGGCAAATATCCCGCAGAGAAACACGCTGGATCTTTGATATGGCCTGTTACAGTCCCTTAGGTTTCAACATAGAATGGGACGTCAACTGTTACATAGATAACAGTTGAGCCCCATTAGCACTTATTCCTCCTCCCATTCTTCCCCTTCAATATGTAGTTCACATACAACATTGTATTCTTGCCCCCTCCCCCATTCATTTTTTTGGGCTTGTCCCATAGTGAATGCAATGTGGTTCTCTGTATCTGTCATAATGTGATATCAGGTTGCACATTCAGTAACGTTCTATATGCCTTTTTTATTTTATTTTTATTTTAATGCTTTTTAAAAAGGTATTTTTTCTTAAATGATATACCTTCCCAGATAGTATTATGTTTTTGTTTACAGTATCAGGTGTTGTTTTTTAATAACATTATGCACTGATTTTCATTGATGGTTTTGTTATGAGTGATGTCCCGCTTTCAAGTGTAGAGATCTCGCTCCAATACAAAACTAAGTTGGCTGCAGTGTAGAGTAGGTTCCGGCATTTGTTTGTTCCGGTGTCACTCTCCTGCATGATTGCATAAATAGGAACGAGGTGTGTGACGTCCGACACTTGAGCCTCCTTTCCCCGTAGAAGCCCGTTTGGATGAAACGCCGCGTCGGGTGGAGCTAAGTATCGCAGACGTCACCACGTTCATGAGCTTGCCAACTGGCTGATTTGATCGTTTGCACGCCTAGCTGGAAGCATCTGCACACATCAAATTGCTTTTGAATTTTTGCTGAGAAACTCGGATATGTGCAGGATAAAGGACTGTTTGTTTTTAATTGTATCAGTGTAAACTGAATAAACTGTCAGCTTCTTTTTAAACCTGTTACACTATGGAGTTCCTTTTTTCTCTATCTTCCACGATATCCTAAATAAGCTGAATATCTGAGCCACATCTTGGAGTGAGATATCTCTTGGAGTGGAAAATCTCTTCAGTCGTTCGGAGTAATCTTGAGCTGTCAGCAGTGGAGTGATTTCTAGGACCCAGCCCCGAATAAGTGTGTTTAATGCTTTACTGACCCCTGGAAGGGTCCTACATTGCGGTAAGCGGCCATCTACTACTTCCCTACATAGAACAGATAAGGGACACCATTGGAATTCTCTACAACACTACATTGGAAATTCCCTATGAACTGTGTTTTTGAAGGCTTTATGAAATAAGTTTTTGAACACCTAACAATCGGAATCCTGTTTGGGACGTTGCACATTCTTTATCTGTATATATATTTTTTTCACTATTTGCAGGTTGCAGTGGAAACACATACACATATTTTTTATACATATGTTACATTGTTGCGCGCCTTTGTCCTTTGTATATAAAGGTTTTTTTTTCTATCAGGTGTGTAGCATGTGTGGGGGAGGGGGTGAAAGGGAATATGTGGCAAGTGTGTGGATCCTCCAACCTGTGAATGTTTTGTGTCATCCACAGATGTGCAGGAGGGTGCAGGGCCATCTGGGCTGACCGCACCAACCCCAGGACAGCAGCCTAATGAGGCCCCCCCAACAAGGCCGGAGTCCGCGGAGGAGGTTCAAGAGGAGGAGGGGAATCATGAGGAGGAGGGGAATCATGAGGAGGAGGGGAATCATGAGGACGATTGGTTTTTGCGCACTCTTCCCCTCTGGCTGGCAGAAGCCTGCCCTCCCTAAGGGGGATCCCCCCCTCCTCCCCCAACATGGCTCCCCTCACAAGGGCCTCCCCTTCTCCCCGGCCACAACCATCAGCTGGAGGCAGGATTTCATCCCCGAGCACCAGGGGGGCGCCCAATCTCCTGCCCGCCACTCTGAGAAGGGACCAGGCCCTCCAGACCCGCCATATGGGACAGGTCAGCCAGACTTTGGGGCGGATGGAGGAGAGCCTGTCCTCCATCAAGGATACGCTGGGTAACCTGGACTCCCACTCCCGGGCTTTCACAACCTGCCTAAACGAACTGCAGACGACATCAGCAGGTGTTGGGCAGGATGTGAGGGCCCTTACCCAGGCTATCCAGGCCAACGCGGCAACACTTGGTGCTGCCCTGGACAGAATTGCCGTGGCCTTGGAGGGCAGGCCGCCAGGTGGGCAGAGATCGGGGGCTGCTCCTCCTTCCCCGGGTTTGCCCCTCCCCCATGAGTCTCCCCTGAGGGGCCGGGGCCGTGGCCGGGGGCGCCCCAGGCGTGGCTCACGCAGAGGGCAATAATTTATTTTTCCCCCTTTTTATTTTTTTTGCTGACATTTTTAGCATTTTTTTATTTTTTTGCTGACTTTTTTTTTTTTGCTGACATTTTTTGCATTTTTTTTTTTTTTGCTGACTTTTTGAAATTTTGGGTTGTGCATGCTGTTTAAATGTGGGGGTTACATTCCTGATGGAAAAGGGGTGTCATCCTCAATTTTGGTGGAGAAGGGTTCCCCAGGACCAGGGAGAAGTGATCCTCAGGTCCGTGTGATTGGTGTATGAATGTTCAGTGACATAATTGGAGCCTTGACGTGGCGTTACTGCTCACCAGTCCTGCATGGTGGACTGGTGCCAATCCAATTTGATGAGGATGTGGGGTGTGTGTGCTAGGGACCACAGTGGTGTGCATGCATGCATTCTCATTGTGCCATGATTAATGTGTGTGTTTAACGTGCAAAGATGCCCAATATGAGCTGCCTCCTGACTGCTCTTCCCTCAGAAGACGGGGTATCCTCGGTTAGGGGTTGATTGTCTGGTTGGGGGGTCAGGTCATCACGTAGCTCAACCTGAAGGCCCTTCCTCACTGCGAAATTGTGCAGCATGCAACATGCACCGATGATATGGCACACGAAGTTTGGGGAATACAACAGTGTACCCCCAGACTTATCCAGGCATCGGAAACGTGACTTCAGGAGGCCAAAGGTGCGCTCCACCACTGCTCGGGTTTTGATGTGTGCTTGATTGTATCTTTCCTCTCCTGGTGTTTGGGGGTTTCGGATAGGAGTCATGAGATGGGGTCCCAGTGGATATGCAGAGTCACCTGTAAGGGAAAAGACAGGAGCATGTTAGTCATGCATGTGCCACTTGTGAGGTGTGCATCACGGGAAGGGATAGTCATGCCTGACTCCCATGTCACTCACCAACCAGCCAGGTGTTCCCATACACGTTCTGATCGAATTCCAATCGGATATGGCATTGATTGTATATGTAGCTGTCATGGCTGGACCCTGGGTGTTTGGCACGGACGTGCCATATGAGGCCTTGGGCATCAACTATCACCTGTACGTTGATGGAGTGCCAATGCTTCCGATTGCGGTACATGTGCTCTGTCTCCAGGGGGGGCTGTAGTGCCACATGTGTGCAATCAATGGCCCCGATGGTGCGTGGGAACCTGGCAATTCTGTAGAAATCTGTCATTGCCTTCAGTCGCAGCTCCTCAGTGGTGGGTTTAATGATTTGGTTGGCCATGCGTCTGAGGATTGCAGGGACAACCTGGTGCACACATCTGCTCATGGAGGATTGTGACATCCCAGCCACCACTCCACTTGTACGCTGAAAAGAGCCACTGGCAAGGACATGGAGTGTTGCCAGTACCTTGACCAGTGGCTGCACTGCATGTGAGCGGTGTGTTGGGCTGGTGATGTCCTCCTGCAGGGTTGTGGTTAATTCCAGGATGGCATGAGGGGTGAATCTGAAGATGCGAAACACCTCAGAATCACTCATGCCAAACAGGTCTATGCGGGTGCGGTATATCCTCTCCCGTGCCATCCTCCGTGCCCTCCTCCTTCTTTGCTCATCTAAAGTCAGTAGTGCAGCTATGAGCGACGATGCCCCTGGCATGTTGGCAGTCAAATTGTAGTGCAACACGTGTGTGTGGTCTGCTCCTCACTAACGGTGTTGCTTTCTGTGAGATGTAGACGTTTTTTCAAATTTTAGACCACCTTTTATGTGCTCTAATTTTAGACAGAACATTTTGCTGTTGCGCACACCGCGTAGCCTGCGCAGCAACAACGTTTTTTTGTGGATCCCCGCAACTCCCTCATTAGCATATTTGACTAGCAAATCAATGGTGTGTCTATCGCACTTTTGCGCGGAAGGATGCGCCAGTCTAACGAAATTACGCGGGACAAAAAAAAGTAGATTTTTGGCGTATCTCGTTCTGGGGATGCCACGCAACGAAACGCACGCGCACATTTAGACTTACGCACGCGCATCTCCTGTTGCGCAGGCGTAATCGCTCTGTGAATCTGGGCCTTTGTGTGTCTGACTGTGCAGGGTGGGAGATACCCATTAGACATGTGCAGAATGAAAAAAAAGTTGTTTTGTTTTATTTCGATTTGTTATTTACATAAATTTGTTTAGTTCTATTTGTTTAATGCGTTTGGGATTCGTTTTGTTTGTTCAAATCAATTTTGAAGAGTTTTCGAATTCTGAAAGTTTTCAAATGAATTTCAAATAGTTTTCGAATTCTAAACTTTTTCAAAATTTAATAGTTTTCGAATTCAAATAGTTTTCCAATTTCCAAAAAGAATAAAATTAAATAGAAAATAAAGGAATAAAATAGAAAAAATATATATTTCTCTATTTTCTATTCTATTTTATTCTCTTTGGAAAATGGAAAACTATTCAAAGTTTGAAAAGTTTTCGAATTTGAAGACGATTTGAATTCAAATTTTGTCCGAATTCAAATTTAGTTATTTCGGATTCGTTTAAATTCGGTACTTTACTAATCCAGAAACATCTGAATTTTAATTCAGAACGAAAAAAAACGCACATATTTAATACCCAGCTACATTAGTGCTACATTTATAATTCTGTTGCATATGTGATCATTTAATTTTTTTTAGATAATAAACATTCCACTTGTGACCTTACACTCCTGTGCATAATGATATGTTAATAAATGTCCCCAGGCAACACTGCATCTAGTGCAGGGGGGAAATTACTATGGAGAAATGTTGCGAATTGAAGGTTACTATTGTACCAAAACATGTTTTTTTTTTTTTTTATCTTTTGATGGGCAATTTATTTTGTATGTTATTTTTTTGGTGGGAGTTCTGATTTAAATAGCAAATGTGACAAAAGCTGGACAAAGTAATGCTGATATGAAGGGGAGCAGATGAGGTTAAGGTATGAGGATATTGTGGTTTATGCAGTCTATGCTGCACGTCCACTACGTTTGTCGCAACAAAGCATATCCCTATCAAAAGTATGTATGTAAGTGGGGGGCAGTGTGGTGCGGAGGCAATAATTCACACAACCAAACTTGTATTGAAGCAATGCAGCAACAGTTCACAATAGATCCGGTGAGATAGCTACCCAGCCGGCCATACTCACAGTTTCCAATGACATGGAGGAGCAGGTTTGTCATAAATATGTGGAAAGATTATATAGTAAAAGATGTTAAAAAACATATTCTGATAGGTCATCAACCCAATATAATGTAAACAGAAAATTGCAGTTTTTTTTTTTCAAGAAAGACCGAACAGTTTTAAAGTTATACAAAAAACACCAAATTCATAATAATAAAATATTTTATTGCATAAAATCATATACAATATAGATAGCCATAGGGGACACAACCCTAAAGTGATATCAACATACACAAATACTTGCATAAAATAGTAATGGCAAGTAACATGTCTGGCAGCCACTTCATTGACTTCACATTTTTAAATGACAGATGCCTTGTTACATATGGTTTTAATGTATAAATAAAAAACACAGGTATACATAATGTGTACTGTATTGCATAGGTGGATATATAGAATATGCATATACTGTATGTATCAGCAGCAATAATCACATTACTCACATAATCGCTATACAACTGGGAGGGGAAAACACACGAGCAGGAGGACAGAAAAAAAAAGGAGAAGAAGGTTCCAGCCTAACTGATAGGGTCTGTTGAGAGGGAACAGAATGTGGCCTGGTTGTCTCGTGTCCAATCAGGAAGTTATCCAGCAAAATCACTTAAGCCCTGTACACATGATCAGTTTGTATGATGAAAACAGACCGATGGACTGTTTTGATCGGACAAATCGATTCGTGTGTGGGCTCCATTGGTTTGTTTTCCATCGGTGAAAAAAATAGAACATGTTTTAAATTTTTCCTATGGATAAAAAACTGATAGAAAAAGTCCATCAGTGTGGAAATCCAACGGTCAAAAATCCACGCATGCTCAGAATCGAGTCGATGAATGCTCTTCCGAGCATTGAACTTCATTTTTTTCAGCACATTGTAGTATTTTACGTCACCGCGTTTTGGCACGGTCTCATTTTTGACTGATGGTGTGTAGGCAAGACTGATGAAAGTCAGCTTCATCGGATATCCGACGAAAAAATCCATCGGATTGGATTCCTTTAGATATCCGATCATTTGTATGAGGCTTAACACTATCCCTAACAGACTGGGTACCATTCCCTACGCTACCCACCAAATCCAGGGCCCACGGTCTCTGCCACACCTAAGATGGCTGACAGAGTCACATGGGTGGCCAGCATCCAATCGGATTGCTGCTCCAGTGACTCAAAAAAACATAGAGGAACCCTATTCCCCATGACTTCTTCTCCCTCTGCATTGCACCTGCAGAGAAGACAGCAGACTGCACCTGCTTACGTGCAATTTAAACCATTACATGATGATGGCAGAATTTTTTCGGGAGAATATTGGGGCAGGCAAGGCTTGTGTGGGCGGGTTTGTTTTTTTAACTAAAACCTAATATAGAGTGCAGCGCAACCGCAAATTAACAAATGTTAAAGTGAATGTGTATAAATATATGACATTGTAACATTTATTCCTCAAGATCAGAAATTACCACATAAACATAATGGGCCAGATTCAGTAAGAAGTTACAAGGCGTATCTTATACGCCACGTAACTTCTTAGATGCGCCGGTGTATCTTTTTTCTGTATTCAGAAAACAAGATACGCCGGGATTGAGTTAAGATATGAGCGGCGTAAGTCTCTTACACCATCGTATCTTAGTTGCATATTTACCCTGGCCACTAGGTGGCGCTTCCGTTGATTTACGCGTTGAATATGCAAATTAGCTAGATACGCCGATTCACTAATGTACGCCCGGCCGTCGCAGTACTGATACGCCGTTTATGTAAGCCGATTTCAGGCGTAAAGATATTCCAACAAAAAGATGGCGCAGCCAATGTTAAGTATGGATGTCGGGACCGCGTCGAAATTTATAAATTTTACGTCAGTTGCGTAAGCCAATTCAGAATGGGGCTGGGCGTAAGTTACGTTCACGTCATTTTCATTGACTATTTGCGACGTGATTTGGAGCATGCGCACTGGGATACGTCCACGGCCGGCGAATGCGCAGTTCGTTCGGCACGTCATTGACGTGGGGTCACCGTTAATTTAAATACAACACGCCCCCTACCTGCCCAATTTGAATTGCGCGAGGATACGCCAGCCCATTTTCGCTACGCCAACGCAAATTATGGAGCAAGTGCTTTGTGAATACAGCACTTGCCTGTAAAAGTTGCGGAGGCGTAACGTAAATAGGATACGTTACGCGCTCCTACGTGAATCTAGCCCTATATATCAGTGAATTTCGGATGGCTCAACAGTTCATGTGCTAATCTTCATAAAAAATTTAAAAAAAAATAAAAATTGCTGTGATCCTCCATCTCCGACCGTGTTCAGTAATACAGCAGTGCTCATAAATATCCTCCACCAATAATTGGATGGTTGCTCACCTTATACTTAGACCCCTCTTTCACCAGTGGTTCTAAATAAGCAGTTCCCAAGTGGGGATGGATTCAGGTGAATCCTACCTTCAGTGTTCTCATTCAGTATATAGAAATAAACAAAGGACATCTAGTGCTCTCAAAATTTTAATGTAAAATAAAAAAGATGTAGCACACTCACATAAAAGGCACTCGACCGTGCCAGCATGTCAAACAGATAGCATAATCCCAACGTGCTTCGGCAAGGATAGCGATGACCGCAGGGGTGGTAGCTGGGGGTTTGGCTCCTAATCCCAGAAACGTGTCGCCCTGGGTATGGACTTCATCCCCTCTCCAGCACACAGCAGGTGATTGAAAGCCTCAGCCGTGCATGTTTCCCTATACAGGCAGTCCCCGAGTTACGAACACAATACGGAATCTAGGTTTGTTCGTAAGTCGAAGTTGTTCACTAGTCAGAACACTGCATTTGTAAGTGTAACTTCCAGTCGGAACACTGCATTCTTAAGTGTAACTTCTGCCTGTGCATGGATGTGGGATGTTCCAGGTGCTTGTTATGTTATCTGGGGCTCTCCTGGCCATGCAGTGCATGTAGTACTGCAGTGTGGGATGTGTGCGGAGATGCTCGGAGGTATCCAGGACCAGCGTGGAGCACAAGTGACTGCCTGTAAGTGAGTGACGAGGGGGGGTGTCTATTTCTCCACTCAGGTGTCAGATGACACTCAGCTCTCCTCTCATGCAGTGCAGTGTGTGACATCAGGTCCCTGTCCCCTACCTTCTGGAGCTGAGAAAAATTCATTGATCTGTGTGTTTTAGAATGCTGTAGAGGAGAGAGGGCTGCTGATGGACACCTAGAACTTATATAGAAGGATTTGTTTCACCTAAAGTCCAGTCACGTCAATTGGTATATGTAAAGGATTATAACCACTTTAATGCATTTGTTATTTACATGTTATTTACCTTTAAAAAACTCAATTGTGTAGGCATTGAAAAGCTCCATCTTCCATGTGTAGGCAGTAGGCCCCCCCAGGACTTAGAGCCGACACTTATGTGGCACTCTATAGTAGTGTCTTTTGTTACTCCCCTGGCAACTATATAAAAGGTTATGTAGAGTAAGGCCATGTACACACGATCAGACATTTCAGATTGATGGTGTGTACGGCCCATCAGACCGTTGTCCGTCAGACCAAAGTTTTAAAACATGCTTTAAAACCTGTCTGATGGAACCTGTCTGTCGGACAGATTCGATGGTTAGTACACAAAAGCATCGAACCAAAAACCCGCGCATGCTCAGAATCAAGTCGACGCAAGCTTGGAAGCATTGAACTTCGTTTTTTCATCACGTCGTTGTGTTCTACGTCACCGCGTTCTGGTCTGATCGGATTTTGGTCCGATGGTGTGTACGCACATCAGACCATCAGACAATTCAGCCTTGTCCGAAGAAAACGGTCCGTCAGACATGTTTCCTCGGACATGTCTGATCGTGTGTACAGGGCCTAAGTGAAGGGGGATGGGAGCAAAGCAGCTGGACCAGCGCAAAGAGTACTTTAACAGTTCCAGAAAGTTATAATGTACTAGGAGGTAGGAGGCTGTGGTAGGTCATTGACTCTTCCTCTGTCAAATTTTCTAGTACATTCAAAGGCGCACTACAAGTGAATAAAAAAAATAAAAAATCAGGGGAAAAAAGCAAAATTGCAAAGAAGCATTTAAAATACTTGATTTTTACTTCTCATGTATTCTATTTTCATTATATACTTAGCTTACCCTGTTCTACATCTTACTGTTAGCTGCATTTTTATATAACCTGAATAAGAAAGCCATATGTGGAGGAGACACAAAAATACTACATTACTAAACTCATAGACCTCATCTTTGACTCTTCCAAGAAGGGTAACTTATTTCATTCCTCTCCTTGTTAACATCATCAACACTTACAGAAGTGGTGCTGAAAAGTCGATGGAAGGTTAAGATTTGTTCTGCTCTTGTGCCACCTAATTCTGCTGTACCAGTAAAATGAAGAAAACACAAACAGAATGGGAACATCTGACTTTACACATTTTAGCAAAGATGTAGGCATTTTAGAATGACTGAACACGTATTGCAGCAGTTTAGAAATACATTTGTACATGTGTTATATAGATACAGTATGTGTACTATTTTAATGTCTGAATTTATTTATATGGTGAATAAATACATTTATTTTTTCATCCTTTGCAGTGCATTTGCCATATTGTCTGCTTGCTGTTCTTTATCATATTTGTCTTATTCTTGGCTACACCTAGCTTCCTTAAGAAAAGGTGAATATATTTTGTTTTTTAACATACATACAGTACTTTGCAAATGTTTTAGGCAGATGAGAAGAAATGCTGTAAAGTAAGAATGCTTTCAAAAATATATATTTCAATTGTTTATGTTCATCAATTTACAAAATGCAAAGTGAGAAAACTATGTAATCAAATCAGTATTTTGTGTGACTGCCCGTTGGCTTCAAATCAGCATCAGTTGTTACACTTGCACACTTTGTACACTTGCACAAAGCCATGGATTGTGTAGGATTATAGTCAAATGTATAATTAATCAATTATACCAAGCGGGTGCTAATGATCATCAATTTCATATGTAGCTTAAGACTGGGTTCACACCATCGCCGCATGTGGCTTACAGCAGGGGTTCCGGTGTGTCCTGGTTCACAGTTTTAGGTCCGATTTCAGCCTGATTTTTTTGCTGAATTCGGACCTGAAATGGACCAAGAGATGCATAGGGCTACTGTGCACATTCACACCAGAGCCACATTGGAGATATGTGAACCGGCTCCATAGAGAGCTGGTCAAAACCTCCTGCTATTACGAATTGGATGTGGTTTTCCACATCCAATTCGCAGAAGTGTGAACACAGTCGTTAACTAAAACAAAAACAGATGTGTATGAATTTTAAAACTGGGTGAGGAACAGCCAAACTCTTCTACTAAGGTGTGGTTGTGAAAGACAGTTTAATGTCACAGGTCATACACCATGGCAAGACTGAGCACAGCAACAAGACACAAGGTAGTTATACTGCATCAGCAAGGTCTCTCCCAGACAAAGATTTAAAGCAGACTGGAGTTTCAAGATGTGCTGTTCTTTTGAAGAAACACAAAGAAACGGGCAATGTTGAGGACCATAGGCCCAGTGGCCAGCCAAGGAAATGTAATGCAGTGAATTTAATAATTTAATAATTCTGACTTCCCTTTGACATTGGAACATGTCCAACGGTGCCATCAGCACAGAACTGGCAGAAACTAGTGGGACTCGGGTACACCCATCTTATGGCCAGAAGTTGGTCTTCATGAAAGAATTACAGCCAAAAAGCACTACTTCCAATGTAAAAATAAGGCTAATTGACTCAACTATATGTAATAGCATAGGAACTGGGGTGCAGAAAAATGGCAGCAGGTGCTCTGGACTAGTGAATCGAAATATGAAACTTTTGGCTATAGCAGAAAGCAGTTTGCTTATCGAAAGGCAAAAGAGCAGTACACAAATGAATGTCCGTAGGCAACAGGGAAGCATGATGGAGGTTCCTTGCATGTTTGGGGATGCACTTCTGCAAATTAAATTGGATATTTGGTCAGAATCAATGGTATTGCCAATACTGAGAAATACAGGCAGATACTTATCCATCATGTCATACCATCAGGGAGGCGTATGATTGACCCAAAATTTATTCTGCAGCAGGACAAGCATAAAGAAGAATAAGAGGTCCTGGAAGTGATGGTTTGGCCCCCACAGAGTCCTCATCTCAACATCATCAAGTCTGTCTGGGATTACATGAAGAGACCGCAGGATTTGAAGAAACCTGCATCCACTGATACTAAAAACATGCTGTTTAATTTACATTGCCCCTTCTATTTCTGTGTGTGGATGATGGCACTGTAATTATTTTAATTAAAAAAAACATCCAAATTGATATACAACTGTCACATGACCCAGATCTTTCCCAGCCTGTCTGCAGAGAGACATAAGCAGAAAGAGCGTATTTTCCTTATTTTGCTGCTGGTCACATGTTTTTTTCTCTGCTGCTGGTCAGAACAAAACAGCCCTTAGGACACAGAGTAAAAATAAATATTTAATATCAATAAACTGTTTTAAATCATCATACAAATATATATTTGAAATCAAACCTTTATTATTGTTTGCACTAACATGCTGTGGGCACTCTATAGTAGTCTCTTTTGGTTCTTCCGTGGCAAGAAATCTTGGACCAATTCTTAGACATTTTGCCAAGGCACCCCTAAAGAAACCTCAAGGCACCCTGGTTGAAAAAGGCTGCTCTACACTGCCTACTTGCTTCCAACTGTATGATCCCCCCGATCATCTTTCCTGTTTTCCTTTTCTTTTCTTATTTCGTGAATAATACAGCTGAAGGAGTGAGACTTCCAAGTGCCTTAAAAATCCTTGTTTCAAAAAAATCTGCTCTTATTTGTTAAAAACCAGGGTGCAGCACACTATTGCCACCTTAAGGACTATAGCAATGCTACAAATGAATGAATGAATGAAAACTTATATAGCGCGGCACATGCGAACTAAATCGCCTCTGGGCGCTTGTTGTTCCTGTCTCCTTTGATATCAAAAGAGATGAGTTTTGATCTTTCTCCTGAACGCTAAGTGATTCTCCTCCAACCGAATGCTGGTTGGTAAAGCGTTCCATAGTCTGGGACCTTGGATCGCGAATCTTCTTTCTCCTTTGGACTTGTAGTTGGCTTTTGGAAGCAGGTTTTGATTGGTGGATCGCAGAACGCGATTGGGATTATGAGCTTTTATTTTTTCGCATAGATAATAGGGAGCATTCCCATGGATACATCTATGCGTTAGACAGAGTGCTTTAAAAGTGATTCTGTCTTTTACTGGCAGCCAGTGAAGGGCTCTCAGTGAAGGTGAGATTGATTCCCAGGGTTTTTTCCCCGTCACAAGTCTGGCGGCCGTGTTTTGAACGACCTGCAGACGAGCGATTTGGTACTTGGGGAGTCCGAGGTAAAGGGCATTTGCATAGTCCAGTCTGGAGTTAACAATTGCTCCCACCACGACCGCTATGTCTTCTTTCGGGATGAAAGGAGTAAGTCTGCGTAGTAGGTGCAGCAGATGGTGAGATCCGCTGACTACTGACCCTATTTGTGCGTCCATTGTCATATAGGAGTCAAATGTGACCCCTAGACTTTTGACTTTGGCGCTAGGGGAGATGATTTTGCCGAGAATGGGCGGGGGGTCCAGGTTGTTGCAGGTTGATTCCTCCGCTTGGCGTGAAACAGGAGAAGTTCTGTTTTCGCTCCGTTGAGTTTAAGATAACTCTTTGTCATCCAGTCCTCTATCAAAGAGAGGCATGTCTCTAGATTGAGGTGGTGATCCTTTTTGTTGCCAATGCGGAAATACAGTTGCGTGTCGTCTGCATATGAGTGGTAAAGCAGTTTTTGGCTGCTGATAATCTCAAAAAGAGGACGAAGATAGATATTGAATAGCACCGGCAACAGAGGCGATCCTTGAAGGACTCCACACGATAATGTGCATTTCTCAGAAGTGAAAGGTCCTAACTTCACTGTTTGCGATCGGTTTTCCAAAAAAGAGGAGAACCAGGATAAATCGCCTTCTGCAACTCTGGCTACTTCAGTTAGCCGTGTCAATAATAATTTGTGGTCTACAGTGTCGAAAGCTGCGCTTAGGTGCGGCCCGAGACATATTTTGAGAATGCGGTTTCCGTCCCGTGTCCGAAATGGATCAAGTAGGTTGTGGGTATCTAGATGCTGTTGCAGCTGTTGTACCACTACTTTCTCCATTACCTTTGAGAGTACATTTAGGCCTGTTATGGGACGACGGTGGACTGGGTCCTTGGGTTTCTTCAGGATGGGTTGGATTATGCCCTCTTACAACTGTCAGGGCACTATGCCTTCCCTGAAAGATTGGTTAATAAGCTGTGTGATAGGAGGTGCCAGGATGTCGGCACATTCCTTCAGCAGTTTAGTGGGGATGATATCATTTGGCGCTGTGCCATTACGCAAAGTACCAATGATATTTTGTGTGGTGTTGATGGTGATGGACTCCAGGGTGAACTTACCTGATTGTGGTGAATAACTGTGGATATTGTGTGAAAAATTGCGGGGGGGGCTGAGGGGGAATGGTTTTGCTGAATGCTTTCACGGATTCCCTCGATTTTATTAATGAAGTAATCCGATAATTCATTGCAAAATTCTTGGGTATCCGAATTGGGGGCTTCAAGACATCCTGGATTCATGGTCTGAGTGACCATCTTAAAGAGTTCGCGGGGGCGGTTTAGGGCGCTGTTGATAAAAAATAATTTTTCTTGGCTTGGAAGATTTTCTTGTTATTGTCTTGTAGATGGAGAGGTTTAACTCTGAAGAGCTTCTTTTCCAGGCGGCTTCCGCCCTTCTGCGCTCTTGCTTCAGTAACGCCAGTTGGTTGTTGAAGCAGCTGGAGTTGTTTTTCCGGATGCAGGTTTTACGTTTCGGCGCTACTAAGTCAGCTGACTGTAATAGGGCTGTGTTTATGGCATCCAGCGTTTCTACGGCCGTTTCATGCGGCTGAATTGTTTGTATTTTTTTCCTTAACGTGGTTTTGAAGAGATCCGAATGGAGCTTCTTCTGACATCTAGTCCAGTGTGTTGTCATGTTTTTGTGTTTGTTAAGGGGGGGGGGTTCATTTTCCAGAATTTTTATTTATTGGAAATAATGAATTTAATTGCATGGTGATCTGTCCATGGCAACAGTTCATTTTCCAGAATTTTTATTTCCAGATTTTGTCTGAAAATCGCAAGGTGAGAGGCCTCCGCCTCTTTGCCCTATTCTGTTTTCCATTATAATGATGTGGCACCAATTCCTAGAATGGTGCAGTCCGCTGTGAGCCAGCTTTCTGTAATAAAGAGGGCGTATTGTAGGATGAAATCATGGATTTCTAGTCATGCCGATCTAGTGATGCTGCTTAGCTGGGGTAAACGTCTGTGATTTTTGATAGTAATCACTTCTCAATCAATACAAGGTGGTCATATTATTAATGGATAAGGTTTTAAATACAGTTACCATCAATTCGTCCATCTTTGGGATCAAAGAGGGTCTAAAGATGTTTGATCTGGAGCGTGCAGACGTTTAAGGCATGCCACAGAGGATTGAAGTCCCCGACGTGCAGCATGTGGTTTAAAGGTTAATGTATTGCTAGGAGAACACATATACAACATTAAGGGTATGAAGTGGAGATAAGAACCCCAAGGACTCAAGTTCGTAGACCCCAATTGGAGAGGAAGTAATAGGGTAAGAGAAATATCCAAGAGAGAAACTGGATATTTCTTACCAATATTGAGCAGCTTTATAAGCAATCATTAATAATATGTACATTATTGACTATTGGTACCTAATTTTCAAACCATTGCCATTAGGTAGTAATGTCTATAGCTAAGACATTCTTAGTAGAATACCTTTTTTAGGACCAGTATCTATCTATTCACATAGAATTAAGGTGATCAAAGGTCATATTTATAGCAAATTTACAATAAGAGTATTGGCTTAGACATTTTTAACAGTATAATATACAGAGTATAGTATTTTATATGTTGTTTAAGGACATATTCATGTGTATGAATGGTACAAGGACTATGTTACATTCACCTTTTTAGGGTTTTGTATTAAGATGTAATCCACAACTGGTTGAGTAGTACTGGTATTACCACCTTTAATAATAGCCAGGTATGAACATTAAGGTATGTCAAAAAGATACAGCTTGTGAGATCAGTCCTCCTGCGGCGAGTGCTCCTGAGCCGCGCGAGCCAATAAACTTTGGAGCAGTACCTAATAGATCCACAATGTAGAGTCTCGGGTAATCATACTGTCCTGCGCTCCATGGAGGATCTAGGCTGTGTTAAATAGCAGACTAGTATCACAGAGGAGGGGCGACCCGGACACCCTAAGTCCTATTGGCAGCAGGGCATTTCGGGCATTCCACCCTCTGCAAGCTTGACAATGGGAGAGGGGAGGAGAATGGTGCATCCACCTATTACGATCAGTCGTGCCGTGTCTCTGAAGCGTGTCACGAAACGCGTCAGCACAGTATCGTACAGACGGAGCAAGTTCTCAGTGGAGACGGAGCGGAGAATAGCAGAAGCAGGCAACCGATGTCTTTTGTAAGCATAATCTGTATAATAAAGACAGTATTACGCTATGTCCTCTCTCCCTATGTTTTTGTCCAAATCGCTCATGCACACACGCACTTAACCCCATCCATCTCTGGAGGAGAAACACTGCTGCTGGGCTGGGCTGAACTCGAGATCCCAATATCTGAAGGCAATTAACACCATTTATCTGCCGACTACAAGTGAAGGAAAGCCTGGATTTGTGTTTTTTGTTGATTTCTCACAAAGAACAATAGATATACAGACTATGTGATATTTTTGTTTGTATTTTTTTGCACCCCATTGACATAGTGTCATATACACTTAATATTGTATTATATTATTTTATTTTAGTGTATAATAGCTGTTGTAGTATCTGAGGCTAGCTACCTAGGAGTCCCGATTTTTGATCACAAAAAGCAGAGAACTTCTGAGTTCAATTGATATAAATTCATATAGCGCTGTTAATGCCTCACTTCTTCACACTTCTCAATAGTCGCTCAATTCTTAGGACTTTTTTGGTGATGGCTGGCAATATTGCGACAAATCGCCTCAGATCCCAGATGGTTTCCGCAGAATATTGCAGATTAACCATGGTCGCCAAACACCAGGGAGGTGGGAGGGGGGGTATTCAAGGATTCGCTGAATCCTCTTTCATGGCTTGGTCCAGATGAAGGCAAAAAAAACCTGGCAGTGCTACGTCAATATGCTGTGGCAGGGCAAAAACTTCCTTCCTGACCCCTTGAGAGGCGATCGGACGAACCCTGGATCAAAAACTGATAGTATTGGGAAGGGGGAGAGTGGGGCGGGGTGCCAATCCTGCAGCAGGATCCAGGATGGGGGCTGTGATCCTAAGTGGATCGGTGCTGCTGGGGAAGACTGGGACGATGGTCGGGGAGAGCAGGTGCTCTACTGGGGTAGGGGGGGCTTGCTGGGCAGTTTAGGCTGTTTAGTGGTGATTGCGGGGGGGTGG
This sequence comes from Rana kukunoris, assembly GCA_029574335.1. Taxonomy (NCBI): domain Eukaryota; kingdom Metazoa; phylum Chordata; class Amphibia; order Anura; family Ranidae; genus Rana; species Rana kukunoris. The sequence goes on along the minus strand of CM056053.1, from coordinate 67,355,384 downwards.
AGCGGCGCGCCGCTAGGCCGCGGGTGAAGCCGCGGCCTTTCCTAGTTTGCGGCTGCCGCGATTGTGACCAGGCCGTCGCGGTTGTGCGAAAAAAATGCCCAGAAGCGGCGGAAATTGAGGGGAGAGGTGGTGGAAGGATGCCTTGTGTAGGGATGGTGGTATAAGGGTACAGAAGAGGGGGTACGGAGCGCATGGGCCGCTGCCGCGGCTTGTCCTGAAAAGGAAGGGCCGCCAATGGTGTTCAGGGGGGTGGAAGAAATGCCCAGTGCCCTGTGTCAGGGGCTTACCTTGAGGCTCCGGTGATTCCTAAAAGAAAGGGAGAACCAGGGGAGGTGGATCATGGGTCAGAGCAAGTCTGACAGCAGAGGCTGGGGGAGGAAAGCCCTGCCTGTCTGGCTCCAGGAGCCGTACGTCCTACTGCTAGGAGCGGACGCCGATTACTACTGGAGCTCAGTTCTAGCCCTGGGGAGGAGTCACTCTTTCAGACTCAATCCTGGAGAGCAGGAGAAACTATTGTCCCCAAATATCAGTGTTCAGCATGTGTTTCTGTATCATATGCCGTTGCTGTTTCCTAAATAGTCCAGACAAGGCTAGTCAGAGGAGTGAGACTTTCAAGTTCTGCAGGAGTTCCAAGAAAGGCAAAACAGCCAGAGAACAAACGCCTGAAAATCGAAACACCAGATTTTCTTGAAAATAGTAAGAATCACATACAGGTATAAACCTCTCGTATCCGTCCAAAACTGGTTGGGTTGACTAACCATTTAACAGAAGTACAAATATCAGCATTGCCTTGGTGCAGGAGTGCCACTCTGATCCAGAACGGTGTACCACCCGATTTCAGGACTTCTATGTATGGCCTGGTGTGTGGTTGGGACCGTAGGGGATACATAGCTCCTTTCAATGGTCTACACAGACCTGGGCCCTATAATTGCTGGTAGACTGGTACTTAGGGTCGCATCCAGACTATTTTATAGACATGTGCACACTAAAATATTTTGTTTCGAAATTTTGTTTTCGTTCGAAAAATAAATGTATTTAGTTACTCCCGAAATTTGTTTTTATTTATTTTGTTTAGCTAAAAAATGCATTAGTCTTAAAATCCGAATTAATTAAGGTTGAATCTGTCATTGAAGGCTTATTGTGTCTGTCGATTGTTCTAAGAAGATTCGACGGAGCAGCTAAACATTTCCGGTCGAATGTACAAGCTATAGAAGAATTCTAATGTTGTATGACTAGTAATAATTATATTTATAAATTATTATTACTAGTCAACCAACATTCAAACTCTTCTATAGCCTATGGGCCGAGTATTGACCAGAAATGTACGATTGCGGCATCGTACAGTTTTGCTGCTTGTTGAATCTTCTTTCGTTGAACTTTCGACAGACACCATAAGCCTCCAATGACAGATTCAACGTTTGTATGTTTTTCACTGCTTCATCGAATCTTCGTTGTTCATGTCAAATGGTCTACACCAACACTGTCTCTATAATGTAGAATCTTTTCTCTCTATGTCGAATCTTTTCTCTCTATGTAGAATAATCTTGGACTAATAGAGTTAAAGTTAGGCACATTCGACCGCAGACACAGATTGCTATTCTCACTGTCATGTCGAATCTCCTATCTATATCGAACTGTTGTAGCAACAAAAACGAAAATAAAGATTTTTTTTATGTCGGATCTTTCGGATTTCGGATTCTGCGCGTTCGTTTTCGTTTGTTAAAACGATAACAGAAATACCCGAAATTCAGACAAAAATGCATTTGGACGAAAACTAATGCACATGTCTACTATTTTACAAGTTGTGATTAATCCACGCTAAACTCCTGAGGAAGCAACGTTATCAGCTATGAAACGTGTTGAAAAACTAACCACCTCTGAATACCTGCAGATTGCTACTTGAGGACTTTATACATTGACCGTTCTTGAAAGAAACTGTAACAAGAGTGTGGCAGATGGTGTGGAGTGGTAAAAAATTGTAAAAAAAATTATATTATTTGATTTTGTTGTATTTTTGATGATATTGTACTGAAAATATTGTGTAATATTTATAAAGAAAGTAGATATGCAAGTTTATATGGGGGTTTCCTTAAAAATCCTTGTTTCAAAAAAAATCCCTTAATTCAAAAACGGGATGCAGCACACTATTACCGCCTTATGGACTATCGCAATGATACAAATATCAGTGCTCAGCATGTGATTCTGTATCATATGCCGATGATGTTTCCTAAATAGCCCAGGCAAGGCTAGTCAGAGTGCAGTAACCTCATGTGATCTCATTTGGCTCTCGTACTGCTGACCTCGGCACAGGTCCGCTCTTACTAACCTGCAGCCCACAGAGATTAGAGGAGACTATTAGTTCCCTGTTCAGCCCTCTAACCTCTCACCACAGCCATTTCCTCCACAGACACAAAACTCATATGAAAGGCTTTCCTTGGCTTTCATCAAATCTGGGTTGCAGGCCTATTTCGTAACATTAATTCTCTCCCTCACTGACTGCCACATCAATTCAGTATTTTATAAACTATTTCTGGGATCCGATTTATCAGGCCTGACAGAGCTTCACAGTGAAATAAACAGCGCTGCTTCAGCTCTCTCTCTCTCCCTCTCTCTCCCTCTCTCTCTTTTTCTGCGCTTTTTATTTATCATTATTTAATTCAAGAGCCTAAAATTCTCTGACATTATTAATAGTAAGATGAATCGCTAGAAAGCAGCAGAATCTGTGACCAACCAAGTCGAAATAATCCATTTTGGTAAAAATGCCTGCGTGGAATTGCATTCCCTGACGGGTACACTCACTGTCATTAGCTCCTTGGTATGCATGGGTGGTAAAGTACTGAACCATAGGTCTCCAATGAGTAGAAAAAAACTTCAATTGCAATTCCCTTTCCAACAGTTAACACGTCAAGGCAACAGCGACTAGAGGAAAAAAATAAAACATTTGATGGCTGCTGTCAGTGGAATTTAAATGCACTAATTTAAAACTTTTGTACATGATTAACTTTTAAGTTGTCTGAGGTTGAAGTTTTGTGTTATGGAGACAGGAAAATCTATTAGTTCAATTCTAAGGGCAGTATTACTTACAGCCATTAATGAAATATAATCAGCTCGCTAGTATGGCTATGAACACATAATGGTAGGCCAGCTACCCTCATTAGGTTTTTTTTTTTTTTCTGTCTTTCTATTAATTTAGTTTTCTCTTCTTTGAGAAGAGCATGGAGTCAGTGAACTTGGGGGCTCATTCACGCTGTTGCAATAAAGTAAATTGTGAGGTTGATTTACTAAAACTGGAGAGTGCACAATCTGGTGCAGCTGTGCATAGAAACCAGCCTAACCACTTAAAGGAAATTCCTCTTTTCACTTCCTCATTGTTCATTTTTGCTCAGAAGTTGCTCTATTTCTTCTCTCTTCTGTTAACTTCCTGCTTGTCTGATTTTACTGACCACCGTGAAGGGAGGCTTTAATGCGGTGGTCAGTAACGTGCTCGCCGCCTCCTGGGAACTACATCTGTGTGGCAGGATGGTCTCTAGGTGTTAGAGACTTCAAGGAGGTGTGAATTACTTGGCGTGCCGCAATTCATACTGGGAACTGTAGTTCTTACATGAACGAGAGTTGCAAACCAGGAGGTGAATGAGAGAACAGAAACTAGAACGCCAGAGGTGATATAGATGAAGAAATTTAATAGGTATTTACTTGTTTTTTAACAGAATCATTACACTATTCTGTCTGTCTACCTTGCAGACATTAATTTTAGGCAAAAAAAAAAATTCCTTTACAACTCCTTTAAGGACCCCTTTACGCCAATATACGTCGGCAGAATGGCACGGCTGGGACACCTTCCCTGTTCTTCGTTGTGGCAGTGTCATTGATCGTCTGTTCACTGATATAGAGAAAGACGATCAATGACGTCACGCATCCAGCCCCGCCCTCCTACAATTAGAAACACATATGAGGTCACACTTAACCCCCACAGTGCCCCCTAGTGGTTAACTTCTAAACTGCAATTGTCATTTTCACAGTAAACACAGTAAACAATGCATTTTTATAGCACTTTTTGCTGTGAAAATTACAATGGTCCCAAAAATGTGTCAAAATTGTCCTATGTGTCTGCCATAATGTCGCAGTCACAAAAAAAAACGCTGATCGCCGCTATTAGTATTAAAAAAAATATTTAAAAAAATGCAACAAAACTATCCCCTATTTTGTAAAACGCTATAAACTTTGCACAAACCAATCGATAAGCGTTTATTGCGATTTTTTTTACCAAAAATAGGTAGAAGAATACGTATCGGCCTAAACGTTTATAGCGCAAAAAAATTTAAAGCCGCAGAGGTGATCAAATACCACCAAAAGAAAGCTCTAATTGGGGGGGGGAAGGACGCCAATTTGGTTTGGGAACCACATCCCACGACCGCACAATTGTCAGTTAAAACGACGCAGTGTCGAATCGCAAAAAGGGGCAAGGTCCTTAACCTGCATAATGGTCTGGGGCTTAAGTGGTTAAAGGGGTTGTAAAGGTTATTCTATTCCTAGCCTCCAGTGTAGATAGTATTAATTTCTATGCAGAGCCGGTGCAAGGATTTTTGCCAACTCAGGCAAAGGTGCATTTTGGCGCCCCCCTCCCGGCATGTACGCACAACTTCGCATAGCGGCGCAAAAACGACAGTAAAGTGCTGCTAAAATAGCGGCGCTTTACTACCAACGGCGTAACGCCTCAATATGGATTAAATAAATGAGAATTATGCATAGCCATAGATATAAATAAAGTGATTTGTGCAACAGCAGGTACTACTTGCACAAATCACTTTATTCTAATTTATTTAATCCATATTGAGCAAACACTATACATTTGGCTGCATGGCACTGGCAGTTGGAACCTGGCACACATCTCATACAACAACATACACATGATGAAGGTACATTGTGACTTCACTATAGTATAGTATGGACGGTACCTGGCCTCACCTGCTGCTGCAGTGTGCTACTGCGCTGCCTGGTTTGGGGTTCCCCTAATTGCAAATCTCCTCTATGTTTTGTCCTCCACAGAAACATTACCTTATTTTACATTACACAGCGCCCTGCACCTCTGGACCCCTTTACATTATACAGCACTCTGGACCCCTTTACATTATACAGCACCCTGCACCTCTGGACCCCTTTTTTATTATACAGCACCCTGCAACTCTGGACCCCTTTACATTATACAGCACCCTGAACCTCTGGACCCCTTTTATATTATACAGCACCCTGCACCTCTGGACCCCTTTACATTATACTGCACTCTGGACCTCTTTTACATTATACAGCACCGCACCTCTGGACCCCTTTTACATTACACAGCATCCTGCACCTCTGGACCCCTTTACATTACACAGCACTCTGAACCCCTTTACGTTATACAGCACTCTGGATCCCTTTACATTATACAGCACCCTGCACCTCTGGACCCCTTTTACATTATACAGCACCCTGTACCTCTGGACTCCTTTTACATTATACAGCACCCTGCACCTCTGGACCCCTTTTACATTATACAGCACCCTGCACCTCTGGGCCCCTTTTACATTACACAGCACCCTGCACCTCTGGGCCCCTTTTACATTACACAGCACCCTGTACCTCTGGGCCCCTTTTACATTACAGCACCGCACCTCTGGACCCCATTTACATTACAGCACCGCACCTCTGGACCCCATTTACATTAAAGCACCGCACCTCTGGACCCCATTTACATTACAGCACCGCACTTCTGGACCCCATTTACATTACACAGCCCCCGCACCTCTGGACCCCATTTACATTACACAGCCCCCGCACCTCTGGACCCCATTTACATTACACATCACCGCACCTCTAGAGCCCATTTACATTACACAGCCCCCGCACTTCTGGACCCCATTTACATTACAGCAACGCACATCTGGACGCCATTTACATTACAGCACCGCACCTCTGGACCCCATTTACATTACAGCACCGCACTTCTGGGCCCCATTTACATTACAGCACCGCACCTCTGGACCCCTTTACATTACACAGCAACGCACCTCTGGACCCCTTTACATTACACAGCAACGCACCTCTGGACCCCTTTACATTACACAGCACCCTGTACCTCTGGACCCCTTTACATTACACAGCACCCTGCACCTCTGGACCCCATTTACATTAGAGCACCGCACCTCTGGACCACACTTACATTACAGCACCGCACCTCTGGACCCCTTTACATTACACAGCAACGCACCTCTGGACCCCTTTACATTACACAGCACCCTGCACCCCTGGACCCCATTTACATTACACAGCACCGTACCTCTGGACCCCATTTACATTACACAGCAACGCACCTCTGGACCCCATTTACATTACACAGCAACGCATCTCTGGATCCCTTTACATTACACAGCACCGCACCTGTGGGCCCCATTTACATTACATTATACAGCACCGTACCTCTGGGCCTCTTTAGATTTACACAGACACCCCCCCCCAGCTCTGTCCCTTCCTACATTTTTCATGCAGATGGAGAGACAGTGAGCAGCGCTGAACAGAGGGCAATCACCTGCTGGTTTACTTACGTTAGCTTCGGCAGGTGAGAGCTCTCTACTCAGCACTGCTCACTGTCTCTTTCTCTCTCTTTCTCCCCCCTGCGATACAGTGTTCTGCTTACCTTGCTGGATGCTGGATGCTGGATGACTGCTCCAGATGGAGATAACCAAACTTGGCGCCGCCGCGTCATGGGCATCATACGGCCCCAATAGGGCCAATCAGCGCACAGAGGCACAACGCCTCCTACTCCGTCCGCCTGCCAATTGCGCATCTAGAAGAAAACATTTTGTTACCCCGCCCACCCCCACATCGAGGGACAGTTCCGCCAGCCAACCAGGCGGAACTATTAAAAAAAACAGATAACGGCGCAGGAGCAAAGTGCCGTGCCGCCGCCGCTGGGGCTATAGTGCGGGAGCCAGGAGGCGGCCGTAGCCGCACGTGTTGGAATTTTTTTTGCGCCCCCGGCCGGCGCTGGCATGTAAGGCAAGGGCCCATGTCGCCTTGCGCTACCGCCGGCCCTGATTCTATGTATGTTATTTGTATACCATTTTTGCTTAGTAAAAATATTTTAATACATATAATGTCATTCCTTGGTAATTACCTAATTACATTTGTTTAATTCTACACCCCCGGCAAAATAATTAGAATTAACCATTGCCAACTGAAGAAGACATTTATTTGTTGGAAATGGATTTATGTTTACTAGTGAGGGTGCAGAGAAAGATAGTAAAAAGAGGACAATTCGCTTGCAAGGACTAAATTATATTTTTTATGCCATTTAGGAGCTAGCCAAATATGCTTCTCCTTCAAGTCTGAAAACTATTGTAAAGTCTCTATGTTCTTTATGCAGATGACCACAGTTGGCTATGGACTGCCAAAAGAAATCCAAAAGAACATTAATTTTGGAGTGTACAGATTTGGCATACCAAGCAATCTGGTTTGTCTGAAAGAACTGAAGGAACACAAATGGAAACACATGCTTTCACATATATGGAAGCTTTGCCATTGGAATCTTACACAAGCAATATTGTTGTAGCACCCTGAGGTTTAGTCAGGGAGCTCCTCACAAATTTACTTGCCAAGAGTAGTTATATTGGTCAATTGATAGGGATCTGTTGATTTCTTCCTAAGCTTGGCCTTGTTGCACTTTTCTCTTCTACCAACGGGTGGCCAGGTACTTGGTGGTACAAGATACAAGAAGGGCAACCCAAGGTCAGGTTATGGGAATGTGGGTGTCCCAGCCAATAGGGAAGGGCTTTTTTTTAATCATTTGGCCTGCTGGGAGAGCCTATATATTCAGGTGAGATCAGATGATATGTGTTTTGTGCTACCTGGACTGCCGTCTGGGTGGACGTGTGTCAAATACCTAGGGCTGCTAGGCCGGAGATTGTGCCTATGCCGGGGGCATCTGGCTGCCAGGCTGTGTGGGGGCCTATTCAGAAGTAAGAGGGCAACACAGGGTTGGGACCGTGTGGCTTGCAGTCCAACCAAAAGTGATGGTATTGCCGGCTGGAGAACCTGTCAGTGGTCAGAGGTAAAAGGGAAGCTGTCACCACGAAAGGGACCAATCACCTTTACCAGGGACCACAGTGAGTAACTGAAGCAATAACCGGAACCATATTCTCACCGAAAGGCATGGTGGAGAGTCAGGAAAATTCTGGCAGTAATTAAGTGAGGGACCCAACCCAAGCTTGAGAAGTATCTGGAGTGCCAAACTAGGGTCCCAGCAGAGAAGCGGGGGTAACGCCTGAGGGGATACCATGCAAACCTTGGAGGAGTTCATAAGCAGTGAATCAGTGGGTCTAGTAAGAGGCCAGGAGCTCAGTATTGAAGAACTAAAAGGAGCAGTTGTAGTAGAGCTGAAAGAACTGATACGTTGAGTTAGGAACTGTTAAAGGACTGTCACCATAGAAAACAGCAACCCTGCACATGCAGAAGTGGTACCTTGCTGGGGCCTTTCCCTGTATGGCTGTCTTCCTTTTGAAACCTCAGAGTCTGCCAATTGAATTTGCGACTATCTAAATGTGTCTTGTCCCTAACCCTCTTTCCCCAAAATATAAAAGGACTGTCAAAAGAAAAAAAAATATATTTTACATCCAAGAAGTGTCTGGCACCCAATGACTTTCATCATCTTTGCACCCACTATGCCTCACAACCCACCACATATTGAAGGATATCAGCTATCTTTGGCCTTGGATGTCCTCATTACACCAAAAGAGGTAAAAGACCTTGCTACATTATTATTGATTGTAGCATGGTAGTCATTGACATTCATATGAATGTCCTAATGCCCAAAACCATGGGCAAACAAGGTAGACATTCAGCTGGTACTGTGTGGAAGAATTATCTCCAGGAAAGATGTAAAATAATATTTTATTTATTTATTTCAAGATTTCTTTAGGGGTGGATAACATAAGCTTAAAGGGGTTGCAAAGGTTATTTTTTTTACTTTCAAAAAGTTTTACTTATTTCACGAGAAAACACAAAACAGAACAAACAAGAGGTATACACTGTTCAAGATTTCGACTGACAAAAACTGACAACCGGGTATGACAACAGGACTGAAGACAGATAGGTGCGAATAAACACAAAATGGTGCCCATAACCTTATGTATCTCTCAGCTAGCCATAATAACAGGTCTAGGATCCTGGTAAGACCGTCCCAGCACCCCTAAAGGGAACTTACTGTGCCTGGACAACCACCCCCCAGGCCCTCTAAAAGTAACCAACAACCTGGGCTAACCAAAAACTTTAGTAAAAAGAAAGGAATGTGGGCACCAAACCTGTAGACCTCTAAAGGGATCCCTTAGGTCTGAAAAAGCAAGGGCCTCCAGATCATGGATTAGGAAATATTGAAAAATAGAGGTCCCGTTACAACCTCATGGTAAGAGGGCTACAACAATAATAAAAAAAAAAAGGGGGAAAATAGGGGGAGAGGAGACAAAGTAGAAATGGGGGAAAGGAAGAGGGGACATGTACAAACTAAGCAGAAACCTTATGTGGTGCCGGGATGTTCGGTCGGAGGGCAATGCCTACATGATGGGCCCAGGGCTCCCAGATGGACTCAAACTGGTCTTTAGAGTTGAGCAGAATGCTAGAAGTTTTTCCTGGGTCATGATCCAGGAGATTTTGCATTTGGCAGCTAGAATAGACACTCTGGGCTGTTTCCAGGCCTTAGCTAATGTTATTTTAGCTCCTAATAAAATAAAGTGGATCAAGATTCGAATGAATTTGTGAGTCCTGGGGATGTAGGTGTTAAGGAGGGCTACATCAGGGGTTCTTGGGACTTGTAGGCCTGTTACTTTTAAGATTAAATTGAACACCCTTTTCCAGAAGGGACTAATTCTCAGGCATTCACACCAGATGTGGGCCATAGATCCAAGCGTTTTGCAAAGAGTGATAGTTTGGCGGGGGTAAGGTAAGCTTCAATCAGGGAGACGTTTTGGATCCCCTTGTATGCTCTAGAAAAGGCGGACAACCAGGACTCCAAATCCCACTGTATTTGAAAATAATTTTCCCAAGCCGACATAAAAGTGGCTTTGCTGCCTTGTTGGGCAAGTGATTGATATATAACAGATATTCCACCCCTCTGTTCTGTTGCCTATCCACACCACAGCTAGTAGGCCGTGAAGTGCGGGGGGAATGAGTTTCCCCTTCCAAATTTTGTGGACATGTAATTTGGTATGTAATTTTTGGAGGGGAGTGGGGGGCTTCGGTAGGAGAGGGACTTTCTGTCCCACTTCCTCCTTCTGCCCAGGGACCGCCTCAGCGACTCCTCCTCTCACCTTAGGCGGTACCTCCCCTCAGGCAATCTCCTGAGACACATGACAGGTCCCAGAAGATCGCCTGTCCACTCATAGCGCGCAGCGTGACTCACGCATGCGCAGGGAGTGCCCAGCTGTGAAGCCAAATGCTGTCACGGCCAGGTGCCCACACTATAAATGGAGGCGCCTGCCAGAGAGGAGGGGAGAGGAGCGGAGCTCCATGCGGCCGCATCGCTGGACCGTGGAGCAAGTAAATGTCTGTTTATTAAAAATCAGCAGCTACTGTACACTTTTTGTAGCTGCTGACTTTTAATAAACACTAAAAGGCTGGAACTCCGCTTTAATGGGCCTGTAATGTATTATTTATTTTTTTAAATCGTTCCTTACTGTGTTAAAGGGTTTGTAAAAAATAACAAACATTTTATACTTACCTCCACTGTGCAGCAAGTTTTGCACAGAGTGGCCCCAATCTACATATTCTGTGGTCCCTTAGTGGCTGTCTTTGGTCCTCCCCGCAAGAACTCTACACATTCATGCAAGCTCCCTCGCATTGTGTGGAGTCCTTGCGGGCGAGCCCCGTGATACAGCGAGCGGCCATAGCCACTCACTGTATCACTCGGCCCCACCCTTCGGTGTGCCGCATCATTGGATCCATCCGCTCTAGCCATCATTGAGCTCCTGATCCTCTCCATAGAATGCATGAAGGTAAAAAACCTTCAGCCTTTAGAACCACTAAATACACTTAAAAAACACACTCTCTCTCTGCAACTATCCTGTAAGTTTAACCACTTCCCGACAGCCGCACAACTATGTACAGCCGCAGGGTGGCTCTACTTCTCCGGGTCGCCGTCTTTTTACGTAAACGGCTCCTCCAAGCCACTGGGGGGTGGCGCGCACGTGCCCGCCGCATCACTGAGATGCCGATGCACGTGCCTGGCAGCCATTATGTCCGCCAGGCACTTGCGATCGGCGGTTACAGGGACAAGGACATGGATCTCTGTGTGTAAACACTGAGATCCATGTCCTGTCAGGGAGAGAGGAGACCGATCTGTGTCCCCTGTACATAGGGACACATATCGGTCACCTCCCCTAGTCACCCCCCTTCCCCCACAGTAAGAACAAAATGCAGGGTACACATTTTTTTTTTTTTTTTTAAAGTGTATTTTTTGTGCGTGAACTCGAGAGAGAGGAGCCGGACTGCAGGAGTTGGGAGTAGGCAGACCCTCCCCCCGGAGGCAATCGCCATCCTTCTCCATGCCCCTGGTGGCAATGGCGGGTGTGAAGGGGGGCCTCCCACTCACCCCGCCCTACCTGCTCCTCTTGGGAGCCCAACTGGGGCCCAACGGGACCCCAATGGGGCAGAGGGAATCCCCCTATGAGGGAGTGAGGGGGCCTAGCCCACCCAGCCAGCCCCGTAGGTCCTTCGCCTCTCTTTATTTTAAGAGACCGCATGGCCAAAGTGCATGTGTTTTAAACCAATTTCGTGTGCGTGCAAGTGTGGTGGTTTTTGTGGGGGGGGGGGGTGGGCGTACTAAGCACAGGCGTACCTTGCATAGCACACCCACCGGGAGCCGGGCTGAGACCACCAAACTCAATTCACATGTAGCCGAGACCGGGATCCGAACCCTTGGCTGCAGAGGTGAATGGCTTGTCAGCGCAGTGCCAATCACGTTGAGCCACCACAGCTCCCTTGCAGGGTACACATTTAACCCCTCCCTCACCCCCTAGTGTTAACCCCTTCAATGCCAGTCACATTTATACAGTAATTAGTGCATATTTATAGCACTGATCGCTGTATAAATGTGAATGGCGCCAAAAATGTGTCAAAAGTGTCCGATGTGTGTGATAAAAATTGCAGATCGCCGCCATTACTAGTAAAAAATAAATAAAAAATAATAATAATTCTGTCCCCTATTTTGTAAGCGCTATAACTTTTGTGCAAACCAGTCGCTTATTGCGATTTTTTTTGTTTAATTTACCAAAAAAAAATTTTTTTTAAATTGGGCTATTTATTATAGCAACAATCAAAAAATATTGCATTTTTTTTAAAAATTGACGCTCTATTTTTGTTTATAACGCAAAAAATAAAAACCGCAGAGGTGATCAAATACCACCAAAAGAAAGCTCTATTTGTGGGTAAAAAAGGACGTAAATTTTGTTTGGGAGCCATGTCTCACGACCGCGCAATTGTCAGTTAAAGCGACGCAGTGCCGGAAGCTGAAATTTCACCTGGTCAGGAGGGGGGTATGAGGGGGGTATATGTGCCCAGTAAGCAAGTGGTTAAAGTGGGAGATGAGCCCTTGACATTCTGGACTCACAGGAAGTGGGTTGATCTACCTTGGGTGCCTAGTGGAAGAGCAGCGAGTCTGTGCGGGACTACAGAAAAACAATAAATGTAGCAGTTGTATCTGCTTTTTTTTTTTTGCTGGTGACTAACTTTTTTTTGGACTTGGGTTTAAAGGCGAGATTGTCAACTCTTTACATAAACTATCGTCAGAAAATTTCAGCACATCACTCATATAAATAAGTGAAAGTTGAATGAAAAATGACTTTCAGGTAACTTTACTGTAATGACTCATACTGTGTTTTGGCTGCAAATGCACTGCCGCTTCCCTTTAGAAAAGAACCGTGAGCATTTGAATAAGCATTTCAGCCTTATTTATTCAATGGTTTTGTGTATATGTCAATAAGGATTTGAATGTGTCTTTGCCTACTGTGATTTTTGCATAGCCCGGTACAGTGTGTGGAACAGCTCAGCCAGACGCACAGCTTTGTAAGCACATCAGTGGCAAATTAAAGCAACTGCAGTTCCATCGCGAGAGTGCTTCAGTGCTACACTTTATGGCTTGAACTGCCTGTTTAATGGACTGTGAGATCTTTCTCATTTGCTCTGAACAAAAGTAAAGGAAATCTGCTTGGCACTCAAAAAAAAATCATTCTAGTTAAATCCCTGGCTGCATTGGAAATTAGAAAATTCTAAGCGCAGCCATCAATCTTTATGAATTTTCAGAAGTAGAACGCCCTACCATTTAAATGGAGAGGATGCAATAGACTTTGACCTCTCATTTGAGAATTTTTTTTGCTTCATTACCTGTCTTATTTAATTTAGATAAAAGAAACATAATTATATGCACATATATAATAAATTGAAACAAGAAGATAAATTGCAGGGCCATTTTATTTCCTGAGATACGAATAACCACAATGATTCAAGAAGTATGCCATTCATTGCGGCGGGGGGAAAATACACGTTTGATTCCTTAACAATCTCTATCCAACTGTGCGCCCTACTTGACCTCCACATTGCATAATCCACTGACTAGCTGGATAGGTAATGAAATACAAATTACAGAGGCAAAAATAACATCTATTTATCTGTGCATTAGGACACAGTGATGTCATGGAGCATGATGGCACTGACATGATTAAACGCTAAGTAAAGATTTATATTTAATGCCATTTATTTACAAGGAAGACTGTGTTTATTTTAAATGGCAGGAGGCGCCACTTAAATTATCCCATGCTACTCATCATTAGCTGTCCTGGTAGCTAGATAAGGTTAGCAGATTATTGTGTACCAAAGGCCAGAACATGGGGAATTGCTTGATTTGTTCAAACTAATGTAGCAAACATAGAATCGATGTAACATTTGTCATTATCATTTTATTTTGTTTTGCTAACAGCCCACAAGAAGATTTAGTAATGGTTATTTTAAAACATGATTAGGATTTCCTAACCTATTTATTATTATAGATTCCCAATGGATTGTTCATAATTTCCCCATACCCCTGTAGGCAGGTGCCGTCTATTTTCTCCACAGTGGGTGGCGCTAGATCGTAGCGGAATTGTAGTTGGAGGGGTTCTTAAGAGGGTCACTGGGGAAGCTATGCAATCCCATGTGATTTTGACAGCCATCTTGGGTCAGTCAGAGCTTATTTAAGACCCTGTAATCTGTATTTAAGGCCCTGGCTCCCAGGCTTGGCACGAATTTCATGTGTGGTTAGTGTGGGGTACGGACATCTGTCTGACAGGGACAGTGATTGGTAGAAGGGAGGGGTACCAGAAAAAGAGGGAAAAGATACAGACACGCCAACCTTCCTGGAGACCTCCCTATTTGGGCACAGACCAGCCAGATCACCATCCGCCCCTCAAGACAGGCGCTGTTGGCACACCAGAAATCTGCACTGCTACACATCGCTGTTGCATTCTGTGAGTGGTCCCGGTCAGGTGCTTTCTCACCGGGCTCGTTATGAATTGCTAAAATCTTTGAATTTAATACAAATTCTCTTCCTGCAACTGAGCTCTATCTCATTTTCAGAGGTAAAAATACCCCCCAAATGACCACTTTTTGGCAAGTAAACAGACTGAGCTATTTAATAAAAGGCAAGGGGGAGTTTTTTGAAGTTGTAGTTTTTTTGTCACAATGTTTTGGAAAATGAAGGCAATAAATAAAAATGTATGTTTTTTTTGTTTTTACATACTTTAATCAGAGTAGTTCAATGTCATCATAGTGACACTGTACCAGTCTGGCAGGGGGCTGCACTTTGATGATCACTGTAACATAAATGTTTTAAACTGTCGGGAAGGAGTGACATTGATAACAACTGTGATTTTCTATTGTGTGCTGTGATTGGCCCAGAGCTATAACAGGTACAGGGTGCTGTGATTGGCCCAGGTACCATGTGATAGCTGTGGGCCAATCATCCCGCTTTCAGCGGGAGCCGCAATCCACTGTGTACGGTGGACACATCGGTTGTGTGAGCTGTACGTTACGCACCCCTGACCTGGAGGAAGTAGGATGATGTACATGTACGTGATCCTGCCTGCCCATGCTGACCTGCTGCAGCAATTTCACTGTGGCAAGGCAGCAAGTGGGTAAGTAATGTTATCTGTTCTAACCGATAATACGATTAATCAAACACAAAATTTTTAATCAGTAACAGCCCTTCTTTAATCAATGCAGCCAATATAGTTTTCTGTATTATTTATAAATAAAGTTATTAGATCACAAAGCGATTAGTGTAAATTAACAAATTTACGAAAGTATATATAAATTTTTTTTTGTTAGTATAAGAAAATTAGGGCTGTGTATGAATGATTAATTTCGCTCTTCATTCGCAATTACGGCAAGTCATCGATTAAATCATGTTAGTATTTCGAATTTCAAGCGTAAGTCGTCTCGTCTACTTGACGTCACGATCGGTGAACAGAGCTCATCGATCTCGGCTCCGCGTATTTCGATTGGATAGCGTGTATGAATTGCGTCTTGATAAAGCGTAGCGTAGATTACGCAGCGGAAGATTAATCTATGTGAATCTGATTGAAAGCTGGTTAAAATCAAAAACTCTAACTGAATGGCATTAATCAAACACAAAATTTTTAATCAGTAACAGCCCTAAAGAAAATACTTTAATCAATGCAGCCAAGTATGAAAATATATATTTTTTTGTGTTAGTTGCTTTTATAGTTTTCTGTATTATTTATAAATAAAGTTATTGAATTTAGCTGGTTAAAATCAATGTAAACTCTAACTGAATGGCATTAATTTGTTAAAGCACTGTGTATCTAAAACAATCGTCACGTCTTAAAAAAAATACTGGGATTACACATTTTCTTTATCCAGTTCCAACTCAGTGCTGCTGATCTACCACAGCCTCTTTGTAGCTTTCTTCTCTTTACACGTATGTATTTCAGGGATTGCGGCAGGTTTCCTGATGGGGAATAGTGAACAATGCCTGCACAATGTTTGATGCATTGGCCACTGGCCATAATCTCCACTGAAAGCCTGTGCGACAAAGTGACAATGTAGCAAAGCTTCGTTACCCTATACCCTTTGTCACCCTGGGGACAGGGCTTTCTCACTCTATACCATTATATTATAAAGCGCTTGAAGAACATAGTTTTATTGATTGAGAACTGCAGGTTTAAAAATATTGAAAATGTAATTTGAAAATTGCATTAACATATCAAAGCTTGTATGAGATTAGTGATTTGGTTCACATATACAGTATATTAATGCGTAGATTGTATTTGATTGTAAGCTCTTATGGACAGATCCCTCATAACCCTCTTGTATTTTATTGTATTGTAACTGTACGGTTCCCTTTTATATTAAAAAAGCACTGTGCCAATTGATGGCGCTATAAAATTCCTGTATATTGTATAACAATATTCATTTTAAACTCTTTCTTTTGGCACCATTCTGAATGCATGTAACGTTTAAACACCTTGTACAGAGTGTTTTGTACTATGCCATTCATTTTTTTCTATGCTTTTTTTTTTATTTTAAAAATAAAATTTAAACACCTTTTAATTATTATCATAATCATTTTTTTCCCCAAGGTTTCTTTATTTTGTGTTGTAATCTCCTTTGCAATCAAACAAGTCACTACTTTTTTTTTTTTTAAATGGCAAAGTTTGAGATTCTTTTAGAAACTATGTCATCTTGCCTATAATTTAAATCTGCTTAAATAAAACAGATTCCTTTTGATTTGTTTTATTTCTGATACACCACAGAAGATAAGTAATCCTTTCTATAAATTACTTATCTATCGCACCCAGATTGGGAAAAAAAAAGCCTTTGTCAAAAAATATAGGTCATATGAATGACTCTGACTTTGTCAGATACAATAGGCCAAGTCAAATAAACACGATTCCTTTGAAATCAGCTTTGTTATAGCTCAATATTTGTTGCCTTTTGTTCATTAATACTTTGGATGGAAAACATGTGAATGTTCTCTCCATTAGCTGTGCATGCCAAGGGAAAGAAAAGCCTTTCTGACACTTGTTATCCAGTTTTTCCTTTGGTGAATGAGATAAGGTTTTATTGAGATCCCTCATATTAAACTGAGCTAAGCATGTGCCTAGTGCTTCAGGATTTGCCTGTGAAATTTTTATGTGGGAAATAAAACGAGCAAATGTCACAATCTTGTTTTCTCTAAACTCAGTTTTGATGGGGTTATGAAGTGGGAAATATTCATAGACAATTTTTTATCCGTTAAGCTCTTTAACATAAGCATTAACTGCAACATTAAAATTTTAATTAAGCACTTATTTGTGAGTATATTATTTTTAATGAGTCACATACTTAGTTTGATTGATGTATTATATTATGTTTGCTTTACATCCAATAATATTTCAGCCAAATAGTTATAGTAAAAAAAGAAAGCGAATGATATTGTTGGAATTCAAAGACACGATTAAAGTAAATCTAAACCCTATCTGGATAACTGATAGTTTGCTAAAGCACTAAGTATCATAATACTTGTTTACCTCGTTTGTATTTCAGTGCTGCTAATCTCCTACAACTAATGATGAACTAAGCTTCAGGCCAGGTGCGGACTGACCATTGAGTCACTCGGGCACTGCCCGAGGGCCCCATGTCACTAGGGGGCCCCATCAGGGTTGCCAGGCTCAGTAAAACCAGGAACAGTATGTAAAAATCTATGTTTTTTTTACATCTGTCCCTGATATGTCTGAAACCAACATGCTTCTGATGTAAAAAAAAAACGAGATTTTAGCTGCCCCGCCTCTGCACTGCCTCCTGGCGTGGTGGCCATCTGTAAACCCATAGTCTTCTATTGCCCATAAGTTGTCAGTCCGCCCCAGGTTCAGGCTTAACCCAGTTTGGCCTGAACTTACAAGAAGCTTTTACATGATATCAGTCTGCCAGCCCAATCAGCTGTGATTGGGGAATTCCCTGCCCTGTAGCTTCATGCAACTGAGATGCAAGGTGCTGGTGGCATCGTTGACCTAATATTGCCAAACGGCAATGACATTTTCCAAATATGGTTATGTGGCCAATGATGACAATGATATCATCAGCTTTCCCACCTCTTTGTTAAATGCAACTGTGTCGCAAGGAATTGCCCAGCCAAAGATGCCTGGGTCTGCTATTATGTCACATTTTCCCACAGATTCAGGAAGAACTGGGTTTGGCCTGGGCCTTAGCGCATGGTTGCCTAATCTGTTTGCAGCTACGTCCTGTCTACATGCTCTTAAGCCCTGTACACAGACCGCTGGACTGTTTTCATCGGACAAAACGATTGTGTGTGGGCCCCATCGGTTTGTTTTCCATCGGTGAAAAAAAAATAGAACATGTTTTAAAATTTTCCTATGGAAAAAAAATGATAGAAAAAAAACGATCGTCTGTGTGGAAGTCCATCGGTCAAAAATCTATGCATGCTCAGAATCAAGTCAATGCATGCTTGGAAGCATTGAACTTAATTTTTCTCAGCACGTCGTAGTGTTTTACGTCACCGCGTTTTGGCACGGTCGGATTTTTGACTGATGGTGTGTAGGTAAAATTTCTTCTAAAACAGAAAGTAGAAAATATATATTTTTTTTTTCAAAATTTCCGCTCTTTTTCCACTTATATAGCAAAACAAAAATTATTTGTGAATAAATACCACCAAAAGAAAGCTCTATTTGTGTGAAAGAATATATAAAAATATAATTTGGGTACAGTGTTGCGTGACTGCGCAGTTCTCATTGAAAGTGCGAGAGCGCTGAACTCTGAAAATTGGCCTGGGAAGGAAAGGGGCGAAAGTGGCTAGTATTGAAGTGGTTAATACACCACATTACAATACAGTTCCAATCATACAATATATACATTCACCCTGCAGTATGATGCATAACATGTGTGGAGTAAAGTTCTTCAAAACACCACATCATGCATGACACTGTTTACCCTGAAAGCATTACTAAAACACATTACTGTACTGGCAGTGCAATGTATGACGTGGTGTGCCTGAGTTAGACCCCTGTCCCACACATCCTACATGGCACCGCAAGCTCTTTCTATCCAACCTGGCTATCCTAGGGCCACCTGTTTAATTAATTGGATTTTTGTTCTTTCTAACATGAAGCCTCAGCATTACATGTGGAGGTCTACATTCAAGTGTATTTTCTCTAGCAATGCCCACTCCTACCGATGGACATCTACCCATCAAGACATTTTTATATTTGCATAACTGCTCACAATGCCATGCTAGCATCAGGGCTGAGGGCTCTTGGGAAGAGTACTGAGGTAAAGTGTTGTGATGGTTTCAGAAAACTATGTACAGCATCTGCTAGCCCATCCCACGAAACGTGATCTGCCTGCAATCCATAGAGATGTACAGTGCCATCACTGGTCCAAAAAAAAGTATGTGATGAAAATGTAAACATTGGGCCAGATTCACAGAGCCATTACTCCGGTCTATCTCCTGTTAGACCTGGATTCATTTCTAATTACCCGCGTTGTATCATTAGTTTGAATCCTTAAACCATGATACGACGGCTTCGGGCTTCGATCCGACAGGCTTACGTCTTCGTACCCTGTTGGATCTACGCTGCAATCTTAGTTTGCGTCGTTTTCCGCGTCGGGGTATGCAAATTAACTTTTTCCGGCGATCCACGAAGTTACGATCGTCTGTCGCATTCTCTTACGGTATCTGTAGTCATCTTTTTGCTGCGTAAAGTTAGGGAAGCAAAAATCTGGTCTATAGTTAGACAGCCCATGTTAAGTATGGCCGTCGTTCCCGCGTCGAATTTCCAATTTTTTTTTTTTTTGCCTAAGCCCTTCCGGGAATAGGAATGTACGTAAACGACGCTACTCCAAAAAAAACTGACGTAACAACGTAATTTCGCGCAATGCACGGCAGGAAATTTCTGAACGAAGCATGAGCAGTTCGATCGCCGCGGGGACGCGCCTAATTTAAATGCTTCACGCTCCCTAATCGCGTATTTCGATTCCACCGCGAGAAATACACTATGCCGCCGTACCTTATGGGCCGAAATCTACCTGAATTCGTCTTAGAGCCAGGTAAAATACGGCGGCGTAGTGTATCTTTGCTGGGGCAATTGTACCTGAATCTGGTGGAACCAGTGAGGGCAAACTATAAGCACATTAGCATTCAGCTTTGAACATTTAGATGCCCTAAGGCTTAAGCTTTCATATTATAAGTGGGAACCCCATGCCTGACCACAATATCCTCTTTTTCAGTACCGCTTGTTATATTTAATTTATTTCCCCTTTCACCCCCTTTCATCAACCTTTATCTGAATGACACATACTAAGGCACATGTCCATCTGAGTTTTATTGGCTAATTTATTTTCAACCTCCAAAAGGCACAGATTGGAAATTTCAGAGGTGTATTGTAGAAATGCTGGACTTTGCCCATCTCGTTTTAGTGCTCTACTACATACTGTGATTTATTGTATTTACTTTTGTATTTTCCAAAAATGTCCTTCAAAATATCTTCAGTGGAGTGTTTGTTACTCATTGTTTTTAAGCCGATTTTAGAATTCAATAAAAAACAAAGAAAGGGGCAAAGGGTTTTAATAGTGTTTACCTGATGTGACTTATAAAAGCGTTCAATATTTGAACAGGCACACAGATAAAGGAAGAAAACAGCTGCAATATTAACGTGAAGCAGCATGCTCATAATTATAATAAGGGGTCCGTAGGGGAATAACAAAAGAAGTTTGGCATCATGCTTCTCGTTTTGAGTATATGAACATATGTTTCCAGCATTCACCATGTCAAGCTTGTTAAATATAAATTTACATTTATAATGCATAAAGCACTGGTTGCACTTTCATTCATGAAAATGGTTTTAAACATAAATCTAGCTGTGAAACATTATATTTTTTTTCCTTTTTTAAAGGTTTTAGTCAGAAGCTATTAGTAGAAGCCACTGTTTTATTTTCTGTATTTAGAATGTACTAATTTTATCATTCTTGCAGTCTACAAAGAGGAACCATGAAAATAAGTTCTTAGCCTAGTAGATGTTATAGTGTAAAGTCCTCAATGGTGAAGGAGAACAGGCATTGATCAAAGGGCTTTGAGGCTGCCAGCCTTATCACCTTAGATTTGTATTTAATTTACTTACTACAGGTACTTATATAGCAATGGTAATTTACATAATGCTTTACATACATATATTATACATTTGGAAAATAAATAGTCGCGCTAAATCGCATAGCTCTGTGATGAACCTATGTGTTACCATTGAAAAAGTGTATCCAGTGTGCTCACTGAGACCATAAATGAACTTACATGCCTGATATATTCAAATATCATAAAGAAAGCTGGCCGGACGCTAACAGGCAAAAACCGTCTGTGTGGAGAGAAACGAATGAGGGGGATGACGTCAGCATGCTCCTCCCAACGCGTTTCGTGATAGGTCACTTCACTTCGTCACCCATCACGAAACGCGTTGGACGGACGTCTTCCCCCTAATTCGTTGCTCTCCACGCGGACGGTTTTTGCCTGTTAGCGTCCGGCCAAATGTGAGTTGTTTACTGTCTATTTGTTGATTTTAAATAAAACACTCTGGTTTTATGCTGTGTGAGGCTTTTCCCTTCCTTACATGATCCAACTGTTTATGAGAATCCCGAGCCTGGAGTTCATATGGTATTCACTACACTGTGGACGCAGCTGTCATCAATTACTTTGCTGGATTTACATGCTGAATCTGGTCCATGGGACCTTAGGATCTGGTAAGCAGATCACTTATCCAATGGTGGTGGATTCACATCGGGCAGCATATTGGATCACGTTTTTGATTAAGCACAGGTGTTCAATAACCACAGTTGTTTGGACTCTCTTTATGTTTGATTTGTTGGACTTTTTTCTTTATGATATTTGAATATATCTAACTGACTTTGTCTCTTATGATCCAACACTTATGCTGATTTCTATGGGATATAACCCCTAGTCAATTACTCATGGTGTGCACTTTAAGAGTCACTATCATATCACCATTTCTTATTTTTTGTGGTACTTATATATATTTATTTCTGTATACCTTTATTAACTGTATTCACTAGAGGCATGTACGTTCATTTATGGTCTCAGTGAGCACACTGGATACACTTTTTCAATGGTAACACATAGGTTCATCACAGAGCTATGCGATTTAGCGCGACTATTTATTTTCCAAAATTATTCAATTATTCAGTTCACAGATTAGTTGCTGCTTGTTTACCAGATCCAGGCTACATGGACATACCATCCTAGAGTAGTCTATCTTTCATTTGCATAGCGCAGTTGTTCCCCCAACTTTTTACATATATTATACATTCACATCAATCCCTGCCCTCAGGGAGCTTATAATCGAAGGTCCCTAACACACCTTCATACATGCACATACAAGAACCAATTTAGACAGGAGCCAATTAACCTACCTGCATGTCTTTGGAGTATAGGAGGAAACCAAGGAATCCGGAGGAAACCCATTTAGGCACAGGGAGAACATGCAAATGCCAGGCAGGTAGTGCCATGGTTGGGATTCAAACTGACAACCCAGCAGGTGTGGCCAGGTGGAGCTGTTTGCTGGAACTTGCTGGCTGCTTGGAGACACCTGCTGAAACACTGGAACTGCAGAAATCGGCCCAGAGCACCAAAGTGCCACCAGCAGGCGAACTTGATCCTAACACTTAAAGTGGCTCTAAAGTCAAAATAATGTTTTATCTTAAGGCATTCCATACCTTAAGATAAAAAGCTTTCTGTGTGCAGCAGCCCTCCTCGGCCCCCCTAATACTTATCTGAGCCCCCTCTCTGTCTAGCGATGTCCACGAGTCCCTGGGCCGTCCTGATTGGCTGAGACACAGAAGTAGTGCCATTGGCTCCCACTGCTGTCAAAAATGTGTCTCAATGGATACACAGAGCTGCAGCTTGGCTCAGGTGCCCCCATAATAAACTGCTTGCTGTGGGGGCACTCAACAGGAGGCAGGGGCCAGGAGCTCAAGCCAGGGACCCGAGAAGACGAGGATCTGGGCTGCTCTTTACAAAACCACTGCACAGAGGAGGTAAGTATAACAAAAAAAACAAGACTTTACAATCATTGTAATTTGCCATATGTTTTTGCCAATCTAAAATAGCAATAGCCATACCTGGAACGTTTTGGAAGGGAAATTTATATAGGAGGTAATTTTGGTAATATGATCACTAAAACAAATAGACAGCCCAATAGCGTTCAATTTTGGCAATGCACAGGCAAAATACTGACATATCCTGGAACTTGCTAGATTTTGGTTAGAGTTGATGGCTATTTAGATTGTTTACCACAACAGCAGCTGTCTGGCTGTAATCTCCAGCATTCTGTTGACAGTCAGAGAGCAAGATTTAAGATAGTTACTGATACCACTGACACCGGAGGATGTCTTCCCCTATAGAAATGATGCACAAATCATAGCAAGTGATGACACTGTGGCTGGCATGACTTTGTGAATGGGAAAGAGCAAACACGTGGAGTGGAGACAGGGCACCAACACTGCTGCCATTTAAAGCTTGCTCACTAGTTTAGTCAGGGGCCAGAAGTCCTTTGCAAGCTGTATCAATAATGAGAGCTAAGAGATGATTTTATATACTGAATCAAATAAAGAAAAAATGCATAATCTGCATAAGTAAGAAGATGGTAAAAGATAATAATTTTTTTTTTTAAATTGTAGTGCCTGGAGTGTCGCACTAGATTGCTAAAGGTGTGTATTTTCAGTGATTGAAGTTCAACTTTCTCCATGTGTATACAGCTCTACTCCCCAAAACGCATAATTTCTGCCAGGACTTCTCCCTGAAAATGCAGATGCAGGTAAATGTCAATGTAGAAGCCAATAGTATTTACCAGCGTACAGCTGCGTAGAGCCATTCACTTGTTTTGGTGGCTATACGTGTTAGAAAACATTGGAGATTTTACACTTCAGCACACAGGAGCTGCCAAACATCCATGTACATGAAGCCTAATTACATTGTCCTGATATGTTGCTTATAAATTACTACTCAGTGACTATATGCAGTGTTCAAAAAAGTTACAAAATCTGCATTTGATGGCAGTCCATAAAGTCGTGACTGAGCTTTCCCTATTATACGTTTATTCTTTGCAGTTTACTTTTCTCATTCTCAGAGAATTGAGTTTGGCTGCAGTGGGAGTTTTCAGTACATAGATTAAAAGATGATTTAATTACCTGTGTGATGAAACTTTTCAATCAGCAGAGCAACAGGGGTTTCTATGCAGAGGAGAACTTTTATTAATAGACTTTAATACAAACAACTTATTTTAGATTTGGGTTTTACAGAAAGAATCAGACTAGACTACATTTCACTAACAAAATTATTCAACAGGCCTTTGAAGCTTTAAAGTTCAAGAGAATTTTTTTTATTATAGATGTTACTGTAGCGGTACCCTCATAAGTGCTGCTGAGTGTAGTGGTATGTCTGTCACCAGGGGCAAAAAGACCAGGGGCTTCAGCCCGAAGCCAAGCTGGCACCAGGGGGGGGGGCGGTGTTCAGGCACGGTCGGTGGAGTGGCGCGGGGTGACCTACCTGACACACATACCCTGACCTACGTGTGTGTGTGTACACTCACTGACATAACCTGCATACACTGACCTGACCCACTGACCTGACCTACATACACTGACCTGACCCACTGACCTGACCCACTGACCTGACTCACTGACCTGACTCACTAACCTGACTCATTGACCTGACCTGACTCACTGACCTGACCTGAATATGAATGTTCCAAGAACAGAAAGGTGAACAGAACAGGTGATCTTTTTTTAAATGATATTACGTGTAAAAGCTTTTCATATAGGTTCACAGTGAACCTATATGAAGAGCTATTACAAGTAATATCATTTAAAAAAAAGATCAGTAACAGCTCCACAGCACACTGACCTACCTTAGCAGCCTCAGCCTTAAGTTGGTGTGCGGTCACAGCAGGGCAAGCACGGGCAGGCACTGGCAGTCAGAGGAGCCACCCGCCTGAGCGGGGATGTGGTGCGGTGGCCGAATTGTAACTCCCCCCGTGGAGCCTGCAGCGCCTATGATGGACGTCACACGTTCCGCATCCCGCCATTGGCGCTGCAGGCTCCAGAAGGCGGGGCAACATTCAAGCACATTGTTAGCCCCGTCATCTGATGACGAAAGTGGCCGAGTGTCGCCGAGTACGGCACTCAGCCGTAGTCGGCGGCATTCGGCGCTGATGGCACTCGGCCACACTCGGCCATCTTCGGCATCAGGTCCTGACTCCCAGACGCTCGGGGCTAACAATGTGATCAGATGCGGCATAGACTCGGGGCTTTTTGGGGACCCATTTGGGGCTCCAGCCCCCGAAGCCACGCCCTAACGACGCCCCTGTCTGTCACCCTGTCCAGCCAGGCACACAATTTTAAGCATCCAGAGACATGAAACAGTACTTGTTTTTGTATTGTTATTGAGGGGAAATTAACTTGGATAGGGATAGGGAAGTTATGAGATGCCCAGATAATTGAAAGTCAATGTTGGGACTAACTATATACATTCACAGCATATACTCTCTCTCTCTCTCTCTCTCTCTCTCTCTCTCTCTCTCTCTCTCTCAAGCACTTTACTTGCTTGCAGACTATCTCTCCTCAACACCTCCCGCACTTCACTTGCTTGTACTTCCCAGACCAGCTAGCACTGTAGACCTAACACTGGCTCAGCCAGGCCCAAAGCATATGCACCCCTATGGTGTAGCAAAATAAAGAAAGTCCCAATGCATCCCTGTGGCTACTGCTCCCAGCACCACCTTTTCATGCACTGCCAGCCCTCCTGGCTGCAGCTGCCCTTTTCCTCCATCACCACAATCCGCCAGACTGGCTCTCCACCCTTCCCAGACCGCTCCATCTCAGTCCTTTCAGGTGTGCCTCCCAGTCCTCCTGACTGTGGGAACACTCACCAGCCTCTTGGCTGCCTCTGTGGAATTCCTGGAGACTTGACTGGCAGTGTTCTCCCGCTGTCCTCTTTGTTCCTCATGTGCCTCCTGGCCAAGACACCTCTGTGGGTTGTAAGAGGGTCTCGTCGGCACCCGAGCCCAGGCCCAAGGTCACTGCCCCCCAGACTCGGGAGCTCCCTCAAAGGCCCTGACAGTTTAACACTTCCTCTTCATTTTACACCCAATCAATGTCTCCCCAGCTGAACTGGCTCTGGGTATATAAGGAGGAAGTAGTTCTGCCCCCTGCCAATTCCAGAAAACACCAGAATATTCTGAAAAGAAATGGGAGGTCCTGGTGACAGTCACCCAGCTTTCCTCAGGTATTTAATAGTTCTCAGAGCATGCACAGCAGGTTTCCCAGGCCTAATGATTGGCTCAACCAGTGTTCTCCAAACTCTTGTCTTGCCATTATCCTACATTTTTCCTCCCATTGATACAAGACACTATCTTGCCAACTTACATCAACAATGGGGCCCCATTTCTTCCATTGACACCAACAAAGGGGCACTATTCTGCCTGATGATATCAACACCTTCACCTAATACCAAATGTATTGTTTACTTCCACTGACGCCAG
Source organism: Rana kukunoris (assembly GCA_029574335.1). NCBI lineage: Eukaryota > Metazoa > Chordata > Amphibia > Anura > Ranidae > Rana > Rana kukunoris. Next base: position 67,328,769 of record CM056053.1, on the reverse strand, counting down.
GAAAACATTTCCACTCCCACTGGTCATTGTCCGGCCCCCTAAAGTCTGAAGGACAAAAAAAATGTCCGTTACAAAGTTTGGAGACCCCTGGGCTACACTATCAAAACCCTCAATACAGAGGGACACTATTTGAGCAAATCTGTACGCGTATTGGTCAACTAAGTATGTATATGAAATGGCAGTATTTATATGGTTTTATCTGTAATAATGTCAGGGATTATGAAGGCCACAAGGTTTATTTGTGTCAAAACTGTTGCAATAACATTTTTAGTTACAGATCAGTTGCTACCACTGCAAGCCTGATTTCATCATCCAGCTGATGGCAACTCAGTGTAAAGAGAGATTTTAGGTCATTGCAGAATTTAAACATTATTTATTACACAAATTTTGAAAGAATATATAATTAGAGGGTGTTTTCATATATTTGACCGGTGATCTTAAAGGACCAATTGCCATTTTCATGAACCGTAGCATTAGAAAATCAGGTACAAATTGTTGGCTGACAACTCTTGGCTTCCTGTCACCTTATCATGCGCATCATACCTACCTTGAACTGCTAAGCACACAATATATCCCTCTGTCACTTCATTTCATGCCTCACAGCTTCACTTTTACTGAGTATAACTCCTGGCAAATCTCAGGTGCAGTAAGAGCTTCATCACGTTGACAGCAAAATACACAATCACAATCAGCCTTACAATTTTACAGGGATTCAAATTATGTAAAAGGTTTGTCAGACTAACTGCTGTGAAATAGCATTCAGACCCTTGGCAGGATTTAGAGAGCAGCTAGGTTTTCTGATTACAATATTATTCAGATAAATTGTACTCTTCGCTCTATAGAATGTTAAATAGAACAAGGAATGTGATTAACCGAAAGATGCTTATCATTGTAGTGCATGGCTGTAGCCAATTAAAAATATTTCTTTGTGAAAAGTTACAACAGTATAGTTTTAGTTCCTGAAAAAAATGTGTCAAACATTCAGAAAAACATTAGATGAAGTTTGAAGTATTCCATTAGGGTGTAGACATTTTTCCATTTACGTTTTGGTTATAAAGGTTCAGCTCATGGAAGAATAATACATCAGGATTTTTATCAGGACCTGAGCTATGCACACTTGTCTGCGTTATGCAGCAAAACCCATGCATTGGCTCGCAGTCTCTGCCCTAATTCATCCTAATGGTGTTCTTTTGGGCTGATGTCAGGACTTTGTGCAGGCCAGTCAAGTTCCTCCACCCCAAATGCCCTCATCCACACTATATTGCAAAAAGGATTGGTGGAGGGGGGATTATGGTGTGGGGTAGTTTTTCAGGGGTTGGGCTGGGCCCCTTAAGGCCGCGTACACACAGAGAGACATGTCCGATGGACCGTTTCCAGCGGACATGTCTCCTCCGGATTTTCATCCGACGGCGTGTACACACCATCGGATCAAAATCCCCGCCGGCAGACAGCGCGGTGACGTGGCAGTGACGTTGACGTCGCCACATCACCGCACCAGGAAGTAAAAAACTTCCATGCATGCGTCGCATCCATTCGACGCTTGTGTGGGCATATATGTCCGCTGGTTAGTGTACTAACCAGCGGACATATCCGATGGACATGTCTCCGGCAGACATATTTTAAAGCATGCTTTAAAATTTGTCTGCCGGTCAGACATGTCCGCTAGCCCATACACACGATCGGATTTGTCTGCTGAAGCGGTCCGTCGGACTAGTTTCAGCGGACAAATTCGATCATGTGTACGCGGCCTAAGGCGTCAGCATACCTAGACATTTTGGACAATTTCATGGTCCCAACCTTGTGGGAACAGTTTGGGGATGGCCCCTTCCTGTTCCAACATGACTGTTCACCAGTGCACAAAGCAAGATCCATGAAGACATGGATGAGCCAGTTTGGGGTGGAAGAACTTGACTGGCCTACACAAAGTCCTGACCTCAACCTGATAGAACGCCTTTGGGATAAATTAGAGTGGAGACTACAAGCCAGGCTTTCCCGTTCAACATCAGTGCCTTACTTCACAAATGCGCTTCTGGAAGAATGGTCAAAAATTCCCATAGACACACTCCTAAACCCTGTGGACAGCCTTCCCGGAACAGTTGAAGCTGTTATAGCTGCAAAGGGTGGGCCAACTCAATATTGAACCCTACAGACTAAGACTGGGATGCCATTAAAGTTCATTTGTGTGTAAAGGCACTTGGACTACATAGCCCCATACACAATAAGCTTCAATGTAATTTTTTTTTCTGCTTTCATCAACTTCGGGGACAGCATGTTCATCTGCTGCCGGAAATATCCCACCAACTTACAGATGCCATTGTAACAAGATAATCTTTGTTATTCACTTAACCTGTCAGTGGTCATAATGTTATGGCTGATCAATGTATATGAAAAATAAAACAGATATAAGAGATTTCATTTAATCTCCGCTCCGACAACGAAGGCTGACTGAGAGCTGCACTTGGCAATTAACTTTGTGAATATCCCAGCTCAGCCCTCCCCAATTCTCTCCTCATTGGCTCACTGGCTGTGATTAAAAGTAACGGGAGCCAATGAATACCACTCCTGTCTCAGCCAATGAGGAGGGAAAGACCTGGGAGAGTAGAGGCTTTCACAGCACATCAGAAGAAAAACAAAAAACTGCACTAATGCCTGAAAAATAAAATGAAAAAACTAAAAAACTGAGGCAGCAGCTGGCGTGTGATACAGAAAACAACATGAACATGAAAGCAAAGCCGCGCAACACAAACCACACAATTGAGCAATAACAATGATTTGGGTGAGATAAAAGTGAATCAAGTTCCTAAAACATATATTGATGGTCAGCATGAATCTCCCTTAGGTCAGTTCATATGCAGAAATCCTGGAATAACGCACCACCACAGTGACAAATAATATAGTTTGTAGTGATACCTTCACCGGTAATGTGTGGCCGCTTACCAGAGGGCAAGCACAGTGCGCAATCGGCTATAGCCGCGGCCTTTAAAGTTCCTAGGATCGATGAGGGAAGAGGAGTCCCAACAAATCACGACAGGAGCACACTCACATTCACCCAATGTTGTAAATGCAAGAGAGGATGCACCATAGCATAATTCCGTTTGACAGGAAAGGCGGTTTATTTAAAACACATTATACTTACAAACAACAGAGTAAAAACAGCATAAACGAAAGTGCCGGCCGGCAGATACTAGGAGCCCTTCCTCCTTGCGTGGTGACGTCACTGCGCTTCCTCCCATACGCAAAAAGACGTTCTCAATGGGGTGGGCCTTAGCAGTGATTCACCAGTTTAAATGCAACCAAGCCTCACTGTAAAAATGCATGGCAGCAGTGGCAAAAACGCCATCTTAGTTACGGTAAAAATGCCCATAGTGAACGATGCAGCGTTTACATCTCCAGGCAGCTATATCCAGTGCCCTAAGAGCATATTAAGGGATAGAACAGGAAAAAGAAGAAGAAGACGAGTAAAAAAAAACGATCGAAAGAAATGGTCGAAGAAGTCCTTAATTGGGGGGACTTCTATATAGGAGACCGGATGATGGACAACAATGGCCTGGCACAAGCCATATGTCTCCTCATTCGATCTTATGAACTACTCTCTCGCGCCATCTAGAGCGCCCCAAGGAGCGCACAGCTCTGATGGAGGAGACAGAAATTAAACCACATTCAAAAGTGAGCAGACATACATATGAATGTGTGCTACTTCCTCAAATAGACGGGCAGTACACCCGACCCAACCTTGAAGCACCTCCTGTTGAATTTAAAATTAAAATTAAAAGCGGGGCTGTAGGTAGTCATGACATGAAGGTATGTACATGAGATGTGCTTATCGTCTTAAACAATGATGTAAACCCAAAAAGAGGATTTTGATTTGCATAAATTTGCATAGGGCTATCACCCACCTTGTTAACAAACACTGGCACATAGCTAAGAGCGATCCCTTACTGAAAGAGATTCTGCCTGCTAAACCTCGAGTTGTGTTTAGGGGGGTTCAGTCTATAAGGAACCAAGTGGCAGTGAACACCATTGATCCCCCCCTGAGGGGTATAGGTTTCTTTAACCAACTGAAGGGTTACTACAAGTGCAAGCGCTGTAGGGTTTGCACTCTGAATTCGAATTCACAGAGGTGCGTGACTGTTTTCTCCTCCACAGCCACTGGAAGGGAATACAAAATCAGACCCTGTATTACCTGTGCCTCTACTGGCATAGTTTACCTACTGCAGTGCCCTTGTGGCCTGCAGTATATGAGCTGGACTAAAAGGTAATTTCAGGTTCGTGTGAACGAACATATCACCAACATTCTGTCAGGATTTAAAGACCATTCTGTTTCCAACCATTATAGGCTAAATCACCAAAAAGATCCGTCCAATGCTCTCTTTTTGGAGATCGACAAGTTCAAGCCCCATTGGAGGGGGAGTCACCTTGTGAGAGAAATCTCAAGGATGAAAATGGGTTGGATATACCGTCTTAAAACCTATACCCCTTACGGGTTAAACATAGAAACTGATATAAATGCGTTCATCAATAACTCATGACATGTAAACTCATTGTGAAATGCACCAACAGAGGCATGACATTTGTATATTGCATCATGCATCTTCCTGTTTCTCCTTTTCACTATTTTTCACTTTTGAAATTTTTTCTTATTATAATTTACCCATTTTTCACAGAAATAGGGTAACTATTGTACAATGAGTGGAGTTTATGCCGCGTACACACAACCATTTTTCATGTCATGGAAAAAACAATGTTTTTCTCGACGTGATTCTTGTCAAGCCTGCCTTGCATACACACGATCATGAAAAAAAAATGCTTGAGCAAAGCGCCGTGACGTACAACACGTACAACGGCACTATAAATGGGAAGTTCCATTCGAATGGTGCCACCCTTTGGGCTGATTATGCAAATTTCCTTTCTCCTAACTTGCTTCTGAGCATGCGTGTTTTTTTCCCCGTCGTTAAAGCCTACACTCACGACCGCTTTTCACGACATGAAAAATGACGACGTGAAGAACGACGTGAAAAAATAGAGCATGTTCTAAATGTTTAATGACCATTTTTCACATCAAGAGAAATGCTCTGGAGCCCACACACAATAGTTTTTAATGACCAGTTTAAAAAATGGCATTTTCTCGTCATGAAAAAACAGTCGTGTGTACCTTCTGGTGAGTGTTGATGAATATTCTGCCAATGGATTTTTTATGAAAGTGTACGTGAAGGTAAAATCTTATTTTCATTTTAGATAGAATAGGGGAGGGTAAACCTCTGTCAGATTTTTTGTATTGCTGGGGGAACTGCTTTTCACTACCTGTCCAAGAAATGAAACAGGAAGTAAGAAAAAATCTCTACAAAGTCATATGAATTACCTTTTTAGCCACCTGATAAGGATACAAATACCAATAAAAAATATTTTCTTTCTAGTGGAGTGGGAAAGGTTAGATTTTTTTTTTTAACTAGACTTTTATATAAACTTTATTTTAAGCACAACACTGCCTTCTCGCTTTTTCTAACTTACAATCCACATGGTTCCACAGGAGTTAGCAGGGGGTTGTCTCTCTTTTGAACTGGAGATCAGATTATAAAGGCTTTTCAGAGCAAAGCAGTAAATGACTCAGCATACATGATGGGGTACAGGCTGAATTATAACACCTGCTGTTTGCAAGTGGTAAATGTGAAATATTCGCATGCGATAATAGATTGTGCCATACTCTAAAAAATAAAATACTTTTTAAACAAGTATAGCCAGGTGCTGGGCTACAGTAATATAAAGATGAAGACATTGGCCTTTTATTCTTTCTCTACTGAGAAACTGACGTTATGCTGCATCATTCTCCTTCAGCCAGCAGGGCTAAAGACAATCAAGTCAATAGACTTCTATGCAGAGTGCTGAGAATACTGGGAGTGGTAGTTTTAGATGGCAGCCATATAATGACTACACTATGATGGTTACACTACAGATCCCAACATGCACTGTGCAGTAGGAGGAGTGGCGATAGGATCTTTGTTAAACTGTCCAGGAAAGTTCTTCCTCTTAGCACTGAGAGAGCATCTCTGTCTGGAATTTTGCCTGCCATACAATCGGAAATCCAAGCCCTAGACTGGGAGTGAGGACACCCTAGGACAGTGCAACACCTCCCAATTTACAGCACTGGAGCATCCACTCACCCTCAGCTTCCCACCACTGATCACCAGAGGCTTTTTGGGACAGATCCCATTCTACAGTGAGAGGTCATCACAGCAATTCAGGGACTGGTGACTGGTGAGAGCGATATTCGCCCATCGCTAATACTGCTAGCTGGGACTGAGCCACTAAGAGTAGGACACCAAGAGTACTCAATATAAACCACACCTGTATTGCACTCTACTGCACTTAATCCAAACCTAGACTGCACCTATACTAACCATAAACCACAATATACCGAACCTTTACCACATCTGAACCACAACTATCTTTCATCTGTGAAAAGACTATACCTATACTGCATGCAGGTTAACTGCAAAGATGCTCTTAAAGGGCCCCTGACAGAAAAACAAGACTACCCCTGCTATAATAAATATTCTCAAAGCCCCCTTTATTCCCCTGCCCCCTTCGCTACCATTCTCCTTTTTTTACAGTCCATACCCAGTGGGTCTAGCTCTAACATCACTGCCATAATTATGTTCTGGCAGTATCTGGTAGATTACATTTTACTACTGCCCACTGCTGCACCCAAGGTGGCCTTGCTACTGTTTATGCTGTTCTGGACACCAAAAGTAATCTATGCTTGTATACTCAGAGGGGCTGAGGTTCTTGAGAAGGTCGAGGTCAGGAACTGAGGGCCCTTCCCATTCAATGGCTCCTACTGTAGTAGCGCTACACAAGGAAAGAGATACAACAATAGTACAGATTTTGAAGTATCCCAAAGACAGTCTGGTGTCCATCCAAAACCAAGCAACAAGAGAATTAAATTAATGAAGCAAAAAGTCGAAACAATTTAGATAAGTCAGTAGCCAGCAGGGAAAGAAGCCAATGGGCTGCTTATGGTATCCATAATCTGTGATGGTTACTTCCCAGTAACTTCTGTGTAACTTCCAATCTTTCCATTCCTGTATCGTTTGTGAATTTAGCAGTAAGAAGCTCCAAGTACTGCCATTTTTTAACACAATGGCCTAGGTCACCTTTACCAAAAAAGCTACCTATGCAGGTAGCTTTTATCTGTAGATAAAAACAAACTGTGCAGCTTTTACCAAAGTTGAATAATGTCCTTGCTGTAGGTAGAGACCAATTATGTACCTCTTGAAGACTGACTGGAATACTCTGAGGCGGCGTACACACGACCGAGGTTCTCGCTGGAAACCAGCGAGAACCTCGCTGGAAGCTGCATTCCAGCGAGAACCTCGGCCGTGTGTACGCTCTCGGCGAGCATCCCGTCAGGAATGCCGTCGAGCAGAAATAGAGAGCATGATCTCTATTTGCTCGACGGCCTGCCTGGATGAATGGCTGGTTGCCATTCCCGACGGCGGGTCGCCGAATCTGACGGCCGGCAGAGAACCTCGACGGGCGGAACGATGTGTTCTGCCCGTCGATGTTCTCTGCCGTGTGTACGCGGCTTTAGAACTTTTGTAAGGACATTGCTAAGAGAGGACTAGCCATTATTGTTTACCACTACCATCACAGGAGTGAGCTCATTCTCTGATTTAAACCACCTCACATGCACTTTCTCTCTGCTGATGCAGTAGCCCTGAGTTCAGCATTTGAGAGCCTCCTCTTGTGATTGTGGAGGAGAACAATAATGACTAGACCTGTCGTAGCAACATCCTGGGAGTTTTTCAGTCGGGCTTCATTAGGTATGTAAATTGCCTACAAATATAGCAAAGGGCAAATTTCAAGTTTTTTCAAAGCTGCATAGTTTGTTTTTATCTAAGGGCTCCTCTTATCTGCATAGATAATTTTAGTAAAGGTGAAATACCCCTTAAGGATCTTACCTTTAATCCACCAGCAGCTCCATTTGGGCACCAGGAACAAAGGAGGTTCTGTGCAAGCTTTGAGGTGCGAAAGCCCCATGTGAGAGCACTGGGTGCCTTTGTGGCCAATTACCAATCAACATCACTGTCACGTAGGAGTAAGGGGAGCAAGGCACATGCTTGCCATACTTAAGAGTATGCACATGCTATTGGTGGGGCTCCCTTTAAAGTGAACCATTTACTTTTGTTGTTTGATAGGCAAAGTAAAGTGCAATTTAGTTTAAAATTTTTACTGAAATGTAGCTACCCCTGCAGGAGCCGTTTGAGTATATTTGGTTCGATTCTCTGCCTCTAATCCCCAAGAACAATCCCAGCCCCTCTGGCTCACCTAGTAAACAGTCTAAATGCAAGCATAGGATTAAATAGACACAAACTGTGGCAAACCAGAAAGTCTGTTTGCTGGGAAACTTTCACCATCATTAAACAGTATGGAAAAAAATTCAGTTTCTCTGTATGGAACTCCAACAGAGAAAAAAACACGCATGCTCAAAATCAAGTACGAGATGGGAGCACTCGGACTGGTAAAACTAGCGTTCATAATGGAGATAGCACATTCGTCACGCTGCAAATTCTGGGATCTTTTAATGCATTATTTTCTTCTTTATAATGCTAGAATAATGAAGTTGTTTTTCTGCTGATATTCACACAGAGTTCTGACAAACTTAATACTTTATTGTTTCTTGTGATCTCATGAATATTCATATTTGATTTTAAAGCCAGATCTCCATAATAATGGTTTTATTTGTTAGTTTATTTATCTTTTTATTTGATTTTAATTTAAGATCTCTTTTTTGTTTTTTTTATATTTTCTTGTGATCTCCATATTTTACATTTTTATTGGTCAAGTTACCACAATAATGTGATTAATATGATGGTATAAATAGGAGTATATATTGAGACATAGGGCTAGATTCCTATACATTTCCCGCTGCAGTAGCGTAAGCCATTTACACTACGCCGCCGCAATTTAACTGAGCAAGTGGCGTATTCCCAAAGCACTTGCTCCGTAAGTTGCGGCGGCGTAGTGTAAATGGCTCTGCCTATCCCCGCGTAATTCAAAGGGGGCGGCTTGTATTTAAATTAAGCGCGCCCCGCGTCGATCGAACTGCGCATGCGCCGGCCTCAAAAATAGCCCAGTGCGCATGCCCCAGCTCACGTCGGAAAAAATGAACGAAGCCGACGTGAGCGTCGTTTACGTATATCCCTATTCGCGAACGACTTAGTAAAACAACGTAACCGACGGAAAAAGACGACGCTGACCCGACGCCATACTTAACATGGCAACGACGGAACTTCGTAAACCTACCCCTCATATAGCAGGGGTAGGTTTACGCTTACGGAAACGACGTAAACGACGACGGGGCGGCGTAAAAACGTCCGGGAATCGTCGGATTAGGCTCATTTGCATAGGCAAATGAGAAATCATCGTAAAGGCCACCTAGCGGCCAGTGATGTAATTACATCTACGATCCGACGATGTAATTGTTTTACACCTGTCAGTTCTTCACTGTATCTATGCGTAAGTGATTCTAGGAATCACACGCATAGATACTCATGAAAAAAAACAGATATACGACGGTGTTTCCTACGAAACGCCAGCGTATCTCTTTTGAGAATCCGGCCCAATGTATGTATGTATGTATGTTTGTATAATGTGTATTTATCTGTTTGTAAAGTTTGAAAATCATGTTTAATAAATACATTTTTGGAAAAAGTTACCACAATAACATTATTACCTTATATTTTTTTACCTCAAGGAGGTCGCTTGGTGTAATGGAACCTACTGAACAGCAGAAAACTATCTGAAAAGCACAAAGACTGAAAAGCGCGAATCGTCTCTCACCAAACTTTAACTAACATGCAGTAACACAATATCAGCAAAAGCAGCCCAAAGGGTGGCGCCATTGGAATTGAACTTCCCCTTTATACTGCCATTGTATGTGTTGTACGTCACAGGGTTTTTGACGGTCGGAATTTGGTGCGACCGTGTGTATGCAAGACAGCTTGAGCAGAATTCCGTCAGAAAAACACGTTGGAGTTTACTCCGATGGAAAAAACGACTGTGTGTACGAGGCATTAGTGTCTCAAGAAATGAGATAGACCTCTAGTACAACAGGTGTGATAAGGTATGAGCAATTTTCAATGATTGGCACCATAGCTTGTAGGCTCTATAACTTTCACAAAGACTAAATAATATACACTGATTTGGGTTATTGTTACCAATGATATGTAGCGATATAAATTTTTACCAAAATTTATGAGGAAAAATTCATAATATGCCAAATTTTGACAGGAACAACATTTTCAGTCTTTTTTTTATTTATAGCACAAAAAATAAATCTAATCTAAAACACATCCTGCCAGACAAGAGTGATTACCATATGCTGGACGTAGCCTGGTCAGCAAGATGGATGTTGTGTCTGCGCAGCAGGGTTTAACCACTTTAATACTGGGCATCTTCACCCCTTTTCTGCCCAGACCAATTTTCAGCTTTCAGCACTGTCACGCTTTGAATGACAATTGCGCGGTCGTGCGACGTGGCTCCCAAACAAAATTAACGTCCTTTTATTCCCCACAAATACAGCTTTCTTTTGGTAGTATTTGATCATCTCTAAGGCTTTTATGTTTTGCGCTATAAACAAAAAAAGACTGTCAATTTTGAAAAAAAAACACAATGGGCCAGATTCAGAGAGCCATTATGCCTGTCTAACTGGTGTTAGACTGGAGTAATTTCAAATTACGCGCATTTTTTAGCTAGTCGAAAACCTCAAACCATGAATAGCAATCTCTTACGGCACCTTTAGTCATCTTTTATTTGCGTAACACTATACCAGCTTTTTGCTGCTCTAATATTAGACAGCCCATGTTAAGTATGGCCGTCGTTCCCGCGTCGAATTTCTACGTTTTCCGACGTCTTTTATTATTTTTTACGTAAGTCGTCCGGGAATAGGAATGTTCGTAAACGACGCTACTCAAACAACGAATGACGTAACGACGTGATTTCGCGCAATGCACGGCGGGAAATTTCTGAACGGAGCATGCGCAGTTCGATCGCCGTGGGGACGCGCTTAATTTAAATGCTTCACGCCCCCTAATCGCGTATTTCGATTATGCGGCGAGAAAGAGACTACGCCGCCGTAGCGTACGGGCAAAAATCTACCAGGATTCAGTGTAGAGCCTGGTAAAATACGGCAGCGTAGAGTATTTCGATTACGCAGCGCAATATTAAGTGTATGTGAATCTGACCCAATATTTTTTACTTCTTGCTAAAAAAGAACACAACAGCTCAGCGGGGGAGATCGCTGAACTAACCTTGCATGGTTAGTACAGGGGCTCAGACTGGAGCTGTCAGGTTTTTTTGTTTAACCCTGCGGGGTTGAACATAAAAAAACTAATAGTGTGTACACGGCTTTAGGGGGGCTGGGGGGGGCTGCTGGACAGAGAAGGTTTTTACTCTCATTCATACACTGTATAAAGGTAAAAAAAAAAATGGAGCTTTTAGAACCAGTTAAGTGAAGTGAATATTTGCCCTCCGAATGGGGTTTGCCACAAAGTACTTGAACTTCCAGGAAAATCCATGAAACTGTTTGCAAATCAAACCAAGACAGATTTGCTCATTTTTAACTGAACCAAAATTTGTTTTAGTTCACAATGTTTCTATTTGACTGGCATATAACTTTAATCACGACCAGTTAACAGGCAAGACCCAATGTTTATCATATCATCATTATCCTGACCTTATCAAGTCCATCACATGCAGGCTTTCACAGAGAGGATGAAGACAAAAAAAATCCACTTTTCAATTATCCATTACATTTTTTTCCAAAACTTTAGAGGAAGCAAAGAGAAAGCCACTCTAGGTGAAATGCATCTGCTCTGAAAGCCAATGTGATAATAACTGCTGCTGAGACAAGAACACACAGCATGAAGCACTTCTAAAATGTTTTTGTGATTTTTCTTTTCTATTTGTTCTCAGAGCGAGTCACTGTTTAAAAGAAATAGATATAATAGCAAAAGTATGCTCTGAAGGAAGAGTAGCATTTCCTTTCTCATTCATTGTACTTTACATACAGGACAATAAGTCTCATTCGCTAGGAGTCACAGAACTCGTAATTGGAGCTCCAGAACAGAATGAACACTTTAGGAGGTTTATAAGCTGAATGGCTTACTTCATACACCCAAAGACTTTAACTGGTTAAAGAGCAAATGGAATCAACCAGTGAGCTGCTGATGCTATCCAGTAAATGTTGCTACAGCCAGTAAATTCAACAATTCACCTAAACCTGTGTTTTTCCACTGCATCCAAAAACACACACACACACCTCAATCAAGGAGGCCAGAAGACGTATAATTCCAGAAATATATGCTTGATAACTGCATTTTCTCTCTGTATCCTGCATCGCCAATTTATTCTCCAATTTCAAATGTAAATATGAATAATGACTGTGAGAAACTTCATAATGATGCACTGGCTTTCTGTATGGGAGAGGCAGCAAGGAACTTGCAGAGCATGTTCCAGCATCACAAACAGGTACTTTCCAGAGACATCAGATTATCAATACAAGGTAGTGGGTAGGCATGGGCCAAACAACCTCCTGTTCGCTTTGCACCAGAACTTTCGAACATCAGGAAAGTTCGGGACCGAATAACAAACCCTATTGAAGTCTATGGGACGGGACCCAAATATGAAGAATCAAAAGTGGCCATTGAAGGCTTATATGCAAGTAATTGGGCATACAATGGTTAGTGCCTGGGGTGTTCCCATAGTTCACCTGTAAAGTGGCACATCTATACTGCGTATAGAAGCTGCTACAGCAATAATTGCATCTATAAAGCCTGCAAGCTTTCTTTATTTTGTTAGAAATGGCATGGGGAGCAAGTCTGTATGAGGCCACAATGTAGTAGAGGAAGGAGAGATGGCCGCTCCAGGTGGAGACCTTGGTAGTAATCCACTCCACAGAGATCTCAGGTGCAGACAATGCAATCAGCGAGGCAGGAATAGCAAAGATGTATTTCTGGACAGCCGCACTCTTGAACAATTGTTACCTTTATTTAAAATAGGAACAGCACTACAAGCCACAGCAATCAAAACCTCGAACGCTGACGCGTTTCACACTATATCTAGTGTTTAGTCATAGCTAAAACACATCCAGAAATACATCTTTGCTATTCCTGCCACAATGTAGTGCATGGGGAACAAGATTAGAGATTATCTGGTGTACAGGACGCCAGGGATGGGTCCTGGATGGACGCTACATAGCGCCAATTTTTGGAATCTGGTCCCTTTAAGCACTGGTTCAGGAGGTCACCCAAAGGGGGTGAGAGGTTCCGGACAGATAAAATGGATCCAGAGAGGACGGGCTTAAAAGTCCTCTCTGTCTTCTTTAAATGATATTCGGGGGTCCGGGATTTCGGAGGCTCTGAAGCGACAATTGGGAGGGAAAAGAGCCTCCCCTTCTGACCCCGGGCTTCAGGCACACAAGGGGTTAACCACTGCCAGGAAGTGAGTTAAAAGGAAAGGAAGTCCTGACAGAGGGTGGAGTAGTTTTGGAAGTGAAGCTGTGTCTGCAGGGAAGGACTGGAGGACTTCTTACTAAAACGTATGTGCCTTTCTTTTGGTTGTTTTGCTGTGCTGAAGAGAGACTTATCTAATTTATGCTGGAAACAAGCAGGACTTTTGTTGTGACATTTTTGTGCTGAAGAAAGCATTATTTTGTTTTGTTTTGTTTTGGTCGCCAATAAAGACCCTTTGCTTTACTGACACGGTTTACGCACTTGTCTCGCTGAGCTAAAGAACCCCCAAAGTTCACAACTGGTGGAGAATGCGGGCAAGTTAAACTATAGGGTACACCAACCAGGGAAAAGAAAACCCTACCAAATTTATCACATAAATTTGTTAAAGCTCTGGAAAGACAGAGAACCGGTGTCCGCAGTGGTGGCGGTACAGTCAGGGGACCAGGTAGGGATCGACATGGTGCAGGTTGCAGCTACCCTAACTAGGCCCCAAACCCAGCAAGTAAAAGAGTTTTTGCAAAGAAATGGGGACATGTTTTCAGGGTTGCCAGGACTCACCAACGTCATCGAGCATGACATTGTGACCGAGCCTAAGGTGACAGTCCGGCTTAAACCCTACCGTATCCCAGAGGCTCACAGGGTGGCGATGTCTGGAGAGGTGAAAGGGATGCTTGAACTTGGGGTCATCGAAGAGTCGCAGAGCGAGTGGTCCAGTCCGATCGTATTGGTGCCCAAACCCAATGGTACTCTACGCTTCTGCAACGACTTTAGAAAACTCAACGAGGTCTCCAAGTTCGATGCATACCCCATGCCACGGGTAGATGAGCTGATTGAGAGGTTGGGTCCTGCCAGGTACATCACCACACTGGACCTCACAAAAGATTACTGGCAGATTCCCCTAACCAAAGAGGCCAGAGAGAAAACAGCTTTCTCTACCCCGGAGGGTCATTTCCAATACAAGAGAATGCCGTTTGGTTTACACTCCGCCCCTGCCACATTTCAAAGGGCCATGGACAAAACTCTGCGTCCCCACCAACGGTATGCCTCCGTTTACCTGGATGACATTGTCATTTTTAGTACGGATTGGGATTCCCACCTTCCCCGAGTACAGGCAGTGGTAGACTCCTTGAGAAGGGCAGGGTTCACCATCAATCCGGAGAAGTGTGCGATTGGGGTGGAGGAAGCCAAGTATCTTGGATACATTGTAGGTAGAGGGTTAGTGAAGCCCCAAATGAGCAAAGTAGAGGCTATACAGGGCTGGCCCCGCCCCCTAACAAAGAAAAGCAGGTCAGAGCGTTTTTAGGCCTAGTTGGGTACTACAGGAGGTTTGTCCCCAACTTCGCCACCATTGCGGCACCGCTGACTGACCTCACCAAAGGCCGACAGTCTGTCATGATCAAATGGAATGCCGAGGCTGAAAAGGCATTTCAAATGCTTAAGACGGCACTGTGCCAGGACCCGGTGCTTGTAGCGCCAGACTTTTCTAAGGACTTTATAGTGCAGACAGATGCCTCAAGTGAAGGGCTAGGAGCAGTTCTGTCTCAAGAGATCAACAGAGAGGAGCATCCAATAGTTTTCCTTAGTAGGAAACTGACGCCAGCTGAGAAAAACTATGCGGTGGTGGAACGCGAATGTCTTGCCATCAAGTGGGCTTTGGACTCCTTACGGTATTTTCTCCTAGGCAGGAAGTTTCGCCTCATATCAGACCATGCTCCTCTTACGTGGATGAGACAGAACAAGCACACCAATGCCAGGGTAACTAGGTGGTTTCTGTCTCTGCAGGAGTTCAACTTTGTGGTGGAGCACAGACCCCGGAAACAGCATCAGAATGCCGATGCCCTCTCCCGAGTCCACTGTATGATGGCGAGTGGTGCCTCCAACACCTCCGCGTTGAGGCAGAGGGGGGGGATATGTACAGGACGCCAGGGATGGGTCCTGGATGGACGCTACATAGCGCCAATTTTTGGAATCTGGTCCCTTTAAGCACTGGTTCAGGAGGTCACCCAAAGGGGGTGAGAGGTTCCGGACAGATAAAATGGATCCAGAGAGGACAGGCTTAAAAGTCCTCTCTGTCTTCTTTAAATGATATTCGGGGGTCCGGGATTTCGGAGGCTCTGAAGCGACAATTGGGAGGGAAGAGAGCCTCCCCTCTGACCCGGGCTTCAGGCACACAAGGGGTTAACCACTGCCAGGAAGTGAGTTAAAAGGAAAGGAAGTCCTGACAGAGGGGGAGTAGTTTTGGAGTGAAGCTGTGTCTGCAGGGAAGGACTGGAGGACTTCTTACTAAAACGAGTGTTTTCTTTTGGTTGTTTTGCTGTGCTGAAGAGAGACTTATCTATTTATTTGGAAACAAGCAGGATTTTGATGTGTGACATTTTTGTGCTGAAGAAAGCATTATTTTGTTTTGTTTTGTTTTGGTCGCCAATAAAGACCCTTTGCTTTACTGACACGGTTTACGCACTTGTCTCGCTGAGCTAAAGAACCCCCAAAGTTCACACTGGATAAATTCTGGGACAATTAATGGAAGGGATTTTTAATCTAGCGGGTGCTAGCGGGTGCTAATTTCACGGAAGCAGAATTAACAGTTTTATCCAAAAAGGGAACACATCATCATGTGGAGGTATTTAAGCGTATGGTGCAAGAAGAAATAAAAGAACTTGAGGTTACACACACCAATCAGAACAATAACCTTATCAATGAAGGTATTAAAAAACTTGAAACTAACAAAAATATAGTGATACGTCCAGCAGACAAAGGGGGGGGGGGAGGGGTCGTGGTACTCACCAAAGAGTACTACTATGGAGAAATCCAGCGCCTATTGTCGGATACCGATACCTACTACCCCCTCCCAGGAGATCCAACAAGTAAATTGAAAGCTCAACTGTCACTTTGGGTCACTAATGGTTTAACAATATCCATTTTGGACAATAAAGAAGCACAATATCTTGTTCCAAAAGTACCAAGGGTACCGGTGCTCTATATTATCCCCAAAATCCATAAAGATAAAGAAAACCCGCCAGGGAGACCCATTATCAGTGGGATCGGCTCCCTTTATATATATACAGTATACATGTATATATGTGTGTATGACTGTGTGTCCATAGCGTGTCAAGATCCTACGGGGTAAAAATGACCGCACCAGCCAAGCAGACTCTGGCTGGAAAAAGCGCCCAGAGGCGATTCAGTTCGCATGCGTTGCGCTATACAAGTCATTCATTCATTCATTCATTCATTTATTTCAGAGTGGGGGAATATCTAGACCTCTTTCTACAACCCTTGGTTGTAAAGGGCAAAGCTTACTTGAAAGATAGCAGAGATCTCATCAAGTCCCTACCCCCTGTGCTAGAGAACACCTGGTTGGTAACAGTCGACGTCGAGTCGCTGTATACCAACATTAAACAAACAGATGCGATTTTGACTGTTACTGAAACACTTGAAACACAATCTGTATTACCAATGGCTCAAATTCAGTTTTTAGTAGAAGGTTTAAAACAGGCCATGGGGAACAACTACTTTTGGTCACAGGGGCATTTTTTCAAGCAAATCAAGGGTGTCGCGATGGGCGTTCGCTATGCCCCCAGCGTGGCTAATTTGGTTCTAAATAAATGGGAGGAGGAAACCATTTATAACGTTAACCCACCTGCCCTCATATATTATAAAAGATATATTGATGACATCCTGCTAATGTGGGAGGGCACCAAATTAGCCCTAGACGAACTCATATTGGAAATGAATAATAATCTTTATGGTCTGAGGTTCACTGCAGAATGCAGCCTTGTCTCTATCAACTATCTGGACTTAACACTGTATAAAAAGGGGAATCAGGTCGGCACAAAAACCTATTTCAAGCCTACGGATAGAAACGGTTTTGTGCCCACCTCCAGCTGCCACCATCCTAAATGGTTGGGAGCAACCCCCAAGGGTCAATATATGCGCATAAGAAGGAACTGTGATTCAATTACTGATTACAACCTACAAGCAAACATACTCACTAAACGGTTTGCTGAAAAAGGATATCCTTTGCCTATGCTACAGGCCACTCAAGATGAGGTGTTAAGTATGGACCGTTTAACCTTGCTTGAGTCTAAGAGGAGCACCAAACGGGAGGATCAGGTGCCTTTCCTCTCTGGATTTCACAGACAGTACAGGAATGTGGAAATATTTTCAAAACATTTTTTTGGCCTATCCTATTACAGGATATAGATTTGGCCAAAATATTACCCCCCAAGCCCAATTTCATTTACAGACGAGCTCCGGGCCTTAGAAATAAAATTGCGGCCAATGTCCCAGATCCACCTAAGAGACCTCTGACCTTTCTGGATGGATCTGCATTCCATTACTGTACCCGATGCAGATCATGTAAAAATACCACCAGGTGGGAGCTGTGGTGGCTCAACATGATTGGCACTGTGCTGACAAACCGTTCACCTCTGCAGCCAAGGGTTCGGATCCCGGTCTCGGCTACATGTGAATTGAGTTTGGTGGTCTCAGCCTGGCTCCCGGTGGGTGTGCTATGCAAGGTACGCCTGTGCTTAGTATGCCCACCCCCCCCACCCCCCAAAAAAACACCACACTTGCACGCACACAAAATTGGTTTAACACGCACGCACTTTGACCATGAGGTCTCTCTTTAAATAAAGAGAGGCGAAGGACCTACAGGGCTGGCTGGGTGGGCTAGACCCCCTCACTCCCTCATAGGGGGAGTCCCTCTGTCCCGTCGGGCTCCCAAGTGGAGCAGGTAGGGTGGGGTGAGTGGGAGGCCCCCCCTCACACCCGTCATTGCCACTGGGGACATGGAGAAGGATGGCGATTGCCTCCGGGGGGAGCGTCTGCCTACTCCCAACTCCTGCAGTCCAGCTCCTCTCTCTCGACTTCACGCACAAAAAATACACTTTAAAAAAGAAAAAAAAAATACCACCCGACAGGGAAAGACAGGGAAAGAAAAAGAGCAAATTAATTTCTTTTGTCACCCAACAGGAATTCGCCTGTCATTCAGATCATGTGACTTATGTCCTAGAATGCCCGTGCAAGTTGCAATATGTGGGACGCACAACTCGTGAACTTAAAGTGCGAATCATCGAACATGTGGCGAATCAAAGGGTTTCCTAACCATAGTGTTTCCAAACATTTTGCAGACTGCCATGATAAGGACCCTCGCAAGCTGACCTTTAATGGCATAGATAGTGACCACTACTAAAGTAAGAGGCCATTTGGCTATGCTGTTTTATCTGTGACATATTTTAAATAAACTGTACTTCACTATGGTGGTTTCCCCTCTCCCTCCTTCATGAGAGTGTTTGATTCCGGGAAACATAGAGCTGCGCAGCTGAATCATTCAACTGGTTTAGTGAGCAACTGCTGTCAAAAATTTTAATGCTATGCACCTGTCAAACAGGTGCCGAAAAATGGTTATTTGGGTGTTGGTGGTGCCTTTACACTGTATCCCTATAGAGGTACTCTTGATGAAAGCAATAATTGGCCTTGCTGTCAAAAATTGCAAAGATATGCACCTGTAAACGAGCCACTAGTAGTGGGAGGTTAAATGCCTTGTCAAGCATGTGGTATCCAAATGGTTGGTGTTTTTGCCACGCTTGATGCGCTTGAGACAAAGTTTGCAAATAGCAACAGTGCAACCGCCTGCATATGTACTAAAAAAGCCGGGACAGCTTAGCTGTGGGAAGTGAGCCAGGAGATAACAGCTGGGTTACTATCACTATGTGATGGAAAAGGGTGGTTGCTCTCTACTCCTCCATGATGGCTGCCTCATTGGAGTTGTGCCTTACCCTCACTTTCCTTCTCTGCTCTATCCGGCACCCAAGTCGAGTCAGTGATTTCATCACCATCATCTTCTCCATCCTCATTACCACTGGAGACAACTTGGCAACACGCTGCAGCTGGGGGAATATGACTGTCAGTTTGTGCACTGGTGTTCTCCCCTGCCTGAAAAAGTTAGTGTCAGGCCTAACCATGCGGTGCTAGCTAGTCTGGAGGAGTATCAGTCTGCAGCTAGAGTTTGTGCTGGTGGAGTGACAGTCTGCACTAAGTTTGTGCCGGAGGAGTAACGGTCTGCAGAAAGTTAAGTGCTGGAGGAGTAAGAGAAAGAGGTCTTAAGGAAGAGTTTGTGCTGGAGAGAAGACTGAAATGTATATAAAGGAGTGTATATAGTAGTCCCCATAAAGTTACACTGGATCTCCTGGGCATCCCATAATTTCCCTTTCCCATCCAAGTTCAATGCCCTCAATAAAAAACAAAAACAAAAGCTTATGGACAGTTTTGTGTCTCTGAGTGCCTGAGAGATGGATGTCAGGCTGGGCAGGGTGACAGGTGAACCACTACGTTCAGCAACCCCTACGGGATATGGCTACATTTGGGGGATCGTCCGGGAACACCTGTTCACAGTTAACCTGCCAGCCGTTGCCCCTAGCAACCAAGATTGATGGATCCGATGATACCAGTTGAGGAATTAAACTTGGGGAAGGACTTATGTACTCTGCCTGTTTTTCAGTGCTATAGTAACAAGGGCCATTGTCCATAGCAACCAGCAGGAGCTGCCTTCAAGTTCAATATTATTGCTGCCTGCTCATCCATGGGATGGACACTTGTATTAATCCTGCAATTCACAAACTGTTTACCATGTGCTGTCACCAGTGGCAAATACAGGGGGTGATCGCGGCCATGGATTACGAAGGTATTTGGCACAACTAGATCACATAAACACACACACACACAGTCTACACTATATAACACTGTAATAGAGTGGACTCTAGCATTTCACCAGCATTTTAAACTAGGGCTTATTTTCGGGGTAGGGTTTGTATTGCAGCCCTTCCCAAAAATTGGGGTAGGTCTTATTTTCGGGGAAACACGGTATGAAATAATTGGCCAGCATCGATTTCAATTTAACCACTTTAGCCCCGGACCATTTTGCTGGTCAATGACCAGGCCACTTTTTGGGATTCGGCACTGCGTCACTTTAACTGACAATTGCACGGTCGTGCAATGTGGCTCCCAAACAAAATTGGCGTCCTTTTTTTCCCACAAATAGAGCTTTCTTTTGGTGGTTTTTGATCACCTATGCGGTTTTTATTTTTGGCACTATAAACAAACATTTTCATCGGTACTGCGCGACCTTATGGTGTAAACTTCGGACACTTTTGACACATTTTTGGGACCATTGGCATTTTTAAAGCGATCAGTGCTATAAAAATGCATTGATTACTATAAAAATGTCACTGGTAGGTAAGAGGTTAACACTGGGGGCGAGGAAGAGGTTAATCATATTCCCTGTGTGTGTTCTAACTGAAGGGGGGTGGGACTGACTTAGGGATATGTATGAACAGACGAACAGTCATTTCTCCCCCTGAAAGGACCGGGAGCTGTGTGATTGTTTGTTTGCACCGCAAACCTAATTTTGCACATAGTATTTACAATTATAACCCATTTTTTATTCTGCCTGCAGCTTGTTTGATCTACCAGTGCAATCATTTTCAATTTTTCTGTTGTAAATTGTACATGCATTCTCAGATGCTACAGAAGTGTATGTAAAATCCCCCATCTTACTTCTTGTTTCGATGGTAATGAAAGAGCAGAAAAGAAAGTGGGCAGCACAGTGGCTAAGTGGTAGTGACTCTGCCTGGCAGCTCTAAGGGTTGTCGGTTCAAATACCAACCGTAGCCCTAAATGCCTGGTGTTTGCATGCTCTCCCTGTGCCTGTGTAGGTTTCATCTGGACACTCTGGTTTCCTCCCACACTCCAAATATGTGCTGGGCAGTTAAACACTTCCTGCAAAATCATGTAATTGTGGTCAAGTAGTTGTACTGTTTTTTAGAGCTGGCGGTCGGCTTTCTAGTAATAACAACTGATGTGGCCAAGCAGCTGTTATTACAAGGAATGGGAAGCAATGTCCCACAGCTCCCACCGGGAGACCCAAGCCACCAGCATAAACTCGGCTTTGATCAGGTCTCCAATGTAGAAACCCGTTACTATGTCACTTCCGATTTACTCGGCAGCCAATGGCGCTGATTTAAAAAAAATAACAGTATTAAAAAACGCAGACCTTGGCCTTTTGAATACTTTTAAGTGCAGGGGAGGGGATTGGGGTCTCTTAGATCATTAGATTGAGGGCAATAATTCTAGTGAAAGACCTTCTCTGTAACTCTAAACAGGTAACCGTTAAACATTTTTAAGTACCGTAGTGTGCGCAATTTTAAAGCATGACATGTAAGGTATCTATTTACTTGTCTTAACATTATCTTTTACATTATACTGGGCTAATGTTACTATTTGGTTGGTTTTTAATTCATTGAAGTGTATTTCTTCCAAAAACATTGTGTTTGAAGGACCGCTGCGCAAATACAGTGTGATATATAATATTGCAAATACCGCCATTTTATTCTCAGGGGTCTCTGCTAAAAATATATATATAATTTTTGTAGGTTCTAAGTAATTTTCTAGCAAAAAATACTGGGCCAGATTCACGTACATTGGCGCATATTTTGACCAGCGTAGCGCACCTCCTTTACGTTAGACCGGCGCAATGTAGAGGCGCAATCACCGTATCTTTGTAGTATTTGCGCAGAAATTTGCGCCAGTGTAACGTAAATTCCGAGGCGTAAGGCGGAGTAATTCAAATTGGGAAGGATGTGGGCGTGTTTCATTGAAATGAGCCGTGACTCCATGCAAATGAATGGCCGGCCGGCTCGCGCATGCGCACATGAAGCAGACCATGGTCAGCACCTCTGTGCGCATGTTCACAACTCAGGAATGGCGCAATCAGTGAAATTGGAAGTGGACCCGGGCAACTTAGTGAACTACGCAGACAGCTTAAATAGACAGAGACAAAAGCCCTTCCTTTGCAAAAGTACATCCCTTTGTATCCCTCCCTATACAGCAAGGTGTTTTTGTTCTGTTGTTTATTAGCGTTGGTTAATTTGTTTGTGACGTGTCTTTGAGATATTTGGGGACTGTTTTGCAGAGTGATTTTTGTCTTTTATGTGTCTTCTTTGTTGTTATTTTTTTTAAATTATATTTATGCTGGGCATTTTTATTTTTTTGCTGGTCAATTTTTTATTTATTTTTTGGTTCTGTTTGTGAATGATTTTGGAATGTGGGGGTGACATTCCTGCCGGAAAAGGGGTGTCACCCTCATGTGTGGTGGAGAAGTGATCCCCAGGTCCGTGTGAATGGTGTATGAATGTACAGTGACATAATTGGAGCCGTGGCATGGCGTTGCTGCTCACAAGTCCTGCATGGTGGGCTTGTGCCAATCCAATGTGATAAGGATGTGATGTGTCTGTGCTAGGGACCACAGTGGTGTGCATGCATGCATTCTCATTGTGCCATGATTAATGTGTGTGTTTAACGTGCAAAGATGCCTAATGTGAGCTGTCTCCTGGCTGCTCTTCCCTCAGAAGACAGGGTAGCCTCGGTTAGGGGGGGATTGTCTGGTTCAGGGGTCAGGTCATCACTTATGTCAATCTCCAGGCCCTTTCTCACTGCGAAGTTGTGCAGCATGCAACATGCACCGATGATCTGGCATACAAAGTTTGTGGAATACAACAGGGTACCATGGGGGGTTCCCTATAGGAGTCATGAGATGGGGTCCCAGTGCATATGCAGAGTCACCCTGAAGGGATAAGACAGGAGGATGTTAGTAGTGCATGTGCCCCTTGTGATTTCAGCATCATGGGGGGGACAGTCATGCCTGCCACCCATGTCACTCACCAACCAGCCAGCTGTACCCATACATGTTCTGTTCGAAATCTGTGGGGATGGGGCTAGGATTGTATATGTAGCTGTCATGGGTGTCATGGGTGTTGTCATGTGTTGGGCTGGTGATGTCCTCCTGCAGGTTTGTGGTTAATTCCAGGATGGCATGAGGGGTGAATCTGAAGATGCGAGACACCTCAGAATCACTCATGCCAAAGATGTCTATGTGTGTGTGATATCTCAAGTGAAGAGTGAGGGCTTGTATCAGATTAGATTATTATATCCATCAAGGTTTTAAAGGGCTATTGAAAGATAGTGAGACTGTGTTTGTAATTTGTATGTATGTTATGTATTGATGTATATATGTATGTATGTATATTTTTTGTAAAAATGTTTATAAAAGCAAAGAAATTTTTTTGGAAAAAAAAAAAATCCTCTCCTGTGCCCTCCTCCGTGCCCTCCTCCTTGCCCTCCTCCTTCTTTGCTCATCTAAAGTCAGTAGTATAGCTATGAGCATGGATGCCACTGGCATGTTGGCATACAGTTTGTTGGGCAGCAAGTGTGACTGCTCAGCTCCTCACTAAGGCCGCGTACACACGAGGGGATATGTCCGCTGAAAACGGTCCGATGGACCGTTTCAGCAGACATCTCCGCTCGTGTGTATGGGCTAGCGGACAGATTTCTCCACTCGACAGATTTCAAAGCATGCTTTGAAATCTATCCGGTGGGAATCTGTCCGCCCGACATGTCTGCTGGTTAGTACACTTACCAGCAGACATGTCGGCTCCCACCGCCGCCGCGCCGCTGCCGAATGGATTCGGCGCATGCGCGGAAGTGTTTTACTTCCTGGTGCGGTGACGTGGCGGTCACCACTACGTCACCGCGCCGTCCGGCGGTGGGGAATTTGATCCGATGGTGTGTACACGCCATCGGATCAAACTCCCGATCGGACATATCCGATGGAAATGGTCCGCGGACCGTTTTCATCGGATATATCCGATCGTGTGTACGCCGCCTAACAGTGTTGCATTAGCTGACATGTGGATGGATTGTCTAATTTTATACCACCTTTTATATGGTCTAATTTTAGACAGGCCGTGCAGATGTTGCGCACAGCGCGTAGCCTGCGCTGCACCAACGTTCTTTTGTGGATCCCTGTAACTCCCTCATTTGCATATTTGAATAGCAAATCAATGGTGTGTCTAGCACAGTTTTGCGCGGACGGATACGCCGATCTATCGAAATTCCGCCAGTCAAAAAAAAGTAGATTTCTTGCGTATCTCGTTTTGGGGATGCGGTGCATCGAAACGCATGCGCAAAATTAGACTTACGCCGCGCATCTCCTGTAACGCCGGCGTAATCGCTCTGTGAATCTGGCCCACTGATTTTAACTTGTAAACAACAAATGTCAGAAATAGGCCTGGTCTTGAATTGGTTAAAGCGGAGGTTCGCCTAATTTTTTTTTTTTTAAAGCCAGCAGCTACAAATATTGCAGCTTCTGACTTTTAATAAATGGACTCTTACCTGTCCAGGGTGCCCGCTATGTCGGCAGTCGAATCCGATCAATTGCTCGGCTCTCGGCTGCTTCGGTGAGGGAATCAGGAAGTGAAGCATTGCAGCTTTACTTCCCTGATCCCTACTGCACATGCGCGAGACGCGCTGCACGTCTTCACTGGTCCCTGCTGTTTTCTGGGACCTGTGTGTTTCCCAGAAGACAGCGGGGTGACGGGAAGTGACGTAGACCCCGCAGATTCTGTGGGGGCCTATGCCCGGAAGTGGGTGCAAATACCAGTATTATACAGGTATCTTTACCCCCCTGAAGGTGCCAAATATGACACCGGAGGGGGAGGGTTACGAAAAGCGGAGGTTCAATTTTTGTGTGGACCTCCGCTTTAATTGGCTCCTGTCTAAATTGACCCTAATATGTGTATTTATGAGTGTGAGTTAGCGACCTTAGATTGTAAGCTCCTTGAGGGCAGAGACTCATGTGAATGTACAATATATGTGTAAAGAGCTGCGTAAAACGTAAATTGACAGCGCTATAAGGACCTGTAATAAAAAAAATGAGCAGGCCCACCAGTAAGCTGTCACTGTGCTGGGCCAATCATAAGCAGCCAAGGCATTTCCTGCCCTAGAGCTGCATGTGTGCACATATGTGGACCTGCAGGGTGGGAAATGCCCCAGCCACAGATAACAGCTTCCTAGGCTCACTCAGGTGGGTTCAGACTAGGATCGAAACACACCTGAGCTCTTGAGATGCTACTGAGATTATTTAAAATTTATTGCAAGTGCAGTACATATAATTTTCTGCATATAGAATACAGACAGAGAGCTAACACTTTATCTCATCATACCTTCAAGAAAAGCTGAATTTTAGGTATGCATATTTATGCACAGTTACAGCTCTGGAAATACTATAATAGGCACAGCTACTACAGCGATTGCCGCTAGTTGCTGGGTCCTGTTCTAAGTGGCTGTTTTGCTGCTTAGTGAACACAAAAGTTCAGCATGGGCACCATCCAGAGAACACTTTTCAAAATCTCAATGAATGTAAAGCTTTCTCTAATTTGACAAGGTGGAGATTGTCACATTAACACTCTGCCTCTTCTCTTCACCCAATCAGAGAAAGTTTTGCATTAATTGAAAAAATACAAAGTGCTCTTTAAATGAAACCCAGAACTTATCTGTGGGGCATCATGGAAATGTTCCATGTATCACACATGTATATGTCATATTTGTTCAAGTTAGACCAATGTAACTATGCATACAGTATACATACCTGGAATTCAGCTATAATTAAAATAGTCAGGGATTCCTTCATTGCTTCATGCCCTGTGTCATCTATTATAATAAAACCTATTTGTAGAATGTGTTTTTGGAAGTAACATGGGGTCTGCACCCACCCCCCCCCCCCCCCAACAGTTCCCTTCCTGATTTTATCCATAAACAGCAAGAGGTTGCAGGAAGGGGGAAACAAAGCAAGAAAAAAGTTATCCCAATGTATAAGTGTTAAAGCTTGACAGTGACGTTTCTGCTCTCAGAACTGGCCCTAAAGGGCCAACAGCCTTGTCTAAGTTCAAATTAATATAAAGTGTAAAATTTAATAGTTAGTCCTAATGCCTAATATGCATTCTTGATCCTTAATCAATACTAATATATATTTAGTAGTCCACTGCTAACAGCTGTGATATTTCCCATGAAATCAAGGACCTATAATATTTCATTTTCTACCTAGGTGTCCAGGGCCCCACTAGCGTGATCTATGTCCTGGCCCTCTCCATTACATCATTCCTGAATCACTGCAATCAAATGAGTTCTGTACTATTGTGTAAGATAAGCAGCACAATGTCAAGCATCAGTACAAAGCTAAGGGAGAGGAGGCATGCTCAGAAGTGGCGGACTTATATTTCATCAACTTTTTAATAGGGATGGTGGGTTGGGTGCAGTATACAGACTGAAGTTGGCTTGATAGAGATGTTCAATCAGATTGTTATTCTAAGGCTTAAAGGAGCTCTGTTCACCAGGCTTTCCGATTTAAAAAAAAAAAAACGTTAAAACGTCTTTCTACTTCTGTCAGGACTTCTATATCCTTCCTATCCACTTTTGGTATTATACTGACACTCACTGTCAGATAAAATCACAGCTTCTTTAAGGAGTTTTTGCCAAAGCAAAATACATTAAGAATATATACAGATAACTCAGAAGTAGGAGAACGACAGGGATTTACAGCATCCCTAAACTCAAGAAAAAATTGTATATGT
This sequence comes from Rana kukunoris, assembly GCA_029574335.1. Taxonomy (NCBI): domain Eukaryota; kingdom Metazoa; phylum Chordata; class Amphibia; order Anura; family Ranidae; genus Rana; species Rana kukunoris. The sequence goes on along the minus strand of CM056053.1, from coordinate 67,301,789 downwards.
ATATTGTAGCTTACCAGTGTAGATGTGATGGCTGCATTTGTTTTCTTTTTTCACGTTTGTTTTCCTTTACTTTCACCTTGTGATCCTGCCAGTAACACACTTCCTGTCCTAGGGTGACAACATTTACTCGTTGTGCAAAAACAGTGTAGCGCTGGACAACATGTACCCTATAAATTAAAATATAAGACAACACTCACTCATTGTACTGTGTGGAAAAAATGGGGTAGTGGCGCTACCTAGAAAATCGCATTGGAAACCATATATACTCAAACAATAGAACAATCTAGGAGTGTAGGTCGAGTACAGTATGGGGCGTGGGCCCAATGTGTGGCTGGGTGTACCTCGGGCAGACTAGGTATCAGTATGCCGTAATGTGCTGTGCACAGTAAAGCTGGTAGTGAAACAGGGGAGGGGCTAGAGGCTACCCTCTATCGCCTGTAGCCACACTGAGTGTGTATAGTGAGTGTATGGGGCTTGACACACACCCAAAAGTGAGTATCAAACCACAAAAATGTATGGCAATCACCATGCAATAATACGTAACACAATATATCAGCATCAGTACAGTATCACAGCCAAGCAGAATAATATTAGTAATAATGATAATAATAGTCCGGTGATGGTAAAAGAATATAATGTGATGCTATAAAGTAAAAACTGGCAGAGAGCTGCACAAAAGTCAATCATATGCAGGTATTGTTTAATGGTATTATAATCCAACTATGAATGGAGGGGGGGGTGTTGGTCTTGCTGTGGAGGGGGTGCTTCTAACTGCCAAACAGCCAACGAGGTGGTCCCGGTGCTCCCCTCAGGGTTCCCCACTCACCAGACGGCCAACCCCACCAGGGGTCACAGGCATATGTCACAGAATCCTCCGATCACAGCTGATGTTCACTCCTCCCCAGGACTACAGCTCTCCAGTAGTTGATCCGGCCGATTTTCTCCTTGTGGGTAAATGATGAAAGTTCCTCCGTTCCTTTTCTTGCTTTCCGCTGCAGAAACGTCACTAAAGTGCAACACACAGGAAGACAGCCTCATTGTACTGTATTTATAAAGGAGCTGTTCACCTAATTTAAACAAAAAATAAAAAAACATTTTTCCTCTTCATACCATAGGGTATGCCTGTGTACACACGACCGGTTTTCTCATCAGAATCCAGCAAGAAACTTGTTGGGAGAAGTGTTTTGCCGAGGAAACCGGTCGTGTGTACATTTTTCGACGAGGAAACTGTCGAGAAACTCGACGAGCCAAAAAGAGAGCATGTTCTCTTTTTCCTCGACGGGAGTCGAATATGGCTCGTCCAGTTCCTAGTCGGACTGGTTTCCGACGAGAAACTCGAGCGTGTGTATGCTAAGAAACCCGTGCACCTTCTGTAAAAGTAGCGTTTGTAATGGAAATAGCACATTTGTCACGCTGTAACAGACTGAAAAGTGAAAATGTCTCTTACCAAACTTTTTAGTAACATGAGATTAGCAAAAGCAGCTCCAAGGGTTGTGCCAGTGGAATCGAACTTCCCCTGCTGTCGTATGTGTTGAAGTCACCACGTTTGAGAACGAGGAAATTTGGTCTTTAACGTGTGTACGCAAAGCAAGCTTGTCAAGTTCCTCGACAAGCCTAACAAGGAACTCGACAAGGAAAACCATGTGTTTCGCCCGACGAGTTCCTCGGTCGTGTGTAAGCGGCCTCAGAAGCTGCAGGCATCACCTCGGTATAACCACTTAAAGTCTATCATATTTAAACTTTATTTTATTTTAAGAATGTTTTCAAATACATTACTGAATGCATAAACATTTTAAAATCATACAAACATCCTATATTTGATATATGATATTTTCGCCTTTTTAACTTATTTCGGGCCCATCCGTTTCTATCATAGCTACTGCATATTATTTTGTTTTCTCAAACTCACATAATTTCTTCCAAATTAACCGATATTTTTCCTCCATTCCCTGCTCCCTGCTGCAGAGGTACTCCATCTTGCATGCATGATCTACTCTCTGTATCCATTCTTTTATAGATGGTTTCTCCACTTGAATAAGTGGTGGTGTCTGCGCTGTGTAACTCAAAGAACAAAAAAGACAGTGTGACTGATAGGCACACTGAATGTGTAAATAAAGTGAAAGTGTAAGCTACACAATAAAGGTAATAGGTAAACCTCTCAATAGAAGCAATATGTGATCCAGAAACATCAAAAACACTTCAGCAAACATAAAAACAAAATACAGGAACCAAGTGACATAAATCAAACATAGTGAGATAGTGACATAATAAATATGTGGAGCCAATAATTTGGCAAGAAAACACACTAAATAATATATAGGGATCAAAAAGTCTCTAGATGGTGATCCCAAAACCAGGCACAGGTGTTGAGAGGAGAGATAGCTTCAGTGCAGACACCTCTTGTGTCTCCTAGCAGCTCACCTCACGGACAGCCCAAAAAATCATCAGGTGTATATTCAGTAGGTGATAATGCAAGAGGCTGGTATGTGGCTAAAGGACTCAGAACCAGATTTGCATGTGGAAAAAATAGCAAAGGGATATATGGCGTAATACTGTGAGAACAATACTGAGATAGAATAAATCACACAGCAAAGCACTCACTCAGAGGACAATGATAGTGGGCATATATCCAATGAACGTCCAGTGTATCTCTTCCTATTCCTCCTAGCCTCCCAGTAGAATCAGATGTATCGCTCAGTGGATAACCAAAAGAAAAGAAGGTACATTGCATAATCCTGTAATAGGAACATATTTAGTAATAAAAAAAACACAATTAAACTCACATATGCAGCAGATCTGCGGTACAATACATCTACGAGCTGCAAGCTCGTCTTCCTGCCATCAGAAAATGCTTAATCTAATGACAGGGGTAGCTATGGGGGCTAAATTTGCCCCTAGTGTTGCGGGCCTTTTGATGTCGAAATGGGAAAAAGAAACAGTGTTTCTAGAACAACCAGAAGATCTTGTGGTGTATAATGAATGAATGAATGAATGAAAAACTTATATAGCGCAGCACATGCAAAGTAAATCGCCTCTGGGCGCTTGTTGTTCCTGTCTCCTTTGAGATCAAAAGAGATGAGTCTTAATCTTTCTCCTGAAGACTAAGTAGTTCTCCTCCAGCCGAATGCTGGCTGGTAAGGCGTTCCATAGACGATACATTGACGATATTTTCATTATTTGGAAAGCCAATCGCAAACAACTTATCTAGTTTTTTGAAAAAATTAACACCAACCATAAGATTATTGTATTAATGTGGCAGATAGAAGAGAAAAGTATTCCATTCCTGGATTTGGAAATCTCTCGAGTGGATGAGAAATTTGTCACAAGGACTTTTTTTCAAAAATGTCGATCGCAACAGCAATCTCCCAATTTACAGTTGCCATCATAGGAACTGGCTGTTCAACATCCCTAAAGGCCAGATGTTGAGACTCAGACGCATTTGCACTAACATAGAAGAGTTTCAGTCACAGGCAAACATGATCGGTGAAAGATTCATACAAAAAGGATATGAGGAAAACTTAATTAAAGAAAAAATAAAGGAAGTAACGCAAATACCAAGGAGTTGTCTCCTGGAAAATAAGAAATCAACCAGCAAATTAGATCTAGTCCCTGTGGTACTAGAATACAATGCTCACTACAGGAAAATAGAAAAAATGATAACACGCCACTGGCACATTTTGAAATTTGACAGTGGGCTCAGAGATATCTTGCCAGATAGGCCTAGGTTTATTTATAAGAGAGCCCCCACTCTTCGCGATCAGTTGGTTAAAAGTGTTATTGACCCTTCAAAAAAATCAGTTTACTTTCTTTACAAGAAAGGGCTTCTATCCTTGCAAAAGGTGTTATGCCTGTACCCGTACCAAATGACCAAATAAAAAAAAAAAGTCGCTTTCCAGTCGAATAGTAATGCCACTAAATATGACATCAAAGATTTTATCGGGTGCAATACTGAGGGCGCAGTGTATGCCCTCGAGTGTAGCTGCGGCCTACAGTATATTGGCCATGCCAAAAGGCTTTTAAGAATCCGTATAAAAGAGCACGTGCAAAACATCCAGAAGGGGTTTGACAAACATAATGTCTCCAGACACTTTGCGGAAGTTCACGGCAGAGACCCTTCCCAGCTTATATTTTGTGGGATTGTGCCATATACTAGGCCCTGGCAAGGTGGTCATAAGGTGAGGTCTCTCAGTCAGCTTGAATCCAAATACATTTTTTCGATGGACACCTTTGTCCCTAAAGGACTCAATATTGAGTTTGACTTGAATTGTTTTTTTAACGACTTTTAGGTCTATTAGGTTCTTTCTCTCTTAGTCCACCTACAGTTCCACATAGCTAGTTACCTTGGCTCCATTCCTTCGAGTGCCTATTGTAGGTCTTAATATGTTAAGACATATTACATTATGTTACCAGTGTTTACTGTGTGCTCATAATTTGTTTAGATATATTACATCATGTCACTAGTGTTTACTCTAAAGCTCCTAAGTGGTTTTCTGCGTTGACTCTGTATATTCATTATTTAGGTTTTAATATACACCTTCATGTATACAATATTCGCTGTATATTTTTAAAATGTTATATATTATATTTATTTCACATTGGGATTGGATCTTCCTCCGTTTCATTTACAGTTAATTATTCCAAATTGTAATATGTTTCTTATTGCATTGGTAATTATATATAATATTTCCCCATTGGAACCACTACGTGGCTACATATATGCAGGTGCTTCATGCATTGCCTTTTTGCAGCTGCTAATCTGGGTTTATCTTCCAGTGGTAAGTTACTCAGTACCGCCACGGCTTTTTATCTTTATTTTTATTTTTGTCTCTATTGTAGACACCATTTTATATATTGATTTTTCTTGCGTCAGGCTGCCAGACCATATTGGTATATGTGCCTCAAATGTATCCCAGACCTTTTTTTTCTGTCCGTTCCATGGCCCACAGCCCTGCGTGCACTTTGCCATCCGCCAGGTTCTTAGGCTGCGTACACACAATAGGTTAACCAGAGGACAACGGTCTGATGGACCATTTTCATCGGTCAAAACCGATCGTGTGTAGGCCCCATAGATTATTTAACCTTCGGTTAAAAAAAAGACAACTTGCTTTAAAATTTAACCGATGGACGCCTAAGCGATAGGTCAAAACCGATCGTTAGTAGGCATGACCATCGGTTAAAAATACACGCATGCTCAGAATCAAGTCGACGCATGCTCGCAAAAGCATTGAACTTCATTTCATTTTTTTTTTT